>CM070631.1:28118017-29318017 GCA_036346255.1 Ampelocalamus luodianensis | reverse complement strand
ATGGCCGCAAGAGGGTAAATAGATTACATTGATATATATATATATATATATATATATATATATATATATATATATATATATGTTATGTGACAAGATAATTGCATCATGTATGATTAAATATTATTTTGTTCTTGTGTTATTTTGTTTGGTTTCTTGATATTGACATTTCTATATTCATTTCTTCCGTTATGCAATGTCCAAAATGCATACACGCATGCACTCGAGCGATATCCATTTTGTTTCATATGTACAAATGCATGTATCGTCATATTTTCAGATCCTATGAAAAAATGACTCATTTAAATATATGTTTAACAATGTTCTTTAAACCATTAAGGACATTTCGGACCTTTCATCCTTTACACACAACTCAATAAGCTAACATCCTACAAAAAGTCGACTACCAAACAACAAAGTTTGGCTTAAAAGCTTAGAAACTTATAAACTGATTAAACCAAAAGTCGGCTTTAAGCTATAAGCCAAAAGCCTAAGCATAAACAAAGAGGATTTAGGCTTAGACTTTTTGCTTTTAAGCCGGACAAAAGCCTAAACAAAGAGGGCTAATGCATCGTGCTCACACCGAACTATATAGGAGCCGATGTTGGTATTATATGTAACATCCCAAAGTGTTGTTACCAAAATAAAAATAAATAAAATTATTATTTTCTGGTTTTTCTGAGAATTTACCAGAGTTTGATTGATTTATTTGAATCTCTGAAGTTTTGAAAGTCAAAAGTAAAAATGTATTTGAAGTTCTTGAAGTTTCTTTTGGCTTGATCTGAAAAATAAAAATTAAATTAATTCCTTTGATTTTCTGAGTTGTTAAAAGCTTTTTCCTAAATATTTTAAAGCCAAAATAAATTTATTTGCAAAAATTATAGCTAATTATAAGTTGGAACTATTTTATTTAAGTCCAAAATACCTCTGGGAATTTCTGTGAATTTTCCTAAATTTTTGGATTTATTTTGCTATTTTCTAAAGCCCTTTTTAATTATCTGGATTAAATCAATTAATAAATCAATCTAAAAACTCAAAACCCTTTTGGGCCGAATCTCACCAGCCCATCGCTCTCTCTCTCTCCCACGCCGGCCCACACCAGCCCACACGACCTCCCTCCGCTGCGCCCGCTCTCATCCCCTTTCCCCCGTCCGATTCGCATCAGACGATCCATAATCATCCACGCCAGCTCACTCCTCCCCACCGTCGGATCGAAATCCGACGATCACGCCTCTCTTCTTCTCCCGCGTCTTCTTCCTCGCGGCGCGCCGAGCCGCCGCCATTGCCCGCGCCGAGCTCCTCAATTCCGAGATTCTCGCCTCCCTTCCACAAATGGACGCGCGCATTAAAACCCCTGCATCGCGTCGCCCCATTTCCGGTCATCTTCCCCCAATCTCGCGTGCGTGTTCGCCGGAACCCTGAAATCACCGCCGTGACCTCCGCCACCGATCTCCTCATCCCGGCCTCCTCCGCCCCTATAAAAGGGAGCATGAGGTGTGTAACATCCCAAAATCTCGCTTTCTCTAAAATTTAATTTCAAATTAATTAATTAAAATTTTCTAGATTTTATTTGGATCTTATTTGTATTTTATGTGTAATTCTGGATCGAAATCTCAAATTCCAAAACTCCATTTCCAATCTAAAATTCAAATCTCCAGAAAAATATTTGTTCCAATTTCTTGGTCCAACTTATTAATTTGTTGCACTTCTCTTTTCTAAAAAAATAAAATAAAAAAATGGAGTTCCGTTGGGTCACCCATCCCAACCCTCCTCTCACGTAAGGCTCACTTAACTCCAAGACATGCATGCATGCACTGCCAACGTGGGATCTTGCATTCCTTTGTTTATATACTCCTCCTCTCCTTTTATCCTTTATTCTTTCTCTCTCTCCTATTCATCTTCTTCCTCTCGGAGAGTCTCTCTGTTGCTTTATTTCAATAACACGGCTCCATGGCGCGCGCCATTCGCCACCGACCCGGCCATCTCGCCGACAGCGGCGGCCTCCTCCCTACCCCACCGCGCCTCCTCCTCCTCCCTTTTGCTCCCAGTAGAATCTTTGAGCTTCATGCGCCATTAATGGTGCCGTTTCTTCTTTACCCATTCCTCTCCATTCAAAGCCTTTATCTTGATTTGATTTGATAAGCGGTTGCATTAAGGTCTCCCACGTTGTCTTGCCATCTTTGAGCAGCCCATCATCGCGCCGTGCATTTTCATCCGTTTCTAGTTTGAACCGACGCGCGTGCTCTTTGTCTTCCGACGATATAGCTCCCATTGCGCTATATAAGGGCATGCTATCTCTTCTTTGATCCTTTGCTTTCCTCTAAGCTTTAGATTCTTGAACATAGCAATCTCCACCGCATGTAGCTCCACCATTGCCGCTCATTGTAGCTTGGTAGGTCACCTTCCGGTGAGCTCCACCTAGCCATCCTCACCGCTGGTCGACCTCTGCCACCATGTCATGCCAACACCTTGAGATTACGCTTGGTGCTTGCTTTTGAGTCTGTTCTCCTTCGGCTATATGGTTTTGCTTTACTGTTGTATTGAAGAAGATGATGAATAGTCTTGCTAGTTAGATGCTCATGCTTGGTCCTTGTCTGATGCTCTAATATCTAGTCTTCACTTTGAGCCTTTTCTTGTTCTGACATCATGTTGATTTGCTTCTATACTTCATTCGCCGCAAGCTTTGCATTACATCCATTTTAGATGGAAGATGAACGTCTTGCTACAAGTTAGTCTTGTTAGATGTTTTGTACATCTCTCCTCCGTTTCTCTCCTCGGTCGGTCATTTCCGAACCGACTACGTCGCGCGTGCCCTCGGCTTCCTCTTCACATCCTAGATTTCGCTCCCCAAATATCGCCATTTTATTTTGTTCCTTGTTCATGAACGATTGCCATGCGATATGGATACATGCATGGTGTATGTACATACATGGTTTTAGTTTTTGGAGAATTGATTTTCTAGATTTTCGTTCGTTCTCATACGAACTCCGAATCCATCGATTCTTTCTCCTAAATTCATCTAAATTCATTCTCTACCTCCAGTATTTATTTTGTAATTTTTGGATTTTATTTATTTTCTGCTATTTATTTGGTCCGATTTTGCGTGTGTAGAATCCGACGTCGCCGACGCAAGCTTGGATCAACAGGAAGTGCTTACCTCCAACGTCACCGAAGGCGAGTCTCCTTTGACCACTTTGAACCTATGATTTTTAAATTGTGTTTTCAGTTTTCAAAGTATTATGCATTGCTAATTCGTATATAACGATAAGTTTAAAGTGTAGTTGTTAGTTAAACCCAAAATTTGCTAATGTCATCCTTGATAATTGTACCCTATACCTTTGTAACCATAGCATAGTAATTCTGCAATATTATTTACAACATTGTGGAATAGTAAATGCGGTAGAATTGCTTAGACATGCTTTTCGATCTTATTCAACCCCTGGGAGGGAAAAAGCTTTATTACCCTTTATGCTTTCTTTGGAAAATGTATGACATTAGGTAATGTCAGTGTTTGGAAAATAAAATATAATGATGAAAGTATGTTTTAGACTTGGGTGGATGGTAAGATCAGGCGGGTGCAGCTAGAGCACGAGATCATGTATTGTGTTAGTCCCGCCCAAGTCATATTAAGGACCGACGCTTGTGATTATTCAAACTGAGCACTCTGGTACAACCACATGTCCAAAATGGGAGCGGACTCGCCAACTAATTAGCAAAATTTTGAGTCGGTTTTGTCATGGTTGTGTGTTTGATTCACATGGCGCAAGAGGGGCCGGGAAGGCGAAACCTTAGCGGGCGGAACCGAATCAAAAGGAAGCTTTGTAAAGCCTTGTGATGTTCTCTCCTTGATTTCACGTCAAAGGAAATGTGTGGTATATCAGCGATCATCTCTTGTGGGTCAAGCTGTACAACCTCTGCAGAGTGTTAAAAACTATTCGAATAGCCGTGCCTACGGTCAAGGGCGAGCAAGGTGCGTTTTCACATGGTAGATTTTGGTTTTGATTTTAAAGAGTAATTTTGGGAACCGGGAGCAGTTGGGACTCTCGGGTAGTTTCGCGACTAGAGCGGTTTGCGCCTAGAGCCCTATTCGAAAACCTTGGCAGCTAGAGCCTTTATGCTAGTGGTTGGTAGCTAGAACCTCCACTAGTAATACAATTAAATTATTTATTGAAACTGCGTTTGTCAAATGTGCTTTGTGAAAAATTGTTTAAACTTAAAATTTTGCTTTGTGCAAAAGAACCTTATAAGCCTCATTTGTCAAAGCTATGCATATGCATGTTTCCCAAGACTCGCGGAGTACTTTATGTACTCACATGCTACACTCATAAATAAATCTCAGAAGCCTTTATCGACACGGAGGACTACGACTACTTCGCTTGTGGCTTTGGCGAAGGACACCCGGAGTACTAGGTTGCGCTCCCCAGTCGAATGCCGGTGGGCACTTTGATGGGCCACTACTCGGAGTTTAATTTTTGTTGTTTCCGCTGCTGTAAGACTCAAGGTCTTTTGACCTCTTTTGTAATAAGTGGTCATATGGCCGGTACTCAGTTGTTTATTAATGTTATTCGTGATTCGAATTTGTTATCAACAATGTTTCACTGTGTGCACTAGCTACGATCATGGGGCTGTGTGCGATTACACAGAGGGTTGGGTTTAAATCCGGTCCCGCAGAGTTGGTATCGAGTGAATCGATCAGTAGGACGTGACCTAGCTAGAATGGCCGTTAGTAGGAAAACTTCAAAATTTATTTTATAAAAAGAAAAATAATATTGTGCTATCCTCATCTTTTGTCATCTTTCTATCCTTACCTTCTTCGTGGAATTCTTCCTTACCTAGTTCTTCTTTCATCGTTTTACAATGTTAAATGGATAATCTTTCCCTTGTAATTTCTATAGTTGGTCAACGCGATGTCTACCATTATGTTCAAGACTGCAAGAAATGAAGCCATCAAGAGAGCATCGTAAAGCCTCTAGTCATCTCTACCATTCAAGAACAACATGCAAGATTCGTCAAAGACCGTGAGTAGAGGATGCGATGTCAGACAAGCCATATAGTTTAAGTTGCCAAGGCTCATTCTGTGTTTTGAGTCGTTTCGCTAGCTTAAGAGTATCGAGTAGATGATTTTCTTTGAGTTGTTTTCAGTTGGAAAAAGTAATTTGCTTTTCTGTAAAGTATTTGGTTCTTGTGGGTTGTTGCAAGATCCCTTGTTTTTCTCGTCTTTGCTTTTTCCCTCTCTTCCCCGCTAACCTTGGACCACTCAGATGGAAAACCCTGGAAGAGGTCGCGGAGCAGCCCGTGGAGGAGCCCGCGGAGGAGGCCGTGCAGCCGGCCGAGGCCGTGGTAGGGGTCGCGGTCAACCATTTCCCGAGGACCCAGTTTTGCCTCAAGCACCACAAGAACCTCAAGTGCAACCTGAGCAGTTATTTGAGGAAGAACCTTTACCACCACCACCTCCTGGTCAGCCTCCATTGATGAATATAGAGCAGATGATGGCCATGCAACTTCAACTATTGCAAGCACTTGCTCATAATCAAGTCAATCAACCGCACTGACTCTGCTCGATCTTACCACCTCCATCCAGACTTGGTGAATTTATGAGAACCAGGCCACCAACCTTTGCTTCAGGTTCGGTTGATCCTCTTGAAGTCGATGGTGGTTAAAGGATGTTGAGAAGAAGTTGATCTTGGCTCAGTGTGATGACCAAGAAAGTTCTCTTTGCTGCTCATCAACTAAAAGCAACCGGCCGGTACTTGGTGGGAAAACTATTGCGCGACTCACGAGAATGTCCAAGCTATCTCTTGGCGAGAGTTTTCTGTTGCACAGCCTGACTCACATTCCTATGGGAATGATGGAAATGAAGAAGAGAGAGTTCCATAAGCTACAAAGCAGGCAATCTCGGTGTGTCAGTATCTTAACAGTTCACTCATTTGTCAAGGTATGCACGAGAGGATGTTGCTAACGAGGAGCGAAGATTTGGCGCTTCATGGAAGGACTTGACCCCAACCTCAAAGTGCAGCGGTGTCAAATGACTACCCCAATTTTCAACAGATGGTCAACAAAGCTCTTGTGCAAGAGGATGCTCAACGTCAACTGTTTGAGTCTCGAAGAGAAAATGGCTTTTCAAGCGCGACATGGAGCCGCGATTCGGACCTCTAATGAACCGGCCACACTACAACTTTGTCGCTTGGCCAGATAATGCACCTAAGAATCCAATGTCGGGACATCGTATAGTCATGCAGGATTTGGAAACAATCTTGGTGTTCAACCGCGCAGAATCGGGCGCCAACAAGAGAATCGGTGCTTTCATTGCCATGAAATGGGGCATTATGCCGCAATTGCCCTCGAAGCGCCGAGTGTGACTCGGTTCCTTTAACTTGGGAACTACACCACCAAGACCCTACACCGGGATCGGGGCGAGGCGCCTCGGACTCCAAGTCAAGCCATCCGAATTCAACACCATCCGCAAGGGACGATCGAATCATGTTGCGAAGAACGCAAGCTCAATCAACTCAGCATGTCGCATCAGGTAAGATCTAGACAGATCAGTTGCCATTTCAGTTTTGTCTCACTCAATAGACAAAGTCGTTGGTTCGAGAGCAAAGTTCGTGTACCCTAACCTTTTTCCCGATCCATCCGAATCTCTAGGTCGAGATTCCTTCTAAGAGGGGTAGGTTTGTAACATCCCAAAATCTCGCTTTCTCTAAAATTTAATTTCAAATTAATTAATTAAAATTTTCTAGATTTTATTTGGATCTTATTTGTATTTTATGTGTAATTCTGGATCGAAATCTCAAATTCCAAAACTCCATTTCCAATCTAAAATTCAAATCTCCAGAAAAATATTTGTTCCAATTTCTTGGTCCAACTTATTAATTTGTTGCACTTCTCTTTTTCTAAAAAAAAAAAAAAAAAAATGGAGTTCCCGTTGGGTCACCCATCCCAACCCTCCTCTCACGTAAGGCTCACTTAACTCCAAGACATGCATGCATGCACTGCCAACGTGGGATCTTGCATTCCTTTGTTTATATACTCCCTCCTCTCCTTTTATCCTTTATTCTTTCTCTCTCTCCTATTCATCTTCTTCCTCACGGGAGTCTCTCTCTGTTGCTTTATTTCAATAACACAGCTCCATGGCAGCGCCGCCTCGCCACCGACCCCGGCCATCTCGCCGACGGCAGCGCCACTCCTCCCCTACCCCACCGCGCCGCCTCCCCTCCCCTCCCTTTTGCTCCCAGCCGAATCTTTGAGCTTCTGTCGCCATTAATGGCTGCCGTTTCTTCTTTACCCATTCCTCTCCATTCAAAGCCTTTATCTTGATTTGATTTGATAAGAAACGGTTGCATTAAGGTCTCCCACGTTGTCTTGCCATCTTTGAGCAGCCCATCACTGCACCGTGCATTTTCATCCGTTTCTAGTTTGAACCGACGCCGTGCTCTTTGTCTTCCCGACGATATAGCTCCCAGTTGCAGCTATATAAGGGCATGCTATCTCTTCTTTGATCCTTTGCTTTCCCTCTAAGCTTTAGATTCTTCTGAGCATAGCAATCTCCAGCGACAAGTAGCTCCACCATTGCCGCCATCGTAGCTTGGTAGTCACCTTCGGTGAGCTCCACCTAGCCATCCTCACCGGTCGACCTCGCCACCATGTCATGCCAACACCTTGAGATTCGCTTTGCTTGCTTTTGAGATTCTGTTCTCCTTGGCTATATGGTTTTGCTTTACGTTGTATTGAAGAAGATGATGAATAGTCTTTGCTAGTTAGATGCTCATCTTTGGTCCTTGTCAGATGCTCTAATATCTAGTCTTCACTTTGAGCCTTTTCTTGTTGGCGACATCATGTTGATTTGCTTCTATACTTCATTCGGTGCAAGCTTTGCATTCTCATCCATTTTAGATGGAAGATGAGCGTCTTGCTACAAGTTAGTCTTGTTAGATGTTTTGTACATCTCTCCTCCGTTCTCTCTCCTCGGTCGGTCATTTCCCGAGACCGACTACGTCGCGCGTGCCCCTCGGCTTCCTCTTCACATCCCTAGATTTCGCTCCCAAATATCGCCATTTTATTTTGTTCCTTGTTCATGAGCGATTGCCATGCGATATGGATACATGCATGGTGTATGTACATACATGGTTTTATTTTTTTGGAGAATTGATTTTCTAGATTTTCGTTCGTTCTCATACGAACTCCGAATCCATCGATTCTTTCTCCTAAATTCATCTAAATTCATTCTCTACCTCCAGTATTTATTTTGTAATTTTTGGATTTTATTTATTTTCTGCTATTTATTTGGTCCGTTGCGCGTGTGTAGAATCCGACGTCGCCGACGCAAGCTTGGATCAACAGGAAGTGCTTACCTCCAACGTCACCGAAGGCGAGTCTCCTTTGACCACTTTGAACCTATGATTTTTAAATTGTGTTTTCAGTTTTCAAAGTATTATGCATTGCTAATTCGTATATAACGATAAGTTTAAAGTGTAGTTGTTAGTTAAACCCAAAATTTGCTAATGTCATCCTTGATAATTGTACCCTATACCTTTGTAACCATAGCATAGTAATTCTGCAATATTATTTACAACATTGTGGAATAGTAAATGCGGTAGAATTGTAGACATGCTTTTCGATCTTATTCAACCCCAGGAGAAAAAGCTTTATTACCCTTTATGCTTTCTTTGGAAAATGTATGACATTAGGTAATGTCAGTGTTTGGAAAATAAAATATAATGATGAAAGTATGTTTTAGACTTGGGTGGATGGTAAGATCAAAGAGTGCGGCTAGAGCACGAGATCATGTATTGTGTTAGTCCCGCCAAGTCATATTAAGGACCGACGCTTGTGATTATTCAAAGCGAGCACTACTGGTACAACCACATGTCCAAAATAGAACGGACTGGCCAACTAATTAGCAAAATTTTGAGTCGGTTTGTCATGGTTGTGTGTCTTTGATTCACATGGCGCAAGAGGGCCGGAAGGCGAAACCTTAGCGGGCGTAACCGAATCAAAAGGAAGCTTTGTAAAAGCCTTGTGATGTTCTCTCCTTGATTCACGTCAAAGGAAATGTGTGGTATATCAGTGATCATCTCTTGTGGGTCAAGTTGCACAACCTCTGCAGTGTTAAAAACTATTCGAATAGCCGTGCTTACGGTCAAGGGCGAGCAAGGTGCGTTTTCACATGGTAGATTTTGGTTTTGATTTTAAAAGAGTAATTTTGGGAACAGGGCGTTGGGACTCTCGGGTAGTTTCGCGGCTAGAGCCGGTTAGGCGACTAGAGCCCTATTCAAAACCTTGGCGGCTAGAGCCTTTATGCTAGTGGTTGGTAGCTAGAACCTCCACTAGTAATACAATTAAATTATTTATTGAAGCTGCGTTTGTCAAATGTGCTTTGTGAAAAATTGTTTAAACTTAAAATTTTGCTTTGTGCAAAAGAACCTTATAAGCCTCATTTGTCAAAGCTATGCATATGCATGTTTCCCAAGACTCATGAGTACTTTATGTACTCACATGCTACACTCATAAATAAATCTCGAAGCCTTTATCGACACGGAGGACTCGACTACTTAGCTTGTGGCTTTGGCGAAGGACACCGAGTACTAGGTTGCGCTCCCGGTCGAATGCGGTGGGCACTTTGATGGGCCACTACTCGAGTTTAATTTTTGTTGTTTCATTCTTTGTAAGACTCAAGGTCTTTTGACCTCTTTTGTAATAAGTGGTCATATGGCGGTACTCGATTGTTTATTAATGTTATTCGTGATTGAATTTGTTATCAACAATGTTTCCACTTGTGTGCACTAGCTCACGATCATGGGGCCAGTGCGATATTACGAGAGGTTCGGGTTCAAATCCGGTCCCGACAAGGTGCCCCTCAACTCACTCAACCTCGCCCCGCCACTCACCTTCTCTCCCTCCCCGTGAGTTCACCGGAATTCGCGATCTTCCCGCCGCCTCTAGCGCCGCCACCGTCGACGCTCTCGCCTCGCCTCCACCACCATCGGCCGCAAGCACGCCGCCACCTCTAGCGCCGCCACCGTCGACGCTCTCGCCTCGCCTCCACCACCATCGGCTTCACCACCTCACTGCGCACCCACTGCTCGCCTCCGTTTCGCCGGAGCACCACCGGAACCTCTTCGCCGCCGTCAAGCCGCACACGCCGCCGCCAAAGTCCTCGTCGCCGGCGATTCCTTCGTTCCCGAGTGTCGCCATGGTAAGCAGCAGGATCCTCGCACCCTCCTCTCTCTATTGGTGTCACCCATTCCCGTCACCGTGCCGCCGCTCGCCGACGAGCTCACGGCCGAGAGCGCCGCCGGCCGTTTACGTGGCCCGACCACGTGGTCGCCTGTGCCGCCACCGCGACTCCACCTCAGCGTGGCAACCCACGTGTCACCTATGTGGCGCACAGACAGCGCCTACGCACGTGCTTGCGTGGCTCTCCAACCTTTCCCCAAATCCAAGGGTCCATGAACCCGGTCCACCAAAAGCCGAGCCACCGACATGTGGGTCCCACATGTTGGAATTTCTTTAAATTCTTTTAATTCCCGAAAATTCTGCTGATGATGTCACTGCGCAATAAACCGAATTTCCTTTAGAAAAATAATTCGAAAATTCAATAAAAGCTGATTTTAGGGTTTTATTTAGATTTAGAACTTCAGGGTTCGTTTCTCCTCATACGAACTCCGATTTCGTCGATTCAAATTCCTAAATTCATATAAAATCAAGATCTAGCCAACCAAACCAAAATTATTTAATTTTGAGTTCATTTGATCAGTAATTCCTTTAAACCCTAATTTATCATTTCATGTAAATGCAAACTTAGAAAATCCATATCTTTTGAATCCCAGCTCCGATTTAGTCCATTCAAATTTTTAAATTCATATAAAATTATTATCTAGCTATTTAATCCAAAATTATTTGATTTGGAGTTCTTTTGAGTTGTTATTTGAATTTAGTTTGAATTTGGCTTCTTTTCACGATTAGATTTCGACGACTTCTGAGAATCAGATTCGACGCCGTTTGAAGAGCAACATAAGAGGATTGATTTTGACTGTATGATCATCGTGATCGTACACTTGGACTACCTTAAGATAGTACTTATGAGTACTAGGTGACCTGTTAAAAAAAACAACGTCACCTCAACACGGACGCTGTTAAGGTGATGCGTTAAGAAAACAACGTCACCTCATCAAGCAAGGCAAGTTATACCCTTGATCATATTGATCCCATTATTTTAACTATTTATATTTCATTTTAAAATTATCACTACATGCCTATGTTTATGCAATTATTTTAATTCCTGTTTTAATTGCCTAGTTAATCCAATTCTCCTTGTATGGCCAATTTGAATATTATGCGAGAATACCTTGTCACGATGAGGTAAAATGACATTAAAATTAGTTTTATGTTAGCCAATGCTTAAATCAAATCTTGTATTTGGGAAAGGTTAGCCAAATCTTTCAAATTTGATTTAAAGCCGGTTCTATGGTATTGTTTTACCATAGAAGGTTTATAAATGCTTTTACCGGAAAATGAAATGAAAATGGGTTTGGACTTGGGCATAATGGATGTTTGGTGGGTGCATACTCTGCAAGCTCAATCGGGTATGGTTGAGACCCATGGGTTTTGTTGGAAAGTTGCCCAAGTCGATTAAGGACCGGTCTTGAGCGCATGATGCTATGCCTTATCGTACCACCACATGTCTGTGTGGCGGGACACAGCCAACTAATTTGCAATGTTTCACCGTGGTCGTTCCCTCTGAGATGCAATGGGTAGTCATGTTACGACTTATGTTAGACCCACCTAGCGCAAGAGGGGGCCCGAACCCGGAGGTCTTTATTCCAAAGGGGGTGGCGAAACCTTAGCGAGGGGTAACCGCGGTGGAATGACGCATTGTAAAGGCCTCGTGATAATCACTTAGTCGCACACCTTCGGAAGTGTGTCAGACAGACATTAAAAGTTGATTATCTCTTGTGGGTAAAGCTGTACAACCTCTACAGAGTGTAAAACTATTCGAATAGCCGTGTCCACGGTTACAGACATGCTAGCAGAACTACTCAAAGTTAGACTTTGGTTTTGTTTGAAAATAAACTTCTTCAAAACTGGTTTATCCATATGGGAATTTGGGCAGGAAGCCATGTGATAGGAAGGTATCCTTCACCATTCATGTGTGAATGTTATCTGACTATAAAATTGAGAATTTTATGAATTTTAGTTATAAAATAACTACCTTGGAACTTAGTACCAGTATTTAAAAGAAATGCTGCTTTATGCAAACGACCTTATAAGCCATCCTTTGTTACATCCATATGCATGTCATTCTGTTACTTGACGGGTGTAACTTGCGAGCACGGAAGTTGTGCTCATACTTGCTTCATGCAAACAAATTTCAGAGGAGAAGGACTTCACTTCAGGTGTGGATCGTGACGACTAGGCCGCTACCCCAGTCGATTGCCTGTGGCAGATTAACTGGACCCTACTACTTCTTCGTCTTCCGCTGTGTTTAATTTATTGTTGGCCTGTAAACCTCCTTTGTAATCAACTCTGTTGTTATTTATTAATAAAGTTGTGATATGAATTTGTTATCATTTTGTTTACTGTGTGGACTAGCTACTGATCATGGGACTAGTCCAGAAATGCACAGAGGATCTGGGTGTATTAATACCCGGGTCTGACATTATGAGGACTATTTGGTAATTTATCAATTTGAGAAAAGCTTAAATAGAAAAGGAAATTGGAAGGGGGTCACTTGTCATAGGAATGAGAAGTGGGATAAGGTCTTATCACCTAATCTCAAACAGAGGCAGAGGTGGCTTCGGGGCTTTTTGCCCTAGGCTCATGGTGGCGGTGCGGGCATCTCGCAAGCAGCCGATTCTGCCGGCTCGGGCGATTTGTGCGTCGTTCGTTGGTGGCTGCAAAGTCAGCTCCTCCTCTTCTTATGCCGGCTCTCTCCTTTTCCATCTGACCTGGAAGAAATACATCAGTGAGTTCCAATTTATTTCGTGTGCGTCTTCCTCCCGATCTAGGTTTTCGGTCCTGGGTGATTGATCTCCTACGCTGCTGTGTGTGACTCGGTGCCGTTGGTGGTGAAATCTGAACCTGTTCTGGTGTGCATTCGACCGGTTCTATTCTAGTGCCATCTCTCTGTTGGTACTGAATTTGGGGATTGGGAATTTGTGAATTTGGGTGGTTTGGTTGTTGCCGGCTGTGGACTTGATCTTGGAGTGGAAGGTGACCTTCGGTTTGATTGCTGATCCTGGTGTTCTCGGGTGTACTCGGCTAGTGTATCTCGGTGATCTTGTGTGCCATATCCTGCACCTCAGCTTTGTTCTTCGCACTCTTCGGTATGTCCCGAAGTGCGAAGAAACAGTATTGTATCTCCATCAACCTCGTCTATTTTGCGTGGCACAGCGAGACACTAGGTTGAGACAACATCTTTTTGACATGCCTTGTCTGTTTTCATCTCGGTGGTTTCGAGTACCATCTGCTTTGTGAGTATTTCTGTATTCCAATTGTTGAGTACCACTTTGCATATATATATATATATATATATATATATATATGTGTGTGTGTGTGTGTGTGTGTGTGTGTGTGTGTGTGTGTGTGTGTGTGTGTGTGTGTGTGTGTTGTGCTAGTTAAAATATTTGATCTGTGATTGTGTTGATCATTGTGGCTAGCACTGGGAGATATTGCAAAGAGATATATGTGGGTCTGTTGAACTGCTCAGTGATGAATTGACGAAAAATGAAATTGAATGTGAATTGATGTATAAATTAAGCCTTGAGTTGTGAGGTCTCTTGCTGTTTTCTATAACTTTGAGCAAATTGTTTCAACCTGTTATGCTAGTTGTTCCTGTAGCTCTTTCAGTCCATACTTCTTGCTGTTACTGTAGTGATTTTAGTGTTTATTTGCTGTCATCTGTGATTCCCTACCAATCACTGATCTACATTTTGTTAGAAGTATATTGTTGGATTTTTCTACTGTTGTCCAATATAGATAAAGTTGATTAAATTCGCTTGAATATGTCTGATTAGAATAGCAAGTCTTTAAATTGAGCTCAATGCCTAATCTATAATAATCATATTCAATGTGAATTTTTTTTTTTGTCATGAGAGCTGTGATGGCAAAGATTATATCTTGTGCAACTAATCTTCTGAGAGCAATAATTAATTTTCTAAATCTTAGCTTTATGCTGATTTCTTTCATACACATGATGTATATGTTGAGCATATTACTCTGTTTAAATAACTTGAAGAATTCATATGGATATATGTTAATTATATCATTTAAATGTTGTCGGAATTATGCTTTAATATCTTATACATATGCTGGAATTAATTCTGAATATTTACTAAAACTGCCATATTTACAACAGCCGATAGCATATATATAGCCACGGCCACAGGCAGGCGGCAACACAGGTAAAATCAGATTCCTCGGTACTGACATCTGTCAACTGATATGATTCCCATGATCAGTGCAAATTATCACTTCATCAGCAGCGAAGCCACCTGCTGCCGGTCGGCTGTCGTTGAATGACTGAATACCTGAGCAAACAAAGAACTAGCCGCTAACTCCGTTCACAGCCACACAGGTGGGGAACTACTATGCAGTGCAGAACCCATTACCAGCGAAACCATTGAGCAGCTAGCTGAAGCAAATCTACGCACACAGGCACAGCGTGGTCTATTTACATGAACACTCCAACCTCAACATCTGAATATCTGACGATCAACAGCGCAACGGTCTGTTGTACGTGGGCGGCGACGATGGGCAGTTCTCGTTCATGTTGGCGTAGGGCTCTATCGTGTTGTACTCCGGGAGATCCATCTTGTACTCCCCAAGGATCTGGCAGAAGGGGAGCTTGTCCGCCTCATTGTTGCACCAGTTTGGAAGCCTGGTCTGGTTGTCCTCGAAAATCTTGAGCATATATGCATCCCGAATCTAAGATATAAGGGAAACAGTAAATTGAGACAGGTAAGTTTAGATTACTCAACAAATGGAAGGCACACTTAAAACATGTTCAGGAATGAAAAGTGCACCAAAAGCAAGTGTATTCCTAGCTCGTCTAGGATGAAAGGTGACACAATTTTCCCATTGCAGCAAAAGTCAGTAGGCACTTACAGTGAATTCCGTGACCTGAATCGACTCCGTGAAAGGAGCAAATACTCCAGCCTTCTTGTAGATTGCGAGAATGAAGGCAACACACGTTGTTGATTTGCCATCACTGTATTCCCATTCATCTTGCTCAGGTATAGTGAGTAACTGATTGAAAGACATGCCCCGTTTTTCAGTCTCAGTAATTATCCCATGAAGGTCCAGTTTCTACATGGAAGCAGAGATACTGTGAATTTCTCAGTTGAGCGAACATTAGGACGATTTAATACTTGCATTGTAGCAATAACCAAAAATGGAAGAAAATTGAACTAAACTACTAGTCTCAATTTTAAAGAAAAAACATATTGGTTCAAAGTAACAAACAATAGAGACAACTGGTCAAACCAGCCCTCCTGTTACAAGCCAGAATAACAACAGGTCAGCTACTCGGCTCTGATCCAGACCATAATTAACCAAGCCATCACATTTACAGGTTAGCTGCAGCAGAAGCATGCATACAAGTATCAAGTATGTACCACCGAAACAAACCGTAGGATCTTTCTTAACTCTACGTCAGCTTGAATCAATAATAAGTGAAACATATTACAAGATAGTTATACAAACCTCAGTCCCAAGTCGTTTATTAAGGGCTTCATTCCACATGTTAGAAGCGTAAAGTGGTTGTAATCTGGTCCACATTGACATGACAGCCATTACCTGGAAACAGAATAAGATGAACTGAACAATGCAACATGACAATAAACTTACAATCCTGAACAAAATATTCTAGGGAAAAAAACTGTCCTGAACATAGATAAGATAAAAAAAAAAGTGTAAATAAATAAACCAAATACAAATAACTTTTAACTCAGGGCCATGAAAGGCAATTTCAGTCTGTCCTGAACCTCGAGGCCTCAACAAGTCTAGGACCTGTACAGCTGTAGCTTACAGCATCTGGGCACCCTATTTGTTACAACACCATACTATGTCATTGTCAGGTTTTCACCACTGCAAACTTATTCAGAAGATCATGTACTTTATCTATCTTTATTCAGTGAGTCTCATGTTATGCATAATAAAATGGTACCGAGAGAAAATTCACCTAGCTTTTTTTAGACTCAAATTGACCTAGCTTTTTCTAGAAAGTTTTTCATGATGGATGGATCATGAATATCTGGTTATCTACAGAACTGTCACTTAAAAGGCTCATGGATTTTATGTAAATTTTGTAAGCTTATAAGTTAGAACCAATCTCATTGATAAAGTAGGCACAGTTCCTAAGATGACTTCCTATTGTAGTTCAGGGCAATAAGTACTATGTTGGAGACACACTTATTATGATATGTATGCATGCACACAGTCCCTAAAAAAATGAGAATGCAAAGACCCACATGAATGAAGATGAAACAGCAGGAAGCTCCAAGATTCAGCAAGAATTTTTCAACGAAGAAACTGAAACTTCAATCTAATTTTACCAAAGACCAAAGAGCAATGGAGCAATACCAGGTTAGCATCAAGAGGTGGTGGATAATTGTCTGATATTGTATCAATCCAACTAAATATCATGTTATGATAGCCATAGGGTTTTCCATACATGCTTCGGGCAAATTCCCATGCAGAACTTTCATTGAACCTGGCCCGGACGTCAGGGTGTAACGGCAGAAATGCTACCTGAGGATTTGAGTCGTCTTTAAGTGCCATTCCCCACCATTCATCCCATGGAACTATAGCAATGACTTCTTCGCCCTATCATTGTTATCAGATATTGCCCAAAAAATCACACTTATTAGTATGCAAAATACTTCTAAATTGTAACAGAGTAAATTGCACAAAACACTAACAGTCATAGCTCTAATCTCTACCATAGCTTTTATAATGAGGCCAATGTAATTAAAACCAAATCCATATCCAAGTTCTACATCAGAAGTCTACATCTAGCACCAGACTCGATTTAGTTATAGAGGAATCTAGTCAACTTGCACGATTTTTTTCCTGATATACCACTTCCACAAAATAATTCTTAGGTTTGAGCCTGCCACTAAAGAAAATGGTGTATACCAGTCAATTTTCTGTAGCCAAATGAGATATAGCAAATATATCGAATGCAAAAGTAGTTACCAGACTTGATTAGAAAATTAAATATCATAAAGAGAAGAAAAAAGGTGGAAGATGTTACTAATATCATTTCACCTTATGGAGAAAATGAGAGAACACCACCAAAAAATTTGCTGCGTGATATACCCAACTTAACACTCTCATTTTCATTATTTCTGTTTTTTTTTCAAGAAGAAGGTAGGTGGAACCATAGAGGTCCTATACTCCTATGTAATCCGCTGATATAAGAAACTTACATGTACCTTTTTGTTTTCATGGCCTGATTCTGCAACCCAGAGAGTGCCGTTCTCATCTTTCAGGCAAACTGCGGTGTGACCAGCAAATGCACCAGTCACCCATTTCTCTAATGTCTGAAACCCACCCCAGCGTCCTCGGATCTTTGAAAGAGCCAAAAAGTCACCAGAGTGTACATCCTCTTTCCTTATATTGGCAGACCAAGGCTGAGAACGTTTCTCAAATGAAGCTCCCATGTGCTTCTGTAGAAAGGCCAAGTTGGCATCCTGGCCCCAAATAGTGTTTGAAAACAGAGGTATGACATCAATCAAAGATAACAATGTTCCAAGCATTCCAGATGGCATGAGAAAAATGGCAATTCCATGCTGCTTTACCTGATGACAGATATTGAGTATTATAATTTCTGAGAAAACTAAGTGACCATGCTAAAAGAAAAAAGAAAAACAACCTACAGAAAGAAACATACATATTCCATTTCTCCTGCTTCTTCCCATGACTTGATCTCGAAGGTGTGTTCATGTGCTGTAATATAGTAATCCCATCCTATCCTGTATGGAGTTGCAAATACATACAGATCCATGCATGTCCAGCTCTGAGCTGAAGTAGTCTACATAACCCAACAAGAAACATTTGGTATGGCAAAACTCATTATAAAGGACTACGATTCAGCACAAAGAATGCATGTTTGTTTTTACTAGTATATTACAAACACATGACCTTCAAAAGAATATATAGAAAGTGTCGATGCCCAAGGGTGAGTATTGTAGCAGAAGCAGTGCGGGGATGTTCATGTGCGGTACTGTTCACACAAAACAGTACTATCCGCAATTATTAAGAAATGTTTATTATTTAGGAATCTATCTATTAAGTGTTTGATATTATCTATTAATTAGGCAAGTTATTATTAGATTAGATTGTTAGAGATACGTTTCCTTAGAGATTATTTCTTAGGGGTCAAGTCGGGTCGTTCTTGTAAAAAAGATAGCATGTATCTATTATCAATCAAACAATGAATAAACAAAATTCATAGTCTCTCCCCCTCTTCTTCAACTAAGCTTCAGAGCATCACTATCACATCAGGGAAGAACCCTATCGGTGGTTAGATGAGAGCGAGTGTCTTACCCTTGGTCCTCAGACCTGTACCCCAACAGCCACCACAACATTTGGTATCAGAGCTATTCACCATGACATCCGATGCTGAATCATCTCCCTTGGACAGATTGACGACTAATAGTGAGCAAATGAAGTCCTTACTCGATGACATGATGGCCTAACAGCTACCTCAACATTTGGTATCAAAGCCATTCGCCATGACTTCCGATGCCGAATTATCTCCCTTGGATAGATTGAAGACTAATAGCGAGCAAATGAAGTCCTTACTCAATGACATGATGGCCACATTGAAGAAGGCTCTAGAGTTGGTGGACAAGTTGAAGGAGCAAGAGGAGGTGTCGCGTGCCATTGCAATGGTTGCGTTACCATCACCTTCCTTAACAGCGTCACCGGTGTTGGTCATGCTGCCACCTCCACCAACGCCACCCCAGTGGGCATCGCTGCCCTTGGCAACACCCCCGATGCATTCGCTGAGGAGAAAGGATGTCGTTGTCCAACGGTGATCTTTTCCACGTAGCCAGCCGATGTCGTGCCATAGGCAATACGAAGCGCAGCGGCTGAGGGGCCAACGACGCTGTCATGTACTCATGTCCTCCCCGCCATCATCACGCTCCATAGTAGTAAGGGCGTAACTGCTGCCCCATGTCGATTACCCATGCCGCCGGCGTCTTCCTCAACGCCACGACATGTTAAGGCGTTTCTTCCTTGGGCGCCATACGTTGGAGTGTCACTGATCTGCTCTCAAGCGACTCGACGCCGGTACCTGATACTCTTATCAACACGGGGATACGAAGTTCTTCGTCCATGGCCGCCACTTGACAGCTTGAGGACGAGTTGCCTCGCTGCGAGAGGTGTAATGTTATGGTCTATGATCCAGGCGAGCCTATAGCGATACGGATGGTCGTGCGACTCATCAGAGAGAATGCCATAGGCCGGTATTGTTCACGCAGAACAGTACTACCCGCAATTATTAGGAAAGATTTATTATTTAGGAATCTATCTATTAGGTGTTTGGTATTATCTATTAGTTAAGCAATTTATTATTGGATTGTTAGAGATAGATTTTCTTAGAGATTATTTCTTAGAGATCAAGTCGGGTCGCCCCCTATAAAAGGGATAGCATGTGTTCATTATCAATCAAACAATGAATAAACAAAATTCTTAGTCTTCCTCCCTCTTCTTCAACTAAGCCTAAGAGCCTCACTGTTTCTTAGTCTCTCTCCCTCTTCTTCAACAAAGCCTAAGAGCCTCACTGCCACGTCAGGGAAGAGCCCCGCCGGTGGTTAGATGAGGACGAGTGCACTACCCTCGGTCCTGAGACCCGTACCCCAACAGCTACAACAACATGGTCCTACAAAGATGAACACCAAACCTAGGGATATGCCTCCAAATTGCCCACTACAGGACAGTTTTGTATGAATACACCCACCGGCAATTTGGCATTGTTATTGTCTGCCACGAGGCGGGTAATAGTTGTTATTGGTTGCCACTAATGGATGATAATCGGTGGGCATTCTATTCTTTTGTCTTCTCATTGTATTAATTTAGTTTTCTAATCTGTTCTTCTCTATTTTTACTCCCGGTCATAAGTCATATGGTTCACATAAACACGATTAGCTAGCTAATGTGTTTGCTAACGAGAATGAAATATTCCATTCAAAATAGGGAGCTGAAAACACTAGGGATCCTATGAGAAATTGAGAAGCCAGACTATATATGGTGAATTTAAATAAAAAAATCATTATAACCTCAAGTTGAACTTAGTAAAGAATGCGTGATAGGCATGCGAATTCGGGGCAATGTGGGGGGACCTTGAGGCGGAGGACGGCGCCGCCGAGGCCGGCGCCGGTGCCGTTGTGTCCGCCGGGGGTGAGGCTGAGGACTGCCTCGTTCTCTGCGAAGCACGCGCCGCGCCAGGCGGCCGCGGGCCCGCCTGGCCCGACGGCGGCGACAAAGGACGGGAGCAGGTCGACGGCGCTGTGGATGGTGCTCATGACCGGCCACGCGAGCCGCGGCGGCAGCAGCGGAGCAGGTCCTCGCCCGGAACGGCGCCTTCCTCAGCCCCCGCCGCCTCGCCCCGCGGCGGACCCAGAGCCAGGACGTGGAGAAGCGCGAGGAGGACAGGCACTGCGAGGTGCCGCCGCGACGCCGCCATCGCCCGGACGGCGCGGAGGCCGAGGTGGTCGTGCTCGCGTGCCACTCGACTCACCTATCTTTGCGCCCGCCCGTGACTAGAGAGTTCCGTGAGGCGATTTGGTCGCTTCTTTTCTGCCAAGTTTTAAGTGGCTTGTCTGCTTGCTCCGCTTGGTGGCTCGTGAGTCGTGAGATCGGGGGGGCGCGTCGGGCCGAATGCTCGCGCCGCGCGCGTTTTTTTAAGAGCTGCTCCACCGCCGCCAGCGTGTGTGCGCTTGCCTGGCAGCGCAGGTCCCGCCAAAGTATACGAGCATTTTGACCGGCCCGACGGTGGATTCAAGCAGCGGGACGCCGGCTAGGCGGAGCAAGAATTTGTAGGGGGAATTAATATTTTGCCCTTATTTTAGATCTATTTTTACAATTTACACTATTCACGATCTAATACATTTTTTGCTCCCTCTTTGTCTATTTCTTCAAATTTTACCATCTTTATATTATTTTAATATTATCTACCTATTTTCCCGTTACGAGGCACACGAAATAACCATCTTACCCTTCGGTCGGGACCGCCCCGTTCCCCTCGCACCAAAACACTGTCATGACTGTCGGTGTCCTCCTTCAAGCCCACAGCCGTGGGCGCGAGTGCTCGGGACCCCTCCGCCGGCGAGGGAGAGGCCAGATCACCGATGCTCTAAGAGCTCGTCAATCAATTCAAAAAGTTGGCTTCCTTTCCAACTCAAACACGAATGCCATACATGAACATCAATTAAACCACCTCCGTCACTATCCTCATACACGAACATATGGGGAACAGATAGCAACCCACCTCTATTTCCCTCGCTTACATGAATCAAAAGCATCAATCTTAGAGAACGAATCAATCCCTAAGAACCAAAAAACAAAAGATGGAATTAAGTTTAATCACGTTACAACCGAGACAACAGAGAGAAATAATCCCCACAAGAACAACTTTCGGCCAAAGCAAGAACCATAGAGGACCGGGCCGGGCTAGCAAGAGAGGCACAGGGCGAGGCAAAATATGAACTAGGGCGCGGGCGAGCTCGGGCCGGCCAAGCAGAGGAGCGCGCGTGGACGCGGGAGGAGACCGCAGGGGGTTGGGTGAGCCGGAGGCGCGTCGACTCCTTCCCGCACTGGCTCATCTCCATGATGCTCATGCCGAAGCCGCGGTAGTCAATGAGCTCTGCCTGTGCCTTCTCGAGGATTGTAACATCCCCAAATTAATTATGGTAATTATTATGCATCTCATTAACATGCATAGTGTTTTTTTTTTGAAATATTTACATAACATTTTGCACTTGGAAATTATCAAACCAAAGATTAAACATACACTTCGAATATAAACCCTAAATAAAAACAGAAACAAAAGTGTTTGATCATCATCTGAAAATAATTTATTCAATTACTATATTAATTATCATAATTTAATATAATTTTTCCCAAATTTTTGGGACTCAAATCTACCCCCAGAAAATTCAAACACAATTCAAAGATCAACATCGAGTTGGATTTTAAACTATACAATTTATATCATGAACAGTGAGGTTTAATATTTTATTTGAGAACTAGACCATCCCAGGAACCCCTCCAAATATTTTCAGAATTTATTGAATTTTATTTCTATATTTTAAGCCTCGGTCAAACCTATTGTTTCTCGGTCAAATTGAAATCAAATAAAACTTGGCACTGTTCTTTTGGTTCGAGCCGTGCACTGTTCCGACCCGGACTCAAGCCAACTTGGCTCCACCCAACCCTCTCACTCGCGCCACTTACCTGCTTGTGAGTCTGACCGCCCGGGCCCACGCGTCAGGGCCATCTTCTTCCTCTCGCTGACTCGCGCACAGACGCCGCGCGCCACGCGCCCGCCGAGCTCTACGCTGCTCCGTTTTTGCCGTGACACGCCGCCCTCCTCGACCTATCTCCGAGCCTCTCTGTTTAACACCGTTGCTAATCCGTCCGTTGCCACCCCTTATCTTCCCCTCTTTCTCCCACTAGAGTTCATTCCTCCTCTCACAGAACCGGAGGAGGAAGAAGCTGGTTTTGGTGTTTTTCTTGGGTAAAATCCGTGCCTCAAGGTTGCTTAGCTTCTAAGTTCCTTGCCGTCCCCATTTTTCCTAATGCGCGACTTTGTTTCCGTTGTAGCTCTCGGAACGCCGCCGTGCTCTCGGAAGCTCTCGAGCGTGCACTAAAAGCCGTCGGGTGGCATAGCCGTGCAAACTTCATCTCCAGTAAGTTCCTACCTCTTTCTAGCGCGTCATCTTGTGTCCCTTAACCCAACATTGCTTTCCCCTCAACCAATTCGGTCTTTTCATCACAGGAGTTGGTGGATTTGGATTTTCCCCTTTTGTCGGCCGATACCACTGTTCATCGTCCAATTGTCATCTTGGTGAGCCATTTCTCGATTTCTTTCGTTTACACCATCTTCACTGCCCCTTGGACTTTCTCCAACTTTTCTTTGTTGGTCTCATGGCGCAGGTTGACCTCTCCTCGTGAGGCTTGCGCCGCCGTCAGCCATTGCCGTGGGCAAGTCATTCCCGAGCTTCTTGAGCCTCTCCATCTCTCTGGTGAGCTTCAGTGGCCATCCTTGTAGCTTAAACACGCGTTGGTTAGTTCGAAGTTAGACCGTGTCTTCGCATGTGCGTACACCGTAGGATCACCGCCGCCCTTCTCCGGCGTGCCACCGCTACAGACTACCGTAGAGTTCGACACTAGTGCCAATAGCTTCGCGTGGGCGCTAGGGTTACAGAACTGCCCTTAAACGGCGCCGGCGTGGACCACTGAAAAGCATCTAGGCCCCTAAAAATATGTTTTGGTAATTTATGATAATATGTGAAAATAGGACTTATTGGTTTGTTGAGTTTTTACAAGGCCTAGTCCCATTAGAAAATATGATCTTGAAGATGCATGCTAAAAGTTTTATGAAGATTAAGTACAGCTCAAGGATAAGGTACAAGTGGTTTTGAGATTATTTTCTTTTACCGGTCTTAGGAGAAATAGATGGAAGACCGGATTATAGGTTAAATACCGTACTATTAAGAGGGATCATGTCCTGTAGCTTGAAGGCATGTCTTGTGCTTTATGGATCAATTTAGGATCATGCATGCATATGGATTCTCTTTCTAAAACCAAATATGCATTGTCAGGACAATCGGTAGTACCGGCGTTGTCTGTGCGGTACTACCGTACTCCGGTTGTTCCGGTCGGTAGTTGGCGGTATATTTTTTACAGAGAGTCTCTTTTCTGGTTTCGGTGCCAAAACCTAAGCGCGGTAGTACCGCGGTGTTCATGCGGTATGACCGAATACGAGATGTCGCAGTGTTAAGCGGAACTACCGCATGCGGTTATTCCGAATGAGAAGCGGTATGTTTTTTCGAGAAGCACCCTTTTGTCTCTCTTGAAACGGTAGTACCGCAATCTCCTTGCGGTATGACCGCATCGCGTAGTATCGCTCGTCGGTTGGCGGTAGTACCGCTCTGCAAGATTAAACGGCTATGTCGTCATTTAATGCGTCTGTTATAGCCGTTCTTTGTGAGTGGTTGGAGAAGTGCGGTAGTACGCTTCTTGCATGGCGGTAGTACCGCATGTGGTGAAAAAGTGGGTTTTCTTCTCCAACGGTTATAATTGTTGTGGGGGTATAAATACTTCCCACCACTCAAGGACGATGAGTTAGACCACATTTAACATCTTTTGAGCTTTGTGCATTCATTCAACTCCTCAAATTCATTTGTTCACTCTTTGAGAGGTTGTTGAGCTCATTCAAAGTGCATTCATCATTCTAGTTGATCCTATTGCACTTGAGTGTCGCTGCGAAGGTCTTGGTTTGTTACTCTTGGAGTTTTGCCGAACTCCTAGACGGCTTAGCGGTGATTGCACGGTGATCTCTTCAAGAAGATTGTGAAGAGGCCGGTGCCCATATTGTGAGTGGTTTGGTGTTCACCATCTCCGGAGTGGAGGAAGAACAACCAATAGTGATCGAGAAAGGCTTAATACGTGGAGCCGGCTTGATTGGTTCAAGCTCCTCAACGTGGACTAGTGAAGACCGGCAAGTCTTCGATACCACGGAAAACATCGTTGTCTCATTGTGGTTATTCCTAGTCTTTACTCTTCGCATTTATATTTCTAGCTTGATCTTTGTGCTTGTATTGCTTAGCTAGAAGTATAACTTGTTTAGACTAAGTTATTAATTAGCTTATCTCGTTAATTTGTTTAAAAGTTTAAAACATCCTATTCACCCCCCTCTAGTCGGTTATCCTTGATCCTACAAGTGGTATCAGAGCTTGGTCTCTCAATTTGTTATACTTTACCGTCTAAGAGAGAAAGGATGGCTAGTGAGGGTATGCATATAGGAAATGCTCCTTTGTTTTGACTCAAATTATTCTTATTGGAAAATTAGAATGTCTATTTTCTTAAAAGCCATGAGCCCGAACATATGGAAAAATGTAAATGAGGGTTATGTTATGCCTCTTGATCCAACAATCCTCACGGTTCAAGATGAACGTAATGCTCATTTAGATGCTCAAGCAATGAATGTTCTCTTTGGTGCTTTAAACGCGGATGAGTTCAATAGAGTGAGCAATTTGGAAACCGCTCATGATATTTGGACCACCCTCTCCGAAATTCATGAGGACACATCCACGGTCAAAGAAGCCAAATTGCATAGGCTTCGGATTAAATATAAGACATTCATAATGTTGCCTCATGAGAACATCACCGAGATGTATTCAAGACTCAACAACATTGTGAATGAACTCAAAGGTCTTGGTACTAACCTTATTGATGTTGATGTTGTGCGCAAGATGCTTAGGGCCCTCCCGGATAAATATGAGACATTGGTGACATTGTTCCTCAACTCTCCCGAGTTGCCTAGAATGACTCCAGCCGGATTATTGGGCAACCTCATCACCAACGAGTTATACAAGAAGGACAAAGAAGAGCTATTGGAATCATCTTCATCCAAGAAGAAAATTACCGCTTTCAAGGCTAAAGCGGAATCAAGTGAAGATGAGGATGAAGAGGAAGAAAACTCGGATGAGGAGTATGCTCTCCTTGTGAGAAGAATGAAGAAATTCATGAGAAGGCGCCCACATCGAAACTTCAACTTCAACAAGTACAAGAAAGGGCAATCCTCAAGTGACAACAAGCGCTATAGCAACATTCGTTGTTATGGATGTGATGAAAAGGGACACATAATCTCAAATTGCCCCAACAAGAAGGATGACAAAGATAAATCATCAAAGAAGAATGAATTTGATGGAAAGAAGAAGCTTTTCAAAGGCTACACAAAAGGGCAAAATGAAGCTCACATTGGAGAATGGAATTCCGATGATGAATACTCGGATTCCGACTCGGATTCAAGTGATGAAGAATCCTCCAAGAAAAGAGGACTTGTCGGCATCGCCATAAAGGAAGCTCCATCACTCTTCTCGTCTCCTACATGTCTTATGGCAAAAGGAGATAAGGTAAAATCCTTTGATGATAATGCTCCTTCATATGATGAACTAATGGACATGGTAGAAGATTTAAATGAATATGTTGGAAAGGAGAAATCAAAATTTAAAGTCTTAAAGAAAGAGTATATCTCTCTAAAAGACTCTTATAAGGAGCTAAAGGAAGCTCATGATTCTCTCCTCCTAAAAGATATAGAAAAATCACATTCAAATATTGGTATTACGTGTGATTTAATAAATGAGATGCCTAGAGTAGAAAATATGTCAAATGCAAAATCCATGTCTAGTACTTCTACCTCTTGTGATGACTTGCTATCTATATCTTGTTGCTCAAATGATGATTCAATTATTGGTATGAGTAATACTTGTGACCCTTTGCTAATTGTTGAAAATCATGAGTTAAAAGAGCAAGTCACCAAGCTAAGTAAGAGCTTGGAAAGATGCTACAAAGGTAAATCAACTCTTGACAAATTATTGAGTGAGCAAAGGTGCTCATTCAATAAGGAAGGACTTGGGTATGTGCCTAAGAAAGGTAAGAAACCGGTAAACAAACCTCCAAGGTTTATTAAGCAAAGTGGTAAATATTGCAATAAATGTGGTAAGGTAGGACACATGTCAAATGCTTGTTTAAATGTAAATATTAAAACCTATGACATTTATGATTCATACTACATGCTTAAGAAATCTATTGATGGTAAAATAATTGCGAGATTTATTGGCACTTCGATTTTAGGCGCTAAAAAGAATGTTATTTGGGTGCCTAAAACCTTGGTCACTAACCTCCAAGGACCCAAACAAATTTGGGTACCTAAAAGAACTTGATTCTTGTTTTGTAGGTGAACTACAAGACCGGTTAAAAACATTGGGTGCTTGATAGTGGATGCACTCAACACATGACCGGTGATAGAAAAATGTTCACCACATTCGAGAACGTAAAAGGAAGTGACAAGATCACCTTTGGAGATAATAGTAAAGGAAAGGTAATAGGATTGGGTAAAATTGCTATCTCAAATGACCTTTCCATTTCAAATGTATCTTTAGTTGAATCACTTAATTTCAATTTATTATCCATTGCTCAAATATGTGATCTTGATTTAATTTGCTCCTTCTCAAATGAAGGTGTGTCAATTTCAAGTGTAAAGGATAATGCTTTAGTTTTCAAAGGCTTTAGATTTGAAAATCTTTACTTGGTTGATTTTTCATCAAATGCTTCATGCTTACAAACTTGTTTAATTGCAAAAACTTCCTTGGTTGGCTTTGGCATAAAAGGCTAGCTCATGTTGGCATGATTCAACTTAAAAAGCTTTTCAAACATGATCTAGTTGTTGGCTTGAAAGATGTGAAGTTTGAGAAAAATCGACTTTGTAGTGTTTGTCAAGCCGGTAAACAAGTCGCAAGCTCTCACCCTTCCAAGAGTGTCATGTCAACCTCTAGACCATTGGAACTCTTACATATGGATTTGTTTGGGCCAACAACCTATAAGAGTATCGGGGGAAATAGCTATTGTTTAGTTATCGTGGATGATCACTCTAGATATTCATGGGTGTTCTTTCTAGATGTCAAGAGCGAAACCTCCGGGATTTTCAAAAGCTTTGCAAAACGGGCTCAAAATGAATTTAATTTCAAAATAAAGAAAATCCGTAGTGATAATGGTTCCGAGTTCAAAAATACTAAAGTTGAATACTTTTGTGATGAACTTGGAATAAAGCACGAACTTTCCACAACCTACACTCGGAGCAAAATGGAGTTGTAGAAAGGAAAATCGCACATTAATTGAAATGACTAGGACAATGCTTGATGAATATAATACTTCCGATAGTTTTTGGGCGGAAGCAATCAACACCGCTTGTCATGCCATAAATCGTCTCTATTTGTATCGTCTTTTGAAAAAGACTTCCTATGAACTCCTTGTTGGAAGAAAACCTAACATTTCTTATTTTCGTATGCGTGGTTGCAAGTGTTATATTTTGAAAAAGGAGTTCGTCTTTCAAAATTTGCAAGTCGTTGTGATGTCGGTTTCTTGCTTGGTTACTCTTCAAATAGTAAAGCGTGTCGTGTCTTCAATCAAAACTCCGGTTTAGTTGAAGAAAGACATGATGTTCAATTTGATGAAACTAACGGCTCCCAAGAAGGGCATGAGAATTTGGATGATGTAGGTGATGAAATGTTAAGAAAGGCTATGGAAAATATGCAAATTGGCGACATCAAACCTAAAGATGAACCGTCATCTTCTACTCAAGTTGAACCTCCTAACTCTTCCACAACAAGTCAAATTCAAGTGGAAGAAAACAATAATGAAGATGATCATCCATCCAAACCTACCACCAAGAATCCACAATGCAATTGAAAAGATCATCCAATAGATCAAATATTGGGTGATGTAAGTAAGTGTTCAAACTCGATCTCGTGTTGCTTCGTTTTGTGAACACTACTCTTTTGTCTCTTCTCTTGAGCCAAAGAATATAGATGAAGCACTTGAAGATCCGGATTGGATGATTGCAATGCATGAAGAACTAAATAATTTCATCCGAAACAAAGTTTGGACATTGGTGGATCGACCCAAAGAACACAATGTCATTGGTACTAAATGGGTGTTTAGAAACAAGCAAGATGAAAATGGTATGGTTATAAGAAACAAAGCAAGATTGGTCGCACAAGGATTCTCTCAACTCGAAGGTTTGGATTTCGGTGAAACTTTTGCTCCCGTAGCTAGACTTGAGTCAATTCGTATACTACTTGCTTTTGCATCATGCTTTGATATTAAATTATTTCAAATGGATGTCAAAAGTGCTTTCTTAAATGGAGAAATATCCGAACTTGTTTTTGTTGAACAACCTCCCGGTTTTGAAGATCCTAAGAATCCTAATCATGTCTATAAACTCTCCAATGCGCTCTATGGTCTTAAACAAGCTCTTAGAGCATGGTATGAACGCCTTAGAAATTTTCTAGTTTTAAAAGGATTCAAAATTGGGAAAATTGATTCAACTTTGTTCACCAAAGTATTAGATGATGATTTCTTTGTATGTCAAATTTATGTTGATGATATCATTTTTGGATCTACTAATCAAGACTTTTGCAAAGAATTTGGTGATATGATGTCTAGGGAATTTGAAATGTCCATGATTGGAGAACTTAGCTATTTCCTTGGACTTCAAATCAAGCAACTCAAAGATGGAACTTTTGTAAGTCAAACAAAGTATGCAAAGGACTTGATCAAGAGATTTGGCATGGAAGATGCAAAACCTATCAAGACTCCCATGGCAACCAACGGTCATCTCGACCTTAATGAGGGAGGTAAATCGGTAGATTTAAAGTTTTATAGGTCTATGATTGGTAGTTTACTTTATCTTACCGCATCTAGGCCCGATATCATGTTTAGTGTTTGCATGTGTGCACGGTTTCAAGCATCTCCAAAAGAGTATCATTTAATGGCCGTAAAAAGAATACTAAGATATTTAAAACATTCCTCTAGCATTGGTCTATGGTTTTCTAAAGGTGCTAAGTTTGATTTAATTGGATACTCGGACTCCGATTATGCGGGTTGCAAAGTGGATAGAAAAAGCACCTCGGGGAGTTGTCAATTCTTAGGGAGATCCTTACTATCTTGGTCATCCAAGAAACAAAATTTCGTAGCCTTATCCACCGCCGAAGCCGAATATGTTTCCGCAGGAAGTTGTTGTGCTCAATTGCTATGGATGAGACAAACCTTGATGGATTATGGAATTAAAATTGATAAAATGCCTCTTTTGTGTGATAATGATAGTGCGGTAAAAATAGCAAATAATCATGTCCAACACTCAAGAACCAAGCACATCGACATTCGCCACCATTTCTTGAGAGATCGTGTGGGCAAGGGAGATATTGAAATTAGCCACATCCGAATCGAAGATCAATTAGTGGACATTTTCACCAAACCTCTAGATGAAGACCGTTTTGCAAATTGAGGAATGAATTAAATGTCATAGACTATTCAAACGTTGGTTGAAACTTTTGCCTCATGCATTTTGTTTGATTTGGTGTTAGTCAAAAGTTTTGTAGGAAAAATATTTTCAAAATGTTATAACGATTATCTATGTTCATAAAAATTATGTTCTCTTATAGACATTAGTCTATTCTATGCATAATGATCCCTAATGACTCTTAATTGATTGCAAAACTAAGGGTCATTTGCAAATAATCTCATCCCATCTTTATCTGAATGTTTTTGAAGTTCCGGGATAATCGTATTATCTGGCGGGTTAAGTGCGGTATGACCGCAGCATGCGGTACTACCGGCACAAAACCACTGTACTACCGCTGCGGTATTACCGCGCCAAAGGGCGGAACTACATCGATTTCAAAGAAAAGTAACCCAGAGGTCATTTTTCTCCGTGCCTCTTCTCTTTTCTCTTTCTTCTCTCTCCTCCGAAAAACCTCTCGGTCAATACCTCTTCTCACTCGGTTGTCTTGCAAATCTTTGTGAACCCTTGCATCTATAGGGTTTAACTCCTCCATCTCTCAAGGTAAAACTTCTAAAAATCCTCGTTTACCGTTTGATTCAAACCCTAGGTCTCCTTTTAGGTAATTTGAAATGTGGTTGATTTGTGTGAATCCTTTTGGGCAAAACAACATTATTGATGTTTAATGATGATATTACATCCATTTCTTGGATTCAAATCCAATAGAAACATCAATTTTTGGTTAAATCGCTTACCCTAGGTCGCGATGTCAGAAAAGCGGTACTACCGTGTTCTTGCACGGAACTCTGGGTTGCGTAATACCGCGCAGTAATGGCGGTATTACGCACCTCGGTACTACTGCATGAGGAAGGCTGCAGTACTACCGATTTCTTGACGAAACAGATAATCATTCCATTCAAATTATCTTTAGATTCCTTGATCTTTTGAACTCCTTGTAACCTATCCTCTCTTTGTAAAGATGCCAAGGACAAGATTTGGAACTCGTCGAGGGCAATCTTCCACTCAACCTCCTGCCGACCCTTTGGATGATCCATTAGGCAAGGGAAAAGGGCCTGCAGCGGATGGCTCTGACAGTGAGGAAGGATCTCTTCCTCATGAGTCAGGTTCTGATTCTGAGCCTGACACAGAAGAAGAAGTCCAGGCTCAATCAGATGAGGAGATGGAAGATCCAGAAGAACCTCAGATTGATCTCAGGCTCATATCAGCTGATGACTATGCAATTTTGAGACACAAAGATCAATATCTACTGCCCTCCAACTCAATAAATCTCATATTCCACACCAAGTTCCAGGAGCAAGTCTATGAGCAAATTTATGATCATCACAGGAAATTTGCAGATCATAAATGCATAAAGTGGTCTCACATAAACTCCCTAGAAAAATATGATGGAGTATATCGTCTTTTTCAGCAAGTTAGTCTTCATGATTTTGTGGCCCTCAGGAATGACTATGATGAAGAGATTATCAGACAGTTCTATGCCACTTTGTATGTATCTCCTGATTTCAAGAAAATGAAGTGGATGACTGTTACACGGTATGTGGAGAGTACTAAGGCTGATTTTGAGCTTGTACTGAGGATACACTCTGGCAATTGGGATAAGCTTTTTGACAGACATGCTTTACTTGTTCCAGCCTGGACAGAGTTTTATGATCAGAATGTCAGGTACACTCCAGGGAAAATTAATGGCTTGCTACCTATTCCCAGTTTGATTAATAGGATTATTAATCACACTTTTCTTCCCAAGAGTGGTAACTTTGATGCTATTCGAGGACATGCATGGAATATCATTGACAATATCTCCCATGGGAGAAAGTTTGATGTTGTGGATGTCATCATCAGGGGGATTGTCTCTTCTAAGAATGACAGGGTAAAGCGGATTTATCATGCTCCTTACATCATGGCCCTAATTCTTAGTAAGATTGAGTATCAGGGTGGTTTGGGATCACCCCATAAGTTTTACAAACCCGAGAAAATCCCCATTCGTTTTCAAGCACAGCAGAGCACAAAGAAGCACAAAGAAGAAGAAATTGCCCCAGAGGAGGCAGCTGCAGAAGGCTCTCACAGTCAAGCCACTCTTGCTCAGATTCTTACCACTCAGACTCTCATTCTTAATAATCTGATGCAGATGAAAGTCTCTCAGCAGGAGATGAGGACAGTTCTTACATACTTTCAGAATGAGACTAACAACAGACTTGCCGCCTTGACAGAGACAGTTGACTCTATGGAACATCGTCTTCCACCTCTTCCACGTCCTTCGTCTCCAGTACGGTTCACGCGTCGTCGCCCTCGTACTCCACCTGGTGCTCCTCCTATAGTGGTCACAGCACCTCAGGCTACTGTTCCTCCAGTCTCTCCAGCTCCAGCTGCTTCAGCTCCTGCCTCTCAGGATCCCGCGCCTTTTCCCCCTCAGGATCCAGCTGCTTGATGTTTGTTTTTGGTACTTTGATGCCAAAGGGGGAGAAGAAGAAAGTAGCTCTAAGGATTAAGGGTGTCAGACATTATAGTATTTTGATGTTTAGTATTACCTTGTTCAGAACTTGTTGGTTGTCTTAATTATCAAATGTGATATTATCTCTACTGAAATTTCTTTTATGATAATTCCTTATCACTGCAAGTTTTCCTCAGTTTCAACAAGTTAAAAAGAAACTCTGCCAAAAATTTATCACAATTCTCTACATGTGTTCTCAAAATGTTCTATCTATTTCATGCACATGTTTAGGGGGAGCCTTCTTTGTGTTAAGTCATCAAAAGAATATACACTTGTTTCACAATCTTGGATATATTCAAAACTCTTCTTCACACATATTAACTAGGTTGTCATCAATTACCAAAAAGGGTGAGATTGAAAAGCATCTAGGCCCCTAAAAATATGTTTTGGTAATTTATGATAATATGTGAAAATGGGACTTATTGGTTTGTTGAGTTTTTACAAGGCCTAGTCCCATTGGAAAATATGATCTTGAAGATGCATGCTAAAAGTTTTATGAAGATCAAGTACAGCTCAAGGATAAGGTACAAGTGGTTTTGAGATTATTTTCTTTTACCGGTCTTAGGAGAAATAGATGGAAGACTGGATTATAGGTTAAATGTCGTACTATTAACAGGGATCATGTCCAGTAGCTTGAAGGCATGTCTTGTGCTTTATGGATCAATTTAGGATCATGCATGCATATGGATTCTCTTTCTAAAACCAAATATGCTTTATCACGACAATCGGTAGTACGGCGTTATGCATGCGGTACTACCGCACTCGGTTGTTCGGTCGGTAGTTGGCGGTATGTTTTTACAGAGAGTCTCTTTTCGGTTTGGTGCCAAAACCTAAGCGCGGTAGTACCGCCGATGTTGTTCATGCGGTATGACCGGAATACGGTAGTACCGCAGGTGTTAAGCGAAACTACCGCATGCCGGTTATTCCGAATGAGAAGCGGTATGTTTTTTCCAGTAAGCACCCTTTTGTCTCTCTTGGAAAACGGTAGTACCGCAATCTCCTTGCGGTATGACCGCACTGCGGTAGTACCGCTCGTCAGTTGGCGGTAGTACCGCTCTGCAAGATTAAACGGCTATGTCAGGTCATTTAATGCGTCTGTTATAGCCGTTGCTGTAGTGGTTGGAGAAGTGCGGTAGTACCGCCCCTTGCATGGCGGTAGTACCGCATGTGGCTGAAAAAGTGGGTTTTCTTCTCCAACGGTTATAATTGTTGTTGGGGGGTATAAATACTTCCCCACCAGCTCAAGGACAGTGAGTTAGACCACATTTAACATTTTTTGAGCCTTGTGCATTCATTCAACTCCTCAAATTCATTTGTTCACTCTTTGAGAGATTGTTGAGCTCATTCAAAGTGCATTCATCATTCTAGTTGATCCTATTGCACTTGAGTGTCGTCAAGCGAAGGTCTTGGTTTGTTATTCTTGGAGTTTTGCCGAACTCCTAGACGGTTTGGCGGTGATTGCACGGTGATCTCTTCAAGAAGATTGTGAAGAGGCCCGGTGCCCATATTGTGAGTGGTTTGGTGTTCACTGACTCGCGCACAGACGCCGCGAGCCACGCGCCCGCCGAGCTCTGCGCTGCTCCGTTTTTGCCGTGACGCGCCGCCCTCCTCGACCTATCTCCGAGCCTCTCTGTTTAACGCCGTTGCTAATCCGTCCGTTGCCACCCCTTATCTTCCCCTCTTTCTCCCACTAGAGCTCATTCCTCCTCTCAGCAACCGAGGAGGAAGAAGCTGGTTTTGGTGTTTTTCTTGGGTAAAATCCGTGCCTCAAGGTTCCTTAGCTTCTAAGTTCCTTGCCGTCCCCATTTTTCCTAATGCGCGACTTTGTTTCCGTTGTAGCTCTCGGAACGCCGCCGTGCTCTTGGAAGCTCTCGAGCGTGCACTAAAAGCCGCCGGGTGGCATAGCCGTGCAAACTTCATCTCCAGTAAGTTCCTACCTCTTTCTAGCGCGTCATCTTGTGTCCCTTAACCCAACATTGCTTTCCCCTCAACCAATTCAGTCTTTTCATCACAGGAGTTGGTGGATTTGGATTTTCCCCTTTTGTCGGCCGATACCACTGTTCATCGTCCAATTGTCATCTTGGTGAGCCATTTCTCGATTTCTTTCGTTTACACCATCTTCACTGCCCCCTGGACTTTCTCCAACTTTTCTTTGTTGGTCTCATGGCGGAGGTTGACCTCTCCTCGTGAGGCTTGCGCCGCCGTCAGCCATTGCCGTGGGCAAGTCGTTCCCGAGCTTCTTGAGCCTCTCCATCTCTCTGGTGAGCTTCAGTGGCCATCCTTGTAGCTTAAACACGCGTTGGTTAGTTCGAAGTTAGACCGTGTCTTCGCATGTGCGTACACCGTAGGATCACCGCCGCCCTTCTCCGGCGCGCCACCGCTACAGACTACCGTAGAGTTCGACACTAGTGCCAATAGCTTCGCGTGGGCGCTAGGGTTCCAGAACTGCCCTTAAACGGCGCTGGCGTGGACCACAGCACCGACGGGCAGGCGAGCAACCGCGCGGCCACGAGAGAGCGTGGCACGCTCCGACCGGTTACTGTAGCGGCGTAATTAGAAATTAAATACGATGATTAGCATTTAAAACGAAGATCTCTGTCGGACAACGCAATTAAAATGTGTTAAGCGCTAACCCTCAGCCTATGACTTGCGGGCCCCGCACTTTAAGTGCATAGTGACCTGGGCGGTGAACCCGTGGACCGAGATCTTAGCTCTTGGTCCATGCACTATGCTTGTAGACCGAGTCAATGACCAGTAGGGCCCACCTGTCAGTTTTAACCGGAAATAAAAAGGAAAATTGAAGAGTAGTACTGTGTACTGGACCCCACACGTCAGGTTCAGAGGCTAGATAGCTCTCGGTGTAAAAAGTATTTAATACCTAAGAAAATTCAGAATATAATTATTTATACACTTAAAAATTGTATGAACATCAAAAATTCATATCTAATTCAAATAAACTCCAAATTGAATGAAACCAGTTTTGATATTTTTCATATTATGTGAATTTTATTTTAAAATAGGTTTAAAACATTTCTCTGTAGCAGAGAGCATAGTTTTGGAAAAATGATCAATAACTCTATTATTTTTACAATAGAAAAATGTTGTTATCTTCAAAAATGCATAACTATTTCATTCTAGCTCCAAAATGAGTGAAACCAGTTGTGTTAATTTTAATTTTAAATGAACCTTATTGTAAAATTAGCTTCCAGCATGACACTGTCCCAGAAGGTATATTTTTTGGAAATATATCCCAAAATGAATTACTTTTACATTATAAACCGCTGTTAACTTTAGAAATTCATAACTAAATCATGAAAACTCCAATTGAGGCAAACTCAACTGTTTTGAACTTGTAATAATATTGCCTATTTATCCATGTAATCCATGTACTCATGACTGCTCTACAAATTTTCATCTCATAATTAAGTTACATGAATTAAGGCGTAATGAAATCTGAAAATCAAACCATCATAACTCTCTTATACTAAATCAAAATGGAATGATTCTTTCACCTAAATAAATCTAAAATCATGACCTACCTACTGTATAATTTTCATACATTTTTGAGCATGTTGAATTTCAGGCTTTATTTGATATTTATTGCATTATCGCTTTTCACTAGGTGACGATAATGATATATTCGTGAGATTATTATGAGTATAACTTGATATTGAACCTGTGATTCAGCAAAGGTGCGAGCACCCTCCTCTTGATCATATTGCTCCCAGTGATTTTTAAATGTTTTGTGTGAGTTGTATTATCGCAATTGCATGCTATTTTTGAATTGTATGTTTATGGGTAGAAGTAGTTAATCTCCTAATTGCTGCATTAGCCCTCCTTTGAATGTTGATTCCCCTTTTACCTTGATTGACTAAGGTTATATATTATATGGGTTGTTTGCTAGTTTGTAGAACGATGCTTAGCCATGCTAGTAGCTATAGCCGAAAGCGGTTGATGGAGCTAGTCCATCGGCCGGTGGATTGAATTGAATCTTATTAAAATTTGAGGATCTTATGGATTGGATTATGATAGAATTGAGGATGTGTTCAGATCTTCGCATCCGGGTTTGTGGACATGTTGGGCATGGGTTTTGTGTTCTTAACTTGGACGGGTGTAGGGTGATGATGAAGTATTGTTGTTGTTTGTTGTTATGGAATTGTGTAGCCCCGTCTGAGTGATTAAGGACCGGTCTGTGGTGTGATGAACCAAGTCTTACGTGCAACCACACGCCGGGATAATGACGAAGACTTGGCTTAATAATTTGTTGTGTGTCAGCTATCAAAACACAATGGGTTGACAATTGTTATTGTTATGTATTTAATTGTTCTTTTGTCAATCTCGCGGGGGCATGTTAAGGGTCGCCTTACTTGTTCTTAAGGGTCTCTTGTTTGATTGGGACTTACTTACGCAACGGGTTTCCCGTGGTTCAGCGATCGCATCATCGCCATGGGACCGTCCTCGGTGGTTTGATAGTTAGGACATGACATTGTAACGCCTCGTTATGCTACCTCAGTCACACTCCTATGGAAGAGTGCATTGGCCGACATTAAGAAGAATGCATATCGTGTGGGTAAAGTTGTACAACTCTGCAGAGTAACTAAATCTATTCGAATAGCCTCGTCCTAGGTTATGGACAACACTTGTGGGAAAGCAGACACAGTTAGCTTTTGGGAAATTAAGTTTGGGTTATGGTTGGTAATGTTATGTCTTTATGTTAGTTTGTTAAGAGCTGAGATGTTATCATGAACGCGTTGTTCGCGCGTTAATTTTTGTTGAGGAATGAATTGTGCCACGAATGAGATGTTCGTGTGTTGATTATATTTGGAGAGTGTACCATTGTTGATCATTACTTACTGCTATAAAATGTCTTATAAATGTTTTACAAATGGCAGGTTAGAATCTTTTATCCTTATGCAAAACGCTTTATGCTGAAAAATTGACTAGTGTAGTGGCCTTCCGTTGATACTTACTTGCATCCTTATTTTTCTTGAAAAGTCTCGCGAGTACAACTTTGTACTTGAAAAGTGTCTATTTGATCGTAAGACTACGGCGCAACGGCTTTAACTCCAGTTGGTTGCTTGTGGGATTGTGGGCATGCCAACTCGGTTGTTCCCTCTTTATTTAAGTTTATTTTTCGCTGCAATTTATGGTGTTATTGTTATTTAGATTTGGCCGATTGGCCCTCTTATGTAAGTTGGGACCGAAAGGTTCTATGTTGAAAATGTATCGAAGTTTCTATTATTCTTGTACATTGTGTATGGATGTGATTGCAATGTTGTGTACTAGGATATGTGCATGTTAGCCACTGATCCTTGGGAGTTAGCATGTGACACATATCCGGGTCACTCGGAATCGTGTTCGTCTCACGTTAAGTGTTGCGTTTACGGCGTAATCACTTAGCTTGATACGGATCCGATCTCGGGGGGTCCTCACAAGGATGGAGAGCGGGAGGGTGGTCGGGCCGGCCGCGAAGTTGTAGACGTCGTGCTCGGTGGTGCCCGCGGCTAAGGTAGTCAGAGTTGAGATCCCGAGTTGGATCGATTTGCCTTCGGTAGGATCGAAATCGTAGTATCGAATCGTAGAATCGGCGATTCTACGGAATTGTAAAAATACACATATTTAACATCTATACTATAAGTTTGTATGATTCTTATATGGTTTACCACTTACATGTTCCTTAAAAGCAGTTAGACATACTCCATGAATAAAAATAGATTATCATTATCAAGCTTAAGATTACTCATGCTATAATATAGATATTTGTACTAGCATTACCATACTGATACAATATTTTGCATGCTCCTTGCTTATTTATAATTTTATTCTCAGAAATTAATATCAACAAATTTTGCTCTAAAACAAAATATTAGCAAAGCTTGGCCTCTAAAAAAAATTGTAATTTTTTTTGCCCTAAGTCTCTACGAGTAGGATCGACAGTGCGATTTGGATCGACAGGCTGTTGTGGGTTCGTAGAATCGTAAGACTCTAAGAGTAGGATCGCGATCCTAACTACCTTGCCCGCGGCGGGGTAGGACGGGGAGGGTGCGGTGACGATGGTGTTGGAGATCTTGGCGGTGCGTGCGGGTACGCAGAGGGAGGAGGCACCGGCCTTAGCGGGGCTGGGGCGGTGGAGGAGTTGGGAGTTGGAGTTGGAGGCGACGGCGGCCGGCAAGCGAGCGGCGGTGGCGGCATTAAAGGCCGGGCCGCCCGAGAGGAGGTGGGAGCCGAGGAGCAAGGTCCATGGAGGCGTAGAAAAGCAAGATGGGGAAGGGGATGAGACAGCTGGGTTTTACGGGAGGAAGATAAGGAGAGAGAGATTAGATTAACGGGGTTGCTGACTGGGGTAAAATGTCATTTCGCGTGCCTTGTAATAGCAAAATGGGTAAATAAGATTAAAATAATACAAAGAGGACAAAAACGAAGAAATAGACTAAAAGGGGGGCAAAAAATATTTTACATCAGGAATATGTGTATTTTTTTTTTTATGAAAATCCAACTAAGAGGAGGGCAAAATATGAATTCCCCCGGAGATAGGGAGTTATGCACTATGCCTATACCACCCCTTTCTCCACTAGGTGACCTTTATGTCCATATTCATGTCCATGCCACACCGCTAAATGCGCACCACAACCCACCTTAGTCGAAGGAATGCTAGGATATCCTCGACACACTTTGGTAGGAAAAAATGATGTTTTGGGCAATCTGACCATCAATTTGTACTGTGGTAAAACCTAGATAAATTAGACGAGTATAGCATATAATTTTCGTAGTACCCATCTAAATATTTACAAGATGTTTATAATACCAGTTAAAATAGTTTGAAATCGGTTATTGGACCCCCTGAACTTTCTAATCCGGTTCACTTAACCCTTTGGTTTCGTAAGGTGGTATTGCCAACATGGCATCATGATTGGGCAGTTTTGCCACATGGGCCGAATAGTTGATGAAGTGGTGAATTTTTTTATGCTTCTTGTGTATAATCTTTGCTTTCCGAGATAAAAAAAGTATAGAAAATAGAAGAAATTTTCGTCACTTCTTTTCACCAGCTACTCAACTCATGTGGCAAAATTGCCTAGTCATGATGCTACAGTGAAAATACCACAGGTTAACTGAACTGGACTAGAAAGTTCAGGAGATTAACTAATTGGTTTCAAAGTTGGGTGTGTTGACGGACTTTCGAGCAAACTTCAGGTTTACCGACTTTATCCTAAATCGTTAGGTTCAAATCGTTAATAGTACAAGAAAAGTGCATTTATTCAAAAAATAAAATCAGAGATACACAGGTATCAGTAAAGCCATGTAAATGTTTCTGAAAAGATTGCATATTCTTTTTCCCCCTTTGAAACCCGAAGATACTGCATTTCGCTTTACACTGTTTCTGTAACAGCCATTTTATTCAGAGGACTGTTTTTTTTGTCAACTGCTGAAGATCTTGCTTTTATGGGCAGGCAGGTTTGGTGTAGCTGACCCATGGATCGGATAAAATTTGGCCCATGATGTCACTTGAACAACCCATGTCTGGATGGGCTCATGGGTTGCATCGAATCCTTTGAAGGCCCCCATTTCCAGGCCCGTTAGTTACACAGAAAAGTGCACCGAGTTAGACAAATCAGACGGACCCAATTGCCGAAAAGGCCCAACCACCGGACCAACAAAAGTTGCCATTCTGAACTCTCCCCACCGGACTGCGGCCGCTGCCAGCCTGCCACTCGGGCTCCCACTTCTCTCCTCCCCGCCCAAACCCCACACCTCGGACTCGGAGCCACGCCAATCCGCCGCCGCGCCGGTGCGCAGCTTCACGGCGGAAACGAGACGCGGTACGTTCTTCTGCTCCCGTTTTGCTGGCTTTTTTTTTAAAAAAAAAAAATTCAAATGTTTGCGCATTTAGACTGAAATGCCGTGCATACCGAATTGCAGAACTTCTATTTGGGAAGTTCAGGTTTCTTCGTAATTTATCTAGGGTTCCTAGTAATTCTCTAGTGAATGAGCCAACTTGAAACACGACATTTTGAGGTCAACTAGTGTTATTTAATTTTTTTTACTATGTTTTCCATGCACCTTTTTATAACCAAAAATATCTCTTCTCCTCCAAAATCTTACAGTGAAAAGTTGGTGGCTCAACTTTAAATATGGCATTTTGATGGTTCTTGGTTATGTTTATCACTACATCAACTAAGAACCAAAGATTGCAGGCTCAGACCTGTTTTAACAGCTCTCCTTCGTTTTTATTCTATCCACATTTTAAAATAGGGATTATTGATGATTTACCATTAAATTTATGTGTAATTGCTATTTTGCTACTCCATGTCTCATTAGCATATGAGTGTCATTCCATGTCTCACTGGACTCACATGTCAGTGAGACATGGAGCGGCAAAATAGCAATTGCACATCAACTGCTTGCCAAATCCGCCAATCCCCCTTTAAAATATGGCATGTCGTGGTTCTTGGTGATGTATCTGCTACATTCACTATTGATCAGCTCTTGTTTTCACACCAAAAAAAATAATATCAGCTCGATTGCAGTCAGTGGTTTTATTTGACCGTTCATAAGTGGTTTTATTTTACCGTTCATATTCGTGGAGATGGATGACTTCGGTAAATCTGTAGCCAAATTGTTGCTAATTGCTAAATGTGACTTTCTACACACACACACACACACACACTACATGAATAGTCATCTGACTGCTAATAAATTTTCTATGCAGGTACGCAATTAGTTGATCAAGTACCTCTATGATCTCTACAAAGATGTGCACCTGCCAGACAATTAGGTTTCTCGTTCATCCATGATGCTTTCCATGGAGCAATTGTATGTAAGCACTCATGACATGGTAAGAAATGTCATAATTTTGCATTATTACAAGCAAAAGTGTCCCAACATGTAGACTTGTGTTTCTGTAGCAGCTATGTTTCAAGAACATACTGTGACTTATTCCAATATGACAGAAATTCATGAGTACTCTGTGTTCACCAATAGAAGTCTTTCGACAGCATACTGAATTGCATAGCTAGTTTAACAACTGACTGTCTTATGTTTGTCAGATCTAAAACAGAACTTGAAACTATAGGTAGCATGCTAGATAGTTACAACTGCATAGCTACTTTATTGACAAATGACAACTAGCTGCCACCTTTTTTTGCATGTTAATAGAGAGTCTTTTAACATACAGAAGAGCCATATTTCCTTGAGATTAGCGTTTTTATCTTGCAATTTTGCGACAGTCATGCCAACTTACACAAAAATCACTCTTTTGTAGCAAGCACATATTAGATGAAAAACTGGTCACTTAACATGTTTGAAGATACAGTTTTTTTTTTCCAAATATGATCCTTGAAAAGCTTTCCTGCATAATGATGCTTTGTGTCTCAAAGAGCCACATATCTCTGTGACAGATGCCAAGAAACACTAATCCTGCATGTACACCAATTAGACATTTCAGAAGTGTATGAGAGTCATTCAAAAGAATACACTAACTAATGATATTATAGCTCCAACCTTCAGAGATTTGTCAAAGAAATGTCTCGATGTTCATTAAAGTGGCGAATAACTGGAATATGCTCAACCCTCCGATGGTTAGCACCTCCCTTCATCATGCTCTCCACCAAGGTCTTTGGCATGGCAAATAAGTGAAGTTCTTTGATATTCTCTAGCCCTTCTATACCATCTGGCATGGTGAGCAACTTGTCACAAGACCTGATGGACATCTTCTGAAGGTGAGGCATTGCTCTCTCAAGGCTGATATGCTCAAGGTTAGTTAGATGGTCCAGTTCTAGTATCTCAAGCCTGACAAATCCTTGGGTGAATTCTATCTTTGTCCCATCAAAAGCTTGGATGAGTGCAAGTTCAATTAGATGGAGACTTTGGAGCTCTTTAAGTGAGTCCTCATTCAATCGTGACCACCTAAGCCGTATCCTTACAAGGTTCCTGAGGGAGTGCAGCCAACAAGGTATGCCTGGCAAAGGTCCCTCAAATAGAGACGCCTGAGGTCCTGAGGAGCAGGATTCAATGATCCCAGATCAAGAATCTCATCATCAAGTGATGATGCTGAAAGAGAAAGAAGTTCTGTCATCTTGGAAACTGAGGAGCAGAGGTGCATGCCATCCCGTTCACGCAGCTTGACAATACCCAACCTTTTCAGCTGTGTCAGGCTACCTAGCTCCTTGATGGTCCCATTTTCTTGGTTTGCTTCAACGTAAGTCAGCTTCTGCAGCTCTTTTAGCTGCCCTATTCCTCGGGGCAGTGTGACTCCAAGGGTATAGTAGTATGGTGGATGACACCCGGAGTAATAGCGGTAAGCTAGGAGGTGACGAAGGTTTTCAAGCTTGGTGATTCCTGAAGGCAACTGAGAGACATATGTGCCTTTCAGGTCCAACGTTTGCAGGTTCATCAGTTTTTTTAAGGACTTTGGAAGTTTGTCAATCCTTGTATTCCTCAGACTCATATAATGCAGGTAGAAAAGATCAGGCAACTCCTCTGGAAAGCTCTCAACTGGTGCACCCTCCAAGTCCAGTATCCTCAGCAGCCGAAATCCAGCCAAAAATGCATGCAACGATGTGGTGCTTATTGAGCTCGCACCAAAGACAAATAAAGTGCGGAGGTTGGAGCAGCTGGTGTCTTCTAGGAAGTCATCAATGGTGTTGATTATGGACAGACGCCGCACATTTCCCCTGACCTTCTTGACTCCTCGGGTCACAGGCATACCAAAATTGTCCTCTGACGACTTCAGGATAATGATCTCACGCAGCATATCATGGACACTGCAGCTCTTCACCCTCCCATAATCATAAAAGTCTGTCACTTGGACCATGCTCCTGTCTATGAGCTCCGTCAGATAGCGGCCTGCGGTGTCCTCGAGTGTGCTTCCCTGCTCATTCTTGATGAACCCTTCTGCCATCCACAGCCGGATGAGCGTCATGCGCTTTATTGAGTACTTCCTTGGGAACATGATGAAGTACAAAAAGCAACCTTTGAGGTGGTGAGGTATGTCACTGTAAGCAAACCACAGGATGCTAGGGAGGGTAAACTCGGGGCTGTACATGTGCAGGTTGTCAAGAACATGTTTCCACACCTCAACAGTTATTTCCTTCATTGACATTAGTCCACCAATGGTGACAACAAGGAGGGGCACACCATGGCATTCCATGACAATCTTCCTTGCTGTCTCCTCCAGTTCGGTTGGACATCTCGCCTGAAGTGCAGGGAAAGCCTTGTGGCAGAAGAGCAGCCAAGAGTCATCATCTTTCAGTGGCTTCTGCTCAAAGATCTGAATGTCTGATGATAGGCGGCACTCTTTGCCAACTTCTTGAACTCGTGTTGACACGATTATTCGACTCCTGTGACCGTTGTTGGGTAGAGCAAGTTTCAAGTAATCCCATGTGTCAGAGTTCCATATGTCATCCAGGACTACCAAATAGCTTTTGTCAGCAAGATACCTCCCAATGATCTCAGCAAGCTGAATATCATCCATGAAGTCAAGGCTTGTCGGTATCTCCTCCAACTTCTCAACAAAGATTTGCAGCATGATGCTCTTCAGTAGATCCACCATCGTTATTGGGGCACCGATGCTGATCCATGCATGGCACCGGAATCTCCTTGCACTTTCTTGTCATTGTAAACACTCTCACAAGAGTTGTCTTGCCGACACCAGCACTTCCAATTACGGAGATCACCTCAGCTGCCTGGCTTCGTCCAGTAACAGTTCAGTTACTTTTGCCTTTGGCAAATCAATGCCTATCACTTTAGCCTCATCCAGTGAAAGCATGTCAAGCTGTCGGTCATCCAACTGGTACCGTGTTGGATTTGCTGGCGCCTCCTTGTCATCGAAGTTTGTCAGCAGCGATAGCCTCAGCTTGATGGTATCGATGCGGGCACTGAGAGATTGGACTTGCTTGTATATTCTCTTCCGTGTGGAAATTGATTGGTTGAGCAATGCATGACAGGATGCTGGAGCCTTTTGAGTTGTAGGTTTTCACGAGGGACTTCTCAAGGATGTCTTCAATGTCACGGTTGATCTCGCGCACTTGCTGCAACCACATCTTGGCTGTCCGGGCCATGCTCTCAATTTCGGGGCCTCTCAGGGTGGCGTTGATGGAATCAATAGACCCTTTCACCTTGTCAATGTCCAACCACAGCATCCTCCAGAGGATATCCTGCTCCCTCTGAAGCACTTCTATGAGCTTCTCCTGAGGTGAGGGGGCAGCAGGGGCAGCCATGTCTGTGCACTGATTATAGTTCTTCCTCTCAAGACGAAAAGAATCGGGAAGGCTCCAAGAAATTACTCTTGCTTCCTATGATGTTTTGGTGTGGGAGGAGTTCTCTGCAGAGGTTGGAGGTGTAAATAGGCAGGGTGGTAATTAACATACACAGAGTGCTGTGAACTGGCAGAAAAATTAAAGTGTGCAAGCCAAAGTCACCATTAGCAACATTGGTGGTGATGAGACCATGGTGTGAAAGGATGAAGGCAGCTGCTAGCTTGGAAGATAACGTGGGGCAGCTAATGGTCCAAGGCAGCTTGCTGAAGGTAAAACGTTACTTGCTAGACTAATCGAAACATTTAAAAACGGAAGCTAGTGTTTTGTTTTGAGAAATCGTCAAGTACCTATGCGAAGTTTTCAGCGAATGTATTATTGGTTTGCTGACGTGTGAAGTGCTTAGCTGTCTGTAATTGCATATACAAATTACAGAGGATATGCTGCAGATTGACATAACAAAATATGCTATCAAATTTAGATTCTACATTACAAAGGTTTATACACTGTAGATGCAATTTTAAAACTGATGGGGGTGTTCTATTGAGTTGTGTCATTGAGTTGTGTCAATGAAACTATGGTGACTCCTCAGATCATGTAAAATTGATCTTTTTCTCTGGATAAAGAATGGTTGGCAACTTGGCATCCTTAATTCTAGGAGTTACAAATTTCACGCTCGGATTATGATTCTGAACCGAAACATGTATATAGAATGATTTGTAAGATATTCTAATGAGTAATGAGTAATGAAAATGGAAATAAGAAAGTATACATGTGGAAGAATGTTCGGTTGGTTTACTGTAATTTTTCTAACCATTTTTTCTGAGGCAAATTGTTTTCTTAATCTCTGTTTACATGCCAAACAGATTACGATCCGTAAAGCTTGGTTGTTGCCATTTGGAACTGCTATCTTGATTACCAAGTCTATTTGCCATGTTTGAACATGACGTGTGGCAACACCAGTGACAGGTCGAGCGCATGTGCAGTGGGTAAATCAATGGTCATAAGGCCTGGAGCAAGAACATTTCAAGAAAGTCAGGCATGCATATTTCTTATTGTTCTTTATGTTTCCTGGGTATCGATATTAATTTGACATAGCCTTCTCGATGAAATTGTGCTATCATGTTAACAAATATGAGTGTTGTAATTGTAGGCTGCGGTTGCTGGTGGGGCAAAAATATTGCACTAGAATTTAGAAGCAGTGACTTAGTACATGTACCAGAACCATTTACACAGTGGTTAGACCTGCTAATTCACCTACCGGCTGTTGCAGTTCATATTGTATGAGTTGTGACATACAAGCATGACATATCAAAGTAATGAGAAAGAAGTATAGCAAAAATTATTCGTTGTTTTACCTAACTTCCTTTTACATCACAATTTTCAAGTTTGCGTAATGAAGCCACATATGCTGATCACCTACTCCAATGAGTGCAGCCTTAAAGATGATTTCATACTGAAAATGACTGAATATATTGTAGTGTATATGACTGGATCTTTCCATTGGTTTTCTTTTTAAATGGCCTCATGTATATTCAGTAAATAAAGCTGGTCAACTGCTCCAAAAAATAACGTTTCCTTTTTTGTTTTGGTTGTCACTTGTTTTCATTGTGTAGTGTCCATATCCATCTCTGCTTGTTTTCTACATGATGCCAGTGTTTCATTCATCCAGTTGTATTGTTTCAAACGAGCATGGTAATTTGAGCTTCTATTCAACATCCGCTAAATATAAAGTGCAACTCCACTTCCTGTTTACTACGATTTGATATTAAAAGGTTACACAATCGACAGCTCATGCAATTTTCATTCATTAGACCGTTTCGGTTGCACGCATCCTACATTACTTTGATTGATTGGCTTTACAGTATTGACTTGATAATTCAGAGTAGCTTCTCGAAACAAAGCTTAAATATGTGTAGCAGTTCTTGGTAGCTAGTCATACTTTTGGTAAACATCTTATCAAAATAAAGAAAGAAAGTAAGAGCTTTTGGTGCATGCATGCATTTGACAAAGGCTTTATATTTTCATACATGTGATAGCAGTTCGCTGTGGGTGATGGGTAAACCTTTCCTACAAGGCACTCAAGCATCATTTTGTTCACCCCCAGTCTCCGTTAGATGAACCAACAAAGTTTACTTCTCTAACCTCTTTCATGTAAAACATCCATTTTTGACACCTAGACCAGGTTTGTTTACAGCTTAAACGAGCATTCGGTTGATGCTGGCATCAAATTTCAAGTGGTTATGCAAGCAATGCTACTTGCACAAATTTAATGAAGAAATGGGGTCGCAGCAGGTCTTGCCGTCTGTCCAGTAAACTATCATTTGTTTAGTAATAGTTGGTCTCGACTAGTCTGTTTCTATTACCACGCCAGATTCTTAACTATTATTTCTGTTGCTGTACTATACTGTTTTGCAGGAAAACCTTCGGTGGAATGTAATTCAGCGCTACCTCCCTGAGACCGACTGGTGAGTCGGGACCACGTCGTCACTTCTTCAATACGAGCCCTGGCGTAGTCGATGGTTCGGTTCATTCCGCCGGAGGTCGGGAAGAAGAGCCCCCGGTCGTGGTCGACGGTGGAGTTCACATGCATCCTCCTGGAGGCTTCCACCATTGTCAGCAGCGGGTCCCATTGCTGCCTGGGGGCACAGTGGCCTCGGCCCAGGATTTGCGCTGCAAAGGGGTCACAAGGAGTGGCCTAGCCGCGACCGTCAGCAAGGTCAGCTCCAAGGCTGCCAAGCTGTAGGACCGAAATGGCAATAGAGAGGGGTGAATGTTGCAATTCTACTTTTACTAATTTCTTTTTCTCCGAAAAGAATCACAAGACAGCTACTGCAAACCAACAACCAAGCTTGATTCAGTTTTCAGTTCTGAAAATCAGTTTTCAGTTCTGAAAACTGAAACATACAGGGCCTGCACCAAAAAATGAAAAACTCCCAAATCCTTGATCCGTTGGCAATGAAACTTTGAGGATAGTTAATAGATAGTCTCAGGACTCTAGATATAAAATTTCATGCTATTTCATAAAGGGAATCAAAAGTTACGCAAATCCCAAACAGCACAAAAAGAAAGGAATTCAGTTTTCAGTTCTGAAATCTAAAACCTATAGGGCCTTCACCAAAAATCGAAAAACTCCCAAATCCTTGATCCGTTGGCAATGAAACTTTGAGGATAGTTAATAGATAGTCTCAGTACTCTAGATATAAAATTTCATGCTATTTCATAAAGGGAATCAAAAGTTATGCAAATCCCAAACAACACAAAAAGAAAGGAATTCAGTTTTCAGCCAAGAACAGAAAATATTCAGAGCCAACACTAAAAATCAAATTTCTCCTTCATCTTTGATCCCTTGGCAATGAGACTTTGCAGATATGTTAGCAATAGCCCTTGGACTCTACAAGCTAAATTTCAAGCCATCTCAAAGAGGGAAACGAGATTTCCACCTAAACCCTAGAATTAAACAAATGAACAGAGCAAGCCAAAAATCCAAATATGAGATTAAATGGGGTTGGCTCTTGGGATCCTTGATCAAAATGATCTTGAAGTACTCACCCATCATGGAGCAACCCATTTTGGCCAATCCCAGCAAGCAAGAACTCGAAAATCAAAAAAGTAAAAAATCCAACATTGAGACAATCGAAGAACAGAGACAGGAATGAACGGGAAATGACTTCAGATCTTCATTTCAAAACAAAAGAGTAGTCCCGATACCACGATTACATATAGAGGAATGATTACAAGACTCTCCACTCAATCCTCATCCTCTCCCTCTCTCAATCCCTCAACCATACATGCTTGAGAAGGGATGAACACACTCTAGAATCCAGAACTCTCACATAGGGGACATCGAAGGAGACACCCAGGGAACACACTCTGCTACCTTCTACCCTTCTCACCAACTAAAGACACAAAGATAAAACCACCTCCAAAGCCTCTTTTGACTCACAAAAACCCCAAACCTCTCTCCAGTGCTCTGGTGGGCATGCAGCCCCTCAATCCTTTATATAGCCTTGGCTAACGGGTCTCCACCCCGTTACGCCCGCTAAGTCCAACAGAGCCAAACAACTACAACAACTTGCTCCATCCAAGACCTCGGTGGCGCCGCTGCTGCAGATGCGGTGGATCCTGCTGACCCGTTGGCCACTGCTGGCCAAGATCTTGCTGGATCGACTACTCCCCTTGGCCAAGTGTTGGTTGGCGAGTCCAATTTGCTAACGTACTCGCGTCGGGCTAAATGCAAGCTGCGGGATCCCGTTCTACCAACGCCTAATGTGCAGCGGACTCCCATCAAGCAACAGCAATCTTTTACCCCCGCGACGCAGTAAACGACTAGCGGTGTTGTGCCTCAAAAGTGTCTCGGCAGAGCAGCGGGCACAGCTACTGTTGGCTGGTCGGCTAGGACTTAATCAGGGAAATGGCTCGGATAATCAAGCAGCGCCAAACAACTTCATAAAGCTCTTTGACAAACCGCTTTCGAGGGAGCATATAGCAGCGTTGGCAGCGTTGTTCCGGATTTCAGTTCCGGAGACATTAGCTCCTGGATTTGAAAGCAATCCAGAGGCTGCCAAGGCCTTGACACCTCTTGTTGCCATCTGAGCGTGCCTGCTCGGGTCGGTGGTCACTTCATCACCTCAATGGTTGATTGTAACATCAACTTTCTCAGTTGGAATGTTCAGGGCTTAAACATGAGAGCCAAGAGAAATGTAGTAAGAGAAACGGTTTTAGCCTCGCGAGCGTTGGTCGCATGTATCCAAGAAACAAAGTTAAATGTAATCGACTTGCCTCTTGTAAAGGAAACCCTAGGGACCTCGTTTGATAGGTTTTCCTATTTACCGTCGTCCCAATCAAGAGGCGGTATTCTACTTGCGTGGAACGCGAGTAGGGTCTCATGTAATGCGCAAGATGTAAGAAATCATTCCATTACAATGGAGATGTCTTTACCCGGCAGCTACCTCTCCTGGCTCACAGTAGTGTATGGCCCTTCTGAAGACGTCCACAAACCAGCATTTCTACAAGAGCTTTGTGATATCTATGGTTCCAGGCAAGGTCCTTGGATTATCTTCGGAGATTTTAATCCCATCTTGCAAGCTAGTGACAAGAATAACGATCGGTTAAACAGGCGACGAATGGGTGCCTTCCGTTGAGTGGTTGACGACCTGGAACTCAAGGAAGTCCACCTTAATGGCAGACCGTTCACTTGGACAAGTGCGAGAGAGAGACCGACGTTGGAGTGTATTGATCGAGTTTTTCATTCGTCGGATTTGGGCCTGCAATTTTCGGACTGTTTTCTTCGGGCTTTACCATCAACGGCCTCGATCATTGTGCTCTGCTATTCTCCACGACTGGGCTGCCCGGACCCAAGAAAAGTTTCCGCTTTGAGATGTTCTGGATGAGAATGGAAGGGTTCCAGGATACAGTCCATGCGGCTTGGAAATGCGACGATCGTGTGGTAGACCCGCTACGTCGCCTTCATCATCTTCTCACAGCAATAGGGTGCACCTTGTAGAGCTAGAGCCAGCACGAATGAGGTAGCGTTTGCCATCAAATTTGGATGTCCAAAGAACTTCTCGGCCGACTGGATGTGGAAGAGGAAAAACGGCTGCTTTCACCTTGGGAGTGATGGTTCAGAATGGAGCTCAAGAGGAAGCTTCTAGGTCTGTGCTTCTTTGAACAAACAATCGCGCGCCAAAGGTCACGAATCAGGTGGTTATGAGAAGGCGACGCAAGCACTCATTACTTCCATCTTCATGCAAATCTTAGTAAGCGTCGAAACTTCATCTCAAGTTTAAAAGTCGTGGATTCTTGGGTGCACTCTCAAGCAGGGCTAAAAGAGGCCTTTTATGATCATTTCATAAATATCATGGGGAAACCGATTGGATTTGAGCTACCTCGACATGCCTTCCCATGATCTTCAAGCTCTAGACTCTGATTTCACCGACAATGAGATTTGGGAAGTGATTAAGAGCATGCCCCCTGAGAAGGCGCCGGGCCCTGATGGCTTCTCGGGCCTGTTCTGTCAGTGTTGTTGGCCAATCATCAAGCTGGACTTAACGGCGGGCTTCCATGTCGTTGGTCGACTAGAAGAATCGAGCTTCCACCTACTCAACAAGGCTTTGTTAACTCTTCTGCCCAAGAAGCAAGCACCATAGGAAGCACAAGATTTTTGGCCTATAAGCCTCCTACACAGCTTTGCCAAGATCTTCTATAAAGCGCTTGCTCGAAGGCTAACTCCGGAACTACCAAAATAAGTGGCTTCGAACCAGTCTGCACTCACCAAAGATAGTTCTATTCAAGATAATTTCTTCTTGGTCAGGCAGTCCACACGCATGCTTCACCATCAAAAGCTACCGGCCTTTCTATTCAAACTTAACATCGCTCAAGCCTTCGATTCAATGTCATGGCCTTTTCTGTTGGAAATTCTGAGGCATAAAGGTTTTGGCCCAAAGTGATGCTCTTGGCTAAGCATGATGTTAATGTCCTCATCCACCAGAATTCTTGTCAACGGACAGCCAGGATGACCGGTTTGGCACGATCGTGGGTTGCATCAAGGAGATCCGTTATCTCCGATGTTGTTCATCATTGCGATGGACACTCTCAACAATCTGATCCTCACTGCAGAAAAGGAGGCCTTGTTGCATCCGATCGGAGGGTGCCGAGGTCTACCACATCGTCTTTCTTTGTATGCGGATGATGCGGTCATTTTCTTAACCCCGGTGAGCGATGATCTGTTAGCCATCAAGAAAATTCTGCAACTCTTCGGTGAGGCCTCTGGTCTGCGTACCAACATGAGTAAGAGCTCATTCTCTCCAATCTGATGCAATGCCCAACAAATTCAGCTCATCACTAACAGTTTGAACTACAACATTTCTACTTTTTCGTGTAAATACCTTGGCTTGCCGCTATCTTTACAAAAGCCTTCTCGATCGGATTTCCAACCACTCGTGAACGAGGTCGCTAACCGCCTCCAAACTTGGCAGGCCGGATTGCTCTCACAAGGGGGGCGCTTGATTCTGGTTAAGACAGTGTTGTCTGCCATGGCGGTCTACAATTTCATGGCACTTGATCCCCCCCCCCCCCCCGCGCTCGGTAGTCAAAGAGGGTAGTCAAAGAAATTGACAAGAAGCGTCGAGTGTTTCTTTGGAAAGGATCGCAAAATGTTTCAAGAGGCAACTGTTTGGTGGCTTTGTCGTCAGTTTGTCGCCCTCTCCAGATGGGAGGCCTTGGGCTGCACAACTTGGTTGTGCTAGGGCAGGCCATGCGCATGCGTTGGCAATGGCTGCAGAGAACCTGGGATGCTCGACCTTGGGGGGCATTTGCAAACCCAGTCCAGCAGAGAGGAAAAAGACATGTTCCAGGCTTCCATTATGGTCAGTTTAGGGAACGGAGAGAACACATTGTTCTGGGAAGACCGTTGGCTGAACGGTTGCTCAATTCAAGGCTTTGCACTGTTCATTGTCCAGATGGTCAATTCATCGATCCGGAGGAAAAGAATAGTGGCTCAAGCCCTTACCAATGACGGTTGGATTCTGGACATTCAGGGGCAGCCAGGCGCTCAAACTGCTGCTGATGTCCTTCAGCTCTGGAATAGGTTGCAAGAAATGTGTTTATCTCAGAGTGAGGTCGATTCAGTAAGTTGGCGTTGGGAATCATCGGGTTGCTACTCTGTTAAGTCGGCGTACTTGGCTTTCTTCACAGGATCGACTTGGTTTCCATATGCTGAGGTCATATGGAAAGCGCGGGTGCCACTAAAATGCAAAGTCTTCATTTGGTTGGCTATCCGCCGGTGGTGTTGGACAGCCGATCGTCTAAGACGTCGCGGACTGCAAAACCAGAGGACTTGCGTTTTCTACAGACATCAGGAAGAGTCTATGGACCATCTTCTGGTAGGATGCCTGTCGCTGCACAAGTATGGGCTCGCTTCATAGCACAGACTAGCTCCATGTGTCCAGTCCCTAGCGGCCAGGCCACCCTTCAAGAGTATTGGTTGGCTGCTCGGGATTCCGCACCGAAGAGTCAAAGAAAGCAAACAGATACGTGTATTATTCTCGTCTCTTGGATGCTTTGGAAGGAGTGCAATCAAAGGATCTTCAACAACATATTGAGTTGCATGTACCAACCAATTCACTCAAAAGCTTAAGCTGATGAGGAAAGGTGAATAATTCACTTATACTTCAACACTCTCCCTCACGTGTAGGTTCTCTCAGGCCTAAGATGTGGAATAGAAATGGACTGTAATTATTATTTTTTAATTGCACCAACCGGGTCTTGAACTCAAGACCTCTTGGCTCTGATACCATATTGAGTTACATGCACCAACCAATTCACCTAAAAGCTTAAGTTGATGAGGAAAGGTGGACAATTCACTTATACTTCAACAAACATCGTTAACTCCATCGATCATATTCTCCAGATTGTTCTCCAAGAGCATCAACTTTGGAGTTTGACAGTTGCGCATCGTTTGGGGGCGGCCACGCAGTAGTAGTAGTTTTGTCGGTCACTTTTTCTGTTCACCGTATTTTCGCTGTTTTTGTAGTTTGGTTGTTTTGTTGTTCCATGTTTCTTTCGGCGCCGTCGAGCAAGAGTTTAGCCCAATCGGCGCTCGGATTGCCTGTAACCCTTCCATGTATTGTGTTTTCTGTTTCTATATCTCTCGTCTAATAGAATGATGTGCAAGCTTTTGCACATCCTTGAAAAAAAAAGTTAGCACCAATTCTGTTTGTTCTTAGAAGAATTTTGCTTTCCTGGAAGTTAAACTAGTGGAGGTTGGTTTTCTCCTTAGCATGAGTGCATGACAAATCAATCTTCTGCTAAACATATTCTCAGCTGAGCTGTGATCACACCGTCTTGCGATAAAGGATCGTCATGGAGTTCACAATCCTGCAAGAAAAGTCTGAGCGCATTGAGCAGTAGCAAGGTGTTTGGATTTTTGTTTCTTTTAATCTTGGCCTGAAGAATTCTGAACCCGAGGCTGAAGCTGTCAAAGAGGGGGGGTTTACAAATGTGTAAAAGCGGCACAGCGAACATTTCTCTGAAGCAGTCCATCAGGAGCTGGTTGCCATCTCGCAAGGAAGTTGGGTCCATATGGCGGCCGGCTGCGCCCAATGAATGGGGCGTGCGTTGCAGCGTTGAGCTTCAGCATCGGTGGCGGCTGAGGACCGCCGTCGGTGAGGGCCATTGCGGGTGACGCTCGACGGGAATGACCGGATGAGGATGAAGGTAGTTTGGACTGTGGAGATATTCAGATCAGGGCCTTGTGGTTTGGAAGTTTGAACTTTTTTTCCTTACAGAAGAGATGTATGCGAGTTAGAAACTTGATGTTAAACGGAGGAATAAATTGTCGCGTGCTTGTAGTTGATTTTGCTAGAAACTTGAGGCTAGGGTTTGTTGTTCACAACTGTGTAGTTTATTCATTAATTGAGATAGTATATATAGGCATTTACATGGGCCACATGGACCGAGAGAGAGAATGTAGAATATATAACACTCTTAACACCCCTCTTCAAACTCAAGGTGGATAAGAAGGATCTGATGCACTGAGTTTGAGTAGATAAAGCCTGATGTTCTCGAGTCTGAGGTTTAGTGAAGAAATCCGCAACTTGAAGCTCTAGGAGAACATACTTGAGGGCAATGGTCGACCGCTGACAATGAGATCGTGTGAATGATGCATCAACACCAATGTACTTTGTCATCTCATGCATGACTGGATCACTAGCAACCTGACTAGCACTTGTATTGTCACAAAAGAGAGGTGTAAGATTGTCATAGTGGACACCTAGATCAATCAAGAGCCATCGAAGCCAAAAAAATCTCTGAAGTGGTAGCGGCAAGAGCTCGAAGCTCAGCTTTGTACTAGAGCGTGACACCGCAGTCTTCTTCTTGGAATTCCATGTAATGAGCGAAGTACCAAGAGAAATATAGTAGCTAGTGATAGATCGGCGATCAGCAGGATCACTCGTCCAAGTGGAGTTAGAGTAAGCGTGGAGCTGAAACTAACTCGGACTTGCATAGAACAGACGTCTGGACGCAGTCCTCTCAGGTATTTCAGCATACAAAGAACATGACCATAGTGAACTGAGATGGGAGCACTGAGAAACTGGCTGAGCACATGTATAGCATGAGCAATGTCTGGTTTGGTGACAGTAAGATAAACAAGATTCCCAGCGAGCTGACGATAGCGAGAAGGATTGTTAGTTGTCATCGTCCGTAGGTCAAAACTGTAGGTGGAGCTCTATGGGTGTGGCAGCATTGCGTGTATCAGTCATACCAGAGCGAGCAAGCAGACTCTGAACATAGTGATGCTGAAAGAGGTAGTAGCCATCGCTATCAGAATGAATCTCAATCCCTAGAAAATAGTTCAATGATCCCAAATCGGACATCATAAATTGTTCACTCAATTTCCTCTTCACAAAAGCCACATAATCCATGTTATCTTATGTGATCAGCATATCATCTACATATAGGAGAAGCAAGTACGACCCCACTGTGAAGGGTGAATAAACAAGGCAGGATCATACTTACTTGGAGTGAAACCAACAGCTCGAATTACAGAATTGAAACGCTCAAACCAAGTACGAGGAGCCTGCTTAAAACCAAATAAAGCACGCCTAAGACGACAAATATACCTATAGGAGCCTTAACACCTGGGAGTGGATATAGACCTCCTCATGTAGATCACCATGAAGAAAAGCATTCATGACATCCATATGAGATATAGTTTATGTGTGTACCGCTGCAACAACAATAAGAGTACGAACTGTGATCATATGAGCAACTAAAGCAAAAGTCTCATCATAATCTCGACTATAAGCCTGCTGAAAACCTCTTGCAACAAGACGAACCTTGTATCGCTCTATTGACCCATCTGACTTGTTCTTTACTTCGTACACCCACTTGCAAGTGATGGGAATAGCTCCAGATAGTAGCGGAACAAGATCCCAAGTACTTATACTCTCAGATGCTGTGAGCTTCTCTATCATAGCAAACTATTACTCAGGTACACTAGCAGCCTCCTAGTAGGTACTCGGCTCAGCTACTGCACATGTACGAGAAAAATCACATCTCTCTAGTGCATGAATAGAAGAACAATCACATAGGGCATACCGTGATGTAGTAGAACAATTGTCAGAGTCGGTGGTACTGATTGGAGGGTCAAGTGGAGGAGAGGAGGACTAAGGATCAGAAGGAACTCTCTGTCGGCGACTATAGTGAAAGGGAAAAGTAGAAGTGTTAGAAATTGGTAGAGCTGGTGGAGGACACACACTAGAAGGTGAAACTGGTGGAGAAGATAAATCTGGTGAAAGAATGGGAGACAGACACAAAAAAGAGGTGGGATCTGTGGATGGAGTGTGATGTGTAGAAGGATGATAAAAGAAAGGTCGACTCTCATCAAAAGTCACATCACGAGAGATGCGAATACGACGTGCTGAGGAATCATAGCAACAATAGCCCTTATGCTCAGGACTATAACCCAGAAAGACACCCAACCGACTGAGCACTCAGCTTTGTGCACTCAGTTGGTGCTAGAAGGACATAACAGACACAACCACAGACACGAAGATGAGCATGGCGAGAAGGTGCTCCATACGGGACCTCACCAGGACACTTACCCTAAAGCTTGGAAGGGAGCTGATGGTTGATGAGAAAGACTACTTTCACCAGAAGTGAGAGGGAGCAAAGGAAGAGATGAGAAGAATACGAGCAGTCTCAATGATGTGGCGGTGCTTGCGCTCAGCAACACCATTCTGAGCATGAGCACGAGGACCCGAGAGCTGAGGAAGAGTACCCTCAGAAGAAAGGAACTGACGAAAAGTTGATGAAAGATATTCTCCCCCTAGAGTCATAACGAAAAACAAGAATAGAAGAAGAAAACTGTGTATAAACTATCTTAGCAAAAAACTGATAAATGAAAATCAACTGAGAGCGATGTTTCATAAAATAGATCAAGTATATCGAGAGTGATCATCAACAAATATAATATAATAACTATGACCACCATTTGAAACAAAAGGAGATGGACCCCATACATCTGAATGCACCAAATCAAAGGACCAGAAGACTGAGAGGTGCTATTGGAATATGGATGTTCTAGCTGTTTCCCCAGCTTATAACCAGTACAATGAAAACTAAACCTAGCAGTGACATGACCTAAGGAGCCTCGATGAACTAGAGTGGTGAGGCGAATGCCACAAAGATGACCAAGTCTATGATGCCACTTGCTGAATCAAGAATCAACAGGAGATTGGGATGATGACATAGCAGAAGACACTGAGGCCTTGGACGTACTCGTGGAAGGAAGATGTAAGGTGTCTAAGACATAGAGACTAGGAGAGCCTCTACGGCGATGGTCAGAATCAATCACTCTTCTGCTCTGACGATCCTAAATGAAACAAGAAGAATCGTAAAATCCAATTAAACAGTTCATATCAGTGAGTTGACCAACAAAAAGAAGGTTCATAGATAACTGAGGAATAAAAGATACATCAGGAACAGAGAAATGAGATGTAGAGAGAATACCTTAATGATTAATAGAGCAAGGTGTACCATCAGCAGTGTGAACATATGTAGAATCAGTCATAGGCCTACGAGCAACAAGTTGAGAGCTGTCCGATGTAACATGAAAGGAGGCACCCGAGTCCAGAACTCAAGGATGAGCAGCGCTAGGAGCAGAAGGTGCAACTGAGGTCATAGCAGACACTAATCCAGAAGTCACAGTAGCTGCGGGTGTGGCAGCAGTGACTGCTGCAGTAAGTGCTCTCGGAGGCCCAGTAGGTGGTCCACGACAACGATCAAATGGATGTCTACCATGATAATCAATAAGCTGTTTTGGATGTATCTTGAAGCACTTGTCAATATGATGACCAGTCCTTTTGCAATGAGAACATACCAGCACCCCTGTGGGTGTAGGTCTAGTAGATCCAGACCGCTGTGGGAGACCCAGGATAGCATGTGGTGAGGATCTTGAGGTAGGCATAAGCGAATGAAGATGAGTCTCCTCTGCAATTAAACTAGAGAGCACATCAGTCAAAGTTGGTGGAGTGGGATAGTTAAGCAACTGAGTGCAAACAGGCTCAAACTCTGATCGAAGCCCCATCACAAACTGATACATGAGCGTATGCTGAGCATACTTATCTTTGGCAACACAAGACTGGCAAGCAGTGGCAGTCTTCGGTGTCATAGACTCTAGAGGGCCAGTGATATGAGTGAAAGCACTGTAATACTCCTCCACTAACTGATCTGATTGCTGCTAAATACTATGAAGGTTATTGAGTAATGTGAAACGAAGAGCACCACTGGACTGGACATATCTCTTCTCAAAATATATCCACATCTGCTTGGCTAAAGTATGATACTTAAGACTCAACCTCAGAGAAACATCAACACTCAGAACAAGACCAGTCATGACACGATCATCCTCGTTCTGCCAAGCCTTTACTGCCTCAACATCAACCTTCTTCAGATCGAGAGAATCGCCAGTCAAGTGAGAGGCAAAACCATAACTCCCTAAGAGTAGTCTTGACTGAAAAAGCCCATGCTCGGTAGTTCAACCCATTGAGCTTGATGTCCATGAACACAAGAGATGAACGACCCCCAAACATTGAGTTAGATCTAGCCATACCACGCAGCAATAGTAATCACAACAGTACAGTGCAAAAATACTAATCTCAAAGCAATAATACTAATCTCAAAGCAATAGTACTATTCACAGCAGATGCAGCAACGATGAATCAACTCAAGCGGATCAGTGCAAACCATGAAGTCGCGGAGCGTGGTCGTCGGAGTAGCGTGGTCACCGAGCGATGGCGAGCTCCCGGTGTGGAAGAGGCAGCTTGACCTCCAGGCGAAGCAGAAGGAGCCACCCGGCGTCGGATCCAGAGGAGGAAAAGGCTCCCGACGCTGGATCCAAAGGAGGAAAAGGCTCCCAACGCCAGATCGAGAGGAGGAAGGGTTGCCTCCTTTAGATCCAGGCGGCACAGTAGTGGAGAGGATGACCACTTGAGCTCCCAGCGTGGAAGAGATTGAGCTGAGGAGGGTCGCCTTCATATCCGGGCAGCGCAGAAGTGAAGGAGAGGAAGGCGACGTCGATGTTGATTAAGATGATCCAAAGGAATCCAGGCACAGAAGGGAAGTGTTGAAGCGAGGGGATGAAGCGGATGCAGCAGCGACTCAAGGCCGCCGGCCCGTGGGAGGGGGAGAGGATTCGCCAATGGTGGCGGCAATGAGAAGTAGGGTTAGAGTTTGTGGTGAAGAAGCTCTGATACCATGTTAGAAACTTAAGGGTAAGGTTTGTTATTCACAACTGTACAGCTTATTCATTAATTAAGAGAGTATATCTATATATTTATATAGACCTCATGGACTACATAGACCGAGAGAGAGAATGTAGAATATACAACTCTCTTTAGCAGATTTCTAGTGTAGCATCTGTCTGCAAAATGAGGAAAATGGGGGATACTTCTAGGGCTATAATTCCCAAGGCTTTGTCAAAGGTAATCAATCATCTCCATGTAATGAAATGCATTGAATTTTGTTTTTTTCTTGTAGTTCTGAACCTACCAGATTCTGCGCAGCTAATTCCAGCCAGCCAAGCGTAAGCTCAAACAGAGTAGCATCATTGCACACAACCTATGCAGTATGCACACACATATCAAGTACAAGCGTACAGTGAAGCTCGAATTCTGGCCTTTATTTTACAGATTCAGCAGTACATGGCAGATGATATTCTCAACGATACACAAGTCTAATTCCTTTACGTGGCATTGATTTATTCTTATGGAACACATCGAAGTACTCGAACGTGCCAGCTTACATCTTGGACGGGGATTTGTACCATCCCCACGGCTCATCAGAGGTGTACTCCGTGACTTGCTTGATGCTTAGATAGTTGTCAATGCCCCTGTAAAACAACGACGTGGTGTCAGATCCCGAGCATATCCGTTACATTTTCTCAAGAATGTGATGGTTGTGTGTTACCCACCCTTCTCCGAGCTCACGTCCGAATCCGCTGCGCTTGTTCCCGCCCCAAGGAGCTTGGCAGAAGCAAGGTTGCGAGCAGTTTACCCAGACAGCTCCTGCATTGATCTCCTGTAGTAGGAATTTTCGTTAAACATTTCTGTAGGGACACTGCAAAAGCAATTCCAAGAGCATTTCGCAGGGAGTCTATGTCGCAATTGGAGTAGGCAGCAATAAGCTATATCAACTTTAAGCGAAGAAAGAGATGCATAGAACATAATATCATAATGAGAATTTGGAACACCAGTTTGATGCAATCAGGGAGTCAAGTCTATTTGAATAGTTTTAACCCCCATTCACTTAAGGCATACCTCGGCTACTCTCTGGCATCGCTCACGATCATTGGAAAGCACAGCACCGGCCAGACCATAACTGTCAAAAGGAGAAGAGTAGTGGAATAAGTTCACATGCCATAGACTATTTACATATGCTTCAAGCCTGCAAAATACATAAAACCTGTATTAAAAAAATAAGTTGCTCACTGAGTATCATTGGCCAATTCAATGGCTTCATCTTCGCTGCTAAATTCTTTCACACACAGGACTGGGCCAAAGACTTCCTCCCTCCAAATTTCCATTGACGTGTTGACATCAGTAATGATTGTGGGTTCAATATAGAAACCTTTCTCCAGATGCTGCAAAAACACAAAACATTAGTTCTGATTCGATAGCATGTACATCAAATTGTGGACTGCGGCATTACCTTGGGCCGAACACCCCCAGTCAGAATGGTAGCACCTTGACTTTTAGCAGTTGATACAAACTTCTTAATCTTCTCATACTGACACAAGGCAATGACACGAGTAAGACTCCCAACAACTAACCAGTCTAAACAACGAGAGATTTGCAAAAATATAGAAGACTGCAAAGCTTCAAGCAGACGATCCTGATGCATCCTCCAGCAAAGCAATCAAGACCGATCTGTCGGCCGGGCTGGATAAGGGAGGAGCGTCGTGCTGCCCCACAGTATCACAAGCTCAATTTTCTGACCTTCGACGACGAAGAAGACCCGCTTCCTTGGCTTAACAGACGCGAACAATTTTTTTGCAGCCAGAGGACTATGGAGGAGGTGTGGTTGGCTTCATACCACATGACAGGTGTCGCTCAACGGTGGTATTTCCAACTGGAGCATGATAAGGCGTTCTTGCTTAACCTCGCCGCCAATTTCGTCAACATGCGCTTCAGACCGCCCATCCGCAGCAACCCCTTGGGAGAGTTGGAGCTATTGCGCCACACTGGCTCTGTGGAAGAATACGGCGGCAATTTCTGGCCCTACTTTGCGCGTGGAGCCTCTCACCCACACAGCAAGTACAACTATTTACTACCGGACTTCAGAAGTCCCAGCACACTAATGTCGAACTCCAGCACACGACAAACTTGCAGACAACAATGAGCCTGGCCAGGGCATATGAGGAGCGACTTACGGAGGAGCTGGCCGACCCTAAGCAGCTGGTGAAGCATAAGCAGGCACCGGCTGCTGCACCCTCTGCTACACCCTCTGCACCGTTCCCTGCTGCCACGACCTCCAAGCAAAGCCCGAACACGGCCAGCACGCAGCTGCCTGCGCTGCATAGCGCAGCGGTCCATTTTCGCCATCTGACAGTCGAGGAGATGGCTGATTGGCGGGCAAAAGGGTTGTGCTACAACTGCCTAGAGAAATTTCATAGGGACCATCATTGTTCCATGAAAGGGATCTACATGATCAAGATTGAAGAAGACGACAGCGAAGACCAGGACAAGGTGGAGATATCGCTGCACGCCCTCACAAGAATTCACGCCGGCCAGACGATGCAACTCCATGTGCAGATCGCCAGTGTCACGCTGCTGGCGTTGGACGACTCCGGCTCCACCCACACTTTTGTAGCAAAAGAGGCGGCATGCAAGGCTGGCATCACACCCGCGCCACGCCCTAGAATGAAGGTTGTCGTCACGAATGGTGACCACGTGGAGTGCCCTGGCTCTGCGGCAATGTTCAGTGACCATTGGAGAAGAATTCGCGATGGATTGTTATGTGATTCCGCTCGATGGATTCGATGTCGTCTTGGGGTGCAATGATTGCGAACCCTTGGACCCATCGTGTGGGACTTCGAAAAGCTCTCAATGTCGTTCTAGAGGGAAGAACACTGTGTGACATGGCGTGGGATAGAATCACAAGAAGCACAACCGCGGTCGCTGGGACTCGCCGGCCACGAGTTGTTGTCTGGCGTCCTGGAGGAGTTCGCAGGCATCTTCAAGCCACCTTGAGGGTTGCCATCGACATGTCGCCATGATCGATCCATCTCCCTGGAACAGCGGCGGTTGTGGTGCAGCCCTATTGGTACCCACAACTCTTGAAGGACAAGATCGAGCGCAAGTGCGATGAGATGCTCGCGCAAGGCATCATTAGTGAAAGTAATTCGGTGTTTTCTTCACTGGTATTGCTCATCAAGAAACACGACAGCACGTGGCTCTTCTGCATGGATTACCGCGCCCTCAAAGACAGGACCATCAAAGACAAGTTTCCAATACCCATCGTTGATGAGCTCCTCGACGAATTGGACAACACCAAGTTCTTCATCAAGCTAGACCTCCTCGGTGGCTATCATCAGTTCTCATGCATCCAGCTGATCCGGAAAGACAGCGTTTCACATGCATCACATACGTTCTTGGTGATGACGTTCGGCTTAATCAATGTGCCAGCTACCTTCCAATCCCTTATGAATGATATTTTTAAACCCTTTCTGTGCTGTTTTGTATTACTGTTTTTTGATGATATTTTAATCTATAGGTCCTCCTAGTCGGAGCATCTCCAGCATGTCGGGCAGTGCTCCAATTACTGCACCAACACATGTTCCTCAAGTGATCGAAGTGCTACTTTGGCAAGGAATCGGTGGCCTACCTGGGTCACATCATCAGTGGCCAAGGCGTGGCTATGGACCCAAGCAAGGTGGCAGTAGTATCGAGTGGCCGTCACCGCAGTTGGTCCGTGCCTTGCGAGGCTTCCTAGGACTTACGGAATATTACCGTAAATTCATCAAAAACTACAGCGTGGTGGCAGCCCCACTCACGAAGCTACTCAAAAAGGAATCGTTTGCATGGACGGACGACACCATGGCGGCGTTTGGCACGCTCAAGGTCACGCACACATCTGCATCCATTTTGTAGTTGCCCGACTTCACCAAGCACTTCATGGTCGACTGCGATGCAAACGACAACGGCTTAGGTGCCGTTCTACATCAAGGGGACCGACCTATCACCTTCTTCAGTCGCGTTGTTGCTCCCCACCATGCCAAATTGGCCGCATACAAGAGGGAGCTAATCAGCTTGGTCAAAGCCGTGTGGCACTTGCGGCCACATCAAGGGGACCGACCTATTATACAGCAAGCTCAGTTACACAAGCCTTCTTCGACGACATTGTCCGGTTTCACGGCGTTCCCGCTTCCATTGTCGGCGACAGGGACCCTGTCTTCACCAGCAATTTCTGGTCTGGGCTTTTTCACCTCGCGGTGTCGAGCTTCACTTGAGCTCTGCCTTCTAGCCATAATCGGACAGGCAAACAAAGGTCGTCAACCACAATCGCTATGTACCTTCGATGCTTGATAGATGATCAGCCTCGTCAATGGGTCCAATGGCTACCATGGGCGGAATTTTGCTACAACACCTACTAAACAGCTCTGAAGACGACACCGTTTCAGGTGGTTTACGGCTGTGATCCACCGACCCTACTCTCTTATGATCCCGACATGGCTCGTGGCGCAGCGGTGGACCAACAGATGAAAGACCACGACGAGTTCTTGGTAGAAATCTGGGACCGGCTCCTTCAGGCGTAGGTTCACATGAAGGAGCAGCATGATCAGCGGCGCCACGACATCAAGTTCACTGTGGGCCAGTTGGTTTGGCTTCGCCTTCACCATCGAGTTGCTACCTCCATCGCTGAACGTGGGTATTCTAAGCTCACGCCGAACTACGGGCCTTTCAAAGTGTGGACTGGATTGGCACAGTGGCATACAGGTTGCAGTTGCCAGCCAAAACTCGCATTCACGATGTCTTTCATGTCTCGCTCTTGAAGGCCTATCGCGGTGACCCACCCGCCTCTGTGGTCTCCTTACCAAAGATTCTCCACAGTTGGTTGATTCCCACGCTGACACAGGTGGTTCGTTCTCACCTCAACAGAGGCACATGCGAGCTCTTGGTCCAGTGGTAAGGTCTTCCGGCAACTGACGCCACATGGGAACCCTTCCATGACTTCCGCCGTCGCTATCTAGACTTCCAGCTCGAGGATGAGTTGTTTCTCTAGGCGGGAGGAAATGTTGTGGACTCCTTTTGGGGTCGCACATATAGCCGCCGTCGCAAGACAGGAAGCAGCAGCAGCTCATGGCCAACACAGCCATGGGCACAAGAGTTAGATAAGTTTGTTCAGCAATTGTTATTCAGTTTGTTAGTTAATTAGTTGATATCTCCTTCAGATGTAAGTCTGTTAGGGTGCCTACTTAAGGGCTGTCGATCTATTATTTGGCTTAAGCAAGAATTAAATAAAGTGCCCTTAGTTATCCGCAGCTCTCAGAGCCTCCTATCACGGTGCGCCTTGTCTAGGAGGCGATTGCTCGCCCCTCGTTACCCTCTTTGTTCCAATCACCAAGCTAGCGATCATCTACTTCCACCTCTCACCACCCACCGTAAGCCACACCGTAGCAAATTGACTGGTGTTCATTTCTCCTGGTCCAGTGCCATGGGACCATAACCAAAACTTTAATTCTTACTGTAAAAAACATAAAAAAGTAAACCTACAAAAGGTGGTATTTCGGACAGTGCATTTTAAAACATAACCTCTCAAAATGGAAGGAAGTGGCACCCTATAGCAACTAGCGAGAACAAGAGCATAGAGCCACTAATTCAAAAGTAACAAATTATATTACAAATAACAAAAGAGCACAGTAATCCAGCACGAAGCCACACGGACCTAGCATTATTGATGACATTTTTTTGAATTTAGATAAAGTTAACATGTGGTACCTGTCCTTCACTAACAACTGGCCCAAGCCTGCAACCCTCTTCAAGCGGATCTGACACCTTAATATTTTTTGCCCATGCAACCATCCTCTCAACAAACTTTTTAGCAATTTTTGCCTGCAATGCTTTTGCTATCAGGAGCCAGAAGCTGATTGCTATATGCTTAACAGACATAAACTAGCAAATTAGAAATATAGTTTCCATGAGCAACATATAGTTGAAAGCTGCTTCCATTGCCAACCATAAAGTACAACAACCCACAAGAATTTACTTCATTAATATATATCATACTAAACTCTGCACAGCAAAATTAAGTGCTGAAATCTACATGTTAAACAATGGGAAATATGTATGTTGCTCAAAGACTCAAATAAACAAGTATAATGTACACACTACACTGACACTTTGTTCTGTGGATTGATAGTGGCATTATATAATAATCTCAAGTCAGAAGTTGATGGCAAAGCTGAGAAAAGGCTAAAGCAGTACCACAAAATAGATTATGATTGACAGCCATCAAATGTGTGGGGTACTTCATTAGCATTACCAAACATAACATCAAATACTTACATGGATAAGAAGACGAGATGTTGCACTGCAAATCTGGCCATTGGTCCAAAAGCACCCAAATAGAGTCCACTCAACAGCTGTTTAAATAGAAAGATCAACAATGGAATCTAACTGAACGTTCAAAAAACAATGCAAATCTAACAGAATCCATATTCTGCTAAAATTTGAGTGTCAACTAACCAAAGTGGATTGCAGTCAGGAAACATATAGAACGTAAAATTTTCCAGAACTAAAGCTAGTTGAATTGGCTGCTATCTTTCCAAACAGTGGTTTTCTCTTGGATACCGATACCAGCAAGTACTTATGTTTTTCACATGAGTTCAGCCTTACTGCCTTTCTAATGATGAAATCATGTAACGTATACATATTCCATCACATATTTTTCATTTCATTTTTATTCAGTTGGTTTGTCCCCTCTATAATTTTTTTAGCCAGCTGAAAACACAGTAGAAAGTCTGCTCAAAACAATAGAAGGCATGCTTTTTTTTGTCGATTGTATGGGTTGATGAATTACTAATCCTAATTCGTAACAATCAACTTTCAATGCCAAAGTAGTTCCTGTTCTTGCATCCTGCTTTCACGAGTGTTTTCGTGACAAGACCCAGAAAATAAAAGGGCTTTGGGGGGTGTTACATCCAGCCCATTTAAGTGCATCTGTAACAAGCCCCACACAGTGAAAGGATTTTGGAATTTGTTAAAGTCTCATTGAGTGGCATGTACCTTTGTCTATGTCGACATCATCAAATACTACTATAGGACTTTTGCCACCAAGCTCCAGTGAAACAGGCTGTCAAGAAAAGATGTAATACAAAAGGTAAGAAATGAGATAGAATTGCCTATCAGGATGATGCTCAAAGTGTCTTGATCACAATTCTAATAATCTAAGGAGAAAAAAAGCATGATACTTCATAACAGTAAATTACTAGAAAAGAGAAAAAAATCCACAGGCTTTTGGAACAAACCTTGACCGTAGGAGCTGCGGCGACCATAATCTTTTTACCGGTTTCATAACTCCCAGTAAACGCGACCTAAAAGCACAAATAAGCCATATATTTTGAAGACTATCCAATCCATTGATGGTTCATGGCTCACACATGATTATAGGAAGAATAGCTTTACCTTGTCGACATCAGGGTGTGATGACAAAGGAGCACCAGCTTCAGGACCTAATCCAGTCACAACGTTTAAAACACCTGAAGGAAGACCGACCTCTTTACACACATCAGCAAGCTCTAAGCAAGTCCTGGTAATAAAAAATAGAGAGATATTTCAAATGTCATTCCATTTAGCATGGACATGGCATAACATGTTAAACTTACACAGAAGCCAATTCAGATGGTTTTAGTACAGCCGTGCAACCAGCAGCCAGAGCAGGAGCTACCTTCCATGTAGCCATCAGGAGAGGATAGTTCCTGCAGCACAAATGTCAAATACAGAACATTATACTTCAGACTCAAAATAATTTACAGCTATGGACAATAATGTATCAGAAAACCACAAATTAGAATGTAATCAATTACCTGATAAACTGTTTGCATTTCTGCAGTAAGATTCTAGACATAAAAAACGACATCTTCTATGTACTCAATTGAAGTGAACAAGGCTAACAACAGAATACCGGGGCTTTAGGCAAAAGAAACAATTGGACTTGGAGTCTGGGACAGAACACTGGGTTGCATTTTATAAACATAACAAGAAAATTTAGTAACATTAGCCAAAACATTCACACACAAAAAAAATGGCTTTGTCTCGGCAAAGTGAGCTTCAACACTGGGTAGTAAGTACAGACCTGGAGACCAATAGTATGTGTGGACAAGGAAAGGGAAAAAATAATCTCAAATGTCTTGAATTGCAGTGGCTAAAAGTCATGTAGGCAAATTTAAAGCTCCTTTACTATATACAGGCTACTTAGTAGCATGCTTGGATCATAAATAGAGATAAGAGTGCGATGGGAGGAATGAGCAATACCAAGGTGTGATTAGCCCAACTACACCAATAGGTTCTTTCCGAAGATGGGATTTAAAATTTTCCAATGGAAGAGAAACTGGAGCATTTTGCTTTTTGTCCAAGGCTTCTGCATGATCTGCAAAGTACTCAAAGCAGCCAGCAACATCATCCTGATAAAAGGAACATTGTACACATCAGAATGTAATGTCCGGAAAAAATATGATTTACACATTCATAAGGTGGGTCACATACCATGTCCCATGCCGATTCATCAAAAGGCTTCCCACAATCAAGTGACTCTAGCCTGGCCAGCTCAGATTTCCTCTCGACTATCTAAAGAAAAAGAAAAAAAATGCACATCAAAAGCTGAAATACGTATGAAGAAAGTTTTGATGACCCATAAAGTACCATGTTTTCCAAACTTCAGGTAAAAAACAGAATTATTTATGTTAAGATTTTTTGACTAAAAGGCTACCATCCCCTGCCTTATTAGAAAGCAAAAGGTCTGACAGGTCAAAACAGATTGGAGGGCTTTCCCCTAAATAAGCAGGTTTTGATTCAGAAAATAAATTGTACATTTGTGGTACACTAGTCCAATGTTCGTGCTTTGCTACGGATTAAAAAATCAGTCCCAACATTGTCGGGTTGTCAGCCATCATTATACTCAGCAACGTGATCTAAGCTGTCGTGCCCCGCTCGCTGATCCAAAAGAGGGTAGGGAGGACGAACGACCACCAACTCTAATTTTTAAATAGTAGAGATAAATATATTGTAATCTAGTGTATGAAGAAACCAATAAAGAGCCACCTATGCTAGAAAATACACCAAAAAGGAAGCTGCAGAGAAGCACCACTGACAAATCTAGCATGCATCTGTCAGTGAGAAGTTCACAGTTACTAACAGTTCACACATTCATGCATCCACAGGCCCATACCTTGATGCACAGGTACACAAGGGTGCTCGTGAGTCTACCAATCCGGTCACATCATCAAAGCACAAAACTAGCTACCAAGTAAGCAGTGACTTTGGACCGGCCAAATGGGCAATGAATGAAGCACACAAACAAATGCACACACCCATGAGCGATATGCACTTGTGGTCACACACCCACTCCACTTCACAGTCCATCAATTAGGACCGGATTACGGCATGACCTTCCGCAAATCCCTTGCCAAAACGACACCCAGATACGCAGGTAGCCGTGTGCTTCGAATCAGAAGCAGACCATTCGACCAACCCATGGCCAGAAGTTAGAGAGCACGCACATGACGATTCCGACGCGCACAATATGGGGCTAAAGCTAAAAATCGAGGAGACAATCGATCCGACCATTCACGGGCAGTACAGCGTATTGATTTGGGGACCAAACCCGCGCGAAAGCGGCAGGGAGCTCCTCCCCACCACGGGGTGGATGTGGTGGTGGTTGGCTGGTCGTTGTCGCGGGGCGCGTGCGTGCGTACCTTGGCGGCAATTGCGCGGAGGTACTTGGCCCGGACGGCGCCCGGGGCGCAGGCCCAGTCGCGGCCGCGGTTCCTCCTCAGCGCCGCCCGCGCGGCCGCCACCGCCGCGTCCACGTCCTCCGCCGTGCCCGCCGGGATCTCGCCTGCGCGACGCAAACCTAGCTCATCAGCACCCCCAAAAACACAAACACACGCACAAAGAGCCATAGCGATGGGGGCGGGCGGTACCGATGGCGGCCTCGGTGGCGGGGTTGACGACGGGGAGGCGGCGGCCGAGCGCGGGGGTGCGCCACTCGCCATCGATGAAGAGCTGCCGCTGCGGGATCGCCACCGGCGAGGCCATCGAGGCGTGCGTGCGAGTGAGCTGACTGGGTCGGTGGGATCGGCACGCCCGCTGCTGTGCAGTGCTGTGCTGCGGCGTGGGTGAGATGATAATAATATCCTCTTTTTTCGGAGAATGCGGGTGCGGCGACGACGGCTCCGCACCGCGGTTTATGTAGGGACCGAGCCAGGGTCCAAGGATGGCTATGGCCACACCGATTTGTTCTGGGTCACATGTTTTCTATTGCCCGTCTTGTACAGTTCTACCGTTTTCTGTGGAATTCCTTCCAAACGGATCCTGAATTTAAGATTTGCTACGAAAGAGAGTAAACGTTGTGGCACCATTTTGAATGCGATAATTTTATGGGATTCATGGGGATTATACGTATTTTTTTTCTAAATTCTTACGTGTATTCCAAATATGACATAAGTTTTTGAAATATAATGGAAGCGAGTCATGGAGAGAGGGAGAGTAAGCATATATATGCTGTATAGATATTGCTGGTGTGGAGAAATTGTTGTAACTAATAGCTACTTCAGGAGTACTTAGGCAAATGATTCGCACATTTGGATCAGCACACACATCTAGGGTGAAACTAAAAGAAGTTGGATTTGTTAATTTTCTTCCTTTTGGCAAATTTAGACCCACAATTTCAATAAAGTTCTATCAATGCATACAACACATAACATGTGTAAGTAGTAAGCTCACTACCAACAAAAAAAATCTTCCTCGTCTAAGCTGCCCCTCTAAGGAACTCCTGATATGTGCGTTTAGTAGCCAACTGTAGCATGTTCTAGTGATATAGCACTTTGTCTATCTAGTTGATTACCAGCTCACGAACCACAGGACTAGGGTTATTCGTGTGGATAAACCACTATAACTTTTTAAGATTTGAACTCGTAATTTGTGGGTTACGAGTTATGAGATGATTGCACTAGCCAATCATTTCACATTCACATTTAAAATAAAAGTTATAAATAAACCGGTGGAATGATTCAAGGAAATAATAAAATTTCATAAGTTAGAACATCTTCCGCTGATTGGATAACACAGGGTGGCCAGATCGATTCATCCCTGGATGGTACCGATTGTCTAGAGAGCAACAAGTGGGCAATAATAACTTGCCCATCACGTGGTTGGTGAGACTATCCACCATAGAGCTTTTTTATTTTTTATTTTTTTAAAAAAAATATTTTAAAGATAGCATCTTTCTAATTATATTTTTAATTCTAACCTTTTTTATCACGTCACAGACCTCGACGTGAGTCACGTGACTAAATTATGTTGTCACGTCATTTCTCTTGATATGACAGAATTTAGTCTAAAAATGGACGCGTCTAAAGGGGTCGGTAGCGTGATAACACAATTTAGTCACGCCACAGGTTATGACGTGACCAAAGAGGTTAGAATTGAAAATAAAGTTAGAAAAATGCTATCTTTAAAATATTTTTTTAAAAAAAAAATTAAAAAATAAAAACGGCTCCCAGCCATATCAAAATCTCAATATCCTGTCCGCTTTTTTTTCTGCAAAAGTACAAAGTACTTATACATCATTCTGATACTCAAATCATTTTTAGGAGAAGAGTGCTTCCGATCTCGTGATCCCAAATCTCAAGTTGAAGTTTTTTTTTTTAAGTAGTGCATCAGAAATGTTCACAGTCTCATTCCGAATTTCATATTGCACTATTTATTCTACTAAAGTGGAAAATACATTAACTATGGCTGAAAGCTAAAACAAAGACGTGGTGATAAATCTGTCGCCGTCCGTGTGTCGCAATACAAGTGCCGGCGTGTCGTTCAGACGTGTCCCCCTGCTCGCGACGTCGCAAGTCACAACACGTCGAATTCTCCAGAAAAGCAGGCAGAACGGAAGCGGCGGTCCGGCGGTCTCCCGTCATTAGGGTCGTTTGGTTTGTGACTTTAGGGGTTATACTAAAATTTTGATAATATTTTTTACGAATCACTCGGTACACGGATGACTAGACGAGCGGAGTTTGATGAAGAAATGACGAAGTCATCACTGACGCCTCGCTTGCGACAGACATATCGCCTCCCACTTAACAAAAATCCTTCTAAATGAGATACGCAGTGTCAAACCTGGGGTTTGTACCCTGGTGAGTTGGAGGTACAACATCAAAAACTGGGTTAAAAAATTGTGTTTGGATCGGAGCCATACCAATTCACGGGCAATACCGAAATTGATGTGTTTGGATTGCAACTATGCTAAAATTTACCAAAATTACGAGTATTACACGAGGTCCCGCATAATATATATATATATATATATATATATATATATATATATATATATATATATATATATATATATGTCAATATGGGTCTTATTTTGTTGATAAAATAACAAGAAACATAATGGTTCAAACAGTTCACAAATTGGATACTCGGTTTATGAAATATATTTATTTTAAGGTCTTGAATCAAACTACACATGCATTTATTACTAATGAAACCAACCGTTGACTGCCACGTGATCACAAAACTTTGCTGCGCCTCGCCAAAACGCAGGCGACCAAAAGCTCACCTCGATTTCGCCGGGAAAGAGCTGCTGAGCATACAGGCGTTACCAATTTTCAGGGTAGTACCAATATTTAGCACTAAATCAAATCAAAGCCAAATTGTATGGGTAATACCAAAGTTTGGTATGGTTCAATTAGGTTCCAAACCAAACAGCTCCTAAATTTTGTTGCTTCACTCCTGATTCCACCGTAATGTACAGGTCAATACAACGGAGGGTCCGAAGACAGCATCGACAATGGGCTCGGATACGAAATCAAAGGTGGGTTCTAGCGCATGCTTGGTAGCAGCATAAAAGGCGGGCTCCGTTGAATTGATGATACCTACGATGATGGAATACGGGTCCTTTCCATAAAAAGAAAAGCGACGACCTCCACAACTGCTAAGTTTTCCGACGAAAACTCGAGAACTATTACTCTAGCAAAGGACTACTTACTACCCTTATGAAAGTAGGACAGATAAGTGGTCGAAAGCAGTCAGAAGACGACGAGAAGATGTCATACCAGGACCCTCAACATACCATCGATCACATCTACGAAGGGTCATCGACATATGAGTCAAAATGGTAACTCAAAGCGATCGAGCGCGAGGTAAACTCTATCAACCCTCCTCTTGTCAATAAGTTACCAAAGTGGTCGAATGTCACCATCTCTTTCGAAAAAGGTGATTGTCCGATCCCTTCCACTCGACCTGATCGTTTTTTTATCGTTGTCGAGCCCACCATCAACAACTGTCGAGTTAATTGGGTGTTAGTTGATGGTGAAAGTTCATTGAATATATTCTTTACGAGTGCCTTGGATGAAATGCAAGTTCCCAGAACGAAAATTAGGCATGTACGGTACACCTTTCATGGGATCATACCAGGGTCTCCGGCTAAGCTGGCCAAGTCTCCCTTCCTGACACGTTTGGCTCACTAAACAATTTAAGAACAGAGAAAATCTCTTTTGACGTGATTGATTTCGATACGGCATACAATGTCATTCTTGGATGACCAACTCTAGCACGGTTCCTAATGGATGCTTATTATGGTTACCAATGTCTAAAGATGTTAGGTCCCAAAGGAGTCATCGCGGTACGCTGTGATAAGAAGATGACGCTAACATGCGACCGCTAGTCCCTCGAGATGGTTGGCCGGATACCAACTCGAGAAGCAAACAACGTGCAACATCTGGTAAAGCACTCGAAGCCAAAAGTTGCACCGAAGCCGAACGACCAAGTCAAGAGATTCCACTGAATCCAGTGGAACCCTCCAAGACTGTTCGCATTGGAGTCTACCTCGACTCTGCATAAGAAGACGCCCTCATCACTTTCCTCCGCGCAAACACATATGTCTTTGTGTAGCAAGCATCCGATATATCCGGAGTCCCCACGAAAGTGATCGAGCACATGCTAGCTCTACAGCCTGACAAAAAGCCTGTAAAACAAAAAATTACGACGATTTGTACCTGATCGACGATAAGCCATCCAATCAGAATTGGACAAGTCACTAAAGACAGACTTTATAAGAGAAATCGATCACCCAGAGTGGTTGGTAAACCCTATAATAACTAGGAAATCTAATGGTAAGTGAAGAATGTGTGTAGATTTCACTGACTAGAATAAAGCTTATTCAAAAGACGACTTTCTACTTCCTCGTATTAATCAATTGGTTGATTCTACTACTGGTTGTGAAATTTTAAGTTTCCTAGACGCCTATTCTGGTTATCATTAGATAAGTATGTGTTTAGATGATGAAGAAAGTGCCGCATTTATTACACCATTTTGAATATTTTGCTATGTCAAAATACCATCTAATCTAAAAAAATGCAGGTGCTTCCTTCCAACGTTTGATGCAAAATATATTCCTTCCTCAACTAGGCCGAATCTTGTAGACCTATGTTGATGACCTGGTAGTAAAAAGCATCCAACGTCTTAATCATGTTTTCGACCAGCAAGAAACATTCGATAACCTTAGGAAACACCAGTTGAAATTTAATTCTGAGAAGTGTGTATTCGGAGTCTCTTCGAGAAAATTGCTTGAATTCATTGTCTCCGCTCGAGGGATCGAAGCAAATCTTGAAAAAGATAAAGGTCATTGAACAAATACATCCTCCGACCACAAAGAAAGAAGTCTAGAAACTCATATGATACATGGGAGAAAAAAGGACTTCCTTTCTTTAAACTTCTTAGGAAACGTGAGGGTTTTGAGTAGTCAAAAGAGGCCAACAAAGCCTTTGAAAATGTCAAGAGATACCTTACGAGTGCTCCCATCTTGGTTTCTCCTAAACTAAATGAGGCACTCATGTTGTATTTAGCAGCTACGCCACAAGTAGTGAGCGCAATACTGATCGCTGAACGTGAAAATATTGAACGACTATTTTACTACGTTAGTGAAGTTTTACATAGGCCTAAGGAGTGTTACCCTCAGGTCCAAAAACTTTTATATACCATCCTCTTATTTTTGAGAAAACTAAGGGCATTATTTCCAAGTGCACAAGTTAATTGTGTCGTCTAAATTTTCCTTCGAAGAAATCCTACAAAATAGGAAAGCAACGAGGCACATGACAAAATGGTCAGTTGAACTTGGGAAGTTCGACCTCCATTTCGTGTCTCAAATAGCCATTAAATCCCTGATCTAGGCAGAATTTATCACCGAATGGAAAAATCTTGAACCTGTTCAGGGGCCCAGTACGAATCTCATGACCAGTGAACAATGTACTTTAATGGGTCACTTTGTAACATCCCAATTTTCTGAGTTTAAAAATATATTAATAGTTAGTAGGGAAAAAGTCATCATTTGGATTTATTTGAATTTAAATTCAAAAGCTTAATATTGAACTTTACAATCAAAAACCTTTAATGTGAATAATCCCAACATGAACATTAGCCAAAACTATTTTATTTGGGTTCTATGTGCTCAGATATATTTTCTAGATTTTTCTAGAATTTTTCTGAGTTCATTTGCTATTTTCTATTGCTTATTTGATTTTCTGGTTTTTTCCAAAATAGAAAAGCTATTAAAATCTCGGAAAATCCTCTCGGGCCGAATTCCTTTCCTCAGGCCCATCTCTTCACGTTAGGCCCATTTAGCCGCTACCACCTACGCCGCAGCGTTTCGCCACACACGCTGACACATGGGCCCGCTCTCCTTGCCTCGCTGACGTGTGGGCCGTTTCCCTCTTCCTCTGACTAGTGGGCCCGCCGAGGTCGCCGCTTCGCCTCGCTTCTCCGCGCACGAGTCGGCCGGGCCGCCATTGAAGCCCCGGACCTCCGTCCGACAACTCGCTTTTTCTCATGGAAGCCCTTCTAGAAATCGTGCCAAACTCTATCTCCTATCTTCCGCATCCAAATCCCAAAGAATCGTAACCCGTATCCTATCCATTTCGAATTTCGTTCGTGACCGAAACGAACTCAATTTGGGGATTTCTATCCCGCACCCCACTTCTATAAATAGCACCGAGGATCGCCCGATCCTCGCAACTCGAACCCCAATCCTCTCCACTCTAAAGCCGGCGCCACAATTGGGAGTTTAGGGTTTTCGCCGCTAATCTGTTCTTCGACGATTCTGCCGCCGCCAACGCCCGCCGCCTTCGACCGGTGTTCTAGCATCACCGCGCTGGGCTTACGGTGTGCACCTCGTTTCACAACCAACCCTCGTAACCCCGTTGTCGGTTTTGACCGCGCCACCGCCGCCAACCTTGAGCGCCGCCAGTAGTTTTGGTCACGCGGAGCATCCAACCGTGTCACCGTGTTCGCGAGGCCGCCAGAGTCGGCCACTCTCCGTTGTCGCCGCGTGGCCGGATCACCGTTGTCGATCTCCGCCGACAAATCTCGCCGGCAAGCCACCGTGTCGGCCTAGTCGCCTCCACGCCACCACGGTACCGACGTGTCATCCCAGTGGCGCAGACGTGGCGCCCACGCTGACGCCGCGTGGCACCTGAGCCCGGATGTCTCAATCTCTGGTGGACTTGGTCCACTTGCACCATCTCACTGGCATGTGGGTCCCACATGTCATAATTTTCGTTTATTTCTTTTAATTCTCGAAATTCCTTGCTGACGTCAGCATTGCGCAATAATCTGATTTTTCTTTAGAGAAATAATTCGGAAATTCTGGAAAATCCAAATTATGGTTTCTTTTAGATTTAAAACTTCCAGAGCTCATAACTTTTGCATCCTAACTCCGATTGAGCCCATTCAAATTTCTAAATTTATCTAAATTCAAGCTCTATTTATCTGAGATTTTTATTTAATTTTTGGAGCTTGTTTTGCCTCTATTATTTATTTGTTTTGTTTGTTTTTGTCTCGTTTGCGAGTAGACGTCGATTCGTCGGGAAATTTCGTTGAAGAAGGAGCACCCCAAGATCAAGACCAGTACATAGACCTTTTCCAAGGCAAGTCATACCTTTGATCATCTTGAACCCAGTTTTTAAATTACTTTATGTTAAATTATTGCATTCTACTTTAATTATTTATTTAAATGCTTTGGGCATAGTTATTATCCAATTTGTTATCACCCCTTGGCCTTGTATGTCATAATTCCTTGTCACCCTAGATTGGTTTATTAGTTGGTATTATTATAGCACCAACGTGGGTTGGTTAGATGCGAGTACAATTGCTTAGCCATGCTACGAGTCTCACATCTCATGTAAGTTGCAATTATTAATATGACTAAGTGACTATGGAACTTCGTGTAAAACTGTGTGCTATGTGTTATTACTTCGTGATGGCATGTGTTGCACTGAAACCAACTGGGTGGTAAAGGATTTAGACTGAGGCAAGTGGTGGAAGCTGTGTGATATGGTGGGCTTTGTGATGGGAATGATAATCTTTGTGACTTAGTTAGAACATGGAAGTCTTGCCTTTGTCAATTAAAGACTTAACTTTGTGTGCCATTGAACTGAGCCTTCCTGTACGACCACATGCCTGGTATGGGACGGGCCTAACTTAGTAAGTTATGGATTCTCGGCATTGATGTTCAGGTGGATAGATTAGGCTGTGTGACAGGGTGGAGGTGTGACTACTTAGTGGTTGCATCGCGGGACGGTTCGCCGCTTCCTCGTCGGCGGTGTGTGTTATGCCAAACACTTCGTTTGGGTTGGCATAGCGGTTTGTAAGCACATCGGGAGTGTCAATGTTGAGATGAAGTTTCTGAACCGTTTTGTTATGATTAGTGCTTGCTACACTAGTTGTATCTTGCGGGTAAAGTGTACAACCTCTGCGGAGTGTTAAATCAATCTATTCGAATAGCGCGTCGCGGTCATGGACATGCTCGGGATTTTACGAGGGGTAGTTTTCATAAAATGTTGGGATGGGAGTCGTGTGACCTCAATCATATGGCTATGTGAAATAATCATTTAGCTTTGTGTCTTTGTGGAAACAACTGTTAAATTAATACTGTCTAATTGTTTTGAACTGCATTTCAATCTATTATTGTATTCAATTGCAAATGTTGCCTTTCTGCAAAAGAACCACAGAAGCCTTTTCTTTGGAATAAGCCTGCATCTATAAATTGCATTCTGTGGTATGATTTGCGAGTGCGGTTGTGTACTCACGCTTGTTGTAAAACTTGCGCCCAAACCTACAGAAGAGGAGGAGTCTACGCCTACTTTCGAGGAAGAGTTCGCCGAAGGGTGTTGATCGTAAGGTCTGGATCCCAGTCGGTTGCCTATGGTGAATTGGTGGGATCTACACCGAGTTACTTCCATTCATTCTTTATTTTCTGTTAGCCCTGCGTGGCTTAATAAGTGTAAACTCGACCATAAGGTCAAAACCCTTATTTGTTATTCAAACTAATTGTTTACTTTATTTATCGCTTGTGTGGATCAATATTTACCTATGTTAACATTGTGTGCACTAGCGTGATCCTAGACTAGTGCAATATACACAGAGGGTTCCAGAATCGTAATTTTGGGTCCCGACACACTTACAATAAGTGGTTTGGGGGCTAGGGTGGTCTTGGTATCTCCTACCAGAGAAACCTTAAATATATGTCATTCAGTTAAACATTCTTGCTATTAATAATGTAGTAGAATATGAAGGTTTATTGGCTGGCATTCGAGCAGCGAATGCGCTCGAGATTTGACGACTACTGGTGAAAGGTGATTCTCAACTAGTCGTGAATCAGGCTGGAAAACAATAACAATGCTCTAATGTGACCATAGGGAGTTATTTGTCGAAAGTAAGAAAGCTTGAAAAACATTTTTAGGTCTAGAGGTACAATATATCCCTTGAAAGGATAGTTTTTCTCGCATACCAGTTAGCTCGAATGGCTTCTTCTCGATCTCCTATTCCACAAAGAGTCTTTTTGGAGCAACTCTAGAAGTCGTCTCTGGTCAAAACAGCAGAAAGTACTCCAAGTGAGATAGCCTCTCTAGAATATGAAGATACAAGTTTGAATCTCGTCTACGAGTATCTTCTAAAGGGTACTATACCCAACAACTATCTTGAAGCCGATTGTTTATCCTGTAAGGCCAAAATGTATACTTTGATCGAAGAAGTCCTCTATAAATGAGGCACTCAAGGGATACTCATGCAATGTTTATCGCAGAAAGGAGGATTAGCACTCCTTAATGACATACATAGAGGTATCTATGTAACTCATGATTTCTACAGAACGCTGGTCGGAAAAGCTTTTTGACAAGGTTTTTTATTGGCTAATAGCCCTCCATGATGTAAAAGAGCTTGTTAAGAAATAAGTACAATGCCAATTTCATAGCAGGCAAATACACCAATCAGCTCAAGTGTTACAAACAATATCTCTTTCTTGACCTTTTGCAACCTGGGGTTTAGATATCCCAGGACCGTTCCCAAAGCACTCAGGGGCATCAAATTCCTTTTTGTGGTTATTGATACGTTTACAAAATGGATCGAAGTCAAACCCATTACTGGGATCACAACGGAAGCAACCAATAAATTTATGGATAAAAGTGTGATCACTCGATTTGGTGTTCCAAATCGTATCATCACTAATAATGGAACTCAATTTTCGAGCACAAAATTTTAAGAACTTTGTAAAGAATTGGGTACTAAATTATGTTATGCCTTTGTTGCCCATCCATAAAGTAATAGGGTAGTCGAAAGAGCAAATGGCCAAATCACGCAGGAAATCAAAACTCGAGTTTTTGACTAGTTCATAAAGTTCTCGGGGTCTTGGGTGAAAGAGTTACCCTTAGTGTTATGGACAATTCGCATAACTGCTAGTCAGGTGACAGGCGAAACACCATTCTTTTTTGTCTTTGGTGCCAAAGCCATGCTTCCCCTAGAACTAAAAATTCAGTCTACATGGGTCAAAAACTATATCAACCTTGACTAGGAACAACATCAAGCTGACGATACCAATCTACTTGAAGAAAAGAGAAATCAAGCCTTAATCTACTCGGCAGTCTACTAACAAGTCTTACGCAAATACTATGATCGTAAGGTCCAACCTCGCAGCTTTGCTGTAGGTGACTTGGTTTTGAAGAAAATTCAAACTTAGTCTAATCATAGCAAACTCTCCCTAAGTGAGAAGGTCCTTACACGGTGGTCAAAGTCACACGACCAGGTTCGGTATGACGGACAATGGAAGATAGTAGAATTCTCTTCGATTCATAGAATATCGACCAGCTACGAAAATTCTATGTATAAATTCCTATACTCTCAATAAAGTTTATGATTTCTTTAATCTTTATTATGTAAAAAAGTTGATAAAAGATCAAGGCTTTTATGTTCTTTTGATCACTTTTTTAATGATTAGTTTTTCTTACACTGATTGAAGGAGGGTAACATTACCTAATCGAAGTCTTTTCCTCTTTGCATGTGGTCTTGCTCATTAGAAGGAACTTCTTAGTGTTGATCTGTTCCTAACTTTTGCTGCCAACACAAGAAGACTAAATCTAACAAAACATGGTCGAAGAATTCTTAAGCAAAGTTTTTTTCTACTTTTTATTTCTTTATGATTATTTTTTACAGCATTGGTTGTCCAAAATAATTGTTTAGTAAGCCAAGCTTAAGATCTTAATTTCGATTATTTCTACAAACACTTGATTCTCCTTACACTGGTCGAAAAATGGAAATGTCACCAAGTCGAAGTCTCTCCTCTCTGCACATGGTCTTGCCCACTAGAAGGAGCTTCCTAGCATCGACCAGACCCTTATTCTTGCTGCCAATACAAGGAATTAAGTTCAAATGATTTGGTCAAAACTAAGGTATTAAACGAGCACTTCTTCCACTATTTCCTTAGTTCAATTACTCCAACTAAGCAAACATTTGGGGGCTATGATAAAGTTATAATCATGACTGTAATTCTTAGTCTTATATTTCAATTCTCATTTTTTTCTTTGTCTTGTGAGTTACTAACTACTCGAAAAGACCATTGCAGGAAATGAAGCTTTATATACATGAAAGGCAAACATTGTTTTTACAATTATCACCCTATTACAAACTACTTAGAAGAAGAATGAGATCATAGCTGCATCTCCTCTGCATCCTTCTTTCCGACCGATTGAGCTTCTTCGACTAGCTGTTGGGCTTCTACTTAAGGATAGTTGAAATTAGCCTCAACTAGAAGAAGATTAAGAGTGCGGTCGTGGGACTCTATTTACAACCGTTTGCTTAATCGACTCGACTTGGTCGGTCTTTAGAGTGGTCATCAACTCCTAAAGAGTCCCAACTTGCTGCCCAATTATGCTCGTATGTTTGACCATGGTGTCTTCAAGAGGAGTTACCTCCTCAACACCTAGGTCTCCAAGCATATTGTTTAGGAGAGATATTATCTTGAAGATTGATCTTCAAGGCCTTTGTCACCTCCTAGTATCTTGAAGATTGACCTTCGAGGCCTTTGTCTCCTCCTGGCTACGAGTTAGAGTCTCTTGAAGCCGTTTTATTTCTGTTGCTTGCTCTGAAAATAGAGTAACAACCATTTAATAAAACTTTGAGTTAAGACTAGTATTTTATACTGGTCGTAGGTAAAGAATTCTTACCTGCCAAGCGATTATCAAGCTTCTCGATTTCTTCATCATCAGAGGCATCATCTTTCTAGTACTACTCCTCCCATTACTTTATTGCCTTATATTTTTCTTTAGTGATACGGGCAAGCTCATCGATCACCATGCTCTTTGATTCGACTTCAGACCGAAGCTTGCCTATATCTACTTCTTTATCTGAAAAAGAAAAGAAGTTAGAGAAAGAAAGAAAGTTACCGAAATGACAAATAAGAGTAAGCTACTTACTTTTAATTACATTCTGCATCTCGCAAGCTATAGAGTTAGCCTCCTGTAGGTCCTTTAGTAGGTCTTCCTTTTCAGCCTTTAGCCTTTGCGACACGACTTTTTCGTAGTCGAGCAAATCAGCTAAGGTCCTTTCATCACTTTTAAACCAATAAGGGAAAATTGATATGGGCACTAAACAAATGGTCAAAAACTACTCATTAATAGTGACTTACCATCTCTCTGCTTGTTCGTAGAGTTCAGCCTTCTACTTTCTCAGCACAACAAGTTGCTTGTGGTATTATCCACTGTGGCAATTTGTTTAAGAGCTTTCTGAAAAGAAAAGTGTGCTATGAGGAAAAACAGAAGAGAGAAAACCCCAAATATGCAAATATTTGGTATCAAACACTTACATCGATTGATCGACTGAAGTTTCTATACACGGCCTCTGGTCCTCAAGTTGATTGAGTTCTTTGGCCTTCTCCCACCAGTTCTCCTACAGACGCTCATCATCAAAGACAGACCCCCTGTTAAGAATGTCCTTCGGGTGGGGGACTCAGTCTCGGGGCCTGAACGATGAGGTTCCAATAGTTGAGGCTCTAAAAAATTCTGGAAAGAAGGGGAGATCTTCTTCTTCTTCTTCTTCTTCGTGGTCGTTGTGAGAAGAAGAAACTCAACCTTGAGGCATCAAATGGATGACTTCGATGACCACTTTTCCAGCATGGTGGTCAGAGCTCTCCACGACCACCGAACGATTGCAATGACAAGTCTTCTGTCCTGGCCGACTCGATGGCAAGCGCCCTTTCTCCTGTTGCCTCTCGGATGGTGGTCGAAGGCTCGACCATCTTCGCTTCTGTCTCTACAACCATAGGAGAGACTTGCACTCCCACTGTCGTAGCCATGACAATGACATCTTTTTCCACAGGGACATCCCCGAGGGCTAGAGAGGCGGGACTGAAACAAGACATATGTTAACACATCGAGAGGTGAAATAAAAGAGTAAGTACGACTATTTATTCTTTAAATTTTACATACCTAGGCTTCCTAGATATGATCTTAAAGTCCGAAGAAATATTCCCGAGAGAAGACTTGATCTTCTTCTCCTCCTCTTCAGTCTCTCTCATCGGCTCTACGGGCTTAGGCTTTGGAAGGCTTTTCGCATCGCTGGTCTGAGCGACTATGTCCTGTATGACCTTAGCTGGTCGTATATCGAGAGGGGTGGTCGGAGCTTCTTGTACGACCTCCTCTTCTTGGTGGTCGGAGTTGACTACGATCACTTAGAGGTTGTCATTTCTTTCAACTACAGGCTCTACTGGATCGACAGTACCATTCACAAAAGAAATGTAACTCTTCCACTTCTTCTTTTCGATTCGCCTGACAAGAGCAGGAGAAGGAGAAAATGAGAATGTTTTACAATCATAATAAAAGGGTACCTTGGCCTTAGGCACCTTGTGCTTGAGGTCTACTGTAACATCTTAAAGTTCTGCTACCAAAATTAAAATAATAAAATTATTATTTTATCTATTTTATAAAATTTAAAAGAGTTTCCTTGCTTTTTCCTTAATTTCCTACATTGTCAAAGTAAAAAAAAAGAATATTTATTGAGTTTCTGGGTTTATATTAGATTTAAAGTTAAAGAGAAAAACTTAATTAATTTCTTGAACCTTCTGGTATTTAAAAAGGTTTTTCCTGTTTTCCAGAAAAATTATGTGCAAAAATAGAGGTTAATTTTAAGTTGGGAATAATTTTATTTAAAACTGGTTTATTTGATTTTCTCCAAGCTCCTTGTTGTTTCTCGCAACTCGATTTATTTGATTTTTTTATATTTCCCAAAATTTATTTATTTTTATTTTATTTTTTGAAAAGTTTAATTTAAATTATTTAATATAAAGTGGGGAATTCTTTTGGAGTTTTTGCATTTTATTGAATTAAATAAAGCTTAAATTGAATTTTAGAATGAAAAATATTTTTAAATGATTAAAATAAACTTCATTTAAATCCAAAATTATTTTATTTAATCTTTTCAAGTTGCAAGGAATTTTATAAAATTTTCTTGGATTTTTTGAATTTATTTTTTTTTCTCCTTTTTCTTTTCTCTCTCCTCTTTCTCTTGTTTCTCTTCCTGAGAGCACTTTGTGCTTGGCTCCTGTTTTCCCACTGCATGGCGATAGCCCTACGCCATTTCCGACCGGATGCTCAGCAGCCCTCGCGCCGCGCGCCCCGCATTCTCTACTGCGCCCGCCACCGCCACGCCCGCGTCTGCCCGCGCCTGCGCCTTCTACGCCCGATTTTTTCGGCCGCTCCGCAAGTAGCTCCCTTCCTCCTCTATAAAACTGGCAGGATACCATAGAGATGCTACTCCTATCACTGCTGCACTGATCGAGTACGATTCGCAACGTACGTAGGGAATGCTATAGGCTACTAGAGGAGATGATTAACGGGCAAGGACGTTGGATGATCGACTACTTCCATTAAATCGACACGCGCGATGTTGGACAAAGCTGCTCCAACTCTTCTTCTACTGCACTGCAAATCTAGTGGTAAAGATCTATAGTTTCTTACTTGCATGACTTTCTGGTTTATATGGTATAAATTTTTAATTTGGCGCTAGTGTAACCGACCCATATCTAGACCTGTTCATGGACGACCTGACCCAATGGCCTGACCTGGATTTTTCAAGCTCGAGCCTTCATTTTTGGCCCGGCCCAAAGCTCGAAAAAGCCCGACAAAGGCAATAGAGATAATAAAAAATATTATTTATTCTCAAAATAAATTAAATACTAAATTGAATTCTAAAAAAATAAAACAAATATTATTTTAGTGGGAAACACAGTTTTTAGGCTAGCCAGACCTGCCCATTCAAGGCCGGGCTTTCCAGGCCCGGCCTGAAGCCGGGCCTACCCGAGGTTTGAACATGTCTACCCATTAGCTGCTTGTTAAGTTTCACTTTTTTTGTGCAACTCTCATGATTATATTCTGAGTGGATGGACTCTAGCATTGCCAAATGTTGCTGAGATATCGCTCCTCCAAGTTTCAAGTTTGATCAAGTAATTTGGTAGTTTTGAAGTGAGTTACACATGTGTATAGATCAATCATGGGGTTATGTTTCACTTGAAGTCAAATACACCCTCCAGTAAAAAAAAGTGATATAACAGAAAGTGTGTAGTCAAACTATTTTAACTTCTACCAACAATATGTTTATGATTTTTTGATTGGCCATTTGAAAATGGTACGTGTCATTAGTCTCGAAAAATACTTTCATAATATTAGAATTTTATTTAGTATTAGAAATATATTATAAAAGGAATTGGTCGTTAAAGTTATCATGTTAATGTCAACATCAGTTTTTTGTGACTTGAGGTAGTAGTTGCTAGCATTTATGATGAAACAATGGGTGTCCCGATCTTTCGACGAGAATAATAACTCAATTTGATGGATACGACTCTCATGATTCGGCTACCAATCGCACATGATCAATATGCCCGCAATTGTTGAACCAACTCCATGATTGTTATCGACCCTGCTAGAAGCACGATCGACCTGACCACGAAGGTTTATTCCTACATGCAATCGAAGAACACGCAAAAACAAGATAATAAGCAATATAAAATTGCAAATAGGATTGAAGTACTCAATATGGCAGGATTTCGAAGTGGTATTATGGTTGGCCTAATTGACACAATCCAATACATGAAGTTGCATTACAGCTAACTTTTCACTAAACAAAATCCAAACCTTAAAGTGTCGCACATATGAGAATATATGAGGGTGACGACCAGGGGGTGGATGCACGCCCGTAGGGTTACAACTTACAAGGCCCATGAGCCCAAGTGGAGGTGGCGCAGCACCCTTTTGCTCGGATTCAAAATCAGCGTCGGATTATTTTAGTGATTACGGCGTGCACAAAAGGAATTTGGAGGTGGGGCCAGATCCGTTGGAAAGAGAATGAGATAAGCTTTCGAACAAGCCCAAGAACACCTCAAACAGAGTCAGTATGCGACTTCTATGCATATTTGAAATTGATATTGTCTCTAGAGGCCGAATTGGATTCCAGAACGTGTCCCCACTGGAACTTTTGCTTGACTTAGAACCAAAATGATATGAAGACCTTCCTTGTACCATTACGTGGAGTAGCGGTCGTATCCGGAGGATTGATGTCCTCGTCATCCTCCCCTTCTTGCATTTGGGTCATCCTCGACTCACAGTCATCATCCTACCCCAAGAAAAGCTTAAAAACATGTAGCAACATATGCTCATCTTCCTGCAAAATGTTAGCAACACCAGGTGACAAAGAAATAGAGAAAGCTTTGCAAATTAAATATGAGTGTGCATGCATCAATTCAGCAAAGATACATTTTCTCATAGTATTCAGTTTGTAACTCAATCGGCAAGTATAAATAAAGTATATAGTAGAGTAATTCATCACCTTGTTATTGGGCAGCACGACAATTGATTTCAAAGGGCACAAGTTATTCATATAATCATATTTTAATCGAGCAATGGCAAATTCATCTAGCAAGGGTAAAAAGATTTTTAAGTCCTTCTATACTTCAACTTCATTATTCAGATTATCAATACTAGATGGTGTAATAAGAGATAAACACATAGGCATTGAATAATCACTAAATTCCATTTTCCTCTCATAATGAACATGATTCAGCACACAAGAATTGTTGTTCAAAATAGCAAGCTTTAATTCATCCATATCATCACAAGTTATGCATATTCGATATACAGGAAATTGATTGTCTACACCATCGTCTTCAATCAAATTAAACTTATACCCAGGGGTGTAGGCAGTGAACAAGGATTTCAAACATACAATTTCATAAACTTTCTCCATAGCATATGACAATTTCATAGGTGGATCCAACATAATGTGACATAAAGAATCAGTAGAAGAAATTCTAGTCAAAACTTCTTTATTCTAACCAATTCCATATGATTATTATGTGTGATTTACTCATCACATGAAACATTCAAAACAACAGGCAATTCAATTATTTTATCACATGGTGCACTCAAATCAGTAGGTAAATCAATAATTTTATCATATGGTGCACTCAATTCAACAGGCAAATAAATCAGATTATCACAAGATTCATGCAAATTCTTAATAATAACAAATTTGTAGCTAGAAAATTAATATCTGCCTTCTCAGCACTAGGTTCCTTCACCTCATGTGATGTAATGGTTTCTACTACAATCTGATTTTCCCGTTGTGCAATGATAGTAGGCATAAAATCATGGGTATTGATCTTAGGTTGAGTGTTCAAATCACCACCTTGGTTTTTCAGGTTTTCTCTCAGGGCATTTGCCTTTGCCTCGATCAAAATACTGTTTGGAGCTTTAGGGCTCCTTGTCACCCATGGCTAAGACCTCTTTCGAGTTCTTGGCTTGTGTAGATTTGGAGATATTCAATGGGATTTTGGGACCCATCATATGGATTAGGACCTTGGAATATAGATAGGGTTTCCGCCCTTTTGGTGCGGGTTACCACTCCTATGGATTAGGATCTTAACTTGGTTTTTTTGTATCACTAATTCTCGTCATTCGTTAGATAGAATGCGATTCTATATCTAACTTGTTTTTGCAGGATTTTGTTAATAGTATGACCCGTAATGTATGAGATGCATGAATGTGTGTAATGTTCATGACCTGCGTGTCATGTTTATTGCAGCCCAAGGTCATTTATATTTGTATAATCTCAAGGTGTCGACTTGTGATGCTTCTTCACTCTTTGTATTTTATCACTAGTGCTGTTATCAGTAATGGTTTAGTGGGAGTACTTAGAGGTTTTGGCTACTTAGAGACATGGCGCACAAGAAGCACGGTGATGGAGATCACCTTGTGGAAGGGTCATACTATATCACAATACAATATGATTATCTGTGAATGCCTTTCTTTTGTTCTTTTATTTCTATGCATGTTATTTAATTGCTTTGAATGCTCTTGACATGGTAGAAGTAAAATTCTCTCACTTAATGTTGAGTTAAAATTGACGCCCTCCCAATTTGCTGCACCATCGAAAGTCTTGTATTTTAATGGTAGGTCTTGCCAAAGCAGAGTGCCATTAACTCTCCTTGACTAGATGGGTTTGTGTCGGTTAACTTACACGCTTAGCATTGGTCTAACTTGACAAGGTCATCATAACGGTTATGGACTTTGGGGCATAGGGTTGGGTGTCAAGCATAGAGATGTCGCCCAACAACAAGAGTCATATAGAGATATGATTAGCAAAGAGTTGCTTACCATATTCACTAATCTTCTAGCAGGTGATGTCAAAGCTCACTAGAGATTAATTAATTATGGATCTTGAATCACTATAACGTCATAAGAGGGATATGGTATTTAGTGGGAGTATCTTTATTAAATTGTTTAATACAAGTTACTTTTTTGAACATATGTCTTAGTTTTGCATATTTTATGTTATAGATCATGGCACCAATCGCTGCATTTACATCCAGCTTTTGCTTTACGCTCGGTACTTGATAAGGAAAACCGAATGGAACAAATTTTATGGATTGGTCCCGCAACCTAAGAATTGTTCTTAGGCAAGATAAAAGGAACATGTTCTAGAGGAACCAATTCCGGATGTGCTCGCTAAAATCGGCGATGTCGCTCTTAAGCGCTATAAAAGGCATGTGATGAGTCCCTTGATGTTAGTCGTCTAATGCTTGTCGCTATGAACTCGCACCTTGAGTAGCTTGAGAACATTGAGGCCTACGATATGATCGTGGCGCCAAAGGTATGTTTGAGACACAGTAAGAACCGAGAGATATGAAATCTCAAAGAAATTGTTTGGGTGCAAGCCAGCTAAGGGTAGTCCAAAGGAGCCCACATGTAATCAAGATGGTTGGTTACACAGAGAGCTTGGAAAAACTTGATTTTCCACTTAGTCAAGAGTTGGCTACAGATTTGATTCTTGCTTCGCTTCCTGCAAGCTATGGGCCGTTCATTCTGAACTTCCATATGAATAGTTTAGACAAGAATCTCACCGAATCGCATATGATGCTCAAGATCTGGAAGACAAAGATTAAGAAAATCAATGACCATGTGATGATGGTGCAAAAGAATACGAAGCTTCAAGAAGAAGGCTAAGACTAAAGTCAATGGAAAGAGGTAAGGCTAAAGCTTGGATAGGATCCAAACCAATAAGCCTAAGCCCAAGACTAAGTCTGGTCCGACTCAAGAGAATGAATTCTTTTATTGCAAGGAGCTAGGCCATTGGAAGAGGAACTGCAAGAAATACCTAGCTGATCTAAAAAAGAATGGTGGGACTAAACCTTCCACTTCGTGTATTAATGTTATAGATGTTTTTCTTGCCGATTCTTCCGTTAACTCATGGGTATTTGATAACCGGATCGGTTGCTCATATTTGCAATTCGATGCGTAGTCTAACAAGGATTAGGAGAGTTGCAAGAGGCGAGATGGATCTTCACGTCGGGAATAAAGCAAGGGTTGCTTTGCATTAGCCGTCGGGACCTTTCCATTACTTTTGCCTTCGGGATTTATTATGGAATTAAATAATTGTTATTACTGTTCACGACCATGAGTAGAAACATTATCTCTGCCTCATGTTTGATGGCGAAGGTTATAAATTCATTATTGAGAACAATGGTTGTTCTATATTTTTGAATGAAGTGTTTTATGGCTATGCACTGCTTTGTATGGGTTGTTTATTTTGAATCTTGATGTTGCACCGTCTATAATATTAATGCAAAAGGCTTAGGCCTAATAATATGAATTCCACTTTATTTGGCATTGTCGTTTGGGTCACATAAGTGAGAAACGACGAAGAAGCTCCATGATGATGGAATTCTAAACTCATTTGATTTAGAATCATTTGAAACGTATGAATCTTGCCTACTCGGAAGATGACCAAGACTCCTTTCACCGGTCGACGAGAGAGGCGTCCCACTGTTGGCACTGTACATACCGATGTATGTGGACCAATGAGCACGACACCTAGAGGTGGTTTTCGTGACTTCATTACCTTCACAGGATGACTATAGTAGATATAGATATGTCTATTTAATGAGGCACAAGTCGGAATACTTTGAAAGTTCAAGGAGTTCCAGAGTGAGGTACGTAATCAACTTGGCAAGACAATCAAATCTTACGATCCGATCGTGGAGGTGAATTTTTGAGCCATGAATTTGGTGATCATTTGAAGCAATGTGGAATTGTTCCACACCTACACCACCGGCACTCCAATAATGGAATGGGGTGTCCGGCGTGTCGGACCTTGTTGGACATGGTTCGATCGATGATGAGCCAATCTGATCCGCCATTGTATTTTTGGGGTTACGCTCTTGAAACATGCCGCTTTCACTTTAAATAAGTTACCATCAAAATCGTAGATAAGACACCATATGAGATGTGGACTGGAAGAGTCCTAGTTTGTCTTTTCTAAGGATTTGGGGATATGATGTCTATGTTAAACGCTTGACGCCCGATAAACTCACACCCAAGTCCGATAAATGCTTCTTTATAGGATATCCTAGGGAAACCAGAGGATATTACTTTACAAAGCAGGAAGAAGGCAAAGTTTTGTTGCCCGAAATGGTGTCTTTGGAGAAAAGTTTCTTTCAAAAGAAGTCAAGTGGGAGAAAGGTGCAACTCAAGAAATTCGGAAACATCGTAAAGTGTTTCAACTCCCACCAACCTTTACAGGATGAACAAATTGTTGTTGAACCTATAAATGAGGCATCAACCCTACGTAGATCTAAAAGACCACGTCAATTGCCTATAAGGTATGGGCATGACGTATTATTGTTGAATAATGATGAGCCTAAGTCTTTTGAGGAAGCGGTAATGGACCCAGACTCTGAGAAATGGCTTGAAGCCATGAAATCCGAGATAGTCTCCATGAGTGACAATCAGGTTTGGAATCTGGTCGATCCTCTTGATGGTGTTAAAACCATTGAGTGCAAATAGATCTATAAGAAAAAGATTGACATGGATGAAAATGTTCACATTCATAAAGCTCGACTAGTCGCAAAAGGGTTTCGACAAGTTCAAGGGTTGACTATGATGAGACTTTCTCACCGGTAGCGATGCTTAGATCTATACAGATCATTCTAGCTATTGCTGCATATTTTGACTATGAGATATGGCAAATGGATGTCAAAACGGCTTTCCTTAATGGAAACCTAAGTGAGGATGTGTACATGACACAGCCTGAAGGTTTTGTCGATCCAAAGAATGCTATGAAAGTATGCAAATTTCAAAAGTCCATTTATCGGTTGAAGCAAGCATCTCGGAGTTGGAACATGCGTTTTGATGAGGAGATCAAAAGGTTTGGTTTTGTCAAGAACAAAGAAGAACCTTGTGTTTACATGAAGGTTAGTGGGAGCGCACTCGTTATTCTGATCTTATATGTAGATGACATATTATTGATCGGGAATGACATTTCAATGCTGGAATCTGTTAAGATATCATTGAAAAATAGTTTTTCTACGAAGGACCTAGGAGAGGCAGCATATATCTTAGGAATAAAGATCTATAGAGATAGATCAAGAAGGCTAATTGATTAAGCCAAAGTACTTATATTGACAAGATGTTGATTCTGTTCAGCATGCGGGATGCCAAGAAAGGGTTCTTACCTATGTCACATGGCATAAGTCTTAGCAAGAGTCGTTGTCCTTCGACAACCGATGAGCGAGACCGTATGAATGATATTCAGTATGCTTCGACTATTGGATCCATCATGTATGCCATGATATGTACTCGACTGATGTATCATATGCTCTAAGTGTTACTTAGTAGATACCAAGTCGATCCGGTGAAGGTCATCGACAGTGTGAAAAACATTCTAAAGTACTTGAGAAGGACTAAGGATGCGTTCCTAGTTTATGGCGGTGATGAAGAGCTCGTTGTAAATGGTTACACCGATGCAAGCTTCCAAACCGACAAAGATGATTATCGTCGCAATCCGGTTATGTGTTCATTTTGAATGGAGGAAGCGGAGTGGAAAAGTTCCAAGCAAGGGACGGTTGTCGATTCTACAACAGAGGCCGAGTACATTGCGGCTTCGAAGGCTGAAGGAAGGTGTTTAGATAAGGAATTTCATTCTTCGAATTGGGTATGGTTCCGAGTGCCTCGCCCAATGGATCTCTATTGTGACAATAATGGAGCCATTGCGTAGGCTAAGAGCCTAGATCCCATCAAGTCCAAGCATATACTCGTGCGTTACCACCTTATTCGCGAATTGGTGGATAGAGGAGATGTTAAGATATGCAAAATTCATACGGATTTAAATATTGCTGATCCGTTGACAAAGCCTCTCACACAGCCAAAGCATGAGGCGCACACAAGAGCTATCGGTATTAGATACTTAAATGATTGACTCTAGTGCAAGTGGGAGACTGTTGGAAATATGCCCTAGAGGCAATCATAGAGATGATTATATTTCATTATGTTCATAATATGTGATCTTGTTCCTTGAATGAATCATCAGTTATATAGATCAATGAGTATGTGACTTGTTGGTGAAACTCTTTATCTTATATGATGTCGTTCTAAAAGTATCCCTGGTCGGATATCACTGGTCGGAACACCAGTGACTCTATGACCAATATATGTATTGATTGATGACCATGTTTCACCGGTCATGGATATAAAGATATCGAATCAATAATGTGGACACATGTTAGAGAACATAGTGTTGGATAAGACCCACCTTGAGACACTATTGAGATTGTTATGATTCTTTGTGTCGTTAGTTGGTCTCAATCAATGATGATGTATAATCCTTAGACCTGAGATCAGCATAGTTTCCTACATGTGTAATAGCACTCTTAGAGGTTGCCAAACGCTACTCCGTAACTGGGTAGTTATAAAGGTAGCTTTCGGGTATACTATGAAACATACGGAGGAATGTGACTGATCGGATATGGGATTTGCCCCTCCTAACTTAACGGGAGAGATGTCTTTGGGCCCCTCGTTGTGGTCGAATAAAGAAAGTGCATGACCATGCCATTAGGACGGCGTCGACCACATGAAGTTATTCGACACTTGATCGAGAAAGTATTGAATATCCATGGATGACATATTATCTCACCGAGTTCAACCGGATGTCGTGAGGCAAAGGGAGAATACACAAGCGTGTCGTTCGGCCTCGTAGTCGAGATCGGTCGGTCGTATGGAGATGCGAACTAGTCGTGACTACTCGAACATAATCACCAACCGGTCGTAAGGAGTTACAATCGGTTGTAATTAGATACTAATCGGTCGTAAGGAGTTACTGAACTAGTTGTAACTAATTATGGATGGTCGTGACTAAGTAATGAGCCGGTCGTAAGTGATAAGGACCGGTCGAGATCATATTGCATTAAGGTTCGTCCGATTTATATTCGTGTGTGTTCAGAATCGTTATGTGTCGCTAGGTACCATTGACGACTCGTGATCGGGAAAGAGTTTCCAGTCACAACCGATTACACACGAACCTATAGGGTCACACACTTAAAGGGCAAGGATTTGATTTGGATGGGGATCCGAATTTTATAGGCCACGAGTTCCTATTGGGCCTCTGTTGGGACCCATTATGGATGCCTATATATAGAGGCGGTGGCATGGGGTAGGATGGATCAATCTTTCGAAGAAATCCCAAAACCCTAATGACCACGCTCTCCTCAACCACGTCGCCGGCGCTAGCACTCCTGCGCATGGTGTCCCTGCCCCGTACGTGTGGATACCTTGGAGGTGTTGTTGCGAAGCATCAGCACTAAGACGATCCGCGACTCACGATGTTCATCTGAGTAGGAGGAGAAGGCGCGGCAAGAAATCACGACTACGATCGCTTCAACTCGCTACATCGACTCTACTTCCGCCACGAGCCTGCTGCCTAGTGGTAATCTCGTGATCTATTACTTGCGGTGGTTCCTTGGTTGCGCGGTAAAATTTTGTTTGTACTATCGTAGCCTTCCCGCGATCCTTCAATTGAAGCGTCTTATATATAAATTCACGCAAAGTCTCATGAGAATGTTGCGACATTCGATGCGGGTCGTCTCCTTTTCCAGGACGCTTGTAAGTGCTCTGGAAGTTTGACAGAAATAGATCACACAAATGCTGCCACGAGTAAATTGACTCTGCTAGTTGGTTTAATAACCATGATCGAGTAGAGCCTTCGAGTATGGTCGGCAAGTAATTTTGCATAACATGCTCGTTTGCTCTAGTGGTGCGGACTGCGGTTGTGTAGATTTGGAGATATTCAATGGGATTTTGGGACCCATCATATTTCTCCATGTTGGCTAGTCGAAATCTGGTTGGCCAGCGAAGTGCTCGGAGATTAGTCAAAAACGCTCAGCATCCGGTAATGGTGTCATAACACCTTCTTTGCGGAAAAGAAGGGTAGCATCACCTGGTGATCGTACTCGATGATAGCCAGTGGTAAATGGATCTGACGTATCATAAATCTCGGTCCTGCGAGGGTAATACTCCTCGTGATCTATTTGTTGGCGTAGATTCATCTGAGGAAGTGGTGAATGACCACCTCCCCTAGGAGTCCACTAATCACCAGCTGTTGGAGGGTGTCTTATTTGACCAGCATTGTGGTCGGGAGATCGATCAGTCCTGCGGTCTTGTTGCCCTCCACAAGGAGAGTTGTTTGAATGACTGGCGTTCGAGGGTGTGGTCCCAATTGTAAGATTGAGGAGGCCGACTAGAGTGGGATGAATAGGTGGTTTTAAAAATAATTTTGGCTAAAACCGAGTTTTATGCGAAATTGTAAATCAATTCAGTTTTGTTCAATTAAAACCTAAATCAACTAGTCTCGACTAAGTGCATCAACAACCTAAGATTAATACAATGATTGCAATCCTAAGAAGACAAGCAAACAATTTAATTCTACAAATGTAAATTGTAAGAAAGTAAATCACAAAAACACTTGAACTTTTTTCCCGTGGTGATTGAAAACTTACCGATTTCCCCTAGTCCACGTTGAGGTAAGCCTAAATGAATTACACCGGCTCTAAAAATTAAGCCTATACCTCGAATACACTCGAGGTTGCTCATCCCTCACTCCGGAGATGGCGAGCACCAAGCCACTCACAACCGTCCGGGTCTTCCGCAACCTTCTTTGAGAAGATCACCAGTGCAACTCCTCCAAGCCATCTAGGTGTCAGCAAACACCAAGAGTAATAAGTTGAAGATGCTCACTTGAATGAATCAAGTGTCTAAGCTCAATGGATACCAAATCCAACACCTAATGCAACATATGCACTAGGATTTTGCTCTCTAAGCTCACTAAGTGCAACACATGCATAAAAGAGAGGAGAGTGCTTGCTCTTTGCTCAAAGAGAACAAAAATGGCAAGAACATTCTCCCACAACCGACCACAAGGGGTATTTATACACCCACACAAGAAAACTAGTCGTGGGAGGAGAATCTGAAGAAAAATAGGGATTCTCGGTCTGACAGGCAACAAATGGCCGATCAGACCGCCCTAGCTCTAACGGCTATAAAAACTAGCAATTGGACACTCAACTAGACTTACCACCCTCACAATGGCCAGTCAGACTACCAGGGGCGGTCAGACTGCTCCACAAAAGAGTCAAGCTGAGGAAAAAAAACACCCCTCTTTGGAAAAAGCAAACCGGGATGACTCACCGTAGGGCCAGTCAGACAGGCCAACACATGGCGGTTAGACCGGGGTTCCACGAGTCATACCAGTCCCACTTCGAGGATGTCCGCCATGCTCATGAAGGTTGAGATCCTGGTCATCATTGGAGGCATCTCAATGGTTCAAGAATGGCGCACGTTAATGGTTGTTATTATCAGAGATACAATATCCCACGTTCTGCTTGCGACTGTGCTAGAGATAGAGACTTATACGTGCAGTTATATCAAAGGATAATGACATATATTTAATTAGAGTGTATAATTAAACACAACGCACAAAGTCCCTAGTTGATTGGGTCCACATGTTTGTAGCCCTTATCGACCATAGGGTGGTTGTGGTTAAGCTGATCGTAGTAAAGCTTATGACCATAAGGTGATCGTAGTAGAACTTACGATCAAGAGGTGATCGTAGAAGAACTTACGACCGCGAGGTGGTAGTAAGATGACCTACGACCGTACAGGGTGGTGGTAGGATGACCTACAACCGTACAGGGTGGTCGTAGAATAGCTTAAAACCACTAGGTATTTATAATCTCCCTCATTATTGATAATGAGAGGTACCTTTGAAGGTTGTATAAAGACATTATTGTCTATGATGAATATTATAGATAAATAGTTTAATTAACTGAGGATTATTAGATCCTAGTTAAAGTGTGCGACCCTATAAGTTTATACGTAATAGGCCATAACCCGAAAACTCTTTTTTGATCAACAAGTTGGTAGCGGTTCCTAGCAGGACATAGCGACTCTCAAATACACATAAAGATCATATCGGACGAAACTTTATAAAGCTCATATGCTGATCCTTTTGCTTTACGATATCATATCGAACTCAAGGTGAGATGTGTAACATCCTATGATAGCTCGATCATTCACTCGATCTTGGAGTGGATTACTCAATTGTAGTTGACTCCTCAACCATATTCGGCATAACCTTGCACTTTCTTAATCCAACCACATCGAGGGGCCCAGAGTTATCTCTCCAGTTATATAGGAGGGACAAATTCCATCTTGATCGCTCTTATTCCTTCTCATGTTTCATAATAAACCCAAAAAATACATTTATGACTACCCATTTACGGAGTAGCGTTTGACAACCCCTAAGTAAACTATTAAAAATGTAGAAAACCATGACAACCTCGGATCTAAGGATTCCACATACACTATGTATGGTATCAACTGATGACACTTAATAATATAACAATTCTGGCGATGTCTCAAGGCGGGTCAATCTAATATTGTGTTCTACAACATATGTCCTCATTATTGATTTGTTGTATCATATTCATGATCCGTGAAACATGATCATCAATCAATACATGTGTTAATCCATAAATCATAAGTGTCCCACATAATGGCATAAGATTAGAGATGTTTAAAATGACATCATAAACATGAATAGAGACAAACAAGTCACATAATTGTCAATCAATATAAATGATATTTTATTTAAGGGATAAAATAACATATTATTTAAAAGTTCATAAACATAGAAACGATACAATCATCTTTTTGATTGCATCTAGAGCATATCACTCACATTTGATTCGACGAGAGTCTAACCGACATCGCAAATCTTTTAACAGTTCGTTCTCCTTCGTTCGAACTCCGATTCAGTCTGTTCAAATTCCTAAATTCATCTAAAATCGAGCTCTTTATTTTAGAGTTGGTTTTAATATTTTTGGATTTTATTTGAATTTCTTTTGGATTTATTTGTGCTTTGCCTCCTGTTTTCTCTCTCGTTAGACGATTTGTTTCACAGAGCAAGAGCAGAAGTAAATTTTGAAGAGCAGAAGTAAATTTTGAAGATCCAAGTGCGATAACTGAGCAAAGCCAAAGCTAAGGCAAGTCGTAATCCTTTGATCATATTGAACCTATGATTTCAAAAGTATATTGTTTTATATCAATTGCATGCTATCTTTATATCAATTGCTTTGAGAATAGTTATTTAACTATTTGTCATTCTGCCTCCATTGAGTTTTTGAATACCATGAATAATTTATCACCATAGGATGATTAATATTAGTTGGACATATTTGTATCACCAACATGGTTATCGTACTAATGCTTAGTCATGCTTAATTGCGACGGGCTCACCATCACATGTTTAATAATGATTAATTCTGACTTAATGAGATATGGAATTGTGATGGGTAGCCATTGTTATTAAAAATTGTGAACCATGATAGGGCATGTCATTTGTCTTGGTTGAACAAAAATAATTTTCGCTCAGGCGAGCGATCGTGAAGTAAAGGGGTGCAGTTAGCACGTTGTGGGTTTGTGGTAGACTCACCTGAGTAACTTGTCAAGGACTTAATCTTATACGCCATTGAACTGTGCCTTAATCGTACAACCATATGTCCAGTATAAGATGGACCTAGCTAATTAATTAGCAGTGTTTTAATTTCGATTCTGTCTTGGAAGCATGAGTTGCGGGATCGACGTATACTCACAATGGTGCAAGAGGGGGCCTTGTCTGATCGGTGAATCATTTAGTGTTGAAACCTTAGCAGGCAGAATTGGGTTAAGAAGGAGCTTTGTAAAGGCCTTGTGATAATCACTTAGTCGCGCACCTTCGAAAGTGTGTGTACGGATATTATAAGTTGATTTATGTCTTGTGGGTAAAGCTGTACAACCTCTGCAGAGTTAAAACTGTTTAAACAACTGTGTCCATGGTCCTGAATGTGCTCGAGGATTTCACATGCGAGGTACAGTTTCTTTGTAAAAGTGTGTCGGAGTATGAATGTGAAGTTCACTTGATGAATATAATGTTCGTTTGGTGAATGAGTAATTCACTTGGTGGTTTGTTGGTGAATAGGGAATTCATTTATCGGTTTGGTTGGGAAGTGAATGAGAAGTTTATCGGTTAATTTCAAAGCAATTTTTTATTCTTTCTAATTACGCATTTCAATCTATTTATTGCATTTATCGTCAACACAGCTTTCTGCAAAAGAACCATATAGCTAATCTTTGTCAAGCCTGGTATGAATATTATTTGTATACTATTTTCTTACGACTGGCTGGTACTTGATGTGCTCACGATTTCAAACTTTGCTGCTCAGTTGAAGAGTATCAAGCTGCTCAAGAGTTCTTCGAGAAGGAGTACTATGAAAACTTTGCGAATTAGGACGTGTTCTCCACTGGATTGCCTGTAGGCGTGTTGATTGGTATTTCCAAGTTTTTCTATTCCGCTAGAAGAGTTTATTTATTTCTTTAGCCGTGCGTGACAAGTTAAGTAAACGTTGACCATAAGGTCCAGTTATTATTGCTATTTGGTATTTTGAGATCTTTTTAGTTAAATCGATAAATGGATGGTTTTTAATCGATGTTTCTTGTGTGAACTAGCAACTGATATAGGACTAGTTCAGAATACACAGAGGATTTTGGATGTGTAAATCCGGGTCCCCACATGCATCACGATGTGTGGGTTTTGTATTATGATAATATAGGAGAAGAGAGCGGCTATATGAACCATGATAAAGAGAAACAGGAAACACCAGAGCAATTATAGACAGAGTGGTGGAGAGGAAAATATACTTGGGATGTTGTTATGTTTCAGTCGCGCATAGGTGCTGTGGAGAAGGTGATGTTTGCTTTGGCGCCTGTGCATGCACGAAGACACGCTATCTTAGAAGGCAAAAATAGCGAATTTAATTTTGGTGACCAGATGAACAAAATAACAACCAACTGTTATGAATAGTGTCTCTGCGAATTTATGAAGAGGTCTAAACTGTAAAGAACAGGGGAAAAGGATTAAGGAGGAAAAAAACAAGTATGCGTAGTAAACATGTAATTTACTGGCTGATCTTTTTATCTAGACGACCCTTCTTCAGAGGACAAGAGGCGACGGCATCGCCAGATAATGCACGTCTTGAGTTGTGCACTCGATTAGCAACGCATGGCAGTGATTAGAAGCAAAATCAATTAACGGAATGTTTTTCTAGTTGATTACTCTGTAAAACATTTTTTTGGTATTGGAATGACTTCTGACTGTTATGACTATAGATATGTATCACCATGCATCACACGTTTTGCCTAGGATCCGATAATGGAGATAAATTAGGTATAGAAAAAGGAACTCTACATGATGCATGAACTGAGAAGCATATTGTGTTATGGTCAGGTCATTATTATAGTTGTTTTACCGGTTGATCCTAAAGCAGCATGCATTTAGCTTGCACACGCACTATCAAAATGGAAGGTGGTACAAACTACATACCACTCTAAAAATAAATGCAGCCTGAGCATTTCAATACCTAAAACACATTATTCAATCAGATACAACAGAAAGAAGAGAGCACAACAAAGAAAACCATCCACGAAGAACGAAGCAGGCAACACATCGAAGACAACATAGATGGAAGAAGCAATCCGAAAATGAAGAATATGAACACAAGTATTTGCAAAAGAGAAGAAAAAAGTGAGAGAAACAAAACAATGGCCGAAAGAAAAACAAGAAGAGAAGAGCATAGAGGAACCATCCATCAGGTCAGTGAACCGTGAAGATCAACATGTGGAAAAGTCGAGGGGAACAATGCACAAAGGTCGATAATGGGCCTGTAAGGATAGAGGACGCATCAAAAGGAATCGAAGAGAAAGATAGCTGGCACAAACGTAGGTGAACAGAAAAAGGGAAAAGACGATGGCGAAAGGCAAGCACAAATGGGAAACCGATGAACTCAAAGAAAGTGAAGAGAAAAACCGAAAGAAAGAACGACACTAACAAACAAGCCAAACTGAAAGATAAAAGACTACAGGCAACCAAATGGGCGCAGATCCATGGAACAATAGCATCCTCTTCCCCCACCCAAAAATAGAAGGCGAGACAACGATGAAATGACTAGGAACCATCCACAAACGGCAAAGGATCACGCGCAACCAAACTAACATAGGTCCAGAGAGGAAGAACACTTCCTTCCCCTAACCAAAACTGTGGACGAAGCAACAATAGGGCGAGTAAGAACCAATGACAAGAAGAAGCGGAACGAAAAAGATAAAACCAACAACAAGCAAAACCAAGGAGGCAAAAATCACAGGAAAAAGTAGGGCGAAGGAGAAGTGGCCGCAAGAACACTTTCTTCCCCCAAACAAAACTGCGGGCGAAGGAACCATACCCCGAGTAGGAACCAACGACAAGAAGAAGTGGAACGAAACGAAGGAGACACAAACTCGAAGGACCACACGCAACCAAATCGACATAGATCCAGAGAGGAAGAACACTTCCTTCCCCAACCAAAACCGCAGATGAAGCAACCATAGGACGAGTAAGAACCAACGGCAAGAAGAAGCGGAACGAAAAAGGCAAAACCCACAGCAAGCGAAACCAAGGAGGAGAAAATCACAGGAAAAAACAGGGTGAAGGAGAAGCGTCGGCAAGAACACTTTCTTCCCCAAACAAAACTGAAGGGCGAAGGAACCATAGCCCGAGTAGGAACCAACAGTAAGAAGCAGTGGAACGAAACAAAGGAGTCGAGAAACATAGGAAGGAGCAAGAAGAAGGACAAGCGACAACAACACCAGATGAAGAGGGCGAATGGGCGGCGGAAGCGAGGAAGACCAAAGAGGAGCGACACAACCGAGGAGAAAGAAACCAAGGGGTGAGGTGGGGAGTAAAGGCTAAGCATATGCACGAGAAACGATACACCTACCGCACAGAGGCATGGACCAACGCAAGCAAATACCCGAAATGTCCACAGGGCGTGACAAACCAACGTGCGCAAATCGAACGACCGACAAAGCGTGGGGCAGCATCAGACGACAAAGGAAAAAACCGGCGATGTGGCCAGCCTCTCCTCGCCTCCTTTCTGCTTGTATTTAACCAGGAGGATCCTTTGCTGTGACAATGAGTTCACCTATCACTATGAGTTTCCAAAGTTTAGCATGAGGGTCTAATTATGCTGCTTGTCACAAGGGGGCAGTAGGATTAGCACACACAAGAGAGTTTGCAACTACAAGTCTCTTAATACTTAATACTACCTGCCATCTGGTCAGACATCGCCTCCATATTAGCAGAAGTTAGAGATCTTGTTAGATTGTTTCTAATTTTGTTTTCAATTTAAGCGGAGGAATACGAATAATGTTGCACATTGTTGCGCTAAGTTTACTTGTAATAGCCATGGCATTTAAAGTGGCGTTCTATGTGCCCCCGGTTCCTACCTCTATCCCTCCGAATGATTGTTTCGCTCTGATTGAGTAATAAAGGTCTCGGTTCCCTTCCAAAAAAAATACTACCTGTCATCTCATTCATTCAACACTTTGCCATTGCGTCTTGCTGTGTCACTCGATGGTTTTGCAATGGGATTTCAAACGCATATGCTTATTATCCAAACTTGAAAATAGGTTACCACTAGCTTCCAAGCCAGTTGGGTTGTTCTGAGCAACGATGTTAAAGAGTCATTCCCGTCATCATCCACCATTAAAGTATAGGCCTCTAAATCCCTTGGACATTCGGTTTCATCGCTTTTACTTGTACCATTAACATTGGACTGGCTAAGAGCAAGTTAACCATCTGCTTGGGCCTATTCCATGTATAATTCTTGAAATGGATCATCTGTATTGAAGGCTTCAACACACAGGAACTACAGTACCACATATTAAAAGCCGATCTCTATTACCCGATTGAAAAGAAAAGGTTTAGATCAATAGCTACAGTATTTTTGTTATAGTAAATATTCCATTTTTTCTATAGTATTACTGCCAAGTACCGTTCATGCACTCCTAAATCACTGTTCACACAGCGATCCTCTGCATTACAGTAGAGGATCAAGATCCATAATTCTTCCAAGAGATGGAAAAACTTGATAGGCCTAGTAAGGCAATTGAGACTTTGAGGGACATAAGGGAATTGATTGGGTGTTGCTCTAAAATTTCGCAAAGAACTCCTTGTACACGAATTTGCTGTAAATTTACAAGATTGCTAGTGTACATTACTAATTTTTTTTGTGACCATGCCAAATATTGGTAGCAAACTAAGCGTTTGCCAAATTCTAGAAGTATTATTGTATTAATCCCTTTGTCCTTTTTTATTTCATGTTTTGACTTTTTGGTCTCTAAGATGCAACTTTGACCATTACTTTTTATCAACTTTTATATTAAGAAATACTATTATGAATATATTTTTAACGGCAAATCGAATTATACGATTTTTATATAGTCAATCTAGCATCGATCAGAAAAGAGAGAACGATAGCCAAAGCCTTCCCTAACGGTATCCCCTCCTTAGCGCCATCTATTGTGAAGAAAGTTCCAGCATCGATCAGGAAAAAGATAACGGTGGCCAAAGCCTTACCTAACGGCACCTGGATTATGGATACTAGAAACCCTCGCGTGCCTTGGCACGCGGCGCTGAACAAAAGCGATTTTATTTACGAGAGAAAAGAGTGTATAAAAGATTTATTTTATGTATTATCAAGAGGGTACACATCTTGCTTTTTACGAAGGTAAACCAGTAGATAGCGACATTTGCTTGCATTTCTATGTATGGATTACTAAAGAGGAAAAATGTTTGTAAGCAATAATTAGAACACAAATATATGTATGTAAGCTATAAGACACACATGGAACCGTGATTATACAAATTGCTATGTATAACATATATGTACTATTACGTAGATATAGAGACGAATATTAGAGATGTATATATGCATTAGAATTATTACATATAGAAATCGATAATGCAATGCTATAAGGTACTATATAAAGCGGTAGGTAGTTTAATAAAATATCGGGATGAAATAATAGATATTTTGTGCTATCTCTCGAAATGGAGGTCTTAGCATATTGTAGACCATATCATGTAGGAAAAAGGATGCAAAACTTATGCGGCAATACTTGACAACACTAATAAACCGGCATACCACTATTCATTTCTAACATTCTTGAACTCATCTAAAAAAGGAACTTCAATGTTGAAACTTAAACAAGAGGACTCTTAAGTAGCAGACCAATCGATTCGCTAACCTCACGGTGGATCACTTGCGATCAGTTTAGCAAGGTTTGAATGAAACATTTGTTGTTTTATACTCACAGCTTTTTAGTAGCGGCACAAATTAATTACTTCCTATTCTCCTCTTTGACCTCTAGCATAAGTAACTCGTAGTACTACATTATTACAAAAACCTAACCTAACGTAATCGCCTTCCCAAATACCATATGTCAAGGGCCCTGCAGTGCCTCTTCACCCTCGATCCTCGCGATTCTAGCAATTCAACAAGAGGTGGAATTCCACCTTCAATTCTGAGAAATCAAAACCATCAGCAGTTACGAAAAACTCCCAAGGAAAAGGAGCATTAAACAATCAAAGAAAGCATAGAATAAAACCTAACGCATGTTTTGATGTTGCTATTTCCATGAGCGAGGCCGCAATCGTGTCACCGCTCTCCCGATTACATCGTTAACCGCAAATCATGCAATCTTTATGCCTTTTAGGAGATTCACCAGAGAGGCAGGCACCGACATCAATAATAAGTTGTTGATGTTGAGTTGTTATACCAACACAAAAGTAATAAATTATTAAATTTCCCAAGGCAACCTAGCTAAACACATAATAATGAAGCAAACCATGGTCAAGAACATTAGTATTGATGGATTGCTTAAAGGAACTATGGAAGATTGAAGTATGCTCTACCTAAAAACTTGAAATAAAGTTCCGAGTTTTTTCTTTTTTTATGAAAGGCATGATAGGTTCTGACTTTTCAGAGATAGAGACATATGAGGGAGAAGGAGAGGATCTTGTTAAATTTTGCTAAGGAAATGGTATATTTGAGATAGGCGTCACGCATAAAATTTAGAACAAAACAATAAACCAAGCAATTGCAATGGGATGGAAGCAAAGCTCAACTACAGCAAACAGGAATTGTCGATTGGGACCTTTACGGCTAGGAGGCGAGAGCGAAGGTAGCGCCTTCTCGACCTCATGCTCAAAGCGCGGTACTGCTGCCGCTCTCGCACCCACCACCACAGCGGGGCTCCTTGGTGGCACACTAACGCCGGCGACGGCCCGCCTCTCGATCACGTTAACGGCATCCTCTGCGTGAAAGCAACAACAGATCCGCCTCGGCCATGACGCCGTAGAGGGTACAAAAGCACGGTCGATCGCGGTGGGTGTGGGGTTGGGTGGGAGGTTACCTTTTTGGCGAGCTCGGCGAAGCGTGGGTGGCGCCCTTGCGCGGCGGGTGGGCGTGGCACCACAAGCGATGGTGTAGAGCGTCAACGCGTGCGTGCGGATTCGCGGAGCGCCGCCTCGGGAGTGGCGGCAAGATCTCGAGCCGGCGGAGCCGTGCCTCCTCGTCGTCGTTTGCGCGCGGCGCAATCGTGGCGGCACGACGAGGCAGAGGCGGCCTCTTCGCCCAACTTCCGCTTGGTGGTGGTACTCCGCCTTTATTAGAGGGTAGACGGCGAGGAGAGCTTGCCGAGGTCGGCGGAGCTCGCAGCGGTGAAGAAGGGGAGGCGCGTCCGAAGGGGGGAGATGAGGTGATGTGGGGGGAGGATGGCGACGAGGGAGGCGAGGTCGGAAGTGGCGGCACGGTGCTTTGGCTGCGGGTATATGGGGGGAGGAGGGACACGAGGGGAAGCAGGCAAGGAGGATGGCGGGGATGGAGGGCGACGTCAGAAGCGGCGGCGGGGTGCTTCGGGTAGGGGCAGGCGGGCGGGCGCGGAGGATCTAGAAGGCACCCTTTTGCCTGTACGCGTGGCCAACACCGATCGATCGGACGGTCGTGGACGGCCGCGAGTGGAAGGCCGGCGATAAGCGGAAGCAATGGCGAGCCAAGGCCGCGATAGGCGCTAGGAGCGGCGCGGCGCGCGTCGGGTTGAGGGAGGGGAAGGAGAAGCTTTGGGGGAGGTTCTAATCAGCAGGACACGGGGAGAGGCAGCGGCGCATAGGAGGCGGCGAGGGGAGAAAGAGGAAAGGAAGCGATCTGGGAGGTAATTGGGCCAGTGGGAGCGGCGCGCGTGGAATCCGACGGTCCACAAAAACGAGACGACGTGGACACTCTCTTTGAGATCGGAATCCGCCAGCTTTTATATAGAAAGATTAGGGGCTGCCTGTATGTCCAGGTTCTTACTGCGTACCTTGTACTAGGGGACTTGCTACAGACCATCCAGATAACGCAGGGGCAGGAAGATACTACCGAGTGGCAATGGGAAGCCTCAAGCCAATACACCTCTAGATCGCCCTGCAAGGCATTGTTTCATGGATCCCTGAACCTTGTCTGTGTTGACGCTATCTAGAAATCTTGGGCGCCTTTTAAATGCAAATACTTCATGTGGCTTCATCGACACTGTTTGATAGCCGATCGCCTAGAGCGTCGTGGCCTTCAAAACTAAGGACTTTGCTTCTTATGCCTCTCCTCTCAAGAATCTATCCATAATCTCCTTGTTTGGTGCGCGGTCACATCCCAAATCTGGTTGCAGTTCCTCTCGCATGTAGGATTGCGGTGTTGCCTGCCAGTGGGCCAAACCAACATGGAAGCGTACTTGATCTCAATTCACAAGTTGGTCTTGGGGAAACGAAGGAGGCGCTTGATTCGTGCATCACCTTGGTCTCCTGGATAATTTGGAAGGAGCGAAACAACATAGTGTTCAACAACGAGGCCACAACGTCCAACCTTTCGCTTCAAAGGATTCGAGATGAGTTCAGCCAGCAGCGCATGGCGGAGCTCACTGTTTGGAGGCGCTATCACAATCGTAGTAGTACTAGCTGCAGCCCAATTGGTTGTCTAGCCCCGTTCGGTTGCCTAGGTCTTCCCGGTCGGTCTAATTTGTTACGAGTAGTTTCTTCATTGTAATGCTCTACTAAGGTGGCCTGAGAATGCTTTGGTAGCCTTTATATTTAACTGTTACATTCCCTTTTTGTAACGGAATGACGTGCAATATTTTTACGTGTTCTTAAAAAAATAGTTAGTCTAAATAATTTTAATATATTGATGGTAAAGTTTGACGGCACGATGGTAGTACATCAAATGAAGGGGACATATTTTTTTTTATATTTGGCTTGTGACTTGTGAGTGCTAGGCTGCAAGCAAACAGACACCTTATGGCCTTATCCACGTCTGTGCCAACACACATGTGATCAGATCAATATCCGCTCCAGCTTGCGTGCACGAAGTGTATCTTCGTCCGTCAGTCCAACACCAACAGCACTGAAAAAACTGAACACAACCTCCGACAATCTACTCACTGCCCATTCGACACCAGCCCATCCGCCGGAGATGCTGTGCCGATTCGCCGCGCGGCGGCTCCGGCCGCGCGACACCCCTGCCGCCGCCTACCACTCATCGGCGGTCGTCCAAGCCCACGGAGGAGGCGCCTCCTCCGTCCTCCCCGACGCGGTCGACCGGGGCTCCGACGCCTACGCCCGCAACGCCGCCGCGGTGGGCGGCCTCCTCTCCGACCTGCGCTCCCGCGTCTCCCAGGTGCGTGCCGCCGGCGCCTCTCTCTCTTCCTTTGAGCTTCCTTTGTTTACCCCTTCTCTCCTAACGAAACAGAAGGCCGTGGAGTGCCCCTCTTGCAGGTGTTGGGCGGGGGAGGCGCGGAGGCGGTGAGGCGGAACACGGCGCGGGGGAAGCTGCTCCCGAGGGAGCGCATCGACCGCCTGCTCGACCCCGGCGCTTCCTTCCTCGAGCTCTCTCAGGTCGGTGTCATCACTGAGACTTCTTCGCCTTGCAATGGTCACTTGATCAGGCGATGGTGTGAACTCAACTGTATGTTGGCATGTTTATCTTAGTTATTATCACCATTAATTTGGAATTGGGACTTGGGAGAGTATGAAACTCAATGTTGTTGCATGGCAGCAGGCACTCCCTTAATCAAGTAGTGCATAAATAAGCTTTTGGTGCCCAGTTGAACAATGAAAATACACCCACTGTTGGAATAGTGCCCCCTTGCTCATGTCTTCTGAGTTCTAAAACAAACTTGATTATGGAAACTTTATCAGTTTCATCTGAGTAAAATGTTACTGGGGTTTTCACCCTGTGGCTCTTTAAAAATGCCTCTTTACACTTGCCTTTGGATTTATGCGGTACATATACACTTGATAATGTAAGTACTTACTGACGTTCAAATGCAAAAGCGTCTTAACTGAAATTGAGATATTCTGCATGGAGGTATCCTAGGATACAGCATAGTACAATTTGTCGATTTGATGAATATTGCCATTAAGTTAAAACATCTAAAACGTACTCCTTCAAAGTATCAAGAAATTCTTCCAAAGTATGCTACTTTTTGTATTTCTAGCTGTTTCATAAATCAAGAGTCACGAAATGAGTTTTAAAGGGAAAATTAGCCAGATAACACTGCAAAACATTCTTACTTTCAAGAAGGCAATGATGTAAGTCTGAAGGTGACAATTGAGTCTGGGACACACATTTAACAGAAGCACCAGTCTCTTCCAAGTTTTTTTGGTGTCCTGAAGTAAATTGCCCCTAAATATTCATAGTGTCAATATCTGGTAGGATGCTCCAGAATAGAAACGAATGTTGTCATAACTGTGCATCCTGTTCTAGACAATCAGCTGTTGATGGGTACTTTTTGCAATAAAGCTTGCAGGTTCTGATGTTTATGAGGAAGCATTACCATCAGGGGGTATAATTACTGGCATAGGACCTGTCCATGGACGATTATGTATGTTTGTGGCCAATGACCCAACTACAAAGGGAGGCACATACTATCCTATCACTGTCAAAAAGCATCTGCGGGCACAGGAAATAGCTTCTGAATGTAAATTGCCTTGCATATATCTTGTTGACAGTGGAGGTGCTAATCTCCCAAGGCAGGCTGAAGTTTTCCCTGACCGTGATAATTTTGGTCGAATATTCTACAATCAAGCTAAGATGTCTGCAGATGGTATTCCTCAGATTGCATTAGTTTTAGGTTCTTGTACTGCTGGTGGCGCTTATATTCCTGCAATGGCTGATGAGAGCATAATAGTTAAGGGAAATGGAACAATATTTTTAGCCGGTCCACCCCTTGTAAAGGTTAGTATTTTTGCCTACCATTTTGATTATTCAGTTCATTTTTGCATGGTGAGATCTTGACCAATATCTAAATTATGTGTTAAAGTCTAAAGGATCAATTCTGTAGGCTGCTACAGGAGAAGAGATATCTGCTGAGGACCTTGGTGGAGCATCGGTGCATTGTAAGATATCAGGAGTCTCTGATCATTTTGCACAAGGTAAACTTTACAGCATTTACTGTATAATATGACGTGGTTACTGCCCTTTTTCAATATAACTCATGGAGTGAGGATGGTCGGCTCACATTCTTTAAAAGATGCAATTTTGTCGTGTTTTTAATGTAAGAGTTCTCAAATGCAATGGTTTTTTTCTGTCATGTGATCACGTCACAGTCATGCTTCTTTCTGTTGTTATTCTTCTTTTTTCTATTAACAAGTATATTATTAAATGATGTCTCCAAACATTCATATGGAGAGTGCCAATTGTTCTTAGGAAAATTGCTTACATACCACTGTGCATGAACTCTTTTCCCAACACACCAGTCAAACTGTGCTCCTTGCAAAATACCACCACAAAACATTAAGAACAGTAACGTGTTAATGGCACTGTTTTGCGGTGGTAATCTTGCAGGTTCCAAAAATTGAGTGGTACATTGGGAATACAGTTCGAACTCATGTATTTTGCCCTTGTTTGTTCTTCTATATTTTTGTTTTTTTTCCTGATTTGTTTGATCATGCAGACTATTTCCACACTATCATACTTGGCCTGTTGCTTTTACTCATTTCCTTTTTTCTTATGTTTCTTCTGTACATCATTGTGGCATTTGAATCTCCTTATTTTAAACCATAGACGCACCTCTTTATGTATCATTTTTTTTCTGTACATATAAGTTGAATTTTATTATGATGTTTTAGACAACTTCCGCACTGTAAATTGATGTAGATGAACTTCTTGGGCTTTCAATGGGGAGAAACATTGTGAAGAACTTTCATTTGGCTGCTAAAGTAACAAATGAACAAAGTCCTGCTTGTGATTACCAAGAACCATTGTACAATGTACATGAACTTCGCTCAATTGCACCAGCTGATATGAAGCAATCTTTCGATATTCGCTCAGTAATAGCTCGTGTAGTTGACGGAAGTGAATTGGATGAATTCAAAAAATTGTATGGAACGGTAAGGATTTCTCTTATACTTGGCTATCCTTTGCATTCTGTATCTTGCGCATTCTGCAACTCAATTTGTTTCACTTTACATTTATGCAGACACTGGTGACTGGTTTTGCAAGGATATGTGGGCAGCCGGTTGGAATTATTGGAAACAATGGCATTTTGTTTACTGAGTCAGCGCTGAAGGGTTCCCACTTCATTGAGTTGTGTGCTCAGCGCAATATTCCTTTGATATTCCTTCAAAATATTACTGGATTCATGGTATGGTATCTTATTTACTTTTCAGTTCACTTCTTTCATTTCAATACCCACTGCACACATACTAAATAAGCTTATTATTGTCTTCTTCTACTAGCACAAATCAAATCATTATCTGCATAGACTTGTGCTCATCATTACCCATGAATGCAAGGATGAGTCTGTTACGGCGTAGAATCCACGATGCGGACCACAACAACACCGTGCATGCCACTGTAGCAATACCGTGTGTGAACAGTGCTAGGGCACTGTAGCATTACGATTAGGAAAGGGTTACCTTCCCCAATAATAATATCTATTTCCCGATATAGTTTATTAGTTTTCTTGTATAGGATTAGTTAATCGGAAAGGTTATCTATTAGTTAAGAAAGTTATTTATTAGTTAGGAAGGTCATCATTTAGATTGATGTTATCCATAATTGTTAAAAGAACTCTCTATATAAGGAGGTCTATTGTAATCGTTGGCATTAAGCAAGAAGAACAAAGAAAGAATAGTTCATCACCGTCTATGTCTATCGTCCTCCTCTAAAGTCCCTCCCCCTTCAAGCCGTCGCCGCCCGACCATCCTCCCGGCGGTGTTTACCCTGTTATGAACTAAGGTTCATAACAATTTGGTATCAGAGCCAATCGTCGCCCTTTCCACCATGATGGGCGACGAGGGTTTCGATTTCGATGCCGAAGAACTCAAGGCCATGAGGGGCCTCTACACTGAGCTTCGCTCAGGAATCCTAGAGTGCACGAGGCTCGCGATGGAGCTCAAGGCGGAATACATGAAAGAGAAGAGGCAGCGTACAGCTGCGCTGGTTATGCCACCACAACCAGTGACACCTCCACTCACGGCCGCACCTCCACTACCGGCGTCACATCTGGAGGTGGTTGAGGTGCTGTCGGCATCGATCGCGCTCCCAACACCCTTGGCTCCACCACCAGTGATACTTGTTCCACCGCCGGAGACACTTCCAACACCACCGGCGACACCTCCGCTACAAGTAGCGCTGCCATCGTCGGTGCCCTCGGCAGGGAGGAAGATCGTCGTGGTTTCGCGGTCTTCTCCTTGTTGTCGACCAACGTCTTTCCTACAGAGGTGCAAAACACGACGGATGCCTTGTAGGGGATTGCGACGCCGCCGCGCCTCTCCCAACACCGCCGCGCTCCGTGGTAGGAAGGGTGTCGCTGTTGCCCCATGTCAGCTGCCCATGCCCCCAACGACTCCTGTGACGTCAAGCCATGACAAGGGGCTGTTGTCTATTAGAGGTTCGTTGCTCCCTGTCCACATGACGCGACATCGTCATCGCGCCCTTTTGTCAACATGGGGACGCGAAGGCCTTAGTCCATGGCCGCCACCTGACAGCTCAAGGACGAGCTGTCTCGCCGAGAAGGGTGTAATGTTACGGCGTAGAATCCACGATGCGGACCGTAACAACACCGTGTGTGAACAGTGTGCATGTCACTGTAGCAATACCGTGTGTGAACAGTGCTTGGGTACTGTAGCATTACGATTAGGAAAGGGTTACCTTCCCCAATAATAATATCTATTTCCCTATATAGTTTATTAGTTTCCTCGTATAGGATTAGTTAATCGGAAAGGTTATCTATTAGTTAGGAAAGTTATTTATTAGTTAGGAAGGTCTTCATTTAGATTGATGTTATCCATAATTGTTAGAAGAGCCCTCTACATAAGCAGGTCTATTGTAATCGTTGGCATTAAGCAAGAAAAACAAAGAAAGAATAGTTCATTCCCGTCTATGTCTATCGTCCTCCTCTAAAGTCCCTCCCCCTTCAAGCCGTCGCCGCCCGGCCGTCCTCCCGGCGGTATTTACCCTGTTATGAATTAAGGTTCATAACAGAGTCTGTTATCTGCACAATGTTACGATATAGTTAAATATATGTGTTAAAATGAAATAAGTTCCTTTTATTCAGTTTGAAGCTCTACCTGTAATTATGAATTATCATTGTGCAATATTTGTTATAAACTACAGTGCTAATGTATATGTTGTGCGAGCATTATTTGTTCGACGATGATCCATTATTGTGAACAATAATAGATTGTTATGCAGAATCAATTACTTCTGTGAGCTGCAGGCACCCAAAATGCACCTGAATCTCTTTCTCGGACTTACACTATAATATTTTTTGTATTTTTTCATCTAACATAAATATATAAATGTAATCTACCAAGGATTACTGGCCACCTGTAATTTTTAATGTGTTGGAAATTACCCTGACATCATTTGGCACACAAAACTTCTATTTCATGGGTCTGTATTGTAGTAACCAATAAACCAGGTTCTCCCCATTGCACAGCACTTATCCATTTTGTAGGAAAATGATTTTTTTTTCACAATAGCAACAGTTCAGGTATAATTGTATTGTACATCTAAATACTCTTGGGTCAGTACCACGTAACAGTTGATAGCCCATTTTATGCAGTATATATTGTTTCTTTCTTGTCAACATCAAATGAATTATGAAGATATCAAACAAATTGATGCAGTGATACACTGTTTTAATCACGTGAATAATGTTATATAAGCCTCAGTTATTATTATCCTATATGTGAAATTTTGTATTCGAACTCTAGGGTTTACTATCTTGTCCGTATGTAAGAAATGGTTCTGTGCCCACCCAGTTTTTGTTTGTGATTTCTGTTTGGTTGTAATGTTTATTGGTCTCAATACATGAGGCCAGGGGTTTTTTTGTAACATCCCAAAAATTATGAACATTTGAAATCATTTAAAAACTTTTTGTAACGCTTCGTCGATGTTCAAATTTTTTTAGTTGCTAATTGAAACCTCAACCCTAAAAACAGAAAATTGAATTCAAACCAAGTTTAAAAAGAAAAAGAAAAGAAAATAAATTGAAATCCCAAAAGTGCGGCCTGGCCGAAACCACCCAGTCCAGCCCGACTTCCCCCTTTTCTTTCTTCCTTTCTCTCTTCCTTTCTTTTTGTCCTTGGTCCACGAGCCAGCGTAGCCCCATCTCCCTTTTCCCGCTCGGCCCACACGCCAGCCTCCCTCCTTCCCTCTCTCGCCTCTGTTTCTCCCACGCCATGCCCGCCACTGGCGCCATGCCGTAGCCCTGTCGTCGCGCCAACTACCCTCGTCACGCATGCCGCCTGCTCACGTCACCTCGCCCCCTCCCACCTGCCCCATCTCGTCGCCGCCACTGCAGCCGCGTGAACCGCGCTCGCTCCGACATCGCCCGATCGCCAATGCCCCATGCTCGGCCTGCCTCCTCACTCTCACTCGCGCCGCCCAGCCCGTGCGCTCCCGCGTGCACGCGTCACCGTTGCCACACTCGCAGGCCGCGCGCCCTTCCCTCCTTCAAGCCGCACTCCACACCCTCGCTTCTCCCGTCGCCTCCGACCTACCCCTATTACCATCCTCCATTGCGGCAGCAGTCGCCGCCACGTCCGCGCCGCCTCGTGCAACCCACGACGCCACCTGCCTTCGCCCTGGCGCCATGCCACCCGCCCCCTCGCTCACCCGCACGCCTGTCCCAACCCGCTCCCAGACGCTGCGCCTGCACACTCGCCGCCCCGTCCTACTTAAACCCATGCCCCGGCCTTCTTCCTTTGCCACCCCTGCTCTCTTTCTCCTCGCGCAAGCGACCCCATTCGGTTGCAGTGCCTCGTCGAACCGCCGCCGCTCCGGTGAAGCCCCAACAAGCGCCATCGCCACAACTTCCACATCGTCTACGCCACCTCCATCCACTCTCCCTTCTCCATCCCCCTGGCCCAAGTTGAGAGCTAGGGTCTACCGTACCCGTGACGGCCGCCATGGCCACTCCACTTCTGTCGATCCTGTGAGCCACCACCAAAACCTTTCGCATTGCATCGTGTTCTACCATGTCGCAAACATTTCCCCTTAATCAATTTCGATTTTTCTTCCCAGGAGCTCACGTCGCGGTTCTCTTCTTCCACTCCAAAAAAACCACCACCGCCGCCACTTCCTACCCGGTAAGCCCCTCCTCGATTCCTCTTGAATGGAGCTTCTCCAGACCACCCTCTCCTCTCCCCCACCACTCACCCTGTGCTTTCCTTCTCCACAGCGTCGCCGCTGCGTCGACCACAATGTGCCGCCACCGGCTCTCGCCGCTGCACTACCCCAGCTTCACCGTCCGTCTTGGTGAGTTCTCCTCACTTCCTTCCTGCTCATGTGCGTCCTATTCCTCCCCTGTTCCCCTCTGGTGCCGCTGCCCATTTTCCTCCCCCGGCTCTGGCCACCGCACACCACCGTCCGACCGCCACCGCCACCTCTGGCCGCGCCACCACCACCCACAAGACCGCCCCCTCCCCAACCCATATTTGCTATCGCCGCCACCGAAGCCCCCCTCGCCGGTGTTGAGCGCCGCCTGAGCTGCCCTCTGCCCTCCTATGCTCTGTCTCTGCTCCCTTCTCTACTCTGTGTTCTCTCTCTCTGTATGTTGTGTAGGAGCAACTAACCAGTGGGCCCCCCACTGATAGATTGAATGGGGTTAAGCTAAACTGTCAGCTAAGGTAATTACATCTGTTAATGTGCTACTAGAATGTAGGCAAAATACCAGAATTGAATTAGAAGGTTAATTGAACCCTGAGCCAATGACAGTGGGCCCCACTAAGACTTGAAGGTTATTAGGTAGGGAATCTGTAGGTTAGTCATTATAGTTAGCACTTTGCAAATTCAACTGATGATTAGTTCAAAAATGTTAGTGTGCTAGCAAGCAAATAACTTAAAAGAGATTAAGTTCAAGTTAGAGTTGTATAACATAAGGAGTCCAATTGACATGGGTAGGACAACCGAAAGGTTAATCGAGGAATAAGTCTAGTGATGAGGGGATTGATAGGAAGTAGTCATATAAACAATAAGGAACATCTAGGTGGCTATTAACCCTAGGTCATCAACAATGACTAAGTTGAGGTGTAGCTCATTCAACTAGCATCGTCGATGGGAACGTGATATGGCAGGTATGCCTCACACTTAACTAGGTTTTGCGGCAGTATCATGTACCAATGACCTAGGAAGTGACTGGTAATCATAATGACATAAGCTCACATATACTTAGGACATAGAATAAGCAGGGGAATAAAAGTACATGTGTATGCATGTATGTCAATTGACATATGCACTATGCTAGTAGTTGGTTAAGCAACTGAGTGTGACCTCGACATTTAGAATAAAATGCCAAGTGTAGTAGTCCTATCTCCTAGCACCAACGGATTTTCCGAGATCCTGATCCCTCTCGTCCTCGCTTCGGATCAAACGGTTACCTGACCCCAAGTATAACTAGCAACTCCAAACCCCCACCCTTAAGCCCAACGAATAAGGTTTGGGTATATCTACTTTGGTCTAAAGTATTTTCTTCATTCCAAGTATCCCTGAATATACTTCATCTGAAGTATTTCCTTCGTTCCAAATATCCCTGGATGTATTTTATTCCGTCTGAAGTATTTCTTTTATCTACTTCCTTTGGATATATTTCGTCTGAAGTATTTCTTTCGTCAACTTCCGTGGATATACTTCGTTTGAAGTATTTCTTTCATCAACTCCACTAAGTAGATTTAGTTTTATCAGGAATGCTCCTTCTTTCAAGATGCTATTAGATATGTTTCCTTTCATTTGAACTGTTTCCTTTGGTTTGAATGTCTTTAGATTTATTGGATCTCATTTGGTTGTTTTAAGACGTTCTTTGGTTCAACGTATTCCGCGTAGTTAGAATCTAACGCCGTGACAGAGCAGTAGTTCAAGCAAGAGCAAGACTTAAGGTTATCAGAACATTGAGCACGACGAGTCAACACTTTGACCATTTTGTGCTTACTTTCAAATGCAAATTATATTTGATTTAAATTATGAAATTGCATTGCTATTATTTATACAAATATGTTGATTTAGCTCATAGCTACTACTTTAATGATAATCACGTATAAACTTCAATCCTTGAACTTAGACACTATCTTTTGTCACCCTAAACTAATAGTATACATACTAGCTACTAAGTCCGTACCTAAGTGTCATGCTTAGCCTTGCTTAGATACATTGGTATGCGGGCAATGATTTACCCTGACATCATTTAAAACTTGAAACTGGATTTGGGCAGTCGAGGTTAGAGCCTGGCTGGCATATTGACTATAAAAGTATTTCAAAACAAAAGAAAGCTAAAAACAGATTTCGACTTGGGCAGCTGAAAAGCATGGTGAATGCTGGGAAGAGCACGATAGATTGGGTATGGGGAAGTATTGCCCAAGTCAATAAAGGACCGAGTTCTTGTAACGGTCTTCTCATGTAAAAACAATGCAATCACAAGCAGGTTATTAAGATACAGAGGTGATAGAGTCGACACTATGATTCGAATCGCTAGTGACCGACTTCAAGTATCTCAAAGACACGAAGAACACTAGTCGACTAGTCGGCCGACTATGTCGCCCGACTAGTCGACACGATAGCGAGAAGGTCGTAGATGTTACAATTTTACATGGTCTGCCGGACTAACATCGTAATGAACCACAAAGCTCAATCCCAAACTGACACACGCTCACCACAGAAGATCCATGCCAAAGTACGCACCTCGCCCAAGGCGATCATGCTCACTGCCGCAATCACGTAATCGAACGCCGAACCCGGAGGAGCCTACCCACGTGACAAACCTCGTAGGAGCGCGCCTCCTCCCCTCTTTCTCTCTCGCCCATGCATCGACATCCATCCGAGATATAGTCCATGTGCGTATTGTCGCAATCGCAATAAGAGTACTGATCGTGGCATATGAGCAACTCGAGTAAAAGCCTGCAACAAGACGCGCCTCTCTCTAATTTGTTCTCTCCCCACTTGCTCCCGGTCTCGGCACTCATGCCGTGAGCCTCTGCGTATACCGACGTCCCGATAGGTACTTGCCGCAACCTCCCCCCTCTCGGTGCTCTCTTCCGCTCGTGATGTAGTAGGACGATCGAGTCCTCGCTGGCGATTATAGGGAAGGGAAAAGTGGAAGTGTCGTAAACTGGAGCCGTGGAGACACCGCACCTAGAAGGTGCGCGAGGTAGACACCTCCTCACGAGAGGTGCGAATGCCTAGCAACGATAGCCCTTAGACTATAACCTAAAAACATACTCAATCGATCGAGGGAGGCGACCGCATACAACCAAAACAGAAGAGCGAGCGCTCGACAGCAGACACTTGCCTCAAGCTTAAAGACACTTATAGAGAGTCGGGAGCCAAGAACACCATTCTCGAGGAATCGAGGAGGAGTTGGCGATCCGATAAATGGAAATCAAACGATGTTTCGAGCGAGCTCGGACCACCCTTCGGAGAAGACACCCATCAAGACCGAGAGGCGATATGGAGTACTCGCTGATATGACCTAAGGAATCTCGTGAACTAGAGTGTGCGTGATCCCGAGACAAGATAACAGCGTAAGACCCATCGGAAGGAAGATGTAAGGTGTCCAAGACATAGAGACTAGGAGAGTACCATGAATGAAACAAGAAGAATCATCAAATCCAATGAAACAGCGAGTTGACCAATGTAAAGAAAATTCAGATCCGAGACAAGACGGTGGCGAACATATGCGAGTGGTGAACACGAGTCCGCACTTCTACCTCCCTCAGACGGGATGTGGCACACCGATCAAGGTGAGCTCGAGCAACGAAGTTGATCCGCTCCTCTCTTCTCTCTCTAGATCCGCCTGTGCGAGGATCCCGAGATGTATAAGAGAATGAAGACTAGTCTCTCTGCAATCAAATCCAGAGAGCACTCTACCAAAGTTTCTGGAGTGGGATAGTTGAGCAAGGCTCAGAGAGCGATGATGGGCGGCGGCAGTAAACAGATGGGAACTGTTGATATGAGCGAAGGGCAAGTCGACTAGTCGTGAAGCGAAGAGACCCGTATGTCCACATCCGCCATGCTCAACACTTAGCACAATGCCTGGCCATAACACGATCATCCTCTTTGCAAGCCTTTAATACCTCAACATCAACCGCCTTCTGATCAGAGGATCATCGACTAGTCGTCGACTAGTCGACGACTTAATAACCATGATCACAAGTCTATAATGGGTACGACCTGGCTAACTAATTTATTCGCCTCATCGCAATTTCACCATTAGTGGGTGTGTGGCGTGGTTTAAGGGTAAGGGAACCACCGAACTACTCAAGATACCAAGCAGAGGAGGTTGCGCAGGGAGACCTCCCGGTGTGACCTGCACCGCACCTACCCGGAGCAGGAGGACCGAGAGCGCGTGAAGGAAGAGACCACGGAATGAGGCGCGATGGAGACGCCGCCCCGCCACCACGTGGAAGCGAGCCGCGCCTATGTCCAAGAGTGAGGAGGCGGCGATGGAGAAGGAGGTGATACCATGTGAAATTAGAGAGACTAGGTTTTGCTATTCACAACTAGCGGGTTAACAGAGGTTGCGTTGAGGCGGAGCATTGTAAAGGCCTTGTGGAAATCATCTTAGTCGCACACCTATGGAAGTGTGTCAAGACGGACATTATAAGTTGATTGTCTTGTGGGTAAAGTGTACGAACTCTGCAGAGTGTAAAAACTATCTGGATAGCTATGCCCACGGTCATGGGCGGTGCCGAGAACTTACTTGAATCAGCTTTCATTTTCATAAAACAATTGTGGGTGGAATGAAAAGATGGGTTGGAGCCTAGAGATTTGAGATGACCTGGTTGAGAACCAGTTAGAAGTACGGGATGTGACCCAAGAAAAAACATGAGCATTGGGTGGATGGAGTCACTGAATGGTATAGGAGGTTGGAGCTTCCAATAGTATTTTACAACAAAACTCAACTTTGTTAAAACCTGTGTTAGTTAAGGATGCTAAGTCTCAGGATTTGCTACTACATAATCTATTTCAATAAGTAGCTTTATGCAAACAAAAGGACCATAAGCTATTCCTTTGATCAGCCTTGCATATTATATAACTGCATTCTGTGTGTTGGCTCGCGAGTACGGTTATGTACTCATGCTCGTTCAAAGTTATTATTCAGTAAGTATGAAAGAAGAAGGCTACGTGGGCGTTTATGAGCATTCATCAAGATCAGAGATCAAGAAGACCAAGAATTAGGTCGCGGACCCTAGTCGATTGCCTATGGGTATATCGTGAGGGTTCCACATAATATATTTTTATTCTACTTCCGCTGCTATTCTTTGAATGGTATTTGGCCTGTCCGGCCATTTTGCAAGTTAAACGTCGTAAAGTATATTTGTGCTTTGTTTATTATTACGCAATAGCTTTACATTTTCGTGATATGTGTTTGATATCCAATAACGTAACCGTGAGCACTAGCTACTGATCCAGTGACTGGTGCTGTGAACACAGAAGATTCTAAATTATAAATTTGGGATCTTGACATTTTTCCCTCCATATTCAAATGTGGAATTTACGACCTCTATTTCTGAAATTGATAGTATAGTTTCGACCATGAGATTGTGGAGCCAGGCAATATATTTTTATTTCATGTGGAGAATATAGAAGGTATATATGTGGTGGACTGCAAGATTTTGTACAGTATAGTTGGGAATGTTAAAATTTAACATACAAGTTGGTTCGATTTTGAAGTACGAGCCTTTTAACCCTTTTGCATGACAATTTAGATGTTAATTGATGGTTCATCTGCTATATAGGTTGGGTCGAAATCTGAAGCAAGTGGAATTGCAAAAGCTGGAGCAAAACTGGTCATGGCAGTTTCCTGTGCTAAGGTCAAACCTTCCTGGGCCATTTTCCATTCTCGCTCTCTTTAAAGCAGTGATGCTTTATTCTAGCATCAGGTAGTATCTTGCAGGACATAGCATGAATATGTAGTTAATAGATCAATCCGTAGAGGGATTCCCTTAAACGTTTATTACTTTCAGTTCCAGGCTTCCATTACACTTATGCTGTTTCTTTTGGTTATGCTTGTTTGGTCTTCTATGTAAATTGTGTTGACGGTGCACAATGGGGTTTCACAAGAATGAAAAGTTGGAAATAAGTGTTAACTGGTAAACTCATGGCAATCATTTTTTTCTCATGATACGATGAATCATCAATCATTAATATATTTGTCTTAAATGTCCTGGCCATTGAATAACAGACATTGTTTTTGCAATACTGAATTACCAATACTCTCTTTTGGTGACTTATATAAAACACCATGCCTTGCACCAATGAAACTTGGCAATAATATATATCTAGTATTTCTACACAGGTTCCTAAAATTACCATAATTGTTGGTGGAAGTTTTGGTGCTGGAAATTATGGAATGTGCGGACGTGCATACAGCCCAAATTTTTTGTTTATGTGGCCAACTGCTAGGATATCTGTTATGGGTGGCATCCAGGTAAGACCTTTCGACTTGTTATTCACACTAGTATCATTGCCTGGTAAAGGATGTCACCAATGTACTTATCGGTATTCATTACCCTTTTTTGATGCCTTGGGAACGGGTTATGTCACGTGCTGGAGTTACTATTCACGCATGTGAACAGTGCCACAGGTGCAGTAGAAATCATGTACAGTTCATGCAGGCCCGCGGTTGCATTATTAGTTGGAAAATAGATATAAAAATAGTTAGTTTTCTTGTTAGTTGGGTTTACTTCCTTATAGATATATTATGTGTATTAGAGATAGGTTTCCATAAAAATAGAGGTGTTTTCTTAGAAGTCAAGTCGGGATATTCCTATAGAAGGGATAACATGTATCCATTATCAAGGAAACAGGAAAGATGAATTAATTTAGTCTCCCTCCCAAGGTTCTCTCATCCCAATCTATAGTCTAATCACTCATCCCACCAAGCCGACGCTGTCCGGCCTTTTTCTTGGCGGTGTTCACCCTGTTGTGAACTAAGGTTCGTGATAGGTATAGCTTATTTGGCAGCATTGTGCATGTGCTTGGTTTTTTGAATATGTGGCATCAGTTCCTTGGGATAATCCAAGATATATGAAAACATCTTGATGTTGCTCAACCGCAAATAAAAATAGCCAACGTGCTGTCAACAAACACTTTCTGTGATACGGCGTGGTCTTCTGTCGGAGATGAGAGCGGGAAGTAGGGTGTTGCTAGATTGCGGAATGAAATGTAAGGGGTAGCGTGGAGGAGGCAGGGCTATCGCCCTCTTGGTCACGAAGAGACCTACTCGCTGACATGACAGGAGTCTCTGATGGCTGTTAGGTAATTAGGGCACCGCCGCAATCACCCTCGCTGTCTGTAGCTGCGTCTCAGGTGCCTTCGCTCAGGAGGAAGGTCGCCACTACACTACGGCCATCTTCTCCGCACGGTCGACCAAAGGCGTGCCTTTGGAGGTGTGGTGCGCGACAGGTGACAGGTGGGAATTTGCGACGTCGTTGTTTCTTTCACGTGTTCGTGGCATCTCGGTGTGAAAAGGGGGACAATACTGCCCCACGTTCGCTGCCCTTGATGGCGGCGTCTTCACCGACATCGGGCAGAATCGAGGCTTATGTGCCGTCACCGTCAACCGTTATCTAAAAGCCGCTGATCGGCTAGGCAAGGCGTTGTGGCCGCTCGTCGAGGTGGGGCTGCCAAGTATGGCTGCCATGGCCGCCACCACAACTCGAGGACGAGCTGTGTTGAAGGGCGGGAGAAGTGGCACGCGCTGGAATTACTATTCACATGAGTGAACAGTACCATGGTGCTGTAAAAATCATGCACTGTTCTTGCAGGCCCGCGGTTGCATTATTAGTTGGAATATATATATAAGAATAGTTAGTTTCTTTGTTTGGTGTGTTTACTTTTTTATAGATATATTCTATCTATTGAGATAGGTTTCCATAAAGATAGAGGTGGTTTCTTAGGAGTCAAGTCAGGATGTCCCTATAAAAGGGATGTCTGCCTCCTTGGCAGCCTCATCTGCTGTCGAAGGTGCAGAAGTAAGCTGGCTAGGAGGAGGTGGAACCAGCGACGGCGGACAAGGTCGGGCACCAGTGACATGTCCCCAGAGGCGGAGACCATCGAGGGTGATCTCCATGAGTGAAGACGACAACCTGTAGTTCGTCCCATTAAGCTTGGTTCCCGAGAATGGGATCGCAGCTGATGGAACGGAAGCCATCGGTAGGAGGCACTGGACGGCGTAGTGACCAAGGCAACGAAGTCTAACAGGCGACGCTGGACGGCGTGGCGGTTAGATCAACGTACTGTTTTTTTTTCTTTTTTTCTCGGGCCGAATCTCAATAATATCGGCCCAAATGGGCCACAAAGCGCAGAACCACGCGCGCGAGGGGGACTAGGTTCCCCCTGCTGGCGGCAGCGACGGCCCAGGCGCAGCGGCGGCTCCGGTGGATCCGGCGACGCGCGGTGGCGGCTTCCGGTAGATCAAGCGGCTCCATTAAGCGCAACCGAGAAGCGGCGGCGACCCAAAGAGGCGGCGCAGAACGGCGCGGTGAGTGCGCGCTGGGTCGGCAGAGCAACAACGGCGTCCGGTCGGCGGAGAGCGGCAATGGCGTCGTCGCCGGCTCCGTCGACGGTGTCGGCGGCCGTCGCGGTGCGGCGTACGGCTCTTGAGAACGGCGACTTCGCGGCGGCGGGGCTCTGCTCTTGAGGCGGCGACTCGCGCTCAGAGCGCATGACTCGCGGCGCGGTGCGACTCTTCAGAGCGGCGATCATGATGTGCGCTGCTCTTCAGGAGCGGCGACTCGGATGGGTGACGGTGTCGGAAGGAGCGGTGGTGGCGGCCGTGGATGGCAGCGGAAGGGAACGAGCTAGGTTAGAACATTGCTCTGATACCATGTTATGAATATTGTGTGTATATTCAAGAGGGCCCAATGGCAATATATATAGGGAGTACAAAGGGGTTGCTATATATAGATAAGGAAATACATAAGGAGATCCCTATTCTAACATAGGCCACTCCGCAACTGCTGCCACCTTGCTAGGATCCATTGCCACACCGTGGCTAGATATCATGTGTCCCAAATAAGCCACATTCATCGCCGAAAAAGCACTTGGAGCGCTTTAGAGCGAGTTTGTGTTGACGAAGCAATTGGAATACTGCCCACATATGTTAAAGATGTTCTGCCTAGGAAGAAATGTAGATCAATATATCATCAAAAAGACAATGACAAATCGTCGAAGAAAAGGTTTCAAGACCTCGTTCATGAGCGACTGAAAGGTAGCGGGAGCGTTGGTTAGTCCAAAAGACATCACCAAGGACTTGAAGTGGCCATGATGAATTCGTCGGGTGCATGCACACTTGATGGTACCCACTGCGAAGGTCGAGCTTGGTGAAGAATGTTGCACCTTCTAGTTCGTCCAAGAGCTCATCCACAACTGGTATTGGAAATTTACCCTTTATGGTCTTATCATTAATAGCACGATAATCGACACAAAACTTCCATGAGTCATCATGCTTCTTGACAAGGAGGAATGGAGACGAGAATGTTGAATTACTTTCTCGGATGATACCTTGGGCAAGCATATCATCACACTGCCTTTCTATCTCGTCCTTCAAAAGTTGTGGCTAACGGTAAGGACAAACTGCAACCGCTGCTGTCCCAGGCACAAGATTAATGTGGTGGTCATGCCGACACCACGGTGGTATGGTAACCCGCGAGGTGGCTCAAATATGTTCCCGAACTCGTATAGGAGATCGTCCAACAACTCCTGTCCAATGGCATTGTGCACCAGGGGCTTGCTCGATTGAGGGGCCTCCACCCCGAGCCAAGTCACGCGGTGATCAATTCTCTAAAATGACATGGACGGCCACTCGAAGTCCCAAGTGATCGGACCAAGAGTCTGCAGACACTGTACTCCTAGGACAACTTCGAAACCATTGAGTGGGATGGCATAACAATTGATGTTGAATTCTTCCTACCTGACGACCATGTCCTACGATGCACGGGTACGAGATACCGGTGTGGGTACGTAGGTACGACATTTCCCAAAAAACTTCGGTACATCGGTACAGTAGTATAATATAAGGAATAAGTTCAGTTTACTCCCTCCAACTATCAGAAAAGTCTGGTTTACCCCCTGAACTACAAAACTGGTTATTTAACCCCTGAACTTATGAAATCCGGTCAAAAGACCCCTCAGGCCGGTTTTGCGTGGCGGTTTTGCACACGTGGCATCTCAGTTGTCCAAGTCAGCGGTGGTTTTGCACATGTGTCCCGGGGCCGCTTTTTGCTTACTCGGTTAGCGACACACTGGTTCCTTCCTTCTTCTTGGTCTCTCTCTCCCTGTTGCTCTCTCTATCTTCACTGGAGCTTCTTGCTCTCGACTGAATTGTGGTCTCATGGTGCCACCTCCGGCCGGCCCATTGCCTCCCCGGCCATCGGCTCCCTGCGCCTCCTCCGCCTCCAGTGCGACTCACCTGCGCCACCATCCGGCGCCCCTTGGCCCGCGCGCTCGCCCCCGTGCTCAACGTGCGCCGGCCCATGCCCTCGGCCCCATGCGCGTCTCCCTCTGATACCATGTTAGGAATAGCAACTTGTATTACCCGAGGGTCAAAGGGCCAGTATATATACACAAAGTACAGGTGGTGAATATGCAAATAACCCCTCATAACAATAGGGAATAACAAACTATACATATATCTCTAACAAATAGGAGGTGCATTGACAGCTAGCACCCCATGTCATGTTCAGAGTTCCGACACTAGCACTGTTGGCATCGTGCTTATTTTTTTAAAAAAACATAGATAATAACACTGTCCTACTATTTTTATTTGGTTTGTTCTTTTATTTTTGTTTCTATGAAAAAATGTGGAATATTGCGCCTCTGCACATAAAGAATAATATTTTAGTGCGCACTTTTGTGAGTTTTTGGTTTAATTGTCACTTTTGCACGACGAAATAGCAAAATAGCCTCCTACGAGCGAATTGACAAAAATAGCACCACAAACACGTCGGCAGGCAACACGTGCCCCCTGCCGTGTCCCCACCGCCTGGATCCCCCTTGTCGCACCCCCACCGCATGGCAAGTGGCGTGGGTAGGCCACTTGCCGCACGGTTGGGGCGCGGCAGGCCGGCTGCTGCTACACCGGAGCCCACCACGTGGCTTATTGTGCGCCTAGGGCATGGTAGCCTCCCTGCTGTGTGGCATTTGAGTGTGGAACCAGTGTTATTTTTGACAATTCGCTGGGGGGGTATTTTTGTTATTTCATCGTGCAACAGTGTCATTTTATCTAATAACTCTTGTTTTGTGGCTGGCTGGCTGCCATCAACACTGAAAGCTATGGATTTTATCCTGGAGTTTTATATTATAAATCACGTTCTTCTGCATCTTAACATCATTTTCGTATATTTTAAGCCATTACAGTCTTGTTGAATATTTTTGCTGGAACTTCATATTTTTCCTTTTGTGGAATGCTCAAAATAGAGCCAAGCAATATCTGTCCCACTGTTCTTATTATTTCTTCTCTTAAACCTTTTCAGGCAGCCGGTGTCCTTGCTCAAATAGAAAAGAACAACAGGAAAAGACAAGGAGTAGAGGTATAGTGCGTTACTTCTTTGTTTTAGAAAACATACAGATGTAACTCTTTTATGTTTTTAAATGCTCAGGCAAAATGATTAGATAACTATGGTGATCTTAGAGAAATCACAGCTTTTACAAAGCAAAAGCTGCCTCGTAGTAGAATATCAACTACAGTTCTGTTAACAGGTTCCTATTCAAAATATTCTTTTGGGTTGTATTCATTTGATGGTATGGAAAGAATTACATAAAGTGAGAAGGACTGCTCGAAGCTGAAACTTTTGTTCTTGTACAGTGGACTAAGGATGAAGAAGAGGCCTTCAAAGCTAAAGTTGTAGAGGCTTATGACAAAGAAGGAAGCCCATACTACTCTACTGCTAGACTTTGGGACGACGGGATCATAGACCCCGCGGACACCAGACGGGTTATAAGCCTCTGCCTTTCTGCTTCGGCCAAGCCAGTTCCAGAAGACACAAAGTACGGTGTATTTCGAATGTAGATAATGTATTATACACATCCATGCATAATAAAATCCGCTTTCATGCGTCCAATATGCAGTGAAATAAAAATGCTTATTCAAGGCTTATCTTGCAAATAAAATTTTGGCATGGTATTTTGTCTATGTTTGCTGTTGTTCCCTGGTCTCTGTGGCGAGACACTTTTTTTGACAGACACATTTCGTTTACCCAATATTATTTGTGGCACAGAATTTTTAAAAAGACAGATTTAGAAACTGGGCTGAATGCCTGCCTTATGCCATATGAAGACAAGACATTGAAAATAAGTGCAACTTTTTAGATGTATTTGCCATCTTTGTAGTAGCACAGAAAGCCACTGTTCATTTGTCACCCCTATCACGGCCTGCGATTAACATTGAGTTACAAATTCCTATCGCACAAAAAATATCTAAATAGAGATCCATATAATGTTTGCATGGAGTTCAACATTCACTGAGTTCTGATGGATCCGGGCCACCGTTTGGTGGTGTCCTGTTCATCTAAAAACATTCACTAACCATACAGCGAATTGTGTGTGAAGCAAGTTGAACTCTATTGATATTCAGAGGATAAACTTTAGTTAAAACCAATTTGAGGGCATATTTGAAACGTATGATTTTCGCATGAATTTCGTTAATTCCTAGGTATGGTCAGCTTTGTCTTTTTTTTTTTTTGTTGAGAAAGTCAGCCTCGCATCTTTTTTTTTTAAGTACACGTCGGATGCACACACGCACGTATGTAGGTGCGCTCTTAACACGCCTAATCTAGAGCAGGAACTGAACCCTACGGGCGCGGGCACACGCTTTGACCACTGAACGTATCCACGTTTGCGTGCACTATTTCAGAAATCCAAAAATCCCAATGAGACGCGCACGCGAGGGACTCAAAACGTCGGCGGGCTGCTGGCTCGACGGCACAGCTAGCCACCCACCACCACCGAGCAACGGTTCTCGGTCAGCCTCGTCTTCTCCTAGATTCTTTTTCTTAGCTTAGGCCTGGGCTCTTATGGGGATTGAGCGATGCTTAGTTGGCGTGAGAAGCCGGTGTGTCCCAGTTGGTTTCATTAATTGAAATAGTGTCCCCAGCTGGTTTCATTATTAATTGAAATCGGGGTTAAACACCTCTTTAATAAAAAAAGGTCTGGGCTGGGCCCGACAGATTGTCGGCCCAAGCGTGGTCGAAACCACGGCCTGGAGATCTATCGTGCAGGCGTGCGGCCTGCCCCGCGCCGCCGCCACGCGGCCCATCGTTCGCAAACCAACCCCCGAGCCCGACTGAGAAGACAGTGACCAGTCAAACGCCTCGCCTCGCCTCCCCCAGCCCCCCTCCCCCCACCTTCCCCGATCCGCCGCCGCCGATGGCCGCCGGCCGCCACGCGCCGCACCTCCGCCTGGCCGTGCCTCCGCGGCTCGCCGCGCACTCCTCCTTCCGCTACCCCTCCACGCCGCTCCCCACTCCGTCCAAGACCCGCCTCCCCGCCGCCGCGCCCCCCTACGCCGCCGCGCTCCTCCGCCTCCTCGCGCTCCACTCCCTCTTCCTCCTCGCGCCCGCCGCCCGCGCGCTCCCCTCCCTGCCCCACCTCCTCGCGCTGCCCCCGCTCCTCGCCCTCCTCTCCGCCGTCATCGCCCTCCTCCTCCCCGCCGCCTCCAAGAGCCAGCCCCACCCCTTCCCGGCCCTCTCCCAACTCCTCCGCCCCGCCGCCCTACTCGCGCTGTCCCTCCTCCTCCGGCTCGTCTCCCTCCGCCTCCTCCCCTCACCCGGCCTCCTCGTCCTCGCGGATTCCGCCGGCGCCCTGCTCGCCCGCGCCCTCCGCCGCCCTTCCCGCCGCCGCGTCCTCTGCGTCGCCGTCGCCGCCTTCTCGCTCGTTGCCATCTCCCCTTCCCTATCCGTGCTCCTCGCGCTCCCCTTCGCCTCCGGCTTCCTCTCCTCCGCCGAGCACTCTGCCTCCGCGCGGCATGTCATCCGCAGTCACCGCGCCCGTGCGGCTGTATTTGCCTTTGCCGCTGCCTTGCTCTCTGTGCCGGCTCTTGTGGGTCTCTTCTTTCTTGGCGGTGGCAGTGACACCGGCGATGGTGATGGACCTGCGCCAATCGGCCGGCTCTGGTGGCTGCTCCTTAACGCTGCCGTCTTTGGTATGGTCTTGGGGCGACAGCAGGATTACGACGGCAGTAGCGGCAGGCCAAGCATGGATTTTGTGGTGACGTTCTTGTGCACTGTTGTGCTCGAGCTGGTGTACTACCCAAAGCTCTCCTTACCGGGCTTCTTGATTTGTGGGTTCCTGTTGTGGATCTCCAGCAGGGAGATTGCCTCTGCAGGGTATGTGGAGCTTGGGAGCGCAGATGTGTCGGAGTCAGTGTATGAAGCAGTCATGGGGCCAGTCCGGCATATCCTGAGTGAGCGCAAGTCGCGGAAGATCGCTGCTTTTCTGTTGATCAATACAGCTTACATGTTTGTGGAGTTTTCCAGTGGGTTCATGAGTGATAGTCTTGGGCTGATCTCCGACGCATGCCATATGTTGTTTGATTGTGCAGCGCTAGCAATTGGACTATATGCATCGTACATTGCAAGATTGCCTGCAAATGGATTGTATAACTATGGTAGAGGCAGGTTTGAGGTGCTGTCAGGGTATGTGAATGCAGTGCTCTTGGTTCTTGTTGGGGCACTGATTGTGTTAGAGTCATTTGAGAGGATCCTTGAGCCTCGGGAGATATCAACAAGTAGCCTTTTGGCAGTTTCAATAGGCGGACTCTTTGTAAACATCATTGGATTGGTTTTCTTTCACGAGGAGCACCATCATGCGCATGGCGGTAGTTGTTCTCACTCCCACTCGCATTCTCATTCACACCATCATGGCCATGAAGATCACCACCTTCATGATCATGTTCATCAGGGGGTTAATCATGAGGAGAAGGCGTGCCATGGGCAGCATGGAGAGACAAATAATAGCCATCATTGTAATCACCACCACGGTAGTAACAATGAGGAGAGCCATCATCATAACATTATGGGAAACACTAGTCTTCAGACATTTTTGTGCAAAGAGAAACATAGCCACAGCCATGGCCATGAGCATCATCACCATGACCATTTGGAACATCACCAGCAGGGTGGAGATCATGCTCATCAAGATTGCAGCAATGTCAGCAGTGAGCAAGGTCTTCTTGAGGTTCCCCTGAGAAACATACATTCTCATTGCTCAGAAGCTCACAGTTGCAATGGAGAATTAGATTCGTCAGAAACAGGAAACCACAATAAGTCAAGAAACCGACATCACATCGACCATAACATGGAAGGAATCTTCTTGCATGTCCTAGCTGACACAATGGGAAGCGTCGGTGTCGTGGTATCAACCTTACTGATCAAGTACAAGGGATGGCTGATAGCTGATCCCATTTGCTCAGTATTTATTTCAATAATGATTGTTTCTTCTGTCCTTCCATTGTTAAGGAATTCTGCTGAAATTTTGTTGCAAAGAGTTCCAAGGAGTCATGAGAAGGACTTGAAGGTAGCTTTGGATGATGTTATGAAGATTAAGGGTGTCATTGGAGTCCATGATGTTCATGTATGGAACTTAACAAATACTGATATTGTAGGCACTTTTCACCTTCATATATCAACAAAAGCTGACAAGTCTTCTATAAGAGAAAGAGCTTCGCAAATATTCCGTCAAGCTGGGATTCAAGATCTGACTATCCAGATCGAATGTGTCGAAAGATAGCAGTACTTGTTGATAGGTGGTAGTATTTGGTGTAGAAAAAAATATATTTATGGCGCACCATTCAGGAGCCATCCTTTTTGAATGAATGGCAGAAAGCAAGTTGATTTTAAAATACAAATCTGCAGCTAGTCATTTCAGAATTACATGTTCACTGTGTTGTAGACTCATAGTTGATCGGTTTTGAGTTCAGATGATGTTTGGTGTACTGATATATCATAACCTCATTCTTATATGTAATTTGTGTTGAACTGTATCGATAAATCTTAAATCTGACACTGGTCCGTTTTGTAGACCTTGTGGTAGGGTCAGAAACTGAGGATAACCATTGTTGCAACTTACGATATTGCTGCATTTGACATATATCCATTACTTGTTAGCCACAGACAATTCGACAACTCTCCAGGTTGCGTGTTTGTTGCTATTTATGGGGGCGATTATCTGACGAAGCAAATCACAGAATCTCCCTGTATGAGCTTGTGTAATTGTTTCCAGGAACGTGAGTTTATATTTGGTTCTGCTTGCAACCTTAAGGGAGCAAACATTTGTTTTCTCAATCAACAAACCAGATCCCCTAAGCTTGATTATGCATTGTTTGAAAATGATGTAGACAACATTACAAGTGAGACACAGAATATTTATTACCAAGAATAGCATGTCCTCCAAAAGTAATATTGGATACAATGTTTGGCCAGAAAAAAAATAATGTATCATTGTATCTACAATCTACAATGTTTTGCCCTCACAGAAAGCTATATTCACCTATCTACACAAAATTCTTCTTTTCCTGAGGAAATACATAATTCTTCTTTTAAACGAAGCTGTTTATTCCCCTTGACGATAATCTAAGCCAGCTCCGTATTTCCATGCTTCAAGATACCGTTTCCATTGATATTTGTTCCTTGGCGACAAGGATTCAACCCAAGGCCTTTCAAAAGTTACGAAATCATCAAGCATATAAAATTCGGACGGTACGAGTGTGAATTTGATATTAGAGATAGATGGCATCAATTGTACCTAATAACCGGATCAATAAAGGTGGAAAGAAATGTGTAGTAACCAAGCATCAGAAAATGGCCTGACCAGTTAAGGATGACTCCAAGTCCAACCTACAAGAAAGCAGAGGAAAGACCAATGAACTCCAATGACCTAGCAAGCCTCATGAATTGCAAAGCCAACATATCTTGTCTCAAGTCTGAACTGAAAATCAGAATTATAAAAACAATTATACTGTTTTCTTTTAAAAAATGTACCTGCTTAAATATGGAAGGTAAAATTTCTGGCCGAGTGAGCATTACTAGGCCCAAAGTTTTCACCAGCGGTCCAAATTGTATTACATCCTACAGATGCACAGCTCCAGTAAATATGGTAGGCAAAATCTTCTTTTTGCCAGGTATCACAATGCTAAAGTAAACTTCAGGGTTTAGAACAATGTCCAAGTACCAACCTGTAGAAATGGTCGAAGTACTGAATCCCCGAGTTTCTGGCATTGTACAAAAAAATAATTCATAAGATAAAAATAAATAATCTGAAAAATAGTATATCTTAGAAATAATTTAGGTTACCTGCATTGACTGAAAATTAGCAAAGAGAAGCTCATTAATAAAAGTTGGTGAAACATTAATCTGCTGCCTTGTTGACATGGCTCTTTGGAATAACCATGATGCACTTAAATTTGGCTGCAAAATGGAGAACTAAATAAGGTTCTGCTTCAAATTATACATAAAGGGATATAAACTATGAAGTAACTAACCATATAAGGGTTCAACAACCGCAAACTATGCACATCCAAGAAATCCGCTGACACTGCTTCATATATACCTTCAGCTCCAAAAGAACATAGAATAGATAAGTTTTTGAAGGAAAGGAAAAATCATTAAACGTAAAATTTTATCACGAATAAAGTAATGCTACGCCTCAATTTTACATGGATATTTTGAACATTTATACAGTGTAATTTGGATTTAAAACTGAGAGCGCCCAATAAGTTGAAATATAACACCAAGTATTTAGTTGCCTCTTGTGCCAGAAGGGGTGAAGCATTATCCTAGAAGTGTTTTGTAAAATAGGGTTCAAGTGGGATTCAGGATGTTATTGAAGCTACTATCAACCTTAGGAGTTATTTTTCAGAGTATTTTGGCGCTAGCATCGTCTTTAGGTTCTTAGTGATTTTGTTATAAATTGATAGTCTAACAACAAAAGAAAAAAAGACGGATCAGCTGAGAATTTATTTTTTAAAATTCTTTACATCCATGCACTATCCATGACAACTAGCATCACTTATGGTTCTGACTTCTGTGTAAATCTGGACTCAAAGTCTTGTTTATGTAAGAGCAAGCATATTTCCACTTGATGATCATGCAACATCTTATAGTTCAGGAAAATTCAGTGGACGAACCATTTGACAAACGACCAAGATGCCTTGTCAAGCTTCCGAAACCTCCAAAAGAAACAGGTGACTGGATTCCACTAGCATCGCCAACCTGAAGTGCAGAGGGCATTAGTAACTAAGAAACAAAATGGCACGACCAACAGGGCTTCCAAGCAGAGAAATCACATGCCTGTAAGATGCGGTCAAATGCAGCTGGCAAGGGGCTGAAATGGTGGAATTGATTGTGTCAGAGTTAGCACACAAAATTAAAAGAAGTGTGCTGAGAATGGCATGACCAAAACAGAAATACACGTATGTCGTTACAAGCACTAAATAGGCACAATCCAGGCAATCATCAACAAACTGCAAAATATGGAGGTTCACCAGTCACCACCTTTCATATGTTCATGTGGAGAAAGTATACACAAACTGAACTTGCTCTCAAGTCTCAAATGAGCAGCTGTAAAGAGTATCTACTGTAGTGTAGTTTGTGTAATTAAATATTCCACTATAGAGCGAAAAAGTCAGTATTTCATTTTCATGCATATAAACAACTCTCGCACATTTAGCGAAGAAAAGGTATCATGTGCAAACAATATGGCACGGTAGTGCAGCAGATTTCTTATCCATATCGGATTGGTCTGTATTTTCTTATCATCTGAATAACAAATGGGGTATGGATATAGGTAGGGCCGTAGGGGTGTCAATCGAATCCGAATTATCCGTTTTATCCGGCATCCGAAATCGGTTGGTAGCGAATATGGTTGAGATTTTTCCATTCGGTTAACAATTTCTCCCTATTCGTATTCGCATTCGCATAAAAAATATGGATACGAATATGGTATGGACTTTTGCCATTTGAATTGTTATTTTATCCGCACTATTCGTATTCAAATTCAATAAAACAATATACATATTTTATTACAGTATGGCTAATTAGTTGGATGAGTATTTTTAGTTTAATATGAATTCATGTTTTTAGGTGAAATAGATAAACTAAAATGATTAGATGTGCTATGTACGAGGATAAAGTATCATAAATATCTTGCAATCACGTAAGTTATGAGGATATCTGAATCCGACCGAATTAAGTAGGTATTCGATTCGTATTCGTTACAACATTCGATTCGTATTCGATAATATTCAAATTTGTATTTGTATTCGTTTAGAAAATACGAATACGAATATGGGAAGACCACTATTCGATTTGTATTCGATCCGTTGACACCCCTAGATATAGGTTGTAGTCACTTCTGTTACCTATCCCGATAAGTTGGGAAAATTCCAAATATGACTCTCCTTATATCCAAATTTTCAAGAATCACATCCTACAATGAACACAATAAGAATAAGAGTAAATTAAGAATGAGCATAGTTACATAATTAGCTGAAATAAAATAAAGAAAGCATAGTATATATCAAGCACATGCCAATATAACTGGTGCATTATGTTTGACTTTTAATTCGATGGTGTATAGATTACAAATGTTATTTTTACAGTATATGCAACTGAGAAGTTGACTAACTTGACATCTACTTGTGAAATAGATGAATTTCCATAGACAGATGAGTTGATTTTTCTTTAATGTACATCTACAGATCATGGTGTAAATGTACACCATGACGCAATGTGTTGCATTCCTTGAAAATTATATCACACACTGTTGTAAGAAAAAGAAAAGACCTTTCACGGTTGACTAATGACCACATTTTCCAAAAATAAGCAGATCATAGCAATTATGTTCATTTATGCATAGCTACCAAGTTATAGATGGATAAACAATTTATCTACAGTTCTACACAGCATTTTTGTCAACTTGAAAAGTATTATACGAGTCTACGGCGTATAAATAGATACAGCATAGTCCACCTGGTAATTAGGCATAAGATTCCAGTATGTCTCCAAAAGTTCTTCTAGCTTTGGGCCCCCAAATTGTGGATCAACATAAGTGAACATGTATGTTGTACGATCAGTGGGACCAGAACCAGCAGGAAAGGCCTAAAACAATTACTTAGATTAGACCAAGGATCAAAATCTCAGAACCGGAGGAAAAACGCCCGATGGCCGGTAACAGTAACCGGAAAAACAGGGGAAAAAATTACCAAAATTCGAAAACTGAAATTTGAATTGGCGAAGTTTTAAAACCGGTAACCGGACCAGTTACGCCCAAAACCGGAAAAAGCACTTCAAAAAACCAGAAAAACCGCTACCAAAACCAAAAATAATGCCTAAAAAATGTTAGGACCTGGGAGTACGATAATTCAAGTATATTTAGCTCATATAATAGGTAATCTAGCAAAAAAGGGCCTAAACCAACCTAGGAAGTGCATTATGCAGTCATAAATTTAAATTTAAATTTGAAAAAATCTGGACGGTTTTTTTCTCCGGTTCCCACCAGTTTTTCCGGTAACCACCGGTTTTTTTCCTTGGATTAGACTAATAAAGAAATCTTAACATGAAAATGAAATTCGATACCATTTGAATTGATTATTGACAATTTATGTCATGGAAAAACCTGATATTGCAAAAGAGGATGGCAACTGAGAAAAAGATATATATAAAAAGAAGGGGTTGGTTGTGCTGGAAGCATTTTCTTTCTTTAATGGAATTATGTTATGGGGAAATGCTTTTGTAGTTAGATATCTCAGTTCATCTCCCAGCATCAACTTTGTGTCAAAAATGCTGATGACAAAGCAATTACCTCCCAAAAGAGTTGTACTCCTGAATTTCCAGCTCTCTTTATTGATGAGCTACTGAAAATAATATCACTTGTTGTATTTCTGTCAAATCCACGAGCACAAGCACCAACAACAAGGCATACTCCATCTGGTTTTCTACCCGAGCGGATCTGCACAAGGATAGAAGAGTTGTTATTAAGTTATAATGTGGAATTAGGAAGTGGCTACAACCAGGGATCAAAATCCCGGCCGATTACCCGTGGTAACCGCCGGTAATCGGTTTTACCGGTGGGGACCGGGTGAACAGTAACCGGCTGAAAAAATTTAGATTTGAATTTGATTTTTTGACTGCATAATGCCCTTTCTAGGTTGGTTTAGATCTTTTTTGTGCTAGATTACATGTTGAATGAGCTAAATATGCTTGAATTATTGTATTAGCAAGTCCCGAGCGTTTTTTGGACTTGGAAAGCATGTTGAATTATAGTATTCTCACATGAAGGATATCTATTGTGTCAATTGTTGATGTATAAGCAATTAGCACTTGGCAGGATAAATTTTAATGTTCATTTTAATGATTGTTTGATCAAGAGTTTGTTGATTCAACAAAAAAAATCATGTACCAATGCTGATCTGAGGGCATACTAAATGGAGTTTGATATTAGAATAGCCTATTGATTTCTGGTTTTTTGACCGGTTTTTCCGGTTACCGGTTTTCAAAATTTGAAATTCAAAATTTCGTTCGTGGACTTCATCTGGTATTTCCTCGGGTTTTCGATGTCGGTCGGTTTATTCGCACGCACGACGGATTTATGCCGATGCAGATTTCGATCTTTGGCTACAACAATAAGACGGATATGTTGTCACGACCTAATGATCGTATCGGATAGTCGTGAGTAGTGGGAGGCTTTGGGCCTGGTTTCCGGCGAGGCGCCGTGACAGAGATAGGTACGTAGCTAGGGCGCGGAACAGCAAGGCGCAAGGGCGCAGAACAGGGATTCAGTAGAGGGAAGAAGAATTGAGAGAGAGAGAGAGAGAGAGAGATTTGAGATAGCTTTTCTTATTGCCTTCATTGATAATCCTAGCATCCTTATATAGTGGATGCTGCCCTTAACAAGAACTCTAATACAATCATTTTCCGAAACCAATCTCTTCCTAATTCCTAAGTGTCCCGAAGGGACTTATCTAATTACCTGCTAAATCCGAAAGGTATTCCTACCTTATCTCTAAAAGCAATCTGGAAGGGATTCTTAAGTATCCTCCTGTTGTTCGGTTGCATCAGGCGAATCCGGATCGGTCTGACCGGTCATTCCACCGGTCGAACCGGCCAGTGTATCAGGCGCACCGGTTGGACCGGTTGGGTCTGCTGCTATGTTGCGTGATCGTCGACTATAGAACTGATCCCACATGACATCTCTCCCGTCCTTTTGAAATAGCTCGTCCTAGAGCTAAAAAGTTGGATAACGATCGTGAAACTCCTCCACAGGCACCCACGATGCGTCCGTGGATTGCAGGCCGTCCCACTGGACCAACACTTCCCACTTGTCGCGGCTAAGACGAGCGCGAACTATCGACGAAGGACGAGGACAGACTCGACCATGCTGTATTTCGGAAAGCTGAGGTGGCGATACTGGAGGTTCCCTGTCAGTTTGAGGTTGACCAACTCCCCCAATGGGTTGTGACGCAATGGCGGCCCGAAGCGAAGATGTACCATCTCGCCAAAACGCCTCCATGGAACGGTCCCCATCTCGCGCTCGATCCTACTGTACCACAATTGGGTGCACCCATCATGTGATACGCCGCTAACTAGATCTCTTCTTCCATGGTTCGTTGTCCGCGGAAGAATTGCTCACAACGATTGATCCATGGTAACAGATCCTCCTTCCCATCAAAGGTTGGAAATTCAAGCCTATGATAGCGTGGAGCTCCCCTTGTCGTTGTCTCGCCTGTCAGCCACAACAGTTTGATGGGTTTTGGCAAGATGACATCGCCCGGCCATTCACCTGATGTCGCGCCTTTGCTGGTTTCCAACTGGCCGATCGCCATATGATCTGCCTTCTGTTGGGCGTCGAGATCATTGAGCTTGGCCTTGACTTCATCCAACATCTCCAGCTTCTTCATGATTACCGCCAATTGCATAGCCATGGTCTCGATGTTAGTGCTGCTGTCGGCCATGGCTCCTTGCGCAACGGATGGCTTTGTTACCAAATTGGCACGACCAAACAATCATATCAGATAGTCGTGAGTATTAGGAGGCTTTGGGCCTGGTTTCCAGCGAGGCGCCATGGCAGAGATAGGTAGCTAGAGCATAGGAACAGCAAGGTGCAAGAGCAAGGGCGCAAAACACGGATTCAGTAGAGGGAAGAAGAATTGAGAGAGAGAGAGAGAGATTTGAGATAGCTTTTCTTATTGCCTTCATTGATAATCCTAGCATCATTATATAGTGGATGCTGCCCCTAACAAGAACTCTTAACACAATCCTTTTCCGAAACCAATCTCTTCCTAATTCCTAAGTGTCCTTAAGGGACTTATCTAATTACTTGCTAAATCCGGAAAGGATTCCTACCTTATCTCTAAAAGCAATCATGAAGGGATTCTTAAGTATCCTCCTGTTGTTCGATTGCATCAGGCGAATCTGGATTGGTCTAACCGCTCATCCCACCGGTCAGACCGGGCAGTGTATCGGGCGCACCAGTTGGACTGGTTGGGTCTTCTGCTATGTTGCGTGATCATTGACTATCGAACTTACCCCACATAACATATGTGAACTAAGGAAGCCAAGTTAAGTACAAGCATAGTGTTCAACGATCCCATAATTTCGATGTATTAGACTTTAGAAGCCACAATTCTTCATATACCACTAGCCTGATAATATTGGGTGTTAGTTGTTGGCACCTAATAACTTATAACTAGTAGTGAAGCAGTGAGTCCTGCTGGTTCCAGCCAGTTATGACTTTTGCTGATAATGGCAAGCACAATTCTTAGTAGTGGTTTTGGTGTCTAGTATGGTACCCACTGTATGTGTCCACATGAGACGTGTTGCATCAAATTTGCCACTTAATATAAAATAGTGGGATTTTTTTAACATATATTCCAGCTATACAATTTAGCTTGTACTTACACCTATGTCTTGGTGCTTCATTCTATTGGATGGTGCTTGTAAAATTCCTTTTCTTAATGAAATTGAATGTAGTTCTCATGCATCGTGTTGTGGGCTTTGGTTGGGTACGGGTCCGAGGACCGAGGGTAAGGCACTCACCCTTATCTAACCGCCGGCATAGCTCTTCCCTGACGTGTTAGAGAGGCACTGAGGCTTAGTGGAAGAAGAGCGAAAGAGACTATGAACTTTGTTTATTCATTGCTTAATCATAAGTCCATAACTGATACAATGATGTCCTTTTTATAGGGATGACTTGACTTGATCCTTAAGAAACATATCTCTAATATAGGAAATAGATGATCCTAATAATCCAATCTAAAGGATATGGAAATAACTAAAAAAATATCCCTAAACTTAAGGGATAGATTAGGGGGTTTCCTTGATCACCAAAGGAAAGAGTTGTTGCTGCATGCTACAGTACGCGCTGCTACGCACTGCAGTACCTCGCCTGGATATTGGGCCATAAAATTACACCACTCGCGGCGAGGCAGTTCATCCTCGAGCTACGGTGGTGGCCACAGTTGAAGTCTTTGGTGGGCCCATGTTGACGAGAGAGTACGATGATGACGCCGTGTCGCGTAGAAGAGGATCAACGAAGCTCCGACGAACAACATCAGGGACAACAACCCTCCAACGTCGGTTGACGTTGCAGGAGTCGCCGACGGCAAAGGCAACCGGCGTGGGGCAGCAACAGCATCCTTCTCGCTCCGAGATGCAATGGTTGTAGGAGAGAGGCGACAACGTCGCTGACCCCCACACGACAGCCGTTGCGCATCACACCTTCTTAGGGACAACATTGGCCGGCCGCGTGGAGAGGACCGTCGCTGGACGGTGGCAACCTTCTTCCTCGGCAAAGGCACCAATGGTGCAACCAAGGGCAGCGAAGCCTGAAGAGAAATCATCGATGGTGAGGGTGGTAGCGTGACTAACGTCGACAAAGGGGATGGCGAAGGTGATGACAGCGCTGTCATTGCAATGACAAGTATCGCCTCCTCCTGCTTCTCAATCTTGGCCAAGGTCGCAACCGGCAGTGATGGCAACTTGACTAGCAGTGGCAGAACAAAAATCACAGCAACATGTTGCGCCTTCTCCTCCTCCATCTTGATCCAGTTCACCTTCAAGTTTAACAATAAGGCCTTGATGTTGGCGCAGAGCTCACTATAGGATAACTTATCAATGCCGGCATTCATGGCTTTGATCACATCGACCTTAATCCTATCTGCAACAGAAGCCATAGTGAGTGATTCTGATACCAAATGTTGTGGGCTTTGGTTGGCTACGGGTCCGAGGACCAAGGGTAAAGTACTCGCCCTCATCTAACCGCTGGCGGGCTCTTCCCTGATGTGGTAGAGAGGCTTTGAGGCTTAGTTGAAGGAGGGGGGAGACTATGAACTTTGTTTATTCATTGCTTAACCATAACTGATAAAATGTTGTCCCTTTTACAGGAATGGCTTTACTTGATCCCTAAAAAATATATCTCTAATATAGGATATGGAAATAACTAAAGATAGCATCCCTAAACTTAAAGGATAAATGAGGAGGTTTCCTTAGCCACCAAAGGAAAGAGTTGTTGCTGCATGCTACAGTATGTGTGCTGCAGTGCCTCGCCTGGATATTAGACCATAACATATCGGTTCAAATTTGCTTACACCTATGTAATGCTTGTACTTTATGACATTCTTGTGCCTTGTTCTGTGCATTCAAGGATGCACCCTAAACAGTTACCGAGTATGAACAGTATGACAGAATCACAAGTATCCCATGATTAGTTAAGCATGGAACAGTTTGGGCCAGTAGGCAGAGAGCGTTACAAGCTTCCATAAGAAAATTTCATATAAATGCAGTCATTTTGATTAAATATAGGAGTACCTGTCGCACAATTGGGGAAAAATTACCCATGGCATCAACAACAAGTCGACAAGGCAAAGAATCACCATCACTCAATTTTAGTACCTGAGTAACACAAGTGGCATATTCAAACCTCCTTGCTTGCAAATATGCACTAGTAAATGCCAAATTAGCACAAGAACATTTTTAATGGTATAAGTAAAAGAACTTGAATGAAAACCTGAATGATTTTTTTTTTTGTACAAAAAGGTTCTTATTTTATTAGTCAAGCCAAGAAATTATACTTCCAAAATCAGATAAAGAAAACGCAGGCCAATCTTCCTATACAATTTCTTATGGGAAAAAGGATACTGCACAATGTATACACGTTGTAGGCTTGTAGCTCCCCTTGTGCTCGTAAAATTTAGCAATCTACTTTGAAAGAATTTTACTATGGCCAGGGAGATGAACATAATTTGCTTACTGCAAGATCATCATGGACAGAAATGCTTGACAAACTTTTCCCCTCAAATATTGTTCCTCCCGAAGAAACGAACCGCTCTTTCATGATCTCAACAAGTTTAGCAGGTCTGGACAGGTAGAATAGATACATGGGGCAACATTATTGTTGTGTTTCTATGAGAAGCTTTATCTTGCTGTAAGTATGTATTATATTTGATGCAAGTATGCTTCCACTTTCAGCTTTAAAGTGCATGCCATCTTTATATGACAACAATGCTCACTTATGAATATTTTGTATATATATATATATATATATATATATATATATATATATATATATATATATATATATATATATGTGTGTGTGTGTGTGTGTGTGTATATATGTGTCGCATTTTCTAATCTCAGGAATAGCAAGCCGCTCCTTAATTATATACAGCATATACAAAAACTATATCAAACTTTCAAATAAGAATACGAACATCATGTAAACATATTGAAGTATCAGATAAGTAGTGTTGCATTAGATGAATAGAAGCATGGGCAGTGTGCAAAACTGAAGTATATTCTAGTGGCATACACAATTCAGGAACTAGACTATAGGGTAGTATCACTATCACCATATCTTCTGTGAAAGCTCTCTTTTGCTAATTCCATCAGATCATCCCAGTAAAAAAAGTTTTCGATGATATTCCTCCATGAAGATTTTGTACATATTAATCAACTTTATAAAAAAGATGAGGAATAAACACTAAAACAAATATGTAAAGACCTATATAGCAATAACTAGATATATATTAGTCCTTTGCATCTTCACTAGCAGTTTACACACAAAGTACCTTGTCTTTAGCTCCTATTTACACCATAAATTATCAACAAAGTAAATGTCTATTCCATCATATGTATGCCCTTTTATCTTGCATATGTCGTAACTTGGACATCATACATGATGTATGATTTTTAAATCATGCAGCCATCACAATACCAACTGACCAAAGCTGCTCTATATGTGGCATCAGGTGATAACTTACGAAATTCCAAGATTAAGAATGTTCTCCACCCAAATTTCACCTTTATTCTCAAATCCACATTTATTCTGCAAAGTAAAAAAATAAATGAATGTGCAATTAGTTAGACAGCAAGACTTAGTTGAATAATAATCAAATGTCCCTTGATTGATGTCAATTTGTTATCTGAAAGACCTTACAGGATTGAAATCACTTGAAATTATCTGTTCAATCTCCCCTTCTGACAGGATGCCAATTTCCACAATTTCCATAAGCTCCTTTCTCGAAATATTCCACTCTTGTTCCCTCTGTTTAGCAGATATAGGTATACATTTCATATAATTCAGTTTAGTTCTATTGGGATAACTCAGGAATAGCCATATAGGGCTGAATTACCCCTTTGATTATGTTCCTTTCGATAATTCCAACCCGAAGGCCTTTATAACTGAGAGCAGTAGCTACAAATATACCTAATGTGCCACCACACACCAATACATCAAAGATCTCTGAGCCAGCACCAAGATCATAATCAACCAATGGCCCTTGGACCCGAGTAACAACTTCAGGGACTTTGGAATCTGCATGCACACATTTCCATCACAATAATAAGCATTTCAAGAATGAAACTAAAAAAAACTAACCCTCGAGTAACCAAGTTGCTATTGTTTAACTCATCCATTAAAAGTTTCATGTTCTTATTAAACTGGAAACCTATGCTGTATCAGAAGCTAAGTAAGCGTCGAAGGCTAGCCATTATCAATTATGTCCATCCTCTAGCAGTTCACCAAACAAACAGAATATGCTGGGCACATTTAAATCTCTTGCTTGCTTGGACAAGAATTTTTATCAACATACCTAGGAGGAAGGGGTCTCCCTCCCTCCCTCCCTCTTAACCATCTTATTGTGCCATTTCATTCTCCCAAAAGCGATCTTTTGTTTCAAAACAGGGCACCTAGCTACCGAAACTCAACTATTAAAAGTTACAGAACAGAGCATCAAACCTAACTAGACCATATTTTGGCAGTATTTCAAATCTTAGCTAGAACGAAGATAAGCAAAAATAAATACAGACAACCCTGTTATTTACAATGCTTGAACAATATGGATCATACCTACTTGAGCTTCACAAATACTAGACCATATTTGATCCAATCTTTTCAATGCACTGTACGAGTATGCCCCTCCAGCGCCGCCAACTTCTTCACCACCAGAAATCTTTTCCATTATCATCTACATGATTTAGCAATATTAATTGATCATGACCAAAGAAACTAGAACATGATCGAAGTGATTCTGCGGATAATTATACTTAAAATGCCCTGTAAATGGCAAAATACAGGTCATTCATTGCCACGTCAGGCTGAATAATATATTACGTAGTAATAGGTGCCGGAAACTACTACGTGATATTAACCACACACTTGCATCTATTAGAGTGATGGAACCTATCTTGACATTTTATCTTCTGCCTGAACATGTTCCCGTTTATTTTCATAGTACTTTTCTTCCAATTAGTCAAAACTTAGTATAAAATTTTTGATACACAGCGTTTGTGTTTTCCTTGTGCTCTGAAGGTTATACGAAGTTACGAACTATACGTCTATACTGGTTTAGAAGTAGTACAGTCCTAAAAAGCTAAAACCCACTCAAAACATTTAACAGATTGAAACGTAGTCTCAGAAAATCTAATCTGACTCAATCCTATATTTTTTAGATAATGGAAGAGAAAAATCTCTTCCGGACTCAATCCTATATATACATAACCGCGACTGCGACGAGGGTTCGGGTCGGGTCCGCTCACCTGGGTTCTGGAAGGCGGCGGCGCGGCCTCCCCCGCCGCCCTGGCGCGCACGAGCCCGAGTCCGCGCCCGCAGCCAGCCCGCGTCGCCTCGAGGCGACCACCACGGCGAGCGCGGGGCGGCGGAGCGGCGGCTGCTGCGGCGGGAAGGGGAAGAAGCGGGAGCGGCATGAGGTGAGAATGGGCGTAAGGATTCGTGGGTTTTGGGGTGCGGTTGGAATTGGGAGCCGGGAGTAGCGAGGATTGAGGAGGAGAGAGAGATGGCTTGCGCGCCAACCACGCTCTGCTCTTGGCGCTGCGCTGCTCCCGGGTGCAAACTGCAAATGTAACGGCTGGGAATTGGCTTGGTTTGGATGGCTTTCGGCGACGTGGTCCTCCTCGGCGCCAACAACACTGCCGGGCCATTGCTTCAATCCTATCCGTTCGATAGGAAAAAACAACGGCCACCGGCATCGCCATTGCCCATTGCTAACACGGAAATTGTCCCAGCTTCCTGCATGAATTGTAATGTTTCCTGCGTAACTTACGTGTTCCAGACATGGCGCAAGTCTTCGCCTGCCCAAGAATGCAAAACAACAATGCAGGACCCGCGAAACTAACTGCAGCACAGCACACTGTTAGATGATCATAACAGAATTCAGGCTTCAGCCTCGTTCCATGGTCACTGCGACAGCTGCTGACCTGTGTCAAGGAAGGTTTTACAACTTCAACATAAACTGCTGCTTTATCTGTCATTCGCTCGAACAGCCGTGCGCAGCTTCCATTTTTCATCTGCCGCAACAGATGCTACCTTCCCTAACAATTCACATGAACTGAGCCACGCACTGCCATCTCCCAAAATGCGAAGATGTACCAACTACGGCATAAGACGAAACACAGCAGAAAAACACGGCTTGGCAAACGGCAGCTGTGCTCAACAACTGCACGGTCAGAAACTCATAAGCCAACACTCACAACCAAAGGTAAAAACACACATAATAACAGCAATACTTCATGCATGACTCTGCAATAACATATCTAAAAGGCTAAATGAGAATTAAATTATTAGGCACACAAAGGAATTGTTGACAGGAATTAAGTTAACACACGGCACAGAGATCTAAGTTGGCGAGACATCACCGCGGGTGTTCTTCCCATCTACCAAACTGACGGCACAGCATACAACAGCATGCCATACCCACTAAACTGAGCGAAACCGTTCCCCAACAGGCAACAGCACAACATAATGTTTGAAAAGGTAAGAGACAACGAAGCCCGAGCTCTGCAAACACTTGCTCTATTGCACTGTACACCTCGACCTTCGCAACAGCAAGGGCTGATTCGCCACAAAAGCAGCGCATCTCCTCACCAACAAATGTTTGTAATCAGAGTTGTTACCTCCTCTGCCTTTTTGACTCAGCCTACAATTGACAAGCCAAAAGAGAACAGGCATACATTAGAGAAAAGGTAATAGGAGACCAAGTATATGAGTAGTTGAATTGCTATTGAAATGCTAAGAAAAAGGGTAAGACACCGTGTCCAGTGCCTAACTGCCTATCAAAATCCTAACAAATAAGATAGGTATAATTGTATTGATGTGGGGAGCACAGGCTGATAGCTTAGGGCCTCAGCATATTATGGATTTACTGCCCTTATTTTTTTTAATACACTTTGTTTCTTAGAGCTTAACATGTGCAGATTATATCTAAAAAGAAGCATTGACAAACACGTAAAGTTCAAGATTTGCTTCTTACAGTCAGATCAATTACACCTATGTCAACTATTCCCCCAAAAAATGATAAACTATGTATGAAAAATTAGGTAGGGTTTATGAATTTAAGTTGAATAATGTCTGGAAAAATCCATATTTGTGAGGCACAAGCAACAGATTCCAGCTCAATCATCTTCTTGCACATTGTATAAAGCTAAGATCCAGGAAATAAGATGTTTGGATGTTCAATGATTAACTATCAAGGCTTTAAAATGAGCAAAAGAAAACATTTGTATCTGAAATATCTGAGAGGCAGAAAACAGAAGCCCCAACAAAGATTCGTGAGCTACTTTCGAACAAAGAGTAAAACTAGTAAGCTTAAGATACCAGACAGAGCACCAAAACCTTGGATTCACTCCAAAACAAAGATATAAACTCAAAGAACATGTTTTAGGGACTTTATTATAAATAAATAAGAGATGCCTTCTAAGCATTTGCTCAGCTACTAAACAATGAATATGATATAGTTGGCAAATAATGCCAAGAGCTGCAAGACAATTCCACATGTCATTCCTAAGGAAACGGGTTGTATAATCTAATAGGTCAAATAATTAACTATCTGCAATACGAATATAAATAATCACCCCCTCCGATATGAACAAAATATTAGCTTACCTTAGGCCCAGAATTTGATGAAGGTGCATATGCATTTGAAGGTCTCTTTGCGCCATTTTCCTTAACACAGTCTGAGCAAACGTAGTGTTCTAGTTTTTTGGCCTGCTCAATGGTCATACTCATGCAAGATGGATGGAACCTGTGTGTGGTAGGATCTGAATAAGGCAGGAGCACAATAACATACAAATACAGAACAACAATCGCAGCATACAAAGAACAGATAAAATTGTAAACTGCTTTATATTCACAATTTTATATCGCTATATTTATCTGCAAAGGTCCTGAGTCCTGACACCAGAAACATCTAGCAGAAGGAAAGCTAAATGTATTTCAGATTTTATTTTGAGAAGTGCAAGTGACATGACAAGCAACAGAGTGCATACTGTCTCAGAAGCACGCATGCACATTTTGCACTCCTATCGACGTAGGACCTATGGTTCCTATAAGAGCTCAATAAGTTTTCCATGCCTGTTAATGGCACTTAGAATTCTGAAGCACTAGAGAAAATGAATGTATTTGGTGAACAAGATGACAAACAAAGTGTGGCATGAATTTCGTGAACATGGGAACAGGCTATAAAACATACAAATGAAGAATCTATTCAGAAAAAAAAAAAACTTAGCAAGAAACGATAACAGTTCACTTGATACAGCTACAAAAATCTAATATTTCGGCGTGCAATCCTGAATCCTCTAGCATCACTCTGCATTTATCATTATACACAAAATGATGCATTTTAGATAAATGACCGCAGCGGAAGTTCCAATCATAGATTGAGTCCAACATTGTGATATAATCATATAAGGAACACACACACAAGTATAATGAGACCATATAACTTGTTAAGTTTTTTCTAAAGATCCAGGGATAATGAAATCGCATATGTTCTATGATCATTATCTATTTTAACTTTATAGCAAAACAGTAACAGCATGGATTCCCCAAAAAAAAACCAGTGCCTTTGTCAAATACATTTTACAATGGTTCCTGCAGGAACTGTACTTTTTCCTGCAGAGTTCCTGTGAAATTACTGCACACCAAACAGGTCCTAACTATTAACACATGAGAAATAGACTAAGTCAGCAAATAATTTCAAATGGTTCATTAAATCCTGACAAACATCTAGACAGAACACTAGTGCTTTTAGAAAAGGTAGATCAAGCTAAGCGCATCAATGGAGATTTGATATCATCCCACATACACAAAACATTGTGTTACATGAGATGCTGTTGGATTTGTCTTACAAATAATGGCTTTGAGGATCCAAAAATGTAGTTTATGTATTTTATGTTTTGAAAAAATGAATCCAGAAATCAGATTACCCATTTGCAATCATAATTCCATATCTATTAGCCTATATGCCATTTCTTAATGTTGTTCAGTAGCATTGTAATAGTTAATCTGCCATTAAAAGGGAAATAGCAGGTCTTGTAACAACTAACAAGTGATCGTCGCTATTGAAGTATAATCAAAATCCCTGGAATGACTGCCACTTTCCACTATCTTTACCATCTCCAGTATGCATCTAGTTTCACTATTTCCATGCAGCATATACTATTATACTGACATACAGCACAAAAAGGAGCATTATAAAAGAAAGACGAATTTTGTGAAGGATTTTATTTACCAGTCCTTGCAAGCGTCGCACTGCACCATGAGATCATCCGGGTTGTACGGCATCTCGCACTTGCAGTAGCTTCGCAACGAAAACACACATGCAAATCATAAGATAAACATTGCATTGAGGGAAAAGATGAACAATCAACACTCAACAGCAACGAAATGGATAAAGATCTACATACACGGCCACGCGGTCGGGGGTGAACGCGCCGGTGGCTGCCTTGTACTCAAACCGGCAGAAGAAGTCCTCGGGCCCAACATTGTCAAGCTTGGTGTAGTTCTTGAAGGAGTGGACGACGCACTTTCCCTCGATGGTGTGGGCGCTCTGCATGTCAAGGTGGTCGGAGAGGAAGAGCTCCTTGACGCCGTGGAACTGCCGCCTCCCCCCCTTGGACTCCTCGGGGCGGTAGTACCACCGCACCCGCACCCGCACGCTGCCGCGCCCGTCCGCCTCCATCTTCTCCACCCGCGCCACGTACGGCGGCTTGTCCGAGTCCGATGGCCGCATCAGCACGCAGTCGGCCACTTCCAAAAACAAGGACATTGCATCAGATTCTTTGCCCGATTGGGACCTCCATCCCAGAGTGTGAAAGCTCTCGGGGGAAGGGAATCGACAACACAACTTGAGCTGCCCTTTCTTTGGTTTAGTAGGAAGCTTCCAAGTATGTCGATTTGGGGACGGGGACGTACCTCGCACGACCTTGGTGGTGCCGCGGATGGTGTAGGAGTCCACGTCCTTCTTGCCCTGCTTGGTCTTGGCCATGGCGGGGCCGAGGTTTCGGGAGGGGAGAAACCCTAGGCCAGGAGGAATGGGAGGGGAGCGGAGGGGAGAGGACTGGGAGAGCGGGTTCCGTCTGGGAAGGGGAGATGGCCAGGTTGGTAGGGGGATATATCGGTCCAGGGAAATAGCAGCCTGGTCTGGTTTTCCAACCGTTCGATTGAAAATCAGCGGTTCAGATCATAGTTGCGCAAACCAAATCAGGGGCGATCGCGTGACCCAAACCGAAAATCTACAATAATTACACAAATCAAACCACACCAGGGGCGGATATGCAACGAAAACATGGTTAAAATCTGCCAGCTCATAGTTATGTTTACCAAACCAACGGCGGACGCAAAACCAGATTGAAATTCGCCAGCACATAGCTGCATGGAGCAAACCGAGGCGGATACATACAAAACTATGATTGAAATCCGCCAGCACATAGTTACGTTTACCAAACCAACGGCGGGCGCATAACAAACCAGGATTGAAATTCGCCAGCACATAGCTGTGTGGAGCAAACCTGGGCGGATACGTACAAAATCACGATTGAAATCTGCCAGCACATAGTTACACACAACAAACCAGAGGCGATAAAACCACTATTGAAAACTGCTAGCATAGTTGCACATACCAAATCACGACAGACAAAAAAACCGCTATCGAAGATCTCCCGGCACACAGTCTCAAACCAAACAGTAGACAAATGGCAAAACCACGATTGAGATCCACCGACACGTGTTTGCATAAACCAATCTAGAGACAAACTAGTCCAGGGCCTGGCCTACCTTCAATATGGCCCAGCAAGCAAGGCTCAAGCCCTGTCGTCTACGCCTCTTCTTAGTTTTTTAGACTATAAATTGGTTTCTATATCTATATCTATACTACTTAAAATAAGGAGTCGGTGGTAGTCCGTTCTCTTATCCGCCATCCCACTTTCTATCCCACCTCTCCTTAGAAACCAACTAATGGGAAAACCTGGAGAAACCAACTTAGAAACCAACTAATGGGAAAACCTGGAGAAACCAACTTCGTTAATCAATTGCTAACAAGCTCCATCACATCTCTTCAAACAAATTCACAACCTTATATATACACATCAACATCTCCTTTCCTACATTAGCTTTACACGGGAAGGCAATATATAATGGTTTCATCATTCCATGCGTCCCTCATATGGCCTCACTCAAATGATTATCGTCCCAGATTAGCTAGTGCACTCTAACTGACGTATGAAGGAAACACGCGAGTCTGACGATGTATTGTCGACCTTCATTCCGTCACCTAGCTTGTCTCATGAGATTATACGAGTCGCCGAGGACGTCCAGCCAGCCCATGCATCCATGTCTTGAACCCTTCTCTTTATTCTAGTAGCTCATGAAAGCACGACGGTTTAGATCATCTTCTCTTTATTTTTTAGCGCCATTAGAGTTTGGACTTCAAACTCTACATGATGGCATATCTAATGGAGGGCCACCGCATCTATATCTTTTGGGGAAATTTTAGTTGAAATGATATCTAACAAAGGTTATCATGGTAGTAACCAGTGATTGGTTTACCTCTACAAGTTTAATTCGTATCTCATGTTTAGCCAAAAAAAAAAACTATTTGAAGGTGTACCAGCTGCCAGTTCTGTACGTAGTAGTAGAGCCTCGTAGGCATGAGCTAGCGGTAACAGACGTGCATGGTTAGTTAAATGCCAGTATTTGTTTTAGCGCCAAAACCATGCTGGTCTATTTTTTAGAGGAAAAAATGCTGGTATATTTGGTCAGGTTTTATTAACCCAGCACAGCATTTTAGCCCTGTTTGGAAGAGCAGTTTCGTCCCTTTTCTGCAGGATCTCGAAAGGTCCAGCGTATGATACTACTAGTTTGGCCCATAAAACTGTTTGGCTGCACTAGATTTCGGATCGAAGCCCAAGTAAGCCCAATCCCGGGGCACGGTCTGAACGCTGCCGCTGCCGCCTCGTGACCTCGCGTATCCCTCGGCCATTGCTATGCCCTCCATCCTCTCGCCAACTCCACCATGGCCTTCCTCATCTTCTCGGTCGCGCCTCACAAGCTCCGAATCGGTCGTATTGGTCAAACCATATTCGTTTCCATATAACTTTAGTCGATTCGAATGTTAATTGCACGCCGTGGTGCCTCCACCTTACACCACGGACGGCGAAAGCCTCTTCGTCAGGCAGTGCGGAGCCACGGTAGATGCATAGGGGTACATTGCACTTCTAAAATGTTTGCATAAAAATCTGGTATATATCCCTCTTAATACATAATTCATGTTTTAGAACAAATTGAAAGGATTTTTAGATCCAACAGAATATGAGCATTGCAATTGTATCATGAGAGCTAATAAAGCGTATCACTAGATGACTATAACTATTAGAGGCAATGTTTCATGAGAGCAATATTATAGTACCACCACTAATCCTTCAAGGTCTAGTGTGGTGATTAATTGATGACATAACAAGAGGGCATAATATATGTTAGTTCTTAAAGATTATCGAACAGCCATCCAAGTTCCAAAATAACAACACATGCATCGGGATAGCGGTTCCACTAGTCTATCTTTGCTCTATTATTGGGAGACAAAGAAACATGATCGCTATAAACTTGTTTGGCCGCTCAAATTGGTATTGAAAGGCACATTACTCTCGCTAGGCCACAATCAGTCATAAGAGTAACGCATGAGTGAACAATACTTGAATGACATTACATACATTCACTACTACAATGGGCCATTTTGGGACCTCATCACGAGTGTTATTAAGTCGAAATCGGTTTGGATATGTTGAACTTATACAAATTTGAATTTGACCGTCGAGGAACTGTCGTGATGTGTCCTACCATATTCGAAACCGATTAAGTATTGGGATGTGATGAAATCCATACCATATTCGAATTCGATTGAGTATTCGGATGTCGAAATTCATACCATATAAGGATTTTATCTGACGGCTCTATTCGGATGTCGGATATTTGGATTATCCATTACCAACTTGCACCCTATCCTCGGCCATTGCCAACCTCCATCTCTCGCCAATCCACCATGGCCTTCCTCATCTTCTCGAAAGGCTTGCGATACATGCGTCTCGCGCCTCACGTGCGATTACTCCTAATTCTTTATAAGCGAATAATTCACGAAGATTAAACTCCTCCCGTCGCCGCGTCTCACCAACATAAATCGCCACGCCTATCGCCAAGGTGAGCATGGAGCGGCCGACCTTACACCAAGGCGAGGACGGTGAAAGCCTCTTTCTCACGATGTCGGTAGATGCATAGGCGGTCGCCCATTGCACGATTCTAAAATGTTTGCATAAAAATCTGGTATATATCCCTCTTAATACATAATATATACACTACAAGGTGGCGGAACGCGTGGGGAGCGATTTGTTAAGACCGGTGAAGTCGTAATACTACCATGCGCGAGGGCTTGTTTCATCGTCGCCTCGGGGCGTCTTCGCCCCAAGGCGGTCGGGCGGGCTCATGTTCTTGAGCGGCGGCGTGGCGGCCACAAGGCGCGCCTCGTGCTCGGAGGTTGGAGCCGCGAGACGCGCGCGTTGGGAAGCACTACATCGGCGAGTCGAGGGCGAGCCGGCGGCGTGCGAGCGGCCAAGACCAACCGGGAGTGCGGCGGTGCCAAAGGCTCGTCGTGGACATGGTCGAGCGGCGGCGTGGGGAAGAAGGCGCCTCGCCTGGGCGGTGTGGCGCTGTCGGAGGATGGCCCCGCACGAGCAACGCTGCGGTGTGGAAGGGTGGGACGACTACGTCGTCTTCTGCGACGCATCGCGAGATTAGGCATGAGTATACGGTTTCTTTGCAAAGGTGTTAGACTATTTGCCATAAAATTTTAGTTTTTAGGTTTCTAGAAAGGTGGTGCGGTGGACTATTTTCCAAATTAAATGAATTTTTAATGCACCAAAATATCGATCCACAAGGGCAGGAGCGATTACAATTCCACGTTGACATCAAAATATACGTCACGACATATTACAAGTTCATAACACATGATGTTATGGAATAAATTAATTACAATGGAGTAATTTCTTAATTAAAATATAGTCCTTCATGATGATCGACGCGCATATAGCTAGCTTCCTCGTTGGGTTCTTCCTCGAGCTCGATCTCAGTCTCGAAAGGAGACAACTCAAATCAAATTGATTGTATTCTTCCTCGTCCACTATATTCTCAACTCCGACAATCCTTCTTTTCCATGAAGAACTACGTGGCGCTTCTTATTTGGGTCGGTTACATAGAAGACTTGAACAACTTGGTTGCGATGACGAATGGTTCGTCTTTGTATCCGACACGATCGAGATCCACGGTAGTGATGTCGCCTTGTCGACCTTCACATGTGGAGATGGACCCACGACACCGAAATAGGGGATCTTGAAAGCACGTAGTCGAGCTCCCATATCTCCTCTATTTGCCCATAGTACGCTCCGCATCGATCGAATGCATCTATCACGGGGGGTTCTTCCTATCTGGAAATGTCGTATAAAAGACCCATTTATGTCGTATCCCATGTGACAATTGTAAACCATCTTGGCAGACGCATCCTACATGGTACATAACGGCGATTGCTTGCTCAAAACTACACTACATGTGCCCTAACATACATACTTTTCAACTCCTTGCTATACTAATTTAGCATTAGACCTATAGCGACATACATGAGTAGGAGATCCTTTTAATTAAACTCAAGTCAACTAGTCAATGAAAAAGGCCACGACTTCACCCGAGCCTAGTGTGCCATTTGCCCATCTAGGCGCTATTGTAGCTTCCTTCGTTTGAAATGGCGAGGTTAACTTTTTGGAAACATGTAGGTCGTTCATCTCCATCGCGGGAGGGCTCAAGCGCGCAACGCCGGCTTAATCACGCGCGATTTCGATGCGTGCTACAACACAATAATCCTATATCATACTTGTAATAATGCGTCTCGCGACTATACCTATATATGTAAATCTCGACCCGAGGACCGTGCATTCTCGTTTGCCATCATATGCCCTCATGAGTGAGGTTCCTTCAAGGTCTAGTGTTGGCTTGATCTCCGTGTTCCTTTCCTTATAATATAGATTTAGATTCACTCGCTAATTCATTTGCTTCATATGATAAGGATATCATTGCGGTCAAAGGAGAAACGACCTCGAAATTTTAAACTTGCTAAGTTTTATCTTAAAGATTTCTCGAACACAGATTTGATCTAACTTTCTTTGCAACTTAATATGTTTATCACTGACATGCATCAGAATACAAGGTTTCGAGAAGTAAAGAATCTTAGTGAGCTCTCTATTAAACTTGTTGAGACAAAGAAACATGATCGCTATAAACTTGTTTATTAGCTGCTCAAATTGGTATTGATTCTTCCTGTGGCTACTACAAGTGTAGAGAGGGTATTTTCGACAATAAATCATGTGAAAAACAAGCTAAGTAATAGCATGAGTGAACAATACTTGAATGATTGCTTAGTTACGTACATTGAGCGTTAATTTTTTCTACAAGTTAGTGATAATGATGTCATCAATCGCTTTCAAAGCATGAAGGAACGTATTAAGTTATAATTAAGTAATTTTTTAAAATATTTTGTGATGTTGGTTATAGTGTAAACATGTAATTTAACACATTTGAACTTATATACTATGTCATTCGAACTTGTGTTAGAACAGATGTGTTTTAAGTTCGTACCATCATCGTTAAAATCCTGCACTGCCACTATCGTCGGGGTCGCTTGAGACCAAAGTCGCGAGCGTCCCGGTGCACGAGAGCTTCTGAGGGGTTACTCGCTCTGCCATGAAAGTTTTAGTGAGGGCCTGAGGGGCCTGCCTTTTCATTCTTCAGAATTCTGAAGTCTCTCCAGCTTCCGAAGTCTGAACTAGCACTTGCACGTACTATTCGTCTTATCCCAACGTACGGCTCTTTAGATGGCTGAAAGACGTACTAGCTTGGCAACGTTGGTCAGTTAAGCATATATGCAGGTTGGGCCAGTTCAACATCAAACTAATTGTGTTAGTCCTGCAGCTGCAATTAGTGCAGTTTAGTTTTAGCTGAAAAATGACGGGTTGCCTGTAATGAGGTTGTTGACAAGCCCATGCATGCTACTGATTCTGATTGCTCCTGCACTAAATTTACAGAAAATCATGCATCTACTGCTCTTTCTGTTTCATGGGGAAATCTAACTAACATTACACTGGGCACATGAGTACGTGCATATAATTATGTTCCGGAGAGAATATGATGTTGTTTACAAATAAGTAAGTTGGTTAGCCCCTAGTTTTGGCTTATAAGCCTCATAAACCTAAACTTAAGATAAGCCAGACCAGAGCCTATGGCCTTGGGGAGATGTAGCTTTTGTCGTGGGGGATACAAATGCATAAATGATAGTTATGTAAAGATAAAAGTTCGGTATTATTAATTTTCAAGTGAAATTACGTACGAAAAAAAGTAGAAAATCGGTGATATTTTGGCCTTTTTAGCGAACAAACAAGTAGCCCACCGCCGAGCCGCAACCCTAGCCAATGTTCCTATTCCTTCTAATTTCCTTTTTTTTTCATTTTTGTTTTCTGTTGTAAATTAATTAATTATGTAACAATTATTTATTGTAATAATTATTTATTGTTATTATTTGTGTAATAATTGTTTCTTGTATTTATTTATTTGTGTAATAATTATTTATTGTAATAATTATTGTTAATTATGGTTTATTGTGTTAATTGCGGTCTATTGCAATATATTGCGGTAATTGTCGTCAAATACGATCAATTGCGTTAATTGCGGTAGTCATTGTTAATTGCAGTCAATTGCGTTAGTTGTCATTAATTGCTATCAATTGCGTTAATTACCATTAAATTGCATCAAACAAGCCATTACTTGCTCAGGGCATTTCGGGCATTTTTTATCTTAGAAGCTGCAGCCAACTTACCTAAAAACTAGACAGGTAAACACAAAACCTATTCAACTCGGTTATTCAGCCCTGCAGCCCAGCCGAAAGACGATTTTCAGAAAAGCTATAGTCGTGCCAAACATGCCCATAAGCTGCTTTTTGGCTTTTTGATTGAAAAACAGCTGTAGTGGATGGTTGTAGCTTTTCCAGAGCAGTTTGTTTGACAGTCTTACTTTTCGTTGAGTGACTGATTGTTCTGAGTTGTGAAATGTTTGAAATACCCCTAAGACAAGTTGAGCTATCGTCGATTTCTGGAACCTTGCTCTGCTGCACGGGAACATGCGGGCGGAGGCACAGTCATATAGTGCGTGACGCGTGTGGGCCCGAAGTGAACACAAGATATGGCATATGTGTTGCACTGAACACACGGACGTGTACCGAGGGGTGGTTCTGGCCCATGTGGAGTTGTGTAGCGAGATTAGTCCTACATTGCTTATCTAAAGTGAGGTATAGTACTATATAATATCTGTTGGATTCAAACGTAGTACTTTCAGGTCAACTCTTTACACGAAGTGGGGACGAAAGTGCAAGTGGGGTGCTATGTGTGCGCGGATCTGTCCCACCGGGAGAGCAATCTTGTTATTTTTTTTTTATGTAGGGCAGCCTGTACAGTTATTTGGTGATGATTCAAACTCGAGATGACCATAGTACAAGTCTTAATCTTTTTATGCAATTTACAACCATTTTGTTCTACCATGTATTGCACATCATACGAGCAGAAGTGGGGAGAGGTATAAAATTACAGAAAGGGGAAAATTTTGTTAGCTTTAGGTTTTTATACCATAGCCATCCTGGAAGAAAATATAAACTTCAAGAAACAACAAGAAAAAAAGCAGATTGGGGGAGCGGGATCTCAATTTTCAAATCCCACAAGATCTGAAAACCTGGTTGGAATGTCTCTTTCCAAAAGAAAGATTTGAGTTCCAGACTACTGAGAATACACAACACATAGAGAATTCAGCATCTAGATTCTGATCATTACTGTTTTATAATCGTGGTTACAGCTGAGAATTGTTGGGAGACAGGAAAAAACATGTGTTGTGATTTGTGAACAACCAAAACTTTTCAAGCACATTGTTCAGCATGCAGCTAGCCTAGTTTGTAAAGCCGATCGCTTTTGTTCGCTTTTCTGCTGCTTTTCATCCTGTGTACATCTGGGATCCCATCCTCGAAACGATCACTTGGGATGCCATCATGTTTAAAGGCCACTGTGAAATGATTTGTAAGCTGCAACTCAGTACAATGCTGGACCTAATCATCAGTAAGAAGGTAATTTTCCATGGATTCTTAGATACTTTTTTTTTTTGCGATTACCAGGAACACGCACACGCACACGCACGTGAGTTTGTCTGTTTAACACATGTATAAACAAATAGACATCGGAGATAAATCCACAAACCTCATAAAATTTCTGCTGAAACGCAATCATGTATGTGTAAAGATGGCACCAGGATTCTTGCATGTTGTTGTCATGATTCTACATGTTTTACAAGTAATGATGCAGTCTCCGTTGCTAGGTCAGCGACCTGTGAATTGGTTTTGGATCCAGCTTGCCTGCCCTAATGCAGATTAAAAACTACGTCGTCTATTTTCCCCCCTAATCATCAGTAAGTTTTCGGTGGAATCATGCATACTGATCTATTGATTCTACATGCTACGGATCATGATGGCAGTTTTTAGTGCTGTTAACTCTGAACAGTGACTGAAGTGGTTTTGGATCTAAATGCGCTAATGAAAATTAAAACCTACAGTGCCCTGTGGCCACTTGCATTGATCACAACATCACGTTCACGTATTCTAATGCACTGCCTTTTCCTTTGCATTTTTATTACTTACTGTATCTAACAAAGCCTTCCAGTATAGCCAAAAAAGGACTGCATATCTCTACAGTACTGCAGAGGCGTACTGTAGGAAGAGTATGAGTCTGCTGCCACACTACTTTGTATTAACATATGTAGAAAAACACTGCAGAAACAGTGCCGATTTCACACCATGCAAGAATACTATAGAGATTTTACTGTATTTAACAAAACCTTCTAATATAGGAAAAAGGACGCATGCCTCTACAGTACTACAGGCATAGGTGTACTGTTGGAAAAGTATGAGTCTGCTGTCACGCTACTTTGTAACGATCCGCGTCCAGTAATAAAGGGAGCACATGTGCAACCCTCATTTTTCTAGGCGGAAGGAGAAATGTGCTATCCTACCACTGGGAAAACAACGGATCTCACCACGCATTCGGCATTCATGGAAGTAGTAACAGAAGATTGATCAGCGTCTTGCAACAGCGAGAAGTCCATGTAAATGGACGCTGACTGCTGCTCTGAGTGCTCTCGGCTCGTCGGTTCACTGACGCATCCCGTCAAGTTTTGTCTTCCTGCTGCATGCAATGCATGTTCTTGTGCAGGCGGGACAGGAGGCCAGCAGCTGCACGCAACGCTCAGCTCGGAGTGATGTGGAGATGTCTGTCTGATGCGTCCAAAGGACAGGTTAATTGTACCAAAGAACCTTCGGATTTTTGTGCCCAGAAAGCTGGTTGATGCGAACAGAATTGTCAGGTAAACACTGGAGCTCTGATGCGTCACGTACTCTGGGGCAAATGGTGTAAGATCAGACCGTGTTTGTACGCACTGTGTGACTAACCTCTGCGTATGCCGATTGCCAAACATAGGAACAGACTTGCCAGGTAGCGGAACGGCGAGCCATACCTACGGCGCGCAACATGCCAGATCCATGAAAATTGGACTGAGCTAAAGCGCGCTAAGCTCCCGGATGAATACTGTCACACATTGGACAACAACTTTCACAAACAGCAAAAAGGAGTTTAGAAAGAGAAAAAAAATGGTAAGCTCAACGGCCCAGAGAGAAAAAAAGTGCTATCCTACCACCGGAAAAAAATAGTAAAAATCTCGCGATTAGGATGGGGCTGTCTATTTTCCTTGGCACATTGGTTCGGATTAATTGTGATTTAGTTATACTACATCTGGTAGTATATGTATTATAATCCTTAGATGAATAGAACCGTAATTACCTATGTAGAGATCATGTGCTACCAGAATAATATTTTTAATCATAGTTAGAAAAGTTTTGCCTTTGAAAAGGGCCGGACAAGCACCAATCCAATGTATGCAAAATCAGAAATGTCTGAGACCTTTAGGAGGCTTTCAACCGAATCTTCATCACCTCTCATCAGTCATCAGTGACGAGCTGAAACGCTACACGATTCCGGCTTTCCTGTGCCGTGCCGTGCCGACCCAACCGACGGCGACGCGGCCGCGTGTGTCCAACCACAACATTCCATTCCACGACCTGACTCCCAGCCGTAACGACCCCGTGCAGCTTTATGCGGCGGGTGCGAGTACTTCACCGTAACTAATCGCTGATCCTCTGCACCGTAACTAATCGCTGATCCCTTCCAGGCTAAGTCACCTCTCCCCCACAGGCAGCCATACTTTAACGCCCGAAAGAACGGGAAAAACACCAACCCCAAAAGGAGCCACCGTTATTGCACCAAAAGCAGCGAAGCGCCACTGCTTCTTGCCGACTGCTGCCGCCGCCGAGCTGATAAGAATGGGCGCCGCGCGCGCACGGCGCTGGAAGCTGCTATCCATCCACTCTCCGCCGCCGGCGCCGTGCAAGGCCAAGCACAGGCCGCCGCCCGTCCCTGCCACTTCCTCCCCGGAGGCGGCTAGGGCGGAGGACGACGAGGAGGAGGTGACGCGGGAGTTCCTGTGCCCGATCTTGGGCGAGCCCATGGCCGACCCGGTGATCCTGCCGTCGGGCCGGACGTACGAGCGCGCGTGTGTCCAGGCCTGCGCGGAGCTTTCCGTCTGTCCGCCCGGCGTGGCGGGGGAGCCGTCGGCGGCTGGTGGCGTTGCCATACCAAACGACGAGCTCAGAGTGGCCATCCGGACGTGGTGCGCGCGCTCCGGCCGCGGGCCGCCGCTGGCGCCTTCCGCCGCCGCTGCGCGGGAGGCCGTGCTCCGCGCGATGCCAACGCCGGGGCCGGCGGCGGCGGCGAGGTCATCGTCTAACCTGTCTTGCTCCTCCCGGGAGTCCGCTGCGTCGACTTCGTCGTCCTCCGGGTCGTCGTCGGAGATAACTGCGGTGGAAGTGGAGGTGGTGCGCGGGAGGGAGGTAGCGAAAGAAGCTGAGTCGTTGCGGGTTCGTGAGGCGAAGGAGGAGGTGGCGAAAGAAGCTGAGTCGTTGCGGGTTCGTGAGGCGGAGGAGGAGGTGGCGAAAGAAGCTGAGTCGTTGCGGGTTCGTGAGGCGGAGGAGGAGGTGGTGGTGAAGGCGGTGGAGGGCGGGGATGAGGAGGAGGTGGAAGCTGCGATGGCGGCGCTGCGGCGAGCGACGCGGGAGAGCGCGGCGAGGAGGCGGGCGCTCTGTGCTCCGCGGCTGCTCGCCGCGCTCCGGCGCGTGCTGCTCTACCCGCGCCACACCGGCGCGGCTCGCGCCGACGCCGCCGCGGCGCTGGCCAACCTCTCCCTCGAGCCGGAGAACAGGGTCCCCATCGTCCGCGCGAGCACCGTGCCGGTGCTCGTCGGTTTGCTCTCCTCGAGCGCCGCCGCGGCTCCGGAGGCGTGCGGGCACGCGGCCGGCGCGCTCTTCGGCCTCGCCCTCCACGAGGGCAACCGCGCCGCCATCGGCGTGCTCGGCGCCGTGTCGCCACTCCTCGCCCTCCTCACCACCCGCGAGCACGCCCCGCGCGCGCGCCGCGACGCCGGGATGGCGCTGTACCACCTCTCTCTCGCCGCCGTTAACCAGTCCAAGCTCGCGCGCACCCCGGGCGCGGCCAAGAAACTGCTCGCCATCGCGTCCGACTCCACCGAGCCGTCGCCCATCCGCCGGCTGGCGCTCATGGCGGTCTGCAATGTGGCCGCGTGCGCGGAGGGCCGCACCGCTCTGATGGACGCGGACGCCGTGGCGACGGTGTCCGCCATCCTGTCCGACGACACCCACAGCTCGGAGCTGGAGGAATGGTGCGTCGCGGCATTGTACGGCATGGGCAAGGGCAGCCCGCGGTTCCGAGCGCTCGCCAGAGCGGCCTGCGCGGACCGCCCCCTCATCCTCATCGCAGAGCGAGCGCACGACGGCATTCACAAGGAGATGGCACGCAAGGCGCTACGCGCAATGCTGGGCCTGGGCGACGACAACGACGGCGACCATCCGGACTTCAGTAACGGCAGCGGCGGCATTATTGCATCGACAGCGCCTGTCCACCGCCGGCGCGCCGCGAGCTGGGGGGCTCCTCCTGCCTCACCTCCACAAAATGCTCATCACTGGAGATCAGTATGCATCGATTAATCTAGGTTCTTGAGCTAGATAATGCTCCATCGTATTTCGTTCATTACAGTGAAATCTTGCTGTGGTTTCTTCGTATTCCTACCTGCCCGGTGTGTCATTTTGGATGGACGGTGAAAACACTAGTAGAGACAGTTTGTGCAGCTGGATTCTGGTGCATGTGTGTGTGTGTTTGTACTCTGTACTGCTACTTTGTTCTTATTATTATGCCAGCAAAAGTGTATATAGGTGCCAATGCTATGTTGGTCGTTGCTTGCAAGCTAGTGCATGTCTCTCCTCTTTATAATTGTGTTCTAGTTATCTAGTAGCAATATAGTAATGTCAAAGCTTAAGCATTGTTTAAGACTAAACACACTGATAATATAATGTCAAAGCTTATTTAGGTTGGTGTGAGGTCTTTGAGGTCAAGGTAGGTGAGTTGAATAATGCCTGAATGGGACTGGGTCATCTAAAGGAAATACTTGTTTTGCTTGCTTGTCTGCTGAGCACACTCGAACCATGAACTTTGCTAACTGAGAAACAGTAGGATGGATGGCTGCCTGGACCCATTCGGGCATTGCTTTGTTTGGGATGCAAGAAATGGCTGCTGCTTGCTTGGCTTTTTTCGGTTGGAGAACAGTGACTCAAGATCTTCTTTTGCAGGTTGAATTTCACGGTGTGGCCCTGAAGATGGTAGGCAAACAAATGTTTGCAGGGGGTAGTGTTAACCGAAGTCTTGATCAATTGAACAAAAGTATTTGATTGTCAGGGAAACTGCTCATTGCTTGCAGAACATTAGAGATGAAATTTCAATGCTAACTGCAAAGGCGGGTCAGCTGCCTGGAACACTTGTTTGGCCAACCATGACTGACATTCTTTTTCAAAACAATGTTCATTTGAAATCTTTTTTTCCCCTATACAAGTTTGAAAGTTGAAATCGTCGTTTTTGCATGGACCCATGATCAATGTTCTAAACAATGGGTAATTAGGAAGCTTCCTGTCCTAAAGTGGGCAGGAAGCTAGCTCTCTGGCCGTTTAGAGTTCTTGGGCCACTCTGTTACACTCGTTTATTTTAGTTAATTTTTCCGTAAATTGATCAGGCAAGAATTGTCATCCTTTGTCCCATATTCTCGCCCTGTCCACGTGGCCTCATCTACTGTAGCACTGTCGATCCTAGATGTCAGATTCAGGCATTCTCTCCCACCTCACCTTAACCTAGGTAGTACTTTACTGCATTAATCGTGTTGTCTTAGTGACCTAGCTATTTGACAGTAATGCCATGTTTTACTTTTAGGTTGGTACTCCTCTGTAGCAGTGAACTTTTCGGTTGGTGTACTTGTCCTGTTTTATAATTGTGCCGTGTTTGTACCATAGTGTAGGTTTAACTAATGGGAATATGACACATGAGAAATGGAACCCTACTGATATTATTTTTTGAACACAGAACACTGCTAACATGTTTCTTTTGTCCTCAGAAACAACTTTTAAGTGATAGCTAACTAAACCAAGGCTGCACCGTAGTATTCTTAAATTCCCAACATGTGTAGTGGTGATATCGTTAGCTGGCTCGGTTCGACACAGCCAAACTCGTTAAGCAACTCGGCTCGGCTCGGCTCATTAAGCAAACGAGCAAAAAACCTTGCTCGATTTGGATCAAGTTGGCTCGTTAGGCTCTCGAGCTCGAGGCGTCCGGGGCGCCGGGTGACCAGATGCCGGAGGCGGAGGGGGCGGCTGGGCGGGCGAAGGGGCCGGGAGGAGGCGGATGGCTATGTAGGCGTAACTCGCGACTCGGCTTGGACAACTCGTTAAGCTAACGAGCAAAACATGTTGCTCGGCTCGACTCACTTATGGCATGAGTTTGAACCGAGTCCTTAACGAGCCGAGCCAACTCACGAGTTTCAAGTTTTTTCCACTTCTAAACATGTGGCCTGACCATGAAACTTGTAATCTCTCTTCTCATGGGCTACAATCACAGAGGGGAATGTTATCTGCTGCCTCTGCAGTGTAGTACTACCATTAGTTCGACTCAGATCGTCCCATCGAAATTATGAAGTACTAGATTGATTGCTACAACACCGACACCAGATTACCGAAACTCTACGTCAATTTGATATGACTAGAAGGCAACCCGTGCCAAATGGCGTGGCTGTAGCTGTTGTACACGGGTGGGAAAGTTCTAACCAAACTTATTTCTTTTTGAACATTAGGATTCGACGTGTCATAGTGCATAAGACAAATCTTCATAAAATAAAAGATGTGTATAACAAATATCAATAGAGCATAATTAATACTCAAACAACTATGCCAAGGGTATCATCACAAAACATGTATTCAACTGAAAACATTTGCACAAAATTGCATGCTATCTTGTGTGAAACAGAGAAGCAAATATCAAAACTTACACTTAAGAATAAGATAGAGCGGAGAAGATGAGACATTTTGGAGGCCTCCTGTGCATCGTTTGAAGCCCCCTCGAGTGTACGGATTCTGCACATGCGCTTTCAATCTCCCATTGCTTCCCATCTCAATTGTATCCACAATCGATCTCAGACCAACAGCTTCTAGATCGAATACAATCTCAACTTCTGAGAGGGCAGTATTTACATCGAACTGTCGCAAACCGTCTATTTTCTTAAGGACATCATGTAATATATCTACATCCTTCTCTATGTGCAAGCCAGTCAGGCCTAGCGAAATCTTATCTTATTCACTACTCTGTAAGAATGCAGCTTCAAAACCAGCATCCTCGATAGCCTGAACAATTTCATCCTTGCCAATGGCAGAAGGAACATATTGTGAGATCCCGGTTTATTAAGCTTGTAACACTTAACCTTCCACTGGTTCTAGTATCACAAACAGAATAAATCGTGCCTCGATGGACATGTGCTTCCCAGAAATTGCAGCACACATTCATCATACCAAAGCATGCATCATTTCCATACAAAATAATACAACAAGTCTACCAAAAGACATACATAATATAAGCTATTACAACACAGCCGACCGGCCAAATGACAAGAGTATAAAGGGGTAACAGCGGAAGCAAAAGTTGCTATAAGATGGCTTAAACCAAAAGACGACCGATTAGCCACATAACACCACAAGGCAACCGACCGGGCCGCCAAGCTAATCACCCCAAATACTGCCACAGCACAACTCACAAAAGTGAGGCCTTTCGGGCTCACCTTCTTCCTCTGCACAATACAAGCAATGCAGGTGAGTACAATAATATACTCCAAGACTTACGAGTAACAAGCCTATACATAGCTACATGAAAGCTGTAACAAAGGAATTTGGTTATATGGTTCTTTGGACGCATAAAGCAAGTTTCATTTGCAATAAGGTAATAGATTTCAAAGCGATTGAGCAAATCTGTTTTTAAACATTTAAATAATCGTGAGTAAGCATAAATAACATGTATCCACCTAGAAGTGACTTCCCAAAGTCACCACAACATAGCATGAATCCCTGACTCATACCACTCATCAAGTTTTAATTAAAATATTGAAGTCTAACTCTTGAAAAGCTTATCCAAGCGTGTCCATAACCTAGGACGAGGCTATTCGAATAGTTTGTAACCCTGCAGAGGTGTACCAATGTACCCATACTTCAGACCGCCTTTTTGCCAAGCTATTAAGCACACTTCCTTTGGTATGCCGACACGGCTAAGTCCTACGAACCCTTTCCAATGGAATATGCTAATCAAGAGACGCACGTATGGGGGTTAATCCTTAGTGATCTGTCGACGAAATATGGATCACAAGGACCCATACGTGGAGCAGGACACACCGGCCTCGGCTGGTGCTCCTCTCCCCACAAACATGTCCATGTTGCATATAATTAAATATGCAACCCTCCACGCGACTCATTAATTAACACACCCCAAAGTACTCAGCTAAGAGAGGTCCCATATCCCTCTAGTGTGGTTAGCACGCACAGAAATGCTCGGATATGTGTACTCACAAGTAGTTCGGTCCTTAATTGACCGGGCACCATTCCAATCACACCCAAAAGATCACACCATCTTACCATTGTGCCCAAGTCTAAATTATTTTCATTTTCAGTTTTAGTTTTGCAATTTAGACATAGTACAAGGCCGAAACATAGAGATCATAATAAAGTTTGTGTGATCAAGGTTATCGACAAGTCGATAACCGCCCATTTCTAACGATGGCTAAGCATGGCTAAGCATAATGACACGTAAACTACTAAGTGACAAGGGTTTATCCAGTGAACCCAAAATCACAGCAAGTAATCCTAGGCTCAGTAGTAGAAGAATAAGCATTTTCTATTGATAATGCATCTACTGGGTGAACTATCGACAATAGTTAAAACAACATAGCAATGCATACATAGAATTTGCAAACAACATATTAGAATTTGAAAATAGTAGGAACAATATGATCAAATGATGCTACATCTGCTTGCCTTGCTGGAGTGCAGGATCTGGCTGCTGTGGCTCAGAATTATTATCAATATTGTCTTCGGAACCTAACGTGAAAAGACGATAAGCAAATAAGAACGAAGAACACCAAATAAACTCTAACAGCAAAAGACATTCAAATCTAATGAAATTTATACAGCAGCTAGAGAATGATTTTAGACAATTTTAGGAACAAGAATCATGCAATTTGGACTTAGTATGCAAAAGATATATCCAAAATACTCTTTTTCAGCCTTAAAATCAACCTAATTAATCACCGGTACTGTTCATGGTGAAATTTTCTAGAATGATCTAGGGTCTGGAATTTTTATAGCAGGTAGATTATGACATCCTAATAACAGCAAAGTTGAGTTTACTAAATTTGGAGTTATAAACATTTACTTATGATTTTTCTAAGTTGTAAATCTAATGCAAGTCATTTTACAGAATTATAAACATGCTCAAAACTAATTCCATATGAAAGTATGCTAACATATGAGATTAACAAAATTGATTTTGCACAAATTGGAATTATACAGAAAAAGATATGAATTTTTCAAGTTTTAAACCGATTTCTGGAATATTCAAAATTGGCAGATGTGAGGACCCGGAATATTTAACTAGTAACACTTAACCTCCAAATGGTTCTAGCATTACTAATTAAACATTCTAAGCCTCGATGGACATATGCCTCCCAGAATTGCAGCATATGTACATCATCACAAAATTACACATCAATTCCATACACATACATCACTAAGTTCAACAACGACATACATAAAGTAAAGTCATTACAAAAGAGAGCCGACCGGCCAAATAGAACAATATACAAGAGTGACAATGAGCAAAAGCGCCATAAGATGGCTAGAACAAAAGTCGACAGGTTAGCCACACACCCACAAGGCAACCGACCGGCCGCCAAGCTAGTCGCCCGCAAGCTACCACAACACGACTCACAAAAGTGAGGCCCTCGAGCTCACCTTCTTCCTCCGCAATGTAACAATTAAGCATAGCATCCGAGTACAAAGATTGTCTTTGTACCCGCAAGATCGACGTGTGGAATAGCAGACCTATTCATAAACTACATGCAAGCTTATTTAGGTGGAGGTTGTATGTCTCATTTTGCATGAAGCCAACTTTATTTGCAATAACGTAATACATTTTAAAAGCAAGTTTGCAAATCTGTTTTGTTATCAAAGTAACAGTAAGTAGAGATACATACAAGTAACCACCGGAAGTGACTAACCCAATAGTCACCACAACATAGCACGAATCCCGATTCGTACCACCCATCAAGTTTTAATTTAAAAGGTTGTAGTCTAACTCTTGAAAGACCTTGCAAGCGTGTCCATAACCTAGGACGAGGCTATTCGAATAGTTTTAACCCTGTGGGGTGTACCAATGTACCCACACTTCGATCGCCTTTAAGCCACAAAGCACACTTAGAAGGTATCTTTGTACAGCTAAGTCCTACGAGACTTTTCCAATATTGTGTATCAACCACGAGCCAGCTCGTATGGGTAGAAACACCATACGCTTACATTGCAAGCGAAAGACAACAAATCCCATCACGGGTGAAGTCTTTCGGACACTACAATGCTCCCAACACCATCCCTCCTGCGACCTCCTGCGACCCGAGGGCAATACACGCCAAAGTACTAAGTCAAGAGAGGTCCCATACCCTCTAATGTGGTTAGCACGCTAAAATGCTTGGTTTAGTGTAACAAGATGTTCGGTCCTTGTTGACTCAGGCACCATTCCAGTCACACCCGAAAATCACACCAACATACCATTGTGCCCAAGTCTAAATCATTTTGCTTTTAGTTTTAGTTTTCATAAGTAGACATGGCACAAGGTGGAAATCATAATTCATAATAAGTTTTGTATGATCAAGGTTATCGACAAGTCGATAACCGCCCATTTCTACCGAAGCTAAGCATGGCTAAGCAATTAATTCGCAACTACTAAGTGACAAGAGCCCATCCACGAACTCTAAATCACAGCAAGTAACCTAGGCTCATGGTAGTAGAGGATAATCATTTGCTAAGGAAATGCATCTACTAGGCCAACTATTAAAACAAAGTAGCAATGCATACATAGAATTTGTAATCAACATAAATACTTAAAATCTGGGATTAACATGATCAAATCGCTTGCCTTCTTGTCGTTGCTCAATTTGTTGTGGAGGGTCGTTCTCGGATTACCGCAAATGTCGAATCCTAAGCGAGAGGCAAAAGAACCAAGAACAACCAATAAGACGAGCCACAAATAAACCAATGAGCAAGCAACAATTATCCAAATGCGACGAAAATTATACATAAGGTAGAATACGAATATACCTAGACATAGAAACTGGAAAAACCTAATTTGGATTTGTGGTGCAAAAGATATTGCCTAAAAACACATTTTCTACCATAATTAGCACTGTAGCAAAACATTTTCTAGAAAGATTTTGAAGCTGAAATTTTTATGGTAGCTACCTATTGGTATAGAGGTAACCCATATAAAATTTCAGGTCATTTGGAGTTGAAATGACTTAGTTATGATTTTTCTAAGATGCAAAACTAACATAATGCACTTTCCAGAAATATAAACTTGTGCAAAAACCCATTCCATATTATAGTATGTTAACAAAGGGATTTCCTAACATCAAATTTCTATTTTTAGAATTTACAGGGAATTATTGGTGCCTATTACAATATTAAATGAATTTTTAATTGCTATTAATAAGGTTAAATCCATTAACATATTTTTCTGGTGTTGATTTAGACCTATCACCATTTTTAGATTAAAGTTTAGTTAATAACAAATTTATCAAGGTTAAAATCATACAATTATCAGATATACAGAAAAAGATATGCATTTTTCAATGTTAAAACTATTTCTGGAATATTCCAAAATGACATAAATCAAGTTATTCCTAGTTATACAATTTTCTGCTACTGGAACACGCTTAAATCCATTTTTAATATAAACTAAAATAATAACATGATTTATTACAGTTGGAATTAACTAAAAGCGATTAAAATGAATTAGTTATGAGTTTCTAAAGTTTTTACATCATTTTTAGTTGTTAAACAAATACTTACCGACATACAGAACAACCCTAATAAAAGAAAACGACGTGGACCATTCTCCACCCTTGATCGAAAATCCTACGGCTCACGGCGAAAAAACTCACGCGCGCCAAACCTAATCGGAGCCACCGTTGGATCACGATCCAACGGCATAAGCGATGTGTATGCATTGGACGGTGCGGTTGCAAACACAATCTCGATCGTTGATCGCAAGATCGACGGTCGAAATGATTAAGGCAACGGAGGGTCCGAATGCACTCACGATCAAGGCGCAGATCTAAAAATGAGCGGTGGATAATGATCGCATTCAAAGGGATGTCGACATGTGGGACGCATGTCGGTGACTTCGAGTCACCCACGCTGGTTTAACCCGTGCGCAGACCGGGCCCACTCGTCGGCGAGAGTGAGTGGTTAGGGACAGATTAATGCTTCTAATGATTACCATTAACTAGGCACTAATGAATCACGGAATTTGATTTTAACCCCTCGGGCCCACAAGTCAATGACCGCAGGAGATTTCCGAGCAGATTAAATGCCGACATTTTTATTAATCAATGATTAAGCATTAATGATGTCGAACAATGCGAGATTGAACCGAGAGTGATTTAAGGATATTGGGCCCATCGTCGTGGCTCAACAATAATGATTAAGACACAATTAACAACTAATGATTAGCAATTAATGTGTCCTAATTAAATGACGAAACGGAGCTACGTGTAAGCAAAACCGAGTGAGTTCAACGGCAAATCGCCGGCGACATCGCATGGCGGCGGTGAACAAGACCCAAAATGGATTCGCAATAACAGTACGAACCTAATGGTAGCATTCTCGCCGGCGGCGAGGGACTAGAACGCCGGCTAGCCGGAAAACGAAAATGGGAACCCTACGGCTAAACACGAAAATAGCGAAAAGCTCGGCTACAGACCTAGGATGCGGGTGCCATAGCTTCTAAGGACTAATAAGAAGCTACCTTAGCGAGAAGAGGCTTCAAAGATGGCCGGAGAAGCTTGACCACGGTGGAAGCTCGCCGGACTTAGAGAAGAAAACCCGAAAATGACACCCTGAGCCACATGAGCGATACCAAGCATCAATATAGCTTCCTTATGATCCACAGAAGCTATAAGAGCAAGAGATGAGGAAGTGGTGCACTCACCGGAGCTGAGGAAGACGATACTCACTTTTCGGCCGAATTTGAACAAACCCCAAATTGGACAACTCCTGAGAATCAAATCCAAAATTAAGTGAGGGAAAATGTTCAAGATAATTAAGGGATAAGGTTAGGGCGAAGAAACATGAAGGAGGACCACTGGAACACCAAGAACACCGATGGAGCTCCACGGGTCAACAATGGCGATTTGCCATTATTGAGGTATTAAGCTCCAATGCTGTGAGTGAGGCTTGGTGGTGATCTAAAGAGATACTAGGAAGCAATGAGGGTGCTTATAAAGCCTTGAGGGCATTAGGGTTTGCATCACAAGCTCTCGGGCGGCAAAACACAAAGCACAATGAGCGGCCGACAAGGGAAAAAGGTTGGGGATGGTGCATTAGGGTATGGCACTGCTCGGAGGGTCTCCATGCCCTAAATGTCAGCTAGAGTGTGATAGGAGGCATGAAATGACACTGCCATGCCCTCCACTATTCATGCACGGCTAGAGGTTGAAGAAGACTAGGAAAGACACTCGGGCGATTCTCAACCGTAGGATTCAAAACGAACGGCAGGGATTACGCCACGCCTCCGAGGGTTAAAACATACGGGGAGATTACGAGCCCTACGATTAGAAACGGACGACTCGGGTTGCTCCACGTCGCAAACTCTTTATTTACCACGAAGGGGTACGCGAGCGTTGGATCTTAATCCAACGGCTCAGATTCAAAAATGCAACCGGATGGTCCAAAGGGTTCGGGAGATCTCAATGGTTGGATGAGAATCTAACGGTCGACAATCAAACTTGCAACCGGAGGGTCCGAATGGTTTCACGCGCGCGGGCCGTGCGATTTAGATCTAACGGTTGAGATTCACTGCGCGTTTTAAAGAGTGGCTCGGTGCATTTAGTTGACTGGACCAAGTCGGTTGGCTCGAGCCCGAGCCTGACTCGAACCCGAGTAACAGTAAAACCTAGTTTGACTTTGAAATAAAAACAGAGACTTTGAAAGATTTATTTGAGGTAGCAAATTAACTCCAAAAATTATGAAATTTTTACAGGAGCTTGCTAACTCAGATATCAACCTTGGAAAAAAATTTCAGAGGTTTTTATACTGTGAATAAATCTCCAAAAATTCTGCAAGGCTCTGTTTTAATGTTTGACTAAGAGTCAAACATGTTTGACTGCCTCTAAAAATATTCAAACAATTTCTAAAAATTGTGAAATTTTTCAGAGGGGTCACATACCATCACAGAGACTTAGGAAAAATATTTTCAGAGGATGATCATAAGATTTGACAAGATTGATTTTGGAATGCCAAGATTTGGATCAAAAGGACTTGTGACAATGTACTTCCATGATCCCTTGTACAAGAATTGTTTAGCACAACAGGAAATACATGATGTAAGAAAAAGTTTTAATTTTCTACTGATTTTCTTACGTTTGAAACACAAGCCCAAAATTGGGATGTTACAGCAGAAATCAAGTTATCCAAGTTACACGATTTTCTGATACCGAAATATACCTATTTGCATTTTTATATTAAGCTTTAGAGACAACAGAATTTATTACAGTTGGAATTACCTAAAAAGTAGTTAACAAGAATTAGTTATGAATTTTTTAAAGTTTCGATACAATTTTTAGTTGATAAATAAATGCTTACAGAAAAAGATTCGAACTTAACAGAAATAAGCGACGTGGACGCTTGACAACCCTTGATCTAAAATCTTACGGCCCACGCGCGCCGGGAACAGCGCACGCGCGCGATACCTAAAAGGATCCCACCGTTGGATCAAGATCCAACGGCTCACGCAGAGGAATGCATCCGGACGGTGCGGTTGCCGCAGCCAACCACAACCGTAGATCTGAAAATGGACGGCTCAGATCGCACCTCCCTTCGGATGGTCCGAATGCATACAAGATCTGGGTCGCAGATCAAGCGATGGACGACCTATAATGATTTAGGCAACCGGAGGGTCCGAATGCACTTTAGATATGGGCCGTTGATCACGGGATCGACGGTCCACGATCCACGATGAACAAAGTGCTACGCACAGGACTTAAGTGCGCGAGGAGGATTTTAATGAGTGGGCCCACAAGTCAGTGGGACAAGGGCCAATTAGGATAGTGATTAATTACTGAAAACTAATGATTAGCAATTAATGTGTCCTAATAAGCTCGCAGAGAGGTGGATTTTGAGCGATGGGGGCCCACCTGGCAGTGAGACATTTGCCAACTGAGACACATTAATTGCTAACCAATGATTAGTAATTAATGACCCTAGATTGTGCCTTAATAAACCCCTGGACTGTGGCTTAAGGCCTACGGGCCCACATGACAGCGACACAAAGATCCAGATTAAGACATGATTAATGCACCAAATGATTGGCAATAATCGGGCAATTAATGTGTCCTAATTAAATGACGACAACGGAAGTTTACACAGGCAAACTTCCGAGCGGGTTCAACGGCTTGTCGTCGGTGACACCGGCCGCGGCGGCGCCAACTAAGAACCAAAATGGAATCGCAATAGCACTATGAACCTAATGGTGGCAACCTCGCCGGCGGTGAGGGACCAGAACGCCGGCTAGCCGGAAAAACGAAAATGGAGTTCTTACTGCTAACCACGAAAATAGCAAAAAGCTCCGCTGCAGACCAAAGAAGTGAGTGCCATGGCCTCTAGGGACTAATAAGAAGCTACCTTAGTGAAGAGAAACTTTAAAGATGGCCGGAGAAGCTTGTCCACGGTGGAGCTCGCCGGACCGAGGAAGACGATGATGAAAACGATGATCTGAGCCAAAATGAGTACCACTGGTGGTCAAAGTAGCTTCATTACCACTTCTAGAAGCTACATGAGCAACCAATTTGGGAATAAAGCACTCACCTGAGCTGAGGAAGAAGATGACCAAATTCGGCCGAATTTGAACAAACCCCAAATTGGATAATTCCTGAGAATCAAATCCAAAATTAAGTGATGAGATATGTTCAAGATAGTAAGGAGATAAAAATGGTGTAAAGAAATGTGAAGGAGAACCATTGGAACACCAAATTCACCACTGGAGCTCCACGGGTCAACAATGGTGGATTGCCGGTTTTGGGGAGTTAAGCTCCAAGATTGGAAATGGAGCTTGAGGGTGGTCTAAAAGGATACCAGGAAGTGTTGAAGGTGCTTATAAGGCTTTGAAAGCATTAGGGTTTAGCAAAAGTGCTTTTCGGGAGACAAGTGCACAAAGCACCAGACATGGCCGAAAGCAAAAAGGTGAAGCTGACAATATAGGGTATGGCCCGGCCGAACACCTCTCCCACAACTCTTAATGTCGACTAGGGCGGCCGTAGGGAGCACGAAATGACATCCCCATGCCCTACACTGTGTACGCATGGCCGGAGGTTGAAGATGACCAGAGAAAAAGCTCGGGCAAATAAGGACCCTTGGATTTTAATCGGACGGCTGACAATGCGCCACGCCTCCGAGGTTTCGAAAATAAAGGAATAGAACGGGAGCTCTTAGATTAGAAACGAACGGCTAAGATTCAAACAAAACAACCGGAAGGTCCGAATGTTTCGGGAAATCTGGACGGTTGGATTGAGATCCAACGGTTTAAAAAGAACAAAGCATCCGCACGGTCCGAATGCTCACACGAACGTGGGCCGCACGATAAGGATCTAACGGTGGAGATTGGGCGCGCGATTTAAAAGAGGCTCGGTGCAGTTAGTTGACTAGACCGAGTCAAGTGGCTCGAGCCCGAGTCTGACTCGAACCCAAGGAATAGTGAAACTAGGTTTTAAGTTTTAAGTAGAACTGGGACTTTGAGGATTTATTTGAGATAGCAAAACAACTCCAAAAATTATGAAATTTTTACTGGAGCTTGCTAACTCGGGTATTAACCTTGTGCAAAATTTTCAGAGGTTTTGATGCTGCACATTTTTCTCCAAATTTTCTACAAGGCTCTGATTTAAGGTTTGACTGAAAATCAAACAGGTTTGACTGCCCTCTAAAAATATTCAAACAATTTCTAAAATTGTGAAAATTTTCAGATAGGTCACATACCATCACAGAAACTTAGGAAAAATATTTTCCAATGATGATCACAGGATTTGAGATGAATATTTTTGGAAGACAAGGCTTGAGATCAAAAAGACTTGTGACTTTGTATTTCCATGACTTCTTACAACAATTGTTCAAAGCATACAGGAAATACAAGATGTAAGAAAAAGTTTTAATTTCTTCTCATTTTCTTACATTTGAAACACAAGTCCAAAATTGGGATGTTACAAAACCTCCCCCCCTTACAAGAATCTCGCCCCGAGATTCCGTTTACTCGGAGAAGAAAGACGGGTAGTCAGCGCGAAGGCGATCTTCCTGCTCCCAAGTTGCTTCATCTTTAGAATGATTTGATCACTGAACCTTAAGGAACTTCATGACACAGTTCCTTGTTCTCCGTTCAGATTCTTCAAGAATGCGAACATGATGCTCATGGTAGGTCAAATTTTCTTGCACATCGAGATTTTCCAACGGAGTTTCCTCAATTGGAACACGGAGGCACTTCTTCAAGTGTGACACATGGAACACATCATGTACTCAATGGTAGATAGCACTCACATGTACATTGCTGAATTATTCATACATGGCGTGAACTAAAGTACCAAATTTATTACAACCACTAGAGTGACATAGACCACATCGGGTCGAGTTTTACAGAAGAGCCGATCAGGCAAAAAGCTTACATTACAAAAGAGCAACGTCGACTACAGCGGAAGCAAAAGGGGTAGAGCTCAACTCTCCACAGGCAAACGACTGGAGTAACCTGTGTACGATTGATATTAACCAAGGACCTGGATAATATCGGTTGTACGCAAGTACCAACGAGTCCGCTAGACTAGGACGAGGCCTAGACTACAGAATCTAGACTATTCTTCATCATTTCCTTGCCCATCGACTTGTGGATCCTCGTAGTACGCATAATCTCCATCATCTGCAGCATCTGAGGGTTTTGGGAGAGAGCGAGGATGAACACTACTACCGTGCTCGCGAGCCAGTACACAATGCAATATTATACATGCAAGGCTTAACAAGGATGGCTCGGTTCTTTTATTTGCGAAAGCAACATTTTTAATTATCATAATTATAAAATCCTATCACTTAGCATTTTTAACAAATTGTATTTTATTTAAAGAGAGTAGTTGTGCACTATTTTGTATCAGCAAAGGTTCCCTCCATCGAAAACTCTACCTGATGTTTATTTTCATTGGAGCTACCTCCAATTATTAACCACGCTGAGTCTGAAACTCAGGGAAAATCCAATTTCAGGGCTAGGAGAGCCCACCACATTTTTCATACCACCCACAAAGGATTTTTGAAATAGAACTAACTCAAGTTAAGTTCCCATGTCCGCCTTTGACCGTAGGCACAGTTGTTAAAACAGTTTATAACTCTGCAGAGATTGTACACTTTACCCACAAGAGACAATTAACTCGTTGCCCTACACGATTCCTTGGTCGTGTAGTCGAGAGGTTGTCACAATAATCTTTCTAAATATCTCGTCCTTTCCATCATCTCACCCACATGGGGTTACACCCATACGTTCGTGAGGGATGTTGTACACGCATCGTCTGGTATAGTTGAACTACCCACGATGTTGGTAACTTCACCTTGCATCGGTGTCCCCGTCAAGCTGGATGTACCGCAAGCTTGCGCGTGCCATTTCTCCACCAGTGAGATGACTTTCATGATTTGATAAATTTACTAAGCCAAGTCGTGGTTTGTTGCAGACTTGTGGATGTACTTGTTTTACACGGGAGGTCGTGACAAGATTAAGTCCTTAGAGATTATCTGAACGGTTCTTCCACATACCAACCACAAAATAACATTCTTTGGGCTACATTAGCACCCAATGTTATACCATCCACCTTTCCATCCACTCAGATATGGTAATAGCAATTTAGGGTTTTTGAGAAGTAAAATACAACATTTCAACCATCTCAGTCATTTACCCGTAATGACTATCCAAATTATTTTATGTTTGAAGAGATGATGATTGGGACAGTTTAATGTCCCGGTACTTAAGCAAGGCTAGCATGTCGCTTAAGTATAACCTATAGCTAGTATTACCATATAGTTACTAGGGTGACAAAGATTATTGGATTCAAATTGTCAAGGATGGCATAATAATTAATTATTCATCAAATGTGTATTTAACTACCTTAAGTTTTAACATACATTTGTTTAAAGAATTAAAGCATGCAATTTGCTATTTTTAAAAAGAACATAATTTCCATAAAATGTAGGCTCAATATGATCAAAGTATTGACACACCTTGGTTGTAGGGAAGAGAGTCCGGGTAGTCTTGTTCTTTGTCGACTTGGAGGTCTCCGGCGTCTTCGAACTCTACGCGGGCGAAGTACCGAAAAAATAAACAACAAGCAATAAGAGCAAATAAATACAAATGAGATAGCAAATGAACTTCAAATTAAACAAGACCTATGCCATTAGCAAGATCTTGAATTAACAAATTTTTAGAAATTTATTTTATAATTTTTGGAGTTAAAATGTGAGAGATACTAATTTTTGATGTCTCACTTTTGAATTAAAATAGGAAAAGGAAAACCACAAAAAAAGAAAAATCGGCGCGGCCCACGGCTGAAAATCGGCCTGGCCGAAGGCCTTGGGCCAAAACGATGCGTGGCCTGTGGGCGTGGCGCAGCCCACGGTGGCGGCACGCCCAAAAGCCACACGGGGGTACAGAGGGGAGGCGGTGCGAGGGGGAGAAAGGACGGCAGCGCACAGGGATCCCGGAGGGGGAAGCGGCGGAGGTGACGGCAACGGAGGGGAGGCTTGGGGTGCGCGGCGGCAGCGACGACCGGAGAGAGCGGTGGTGCTCGGGAGAAGGGAGGGAGCCTAGGGGCTCATGGCGGCGATGCGACGACGGAGGTAAGCCCTTCAGCTTCGGCCTCTTCTTCTTCCTTTCTTTTTGTTCTTCCTCCTCGGTTTTTGCTTGGGGAAGAAGGGGATGGGGGTAGAGCAAGGGAGGTGCCGGAGGGGGAGGGGGACAAGGGGACTAGCGGGGCGTGGGGCACCGGCGGAGGCGAAGCCAGGGAAGCCGGGAAGAGACGTGCGCGACGGGGAGAGGAGACGCGCACGACGGGCGACGGGGAGAGGAGACGCGCACTCGCATAGTGGAGTAGGTGGGGGAGGGGATGGCGTGGCAGAGGCGGTCGCGCGGGGCACGACGCAACGCGAGCGGCGAGGGCGAGGCGGTGCGGCGCAGATGGGACCGGCGAGGACGAGTAGATGGGGAGGCGACGGCGCCACGCAGGGTTGTCGGCGCCGGTCGTCAACGCTGGTCGGGGAGGGGGAGAGAGAAGAGGGGAGGAAGAATTGGGGTGTTACAAACCTACCCACCTTAAACGGAATCTCGGAGTCTTAAACGGAATCTCGACTCCGAGATTCAGGCTGCTCTGGGAACAGGGACGAAAATTCCAACTTCGACTGGTCTTCGCGCTCCGAGGTGGCTTCTTTTGCTGAGTGATTGCTCCATTGAACTTTGCAAAGGCGGATGATTTGGCGTCTTGTTCGCTTCTCGATGACGTCGAGGATCTTGATTGAATGCTCTGGATAAGTTAGATCTTGTTGAAGGGCGATGGCTTCTACGAGCGTGTGCTCTTCAGGTACTCTGAGACATTTCTTGAGCTGAGAGACATGGAACAAGTTGTGGACGTCTGACAAATTGTCGGGCAACTCCAGTTGATAGGCTACTTCTCCTCGCTTAGCGGTGATTGGAAACATACCTATATATCTTGGTTCGAGCTTGCCTTTCACTTTGAACCTCCGGGTTCCACAAAGTGGCGATACCTTGAGATACACAGCATGTCCAACTTCAAAGGTTAATTCTCCTCGACAGTTGTCGGCATAACTCTTTTGTCTTGACTGAGTAGCTTGAAGACGATCTCTGATCAGTCGAACTTTCTCTTCAGCTTGCTTGAGAGTATCTGGTCCGAAGACATATCCTTCACTAGACTCTGACCAATACAGAGGGGTTCTGTATTTTCTTCCATAGAGTGCTTCAAACAGAGACATTTTCAGACTTGACTGATAACTATTATTGTATGCAAACTCGGCATACGATAGATATTTTTCCCAGTCTACGGTAAATTCCAGAGCACAAGCTCGAAGCATGTCTTCTAGAATCTGATTTGTTCTTTCCGTCTGACCATCGGTCTGAGGATGATACGCTGTACTGAAATCCAGGTGGGTTCCAAGGGCATCATGCAAACTAGCCCAGAAATACGAGGTAAATTGAGAACCTCGATCGGAGACTATCCTCTTAGGTACTCCATGTAAACACACAATACGAGCCATGTATAACTCGGCTAACTTGGCTCCCTTGTAGGTTGTCTTCACAAGGATAAAGTGGGCGACTTTAGTTAATCTGTCAACTATAACCCATACTGAGTCACATCCAGACCTGGTTTGAGGCAAACCGGTAATGGAATCCATTCCGATTTCTTCCCATTTCCACTGAGGGATTTGTAGGGGTTGTAGCAACCCGGCTGGTCTTTGATGTTCAGCCTTGATTCGCTGACATACATCACAACAATCTACATACTCGGCGATATCTCTTTTCATTCATGGCCACCAATACAGGATCTTCATGTCTTGATACATCTTGGTGTTGCCTGGGTGCAGTGTGTAAGCTGAGCTGTGAGCTTCCTTTAGAATCAAATCCTTGAGTTCCTTCTGGTGGGGAACAAAGAGACGTTTCCCATACCATAGGACTCCTTGCAGATCTTCGATCATCTTGGGGGCTTTTCCTTTTATCATGAGATGCTTGAATCTCTAGGCTTCAGGATGTCCTTTTTGAGCAGTCTTGATCTGCTCCTCTAATGTTGGATGCGCTTCTATTGTGGCTAGGGTGTCTTGCTCTATTAACTCAAGGTCGAGGACTTCAAATTCCTTGTAGAACTCAGGCTGATGCTTTTGAATCATAACATTATTGCAGTAGGACTTTCGGCTTAATGCATCGGCAACTACATTAGCCTTTTCAGGATGATAATGGACATTCAAGTTATAATCCTTTATTAACTCTAACCATCTCCTTTGTCGAAGGTTGAGATCTGATTGAGTGAAGATATACTTGAGACTCTTATGGTCTGTGTAAATATCGCAATGATTCCCAATCAAGTAATGTCGCCAAATTTTTAGGGCATGCACTACTGCTGCTAACTCCAAATCATGAGTTGGATAGTTGTCCTCGTGAGGACGGAGTTGTCTTGAAGCATAAGCTACAACTTTTCCTCCTTGCATGAGTACACAACCAAGACCTTGACGCGATGCATCACAATAGACTTCAAAGTCCTGGTGTATGTCCGGTAGAATCAATACTGGGGCAGAAGTTAACTTCTTTTTTAACTCTTGAAAACTCTTTTCACAAGCTTCTGTCCATTCATACTTCTTTTCCTTTTTAAGCAGACGGGTCATCGGTTTGGAAAGCTTAGAGAATCCTTCAATGAAGCGTCTATAGTATCCGGCCAAACCGAGAAAACCACACTTCTGTTACTGATGTGGGTTGATTTCATTCCATCATAGCTTCTACTTTGGATGGATCAACTGCGATTCCTCTAGCGGATACAATGTGTCCGAGGAAACTGATTTCATGAAGCCAAAATTCACATTTACTGTACTTGGCATAGAGATGGTTCTCTTTAAGCTTTTCTAAGACCAATTGCAAGTGTTCAGTATGTTCTCCTTCGGTCTTTGAATAGATCAAGATGTCGTCTATGAATACGACAACAAACTTGTCTAAGTATTCCATGAATACTTTGTTCATGAGGTTCATGAAGTAGGCTAACGCATTGGTCAAGCCAAACGACATGACAGTGAACTCATACAGGCCATACCGGGTGGTGAAAGCCATTTTAGGAATATCCTAATTCCTGATCTTAAGCTGGTGGTATCCTAACCTCAGGTCTATCTTGGAGAAAACTGATGCTCCTGTCAACTGATCAAACAGGTCATCAATGCGAGGTAAGGGATACTTGTTCTTGACGGTCAACTCATTGCGTGCTCTGTAATCCACACACAATCTAGCGGTGCCATCTTTCTTCCTCACAAAGAGAACTGGCGAACCCCAGGGGAAAGAACTAGGTCTAATAAAACCTTTTCCTTGCAAGTCTTCAATCTGCATTTTCAATTCTTCAAGTTCGTCAGCGGCCATTCTGTATGGACTCTTAGCAATTGGGGCTGTCCCTGGCTTCAAGTTGATGACAAACTCGACATCTCTGTCTGGTGGTATGCCTGCAATTCTTTGGAAAGACCTCGGGGTAAGCTTGAGCTACAGGCGTCGCTCTTAAGGACAACTCTCTAAGGTGGTGGATTGCTCGATCCAAGGGAGAGGAACGATCCATACTAACTCTTATTGTGGTCTCTGGGTTCTTGGTGAGCACCACTTTCTTGTTGGCACAATCTATTAGTCCTTGATATTTGGCCAACCAATCCATCCCTAGGATGATATCTAGAGTTTGGGATTCTAGCACAAGAAGGTTTGCTAGGAATCCGGAATGTTCCATAGCAATTTCTACCCTGGGACTGACTGAGGTAGCATATAGGGGTCCCCCGGGTGAACTAAGTACCACGGGTTTCTTTAACTTATAGGTTGGCAACTTAAGCCTTTCAACAAACTTCCTTGAAATAAAAGAGTGTGAAGCTCCAGAATCAAACAAAACTTGGGCGGGTACTGGATTAACAGGGAACGTACCCATTAGCACTCCGGAGGCATCTTGAGCTTCCTCGGCTGTGACGTGGTTCACACGGCCGTGGTTTAGTGTTGGTGTAGACCTTGATGCTTGTGAAGTCTAGTGACTCTTGCTTGGAGCTGAGGTCCGTCCTTGAATTGGAGCGGCTTTGGCGGCGGTGCTATGGCATCGAGGGCACTGGTTAGCGAAGTGTCCTTTCTCTCCACAGGCGAAGCAGTGGAGGTTTGCTGCTGGGTTGACTGTTGCTGGTTGCCCGGCGGGACGGAGGGTACGGAAACCACTTCCTTGAGGGTGTGGGGCGGGAGCTAGAGTTTTCTGAGAGGAGGTTGCAGATGATCTGAAGGATGAGCTGCCCTGGAATGTTGACTTCTGGGGAAAGCTACCTTGTGGCCTTTGAAATGACATCTTCCTTTTGCGGCTAATCTCTGTAGTCTTTTTCTAATTTTCACAGATGAGAGCTTTATTAACCAATTGTTGGAAACTAGAATAATCGTGGAGGATGAGTTGTCCTCTCATATCTTCGCGCATTCCTTCCACGAAGCGATCAATCTTTTCCTCTTCATCAACTACATCATTAGGGGCATAGCGGGTAAGTTGGTTGAACTTGGTCAGATATTCATTGACTGACATATGGCCTTGCTTTAAAGCTCTGAACTCGTTCTTCTTCATCCTCATGGTACCAGCTGGTACGAAGTTGGCTCTGAAAGCGGCCTTGAATTCAATCCAGGGGATTGGCTGCCATGCGGGTTCAGTTTCTGCTTGTTGTACTTTAACAACTTCCTCTACTGCGGTGGCAGCAGCAAAGGGCTCTTGTGGGGCTCCAGTCGTAGATGCTACGACTTCTGCTTCTTCTTCTTCTAGACTTTCATCACCTCGGGCAGCGAGGTAATTTTCCCACCAAGCGGTTGCGGCTCCTTTCAGTTGATGGGTGGCAAAGTCCACTTTATCTTCTTCTGAGCAACGGGCTAGACGAAGCTTCTTCTCAGTATCTCTAAGCCAATCTTTAGCTTCGAGGGGTTCACTTGCTGCAGCAAAGGTGAGGGGTCTGGTCCTGAGAAAGTCTGCAAGTTTGGAGTTGCGACCGGCTGCTCCAGCCTATTGATTGTTGAGCAAATCTTGGAGGATCTGAGATTGCTGGTACATGACTTGTGCCATTGTTGGGTTTGGTGGTGGAGGAGGCAGATCTTGTCCTCGGCCTTGGCCACGACCACGGCCACGACCTCTTCCTCGACCTGCGGCGAAGTCACCACGGACTGGGGCGGCAGCTCTTCTTGGTGGCATCCTGAAGAAATTCTGAAGCTTAGAACTGGAGGAGAGTATATGAGGGTTTACTGGTCCTCTAAGGCACACACAGACAAGAACAAAACCAACAAAAAGATCGAAACAAGTACAATACAAAGCCTAGAGCGGCTACACTATATTAAAGGGTTAAATGTTACATGACTATCGAACAAAGTTTATACGCTAAGCTAAGTCATGACACAGAATACAAACACATCATCTACAAAAGAAAGAAACAAGAGTGCTTGCAACCCAACAGACTGCTTAGCAAGCACTACTAGCTAACCTAGTCTAATCTAACAACTACTTCACCGGGATCGACCACAGCGTGATGCCGTTGCGGGAGCGGAACTAGAACGGCTCGATCGGGCTTCGCGCGGAGGGAGCAATCGCCGCCGAGGTCGGGCGAAGCCGAGCGGAACAGTGGGCTGCGCCCACGGCCGACTCTCCCACGCGACGGCCGGACGGCGGCAGGCGCACCTTCTTGCGTGCTATGAGACGGAGACGGGGTCCTTTGGATGGGGAATGTCAGCTTGGCACCGGGAGGACAGGGGCGACGGTGACAGTGTGTGCAACAGGGGCTGGGGCAGGGATCGCAGTGACGGCTCTGAGGCGTGCCAACTCTGCAAGGGCAGCATCCCTCTCCCGTACCGCAACATCCCTCTCCTGTACTGCAGTGGAGTGAGCTTCATCACTCCTAATCATGTTGCTACGGAGGGTGTTGGAGTGGGCATAGCTGCCGGTGAGGAGCGTCCGAAGCTGTCTAATCTCGAACGTGTTGGAGTAGATGGTAGCGTCCATTGCTTGTGTAAGCTCCACCTGGTGGGTTAGGCGGTGGTCATCGTCCTTGGCATTGAAGATCGCCGGCATACGTTCTCCGCTGCGGACATACGAAAAGAAATAGAATGGTGACTCCCGCAGGAGGTCCTCGTACGTTTCGCACAAGCAAGTGCGGGCGAAGTAGGCAGCATCCTGAACAGCGAAGTAGGCAGCTACGTCGAGGTGCCTCGGCCTGGAAGGTGTAAGTGGTAAACTCTCCAATCCTGGCGGAGAGGTAGACCTCCATGGTCCATAAATCCCGGGCCTCGATTGTTGTCTTCCAGCCTCGGAAGATAGGCGGGTGGCGAAAGCCCAGGTACTACATCAGGGTGCGGAGTATTTCCGCAAACCCTCCATCATTTTCTCCATGAGAAAGGAGATCCCACGGTCCATCGGATGACGGGGTAGCCATCTACAATTTTTGAAACAGGAGAAAAGGGTTAGTGAAACTTAATGAAATAAGGATAAGTACAGAACTAGGAATGATGAGTATAAGCAATAAATACTCTATATTTTGTTAAAGCTTTTTGTTAGTTTTCAACAATAAGATCCAAGTCCTTAAGGCAACGATCAATCTAACTAAGACTCTACAATCGTATGCTCTGATACCAGCTCTGTCGGACCCGGATTTTCTAATCCCGAATCCTTTGTGAAAACACTATGCTATTCCCTAGATCAGTAGATAGCACTCACATGTACATTGTTGAATCATTCATACATGGCGTGAACTAAAGTACCAAATTTATTACAACCACCAGAGTGACATAGACCACGTCGGGTCGAGTTTTACAGAAGAGCCGATCAGGCTAAAAGCTTACATTACAAAAGAACAACGTCGACTACAGCGGAAGCAAAAGGGGTAGAGCTCAACTCTCCATAGGCAAGCGACTGGGGTAACCTGTGTACGACTGATATTAACCAAGGACCTGGATAATATCGGTTGTACGCAAGTACCAACGAGTCCGCTAGACTGGGACGAGGCCTAGACTACAGGATCTAGACTATTCTTCATCATTTCCTTGCCCATCGACTTCTGGATCCTCGTAGTACGCATAATCTCCATCATCTGCAGCCTCTGAGGGTTTTGGGAGAGAGCGAGGATGAACACTACTACCGTGCTCGCGAGCTAGTACACAATGCAATATTATACATGCAAGGCTTAACAAAGGATGACTCGATTCTTTTATTTGAGAAAGCAACATTTTCAATTATCATAATTACAAAGTTCTTTCACTTAGCATTTTTAACAAATTGTATTTTATTTAAAGAGAGTAGTTGTGGACTGTTTTGTATCAGCAGAGGTTCCCTCCATCGAAAACTCTACCTGATGCTTATTTTCATTGGAGCTACCTCCAATTATTAACTGCGCTGAGTCTGAAACTCAGGGAAAATCCAATTTCAGAGCTAGGAGAGACCACTATATTTTTCATACCACCCACAAAGGATTTTTGAGATAGAACTAACTCAAGTTAAGTTCTCATATCCGCCTTTGACCGTAGGCACAACTGTTTAAATAGTTTATAACTCTGCAGAGATTGTACACTTTAACCACAAGAGATAATTAACTCGTTGTCGTACACTATTCCTTGGTCGTGTAGTCGAGATGTTGTCACAATAACCTTTCTAAATATCTCGTCCTTTCCATAGTCTCACCCACATGGGGTTACGCCCATACGTTCGCGAGGGATGTTGTACCCGCAGCAGCGTCTGGTATAGTTGAACTACCCACGACGTTGGAAACTTCACCTTGCATCGGTGTCCCCGTCAAGCTGGATGTACCGCAACTTGCGCGTGCCATTTCTCCACCAGTGAGATGACTTTCAGGATTTGATAAATTTACTAAGTTAAGTCGCGGTTTGTTGCAGACTTATGGTTGTACTTGTTTTACATGGGAGGTCGTGACAAGATTATGTCCTTAGAGATTATTTGGGTGGTTCTTCCACATACCAACCACAAAATAACATTCTTTGGGCTACATTAGCACCCAATGTTATACCATCCACCTCTCCATCCACTCAGATATGGTAATAGCAATTTAGGATTTTTAAGAAATAAAATACAACATTTCAACCATCTCAGTCATTTACCCGCAATGACTGCTCAAATTATTTTATGTTTGAAGAGATGATGATTGGGACAGTTTAATGTCCTAGTACTTAAGCAAGGCTAGCATGTCGCTTAAGTACAACCTATATCTAGTATTACCATATAGTTACTAGGGTGACAAAGATTATTGGATTCAAATTGTCAAGGATGACATAATAATTAATTATTCATCAAATGGGTATTTAACTACCTTAAGCTTTAACATAGATTTGTTTAAAGAATTAAAGCATGCAATTTGCTATTTTTAAAAAGAACATAATTTTAATAAAATGTAGGTTCAATATGATCAAAGTATTGACTCGCCTTGGTTGTAGGGAAGAGAGTCCAGGTAGTCTTGTTCTTGGTCGACTTGGAGGTCTCCGGCGTCTTCGAACTCTACGCGGGCGAAGTACCAGAAAAATAAACAACAAGCAACAAGAGCAAAAAATACAAATGAAATAGCAAATGAACTTTAAATTAAACAAGACCTATGCCATTAGCAAGATCTTGAATTAACAAATTTTTAGAAATTTATTTTATAATTTTTGGAGTTAAAATGGGGGAGATATTAATTTTTGAAGTCTCACTTTTGAATTAAAATAGAAAAAAGAAAACCACAAAAAAAAGAAAAACCGGCGCAGCCCACGGCTGAAAATCGGCCTGGCCCAAGGCCTTGGGCCAAAACGATGCGCTGCCACGTGTGGGCGCGGCGCAGCCCACGCGCGCCGCCCGCCTAAAGCCACGTGGGGTGCAGAGGAGGCGCGCGAGGGCAACGCGAGGGGGGGGGGGAGAAAGGGCGGCGACGCACGGGGATCCCGGAGGGGGAAGCGGCGGAGGTGACGGCGACGGTGACGGCAACGGAGGGGAGGCTTGGGGCGCTCGGCGGCAGCGACGACTGGAGAGAGCGGTGGTGCTCGGGAGAAGGGAGGGAGCCCATGGGCTCACGACGGCGACGCGACGACGGAGGTAAGCCCTTCGGCTTCGGCCTCTTCTTCTTCTTCCTTTCTTTTTGTTCTTCCTCCTCGGGTTTTTGCTTGGGGAAGAAGGGGATGGGGGTAGAGCAAGGGAAGTGCCGGAGGGGGGCTTTATAGCCGGAGGGGGAGGTGGACAAGGGGACCGAGGGGGCATGGGGCACCGGCGGAGGCGAAGCCGGGGAAGCGGGAAGAGACGTGCGTGATGGGGAGAGGAGACGCGCACGACGGGCGACGGGGAGAGGAGACGCGCACTCGCGTAGTGGAGTAGGTGGGGAGGGGATGGCGTGGCAGAGGCGGTCGCGGGCAAGGGCACGGCGCTGGAGTGACGCGAGCGGCGAGGACGGTGCACTGGCGCAGTGGGACCCGACGAGGACGAGTAGATGGGGAGGCGATGGCGCCACACAGGGTTGTCGGCGCCGGTCGTCAACGCTGGTCGAGGAGGGGGAGAGAGAAGAGGGGAGGAAGAAGGGGGGTGTTACACCTCATGATAATTGCTCAGTCGCACGCCTACGGAAGGTGTTTTGGCCGACATAATGAGCATGTTATCTCGTATGGGTAAAGTTGTACAGACTCTGCAGAGTAGAAAACTATTCGAATAGCCGCGTCTGCTGTCATGGACATGCTATCAAGGCCACTTGAAGTTAGATTTGTTTTTGGTTTTTAAAAGGTTTTATCAAATGGTTAAGAATGGTTAATCCTTGTGGAATATTGGGTGGTCAGCCATGTGATAGGAGGATATCCCTCACCTGTTCATTTGGAGGTTATCCATAATAGTATCATTTAAAAATTCTGACTTTAGATATATTATAAAAATGGCCTTAGAAAGTAATATGAGTATTCAAATTGAAAATAGTGTTTATGCAAAATAACCTCTACCTTATTCACTTATTTACCTTATGCATGCATTTTCATTCCATATTAGGTGTAGCTTGTGAGCACGGTAGTAGTGCTCACTCTTGCTGAATAACTTTTATTCAGGAGAAGATTTTTTTCCCCGACGGTGAGGACTAGGACGTTTAAGCCTTCGACTCCAGACGATTGCCTATGGCGAATCGTGTGGCTCACTTATATTACTATGCTTCCGCACTGTTATTTGTTATTTGATATTTGTTTATCAGACTCAGTTGTATTAAACATTTGATTACTTAATGTTATTTACGTTTTCGTGATATGATTGTGATATCAATTTTGTGAGACTGTGTACACTGAAAATCCTGGACCGTGTATGAACACAGAGAATTCGGGATCCTTCGTTCCTGGGTTTGACATATATCCTCTACCTGCATAAAGAAGTTCCCAAAATAAAATTGCAGCTATCGAAGTGACCCAAATAAGCCAATAAACCTGGGAAGCAACTAAGCCTTTTTTTAGAGCCAAAGAGTAGTGCAATTAAACATCTTTCGTTCAGGAACCAGGCATCTAAACTGGAGTGGGACTTAGCATATGAGAATCAGTTTACAGAATGGAGATAAACCTTTCGAGTTTAAAAATGAGTGATCATACAACTCGTAGAATAGCTTGCACTTTTCTGTGGAATCATTTGCAATTTGCAGTTGCAAATTGCAATACTAAATGCATGACACTAAGCTAGTTTGTATCAACAGAACCTCGCAAAAACACACGCACACGTTTCCTTAGATGTCTAGCCATTTTAGCCTTAAATATGATATAATAGCATTCAGAAACTAAATTCTATGAGCCTAGCAAGTACATTGGTTATTGTGCTCAAAGTTTCCTAAAAGGCTAAAAGGATTGCACATTGACACATTCTAATAGAGAAAGTACATATCATTATATTTTCCAGATGAATATTTAACTCAGTGACTAAAATGACTTCTAAGCTCTAACAACCATATCAAAATCCTAAATGTATGTCTCCAATGGACAATATGAAAGAAATGTAAGATATGCAAGCTATTGTACCTAATAGGACTGTATAGAAGATTACATGCTAATGTTTCTGCTTCCAGTTCCGAAGTAATTCCCCACACATTAGGACAGTCATCCTGGTGGCGATTCCCACACATTCTTTGATCGGTCTGCATAATTCATTAGGAAATATCATATTTTGACCTAAAGATACCACACATTGTGGCAAACTGGCAATAACTAAAAGGACAAACAAAACATTCTTAAATGCTTAACAGAGTATGGTTTTAAATCAAGCATACATAAGTACATAAACTAAAGAATTTCCATATGCACAAAAGGTGGAATCAACTAAAACCAAACTTTGATCAGAATTGTCAGACTATAATAATAAAACCAAAAATGTCAGAATGATTTCGCTTCTAAAACTACATTTGTTCACCAAGGCTGTATTTTTAACAGTTGTTCACCAAATTCATGACACAAAGTGCGTATTTATCCTCGAAATCACAAAACAAACAACAGATACTTCCATCAGTTTAATTAAACATGTCAGGAACAACCAAACAACAGAGCAAACATCATTAATCCGACCAAAGTGTTAAGACATTGATTGCCAAGATTGCAAATTCATCACAACTAAAACAAAACATCTAGAAATAGATGCACCAAACCTAGGACCCGACATCTAAGATCTATCGAGTAAATATGAAGTTCCTCAGTAATTCTTTTCGTCACGACATAAACTTAGTAAAGGTAAAAAAGGGAACATCATCTAGCAAATTTTTGAGGAAAAATGGTTCTACATTGTAGTGCAAATTATAGGAAAATCAATATGTTCACCCGGTTGAAAGCACTAAAAACAGTAAAACATCTAACAAACAATTTTTAAGGTGCAAAATACAGCCAAAGGATAAGTTAACTATGTAGTATAAAATCACTTCAAATTTAACCCACACAAACACATAAGATATTATTACTGATGCTGCACTGAAAGGCAACAAAGTTACCACACTTAGATCTTACATTCAACATTTATCTTCATGGAAGTCCCGTTGATCGTGAAACCCCATTGGTTAAGGCATCATAGCAAGAGTCATACAAACATCTTAGGACTAATTGATCTAGATTTTTGTGTGGTATGTTCACGAAGCTATTCCACTATTGTTCTAAATTGAAATGCAAGCTACATAAAATCCTCAACAAAGTAAGCAAACAAAGAAACCGTCTATTACCATTGATCTCCGGGATAGTTCCTCTAAACGACATGTTCTCTGTGAATGCGACCCTGAAACACCATTGCATACATTAAGATGGATACCGGCAGTGTCTTGGCAGTTCCTACTTTCCCAAGTAACCGAAACACCATGCAAAATCGGATACCGAACCGCTTACCGTTATTTCTGAAGGTGACATTTTTTTAGCTGAACTAAGGAGAAAGCACTCTTGATCTTTGCTTTAGATTCGACGGCAAGATTCCTGGACGATAGGTCCTCATACGCCTCCGAGCGGCGAACAACTCTTCCCCCAGCCGATGCCACAACATAGTCCACCCTGCTAATCCCATCGGTCGCATGCTTCTCAATCTCCCTCATGGTGATCTCCCTGGCCAACGTGCGGGCCTAGTCTAGATCGACATCAATCCCAAAACCTGAACCCAGGCTCTCCTTGACCTCATTCTAGAACTTCTCAAACTCGCCCTTCCTAAGGAACTTCATCCGCTTGAGCCCGCGCAGTGCATCATTGAGCTCGTCGGTCCTAGCGTCGAGCCGCCTTAGCTGGCCCTCGAGGGACAACCTCTTCTCGTCGAGCAGCGCGGCGAGCTTGGCTCGGGCGGCCCCGACCTCACCATCGATCTTGCAGTCGACAGCCTCGACCTGCACCTGCAGCATCCGGAAGGCATGGGCGGGGGAGGCCAAGGACGACCGTCGACTGCATGGGCGACAGCTCTGGAGAGGGAGAGGCAAGGGAATGGGGCTCGCGAGGGGTCCGCAGGCGCGGGACAGAGAGAAGGCGGAGAGGACGCCAGAGGGCAGGTGACACAACACAAGGCAACTTGTGGCATCGGAGGTTGCATCCTAAGCAGGCGCAAGGTGAACGATGGAAGGGAGGGGAGGCGCCGGAGCAGAGGTTGGGGAGGGAGACCGAAGGGGCAGGGTGGAGGAAGGGGGAGGGAGCAACAATGACGAGGGAGGGAGACCAAGGGGGATGGCGGGGCAGGAAGAGCGAGGGATGACATCGATGCGGTGACTGGGGAGGGATACCGAGAGGGCAAGAGGGAGGAAGAGGGAGGGAGCGGCAGTGGTAGGGGAGGTAGGCTGAGGGGGCGGGGCGAAAGAAGAGGGAAGGACCGACCGACGATAGTGAAGAGGGGCGGCGGAGGAGGGAGAAGAAGGGGAGATGAGGCGGAGGGGAAAGCAGCGAGGGGAGGAGCGATGGCGTGGGATCGAGTGAGAGAGGAGACGGGAGGAAAGAGGAGCGGGATTAGGGATCACCTTGAGAGGTTTCTGGCAGTCCGATGGCGATCCGACCGCGTCCGGATGGGCTGCCCACTCCACGCAATCTTGGGCGTCCGTTGAGCGATCCTACGGCCCGTCTTTTTCGGGTGACGTAGATGGCGCGGTTGGCAGCCCTTTCATTCAAGAATTAAGAGTAGTAATTCCTGACTCATGTGAGACGATGATTTTCAAAGCAATATACGGGGAAGAGGAATGGCAACTCACTGTAACACCAAAACTATCCCCAGCTAGCATCTCACGACTTTACGGATTACAAGTAGCGAGACATTTGTGACTTTTGCTCCACCTTCATTCACTGACGTGGAGTCCCCACTCCTCACGCACTCGGGTTAGTCAGAGCACCTACAATAGATTGTTTCTTAGCTTGTTACTAAGAGGAGAGAGAATACTCAATCTAATAAAAAAACAAGCATTCCAATGTATTGTTTCTTGAGCTTGTATCTAAAACTTTAATTGCTACCCACAAAACAAGTTTTTAGGTATCAAGCAAGTCTACGATAGCTATTTTGTTGTTTCTTGTGTCTTGGTATCAACAGTTTGCTTATTTCTTCATCTAGAAATAAGCTAACATTCTCTTCTCACTATCTCTCCTCTCTATCACTTAAATACTGATATATCTATCTCTTAGTAACAAGTGATATAGAGTATTATAGATGCTCTCCAAGTAAAAAAAGAGATAATCAATTATTTGCCACTACCTAAGAGTGAATTTTAGGATTTACCACTGCATGTGCGTATGACATGTGGATCCTAGGACCATATGTCAACCTCATATTAGTGGTAAATCCTAAATTATGCATGTTTAGACAGTGACAAATGATTGAATCTCTCTTAAAAAAAAAAACCACTCCACTTGCACTCCAAATCCCATTCCGGCACTCCCCCAAGGCCCCAACGGTCGAGAGGGGCATTTCCGTCTCTCCCCACCACCCCCGAGATTTTCCAAAATCGCACAGCAACACCGCTCGTGAAACCACCGAATCCCACAATTCCCCGCTCGATCCGACCCCAAACCTTCGCCGCCGACGACCCAGCCAAACCCTAGCGCTCCCCCGGCCACACCATGCGACGAGACGATGCCGGTGGCGGAGGCGGATTCCACGAGCTGTTCGACTCCGTGCGCCGGTCCATCTCCTTCCGCCCGGGTGCCGCCCTCGACGAGCCCGCCTCCGCCTCCGCATCCGGCGCTGGTGGTGCCCGTGAGCGGTTCAGGGAGCGGATCAGCACCTGCCTCCGCAAATCGAGGGGGATGGGGCTGCTCGGGATGGTATCCAAGAGCCCCTCGCCCCCGCGCCGCCTCCTGCCGCCGCCACCGTCGTCGTCGCCGTTGCCGTCGCCCCCACCCGCGGCTGTGTCCTCCGAAGGAAGAGACGGCGGTAGAGGGATAGGAGGAGAGGAGAACCCGCCGATCCGGTGGCGGAAGGGCGACCTCATCGGAAGCGGCGCGTTCGGGCAGGTCTACCTCGGCATGAACCTGGACTCCGGCGAGCTCCTCGCCGTTAAGCAGGTCGGGATGCTTCCGCCACGAAGCTAGTATTTAGAATTTTTAGCTTGGGGGCGATTTGGTGTGATTTTATCGATCTTCTGTTGGTTTTTGGTTGCAGGTTTTGATCGGAAGCAGCAGTGCGATGAGGGAGAAGGCCCAAGTGAGTACCTTCGGTCTCATAGCTTGTTTATCTTTACCTTTTTCTTGGCACATTGCGCAAATCTGTTGCTTTTCTTTACTACGAGGTGCTTATTGTGCAAATATTTTCATTAGGCTCATATAAGGGAACTTGAGGACGAAGTGAAGCTACTCAAGAATCTCTCACACCCCAACATTGTTGTGAGTAGACGCTGCATTGCTACATGTTTTGCTCTTCTTTTTGTGATGGTGTTTGATCTATCTGTGTGCTTTGGGCAGAGATATCTTGGGACGGCGCAGGAGGAAAACTCACTAAATATTCTGCTGGAGTTTGTGCCAGGAGGGTCAATCCAGTCACTCCTCGGGAGGTTCGGATCATTCCCCGAGGCTGTAAGTATTATTTGTTCATTTGTTCTGCTCGTTCTGTTACTTTGATGAGTTAATCACTGGAGTGTTTGTGATTCAATGTGTTTAATAGGTCATCAAGAAGTACACTAAACAGCTTTTGCATGGCCTGGAGTATTTGCATTGCAATGGAATCATACACAGGGATATAAAGGCATGTAAATCGGTCTAGTATTAGATTTCTGTCTCCTTGAGCACTTTTGTTGCTTTAGCTATAATGTGGGATTCTTGTGATTTTGTCGTATTTCAGGGAGCAAATATACTAGTTGATAACAAAGGATGCATTAAGTTAGCAGATTTTGGGGCATCTAAGCAAGTGGAGAAGTTGGTGGGTAGACAGATTACTTATGTTCAATATTTTTTTTGACATGTTAGGGCCAAATTTCTGCATTTGCCTTGTTCTATACTGGCCTGTATTCATGAATAATATTTGCATAGTGAATTGATCATTAGGGATTGGGATGTGTCCAATTGCAGTCCCTCTACTATGTATTAGGTCTAAACTTGTACTTCATAATACCAAAAAGTTCACCTGACATTTTCTTTCCATCCTTAGAATGCTGATGTTTCACTAAAAGGAAAAACCAACTATAGTATAACTCACAGCAGCACCACGTGAGGCAGCTAAAAGGAGGAAAACAGAGCGGTTGCCCAACTTGCATTTTTGTTCATCATTGCAAGACAAGATGATCTTTACTGCCCTGTCAGTTGTCTTTTATGTGTTTATGTCCTTCCTTCCCACTACATTTTCAATGCTTGTTTTATGCTAGGCAACCACTGCAAAGACAATGAAAGGAACACCGTATTGGATGGCCCCAGAAGTAATTGTTGGGAGCGGGCATGACTTGTAAGTTAACAAGCTCTTTAATTCTCATCATTGTTGTTAATTGCATATGTTTCCCTTGCTGAGTTTGAGTGAGGCCTGTGACTCTCTCTCTTTCTCTATCCCCCCTCCTTCTGGCACTTATGTTTCCATGCACATGTCCCTTACTAATTTACAGTATGCTTGCTGATAATAATGGCCATTTGAGAACAACATCTCCAGAAACTACATGCTGTTATTATTTCTTGAACAAATCCTTATTAATCTATCATTGCAGTTCAGCCGATATTTGGAGTGTCGGATGCACTGTAATTGAAATGGCAACTGGTAAACCTCCGTGGAATCAGGAAATTCAAGAGGTCAGTTTCAGCATCAGTTTACCCTAAGAAAATTACAGGCATTGCTTTCTTAACAATCGTCAATTGTTTTCAGGTTTCTCTTCTGTATTATGTTGGGACAACGAAGTCACACCCACCAATCCCAGAACATCTCTCCCCTGAAGCCAAGGATTTTCTGTTAAAATGCTTACAAAAGTATGATTGTGATCACACATTCGAATTGATGAATGATGACTATGCAGCATGGATGATCATGAACCAAGATGCTGTTAAATGGGCCTAAACATGTTTAATTTAATGACAAAACACTTGGTATACTCTAGAATTTTCATCCACAAAAAGATTACAGTTCAACTTATACAATCTAGTTAGAGAAAATAAGAAATAATTCTATAATCTCTTTGGGTTATCTTATTGGCTATTGCTGAACATAAATACCCTTACGAGCCGCATCTACAATTGTACATAGAAGTAAAACTACCTCCATTCCTCACATAGCTGTTGTCTTTGTGTCTGTGCAGCGAAATTGACCAGTGACCACCAGCATATTTAGAATTATCTAGCATGACCACATTAAAATGACATGTAGATTCCTTGCAAGGTTACTATCATGATATCATACTTGTGCAATTTTCTCACTATGAGATTGTGAGAGTCAAAGGCAACAACTATTTGAGAATGAAATGTGGCACTTCTTTTTAGCATGATAACTATATATATTCTTGTGGTAGCCAAGGTTATTAAGTCATAAAGTCAAGTCGAGTCGCAAGAGGGGCGACTTGTCGACTTGGTCAACTAGTCGCGACTAGCCACGACTAGTCGCCAGACTAGGAAGTATAACAGGGCATGTAATAATATACTAAGTTGTAGCAACTACTGCTGCTGCTACTACTAGTAGTTTGATACTACTGCTGCTGCTCAACTGCTGCTACTACTACTAGTACTACTGCTACTACTACAGCTGCTGCTGCTGCTGCTACTACTACTACTAGCAGACCACAGAGAAAAAACAGAGCAATGGAGGAAATCAAAAGTGAGCAGAGCAGAGCACTAATGCATGGAGAAACAGAGCATGAGTGAGCATGAGTAGTAGCCAAGGTTATTAAGTCGTAAAGTCGAGTCGAGTCACAAGAGGGGCGACTTGTCGACTTGGTCAGTTAGTCGCGACTAGCCACGACTAGACGCCAGACTAGGAAGTATAACAGGGCATGTAATATACTAAGTTGTAGCAACTACTGCTGCTGCTGCTGTTCAACTGCTGCTACTACTACTAGTACTGCTGCTGCTGCTGCTACTACTAGCAGACCACAGAGAAAAAACAGAGCAGTGGAGGAAATCAAAAGTGAGCAGAGCAGAGCACCTATGCATGGAGAGTACCTATGCATGGAGAAACAGAGCATGAGTGAGCAGAGCAAGAGAGGAGAGGAAGGAGAGCAGAGCACCTACGCATTAGTGAGCAGAGCACAGAGCGAAAGAGGGGAGGAAGGAGAGTAGAGCAGCAGAGAAAGGAGAGGAGTGCTCACCGTCGACGGGCGGTAGATGGCCGAGGCTGGAGGCAATGATGGAAGAAGGGTTGGCGTCTGGTGATGAGCAGAGCAGCAGTGGCGGGGGCTAGGGCTCTGCTCGGCGCTCGTCCTCGCAACACTGGTGGTGGCGACGATGTCGTGGATGGGGGACGGGGGGAGACAGGGGAGGGCCGAGCAGGATGGAGACGGCGACTGGCGGCGACGGTGTGCTAGGGTTTCGCACACCCTCACAACAATGGCGGCAGCATCGTGGGGATTGTGGGAGACTGGCTTGATGGCTTGATCTGCTAGCGCTAGGGTTCTTCATATAAGCCTCTCCCCTTCCCCTCTTAGGCTGACTGTGTGCCAGAAGTCGGGCGGATAGCCATGGTCGACTAGTCGCGACTAGCTGCCGACTAGTCGGCTAGTCGGACGACTAGCCCTCCTAGTCGAGTCGACGACTCTAGTCAGAGGCTGTGTAATGACATGTGACTATTCGCACGACTTAATAACAATACTGGTAGCCCGGTGTTTAGTTGAGTTTTTGGCTAAAATGGCACCGTTGACGGCCATAATAACAAATCTAGCCTCCTCCCGACGTCAATAGAAAAAATGGCACCACGGAGCCGCCGTTACTGGACACGTTGCCAGGTCCGGTCCTCAAGGGGCCGAACCTCGCTTGTCCGTGCCCCAGGGGGCCGGACGCCTCCCCCGCACGCCACGTGGCTAGTTCGGGCCCTTGGGGGCTGAACCTAACTCGTCTGTGCCCATGGGGCACGATGGATCTGGATCCTTGCCGTGGCCCTAGGGTCCGGAAACCGCCACCCCCGCGCCCTCGGGTGTTTTGTGATTTCATGAGAATTTCGGCAAACTACATACGTGCGTTGCAGTCATCTCCGGAATCGATGTACTCCGACAATACACACATAATGTATACAAATATGTTATGCAAAATATGTATACAAATATAGTACAACATAAGCGCACAACATCTTGATACATACGCACATAATGTATACAATGTAATTACACACGGGCAACAATATGGCTCAGAGCCTCTGCTCGTTGCGTTTGCGTCTACGTGCACGTCCTGGTCTTGCGTTGAGCATGTCCCGTGAGATAAGTGAACCTATCCGGAGAGCGCGTATCGGTTCGGAGAACGTACGGAGATCGTTGAGTGGGCGAAGGTGCTTCAGCAAGTTGACTCTGGCCAAGCTGAGTCTGTCCAACATCAGTGTCATCCAGCTGAGTCATGCCAAACTGGCTATCACTTGCCATCATATCCGTAATGAACGAATCAAGAAATCCGAACGACCCTCGGTGCGGAGGAGCTCTGGCCTTAATCATACGATGTACCAGCGACCCCAGGTGATGCGGAGTTCTGGCTTTAGTACGGTATTCCATACTGGTCTACTGAGCATAGACTAGGGGTGGGCGTCCTGGGTGGTACACTCCAAATCCTAGCGCCGTGCAGTCCTCCCTGGCAGTAGCTGGGATGACCGCATCCTCATCGGTTGATTCGTCGTCACCCCCACGCCCAACTGAAGGCTACAAGATGGAACGATGTTAGGTGAAATCAATAGTTAGGACCTAAGCTGAACATCACTTACCTCCCCGATGTGCAATGCAGATGATCTACAGGGAGCGCTTGGACGGTCGCCAGTCTAAGTAGGCCGTGCGTACGTTGATCGCTGCAGTGATGCATCCCGACGGACGTGCGTCTAGAAGATGACATGATGTTAGCACAACCTAAGTCATAATAAATAATCAGGACGTAAATTGAAGATAACTTACCTCCTCGATTCGCAGTGCGGATGACCGACGGGTTGCTCTAGGACGCCTGCCAGTTTCACTAGGCCGTGCCGACCTAGCAGATGAGCATGGTCGGCCCACTCGGTGCGTAGTCTAAAGCACGTGGTCTCTTGACCGACCGTAGCTCATGTTCTAGATGATTTGCTTGGACTCCTCGAAAATGGACTTGAGAGTACTAAGCCCTAGAACGGTGTGATCTGGGCTGCGGATGGCGGATCCGGATGCACGCGAGATCCGCTAGATCCGGTCGAGCTGAAGTGACAAACAACAGTTGTTCAGTACCAAACAGTACAATATCATAAATGAAGCGATCATAGGTTGTGAGTGTTTTACAGTGTCGTCACGCCGTGAAGCGCTGTGTCGATCGAACGAGTGATTAAACCTCTCTTGGTGCGTAACCTGCTTCGGGATGCTGGCGGAGGACGGGTGAGTCTAGTGCGCGACTATGGTACATACCACTCGTTGTACTCACAGTAAGTCTGAACGTCGTACGGCCGCTGCTCCTGTAGAACCTCAATGTGCGCCAACTCCGTCCAAGTCGTAGTCCATTGATGCTGGACTGCCTGCCAGTCCTCAGAATGTCGGTCCATCCTCGATTGCCTGCATTTGGAAGGATTTATGTGAGAAGAGGGGATATAGATATGAACTGTAAACATTACTCGGATGGAGTTGCACTCACAAGTAGACAGCTCGCCGAACATCCTCCCGTCGGCCTTCCGTCAGGAAGGGGTACAACCTGGTAGAGATCGAACTGTCGCATTACGCTGTGGCGCGTAAGGCTCCATATGGGAAAACACTAGGTAGCAGGTCGTCACCCATAATCCGACGTCCTACATGCATTACACAGACAGTTGGTGCGATGTTATCGTGTTCACGAAATGTGGGCTCCATGGAGACCATATAATGTTGTCATCGTGCAACGTCTCGAACTCGTTGTGGAACACGGGGTAGCACCTCGTCGGTCTGTCTTTGGACTAGTGTAAGTTGGCAGCAGTTCACCGGGTGCCCATAGTGGGCCCGTCTACTGGGTCGTGGAACTCGGCGTGCGGGTGTGCTGCATTCTGGAAGGTGGGTTGTCCAATAGGGAAGCGCTCACACTCCACAACTGCAGCAGTATGTAGCAGACGACAAGGACTGGTTTCACACTAGTGTTGCGCTGTGAAGCTTCACACAACCCTGTGTATGTGACGCAAAGGACAGCTGATCCGAAGTTGTAATGGGGCATTTCCCCAGGTTCGGCGTCAACCAAAAATTCGACGATGCAGACGAAGCTAGGATACACCCAATAGCCCTCTGTGGTGGGAAACAAGGCCCAACCAAAAAGATGCAAAAGGAACGCGACGAGGTGCGTCCTAACAACCTCGTGGTGCATCCGCAGGGCATTAACTGAAATGCATAAGCTATGTACGAGGGACACCACGGACCTGTCTGGCACTGCTAGGCCGAACTGATGCGCTAAGCGGGCCTTCCAATCCGCTGACGGACGGGGTGGAATAAGTGCGTCTCTCGTGATCAGCAGACCGGTCAAGGAGACATCCTGGAGAGTGACCGTCATCTCTCCCCACTGAAAGTGGATTGTGTGCATCTCGGGTAGACCTATTCAAACGCTGGGTCGGGCCTGAAAAGCCCGTCCCGAAAAACATTTTCGAATTTAAAAAACATTATTTTAATTCTTTTTTGGAATGAAAAGTAATATTTAATTCATTTTGAGAATAAAATAAATAGTTTTATTTTTATTAATTTAAGCCTGTTTTCGGGCTTTCGGGCCAGAATCGGGTGTGACCACCCATGAACATGTGTAGTCTCGGGTTTCCATCTGTCAGCAAATGCCGACATGAGACATGAGACTCCTGTCTAGGGTGAAGTAGCGGCTGATGTGGAGCATCCTTGCAAAGGGCAACAAGCCCTTGTCTCGAAGGATTGAGACGTAGCGAGGGTCAAGCTCCCAGTAATGCTTCTCCGACCTATGCACGAGGGGTGGAGGACTATTCCCGTCCCCGGTGATCCACAACCTTTTCCGGTGATGTGCGTAGTACAATGGTTTGAGTAGCTCCGATAGAGGCTTGGCTTGCAAGAGATGAAATGCCGAGTCAGTTCGGAACAAATAGAATGCCAAAATATATGGAAATGAAGCATTATTTGTGAACATAAAATGACGGCAAAATTAAGTACGACTAAGTTAATTAAGACTAAATTAATTACAAGAAATTAACTATACTAATTTAATTATGACTAATTAACTTCGACTAATTTAATTGCGACTAATTAATTACAACAAATTAATAACAAATAATTTACTATGAGTAAATTAATTAAGACTAAATTACAACTAATTAATTATGACAACTTAACTATGACTAATTTAACTACGACTACTTAGCTACGACTAATTAACTTCAACAGATTAATTACGACAAATTAACTATGACTAATTAATTACGACTAATTAACTATGACTAAATTAATTATGATTAAATTAATTAGGCCTAAATAATTACAACTAATTAATTAGGCCTAAATAATTACGACTAATTATTTATGACTAAATTATTTACAACTAAATAATTATGACAAATTAACTTTGACTAAATTAATTACCACTAATTAATTACGGCTAATTTATTACGATTAAATCATTTGTACCAAGTAATTACGATTAAATTATTTTGGCACTAATTACACAGTTAATAAACATAATGCATAAGAGAAAAAATTACCTCTTGATGTCGAACTTTCTGTACTAATACGACTGCTAAGCACTGCTCTAAACACTCCTTAATCGAAAGGGAAATCGGAACCTGCTCTATCCTCTCTGACTCTGTACGCTGAGCGAGAATGGGAATGAGAATGAGAGTGACGCCTGGTTTTATAGCCGCGAACGTAATTTCAGCCGACCGCGAAGCGATGGGAGGGAATCCACAGGCTTTTCTTTGCATGTGGGGGAGGCTTTGCATGCATGCGGGACATCGGTGTGATGGATGGGTCGGCGGGTGCGTGTGCGGCGGCAGAGGACAACACCATGCCCTAGGGGCACTGAACTCGGGAGCACCCAGGGGCCGAGGTAGGTCCGGCCCCAGGGGCTTGGACTAGCCACGTGGTGCGCGGGGGAGGTGTCCCTAGGGCACGGACTAGCGAGGTCTGGTCCCCAGGGACCGGACTTGGCGACGTGTCGAGCGGCGGCAACTCCGTGGTGCCATTTTTTCCATTGACGTCGGGTGGGGGCTAGATTTGCTATTATGACCGTCAACAGTGCCATTTTAGCCAAAAAAACTCGTGTTCAGTTAGCCAGGTCATGTGCAACTTGTGTGTTCCTTGTGAATTAAAATATAAATTATTTTTATTTCTGTCTGTTGCTATTACCTGATTACAAAATAGGATTAATGAACTCCAGATTCTGGAAATATAACTTGTGCTGGTTGCGTAATACCTACTTCCTTTCTTCCTGGTAATTGTCGCCTGTGAGGTTGTTATGGTAGATGACATTTGTTAGGAATTACCATTGGTAAGTTTTCCTAGGAATGGCCAGAACCAAACTGCACGTTTTTCCTGCATTTGGAAATAGTAATTAGTAAATGTCCCTCCATTGCCTTGACCATTTCGTTTCTGCTTTCAGGGAACCGGAATTGAGATCTGCTGCATCAGACTTATTGCAGGTATGTTTACATTGGATTCTTGCATTATAGCTGGTGGGGGTAGTTCTGCGGTTGCAACGATATGGTATTGAACTTTGCGAAGAGTAACGCCTTAAACATTTTCATCCAGCACCCATTTGTTACAGGAGTATTGGAGGATCTTCATCAGCTTAATCATGCTGTGCACAAGGTTGGATTACCATCAGTATTTTTTCTTCTTTACCCACTTGTTTGACCTAAAAATGTCAATCTAAACAATAACATACTCACAGGAATCCTCCAGCAACAAGCTTTATGTGTATGATATGCCAATTGGTGGCTCGTAAGTAACTTCTCTTGTAATCTTGAGCAGGGTAGATTGTCCATTCAGTTCGAGACTGAGCAATTTCTTCAACTTGTAGGGGCTTGAATCATTCTAGCAACATTTCCACCTTGAATTCTGATAAGTCATCAGACACCAGATCATTATGGGAGCAGCACTGCAGTGATGACATGTGTCAGTTTGCCGACAAGGATGACTTCCCGATGGTTGGATCAGTAAGAATTTGTGCTTTACTCTTGTCTATACTATTTTCATTTGTTCATTTGAGCGACTACTCTTGGCTATTGTAACCATTAAATTCTATCTTGTACAAGTTGCACAAATGCATATTTTGAATTCCCTAAGTGGTTTCCTTATATTTATGTGATGTTTCTGTCAATTTCAGAGCTTCAATCCTATGGCTGAACCATTTGATGATTGGGAAAGCCCAGAGCAACAAAGATCTAGTCAATTAAGGGGGTTTGGTGGATTGGCCAAACATGCAGAAAGTAACATGTCTGAAAATGATTTTACTTTCCCTTGTGAGGGAAGCTGTGAAGAGGACGATGAAGTTACGGAATCAAAAATTAAGGAATTTCTGGATGAAAAGGTATTTACAATGTTTGACAGTTTGAGGCAGTGCAAATTCAACCCCTATTGTTTCTAGTACTTCATTAGTTCATTACTGTTGTTTCGATGCTTGACAGGCCATAGATCTGAAGAAACTACAGACACCTTTATATGAGTTCTACAACACAGTAAATACTGGAATTTCTCAAGGAGTTAGTGATGTTTGCCGAGCAAACAATGTAACTAATTCCCAATTGCCCCCTCGAGGAAGGTCACCTCCAAATCCAATTAAGATGGAGGGAGGTGCAGCAGCAATAGAACCAATTTGTGACAATCTGAATAATGCCAGTCCCAAGAGTTGCACTAGGCGTTTCTCAAGAAGCAGTGTGGAGAGTGGTCGAATTTTGAGAGAACTAGCTTCTCCTCAACTCAATAAGTTTGAGGACAAGGTCCATGGTATTCAAGACAACCCTAGGTTTGTTTGAACCACATTGCTTTGAATGTGAAATTATATACGATAATACCACTATATGAGAGGCACCAACCACCTTACAGTTCTGCAGCAAAAGCTTGAATTCACTTTTCATTACAAAAATGCTTATCTTTTGTTCAATTTAATTAGGCTATTTCACTCCTATGATTTAGCCAGTACGTGCTCTAACAGCTGAATTATTGTTTTTAACAGCATTAGCTTTTCAGAAAGACAAAAGAAGTGGAAAGAAGAATTAGACCAGGAACTTGAGATGGGAAGAGGTAAATGAAAAGCTTTGCCAATCTATATTTTACATGAATCTTCCTGTTGCTACGATGATGTTTTGTGCTCATTTCATTTTCTGGATTTGCCGACAGTGATGAGGTTGGGTGGCTATGGTAAAGCGCCATCGCCAAAGAGGCGGGGCTTGACCAGAAAACGGGATCGCCATCCTGTCTATTGAACAGAAAATGAGAATGTCATCCGGCAGGACTAATAGTAACCGACTAACTGCACAATGTCAAAGATTGGTGGCCATACTAGTACAGTGCACTGCCTCGCCATTCGTGTGACCTGACAAAGCCTACCTAGCTGCCAAGTCCTTTTGGTGACAAGGGTTTGAGGCACTTCCAAGTGGACTGTGGAATGAAGGCTGCCATGGCTGCCGATGCATCACGTATCTGCCCCAGTCGAAACAGCGAGGTGGCAGTTTCCTACAATGTCCAGTCTTATGTATGCGATGCCACATTTTGCGATTTTGGAAGCCGTAGTGTGCTATGGTTTATGTTGAGAACGAACTGTTGTATAATTTTTTTCCTCTTGTTTTTTGTAAGCAAGCATGTAATAAGCCAAGTAATGCAGAGGATAGAGGTTTCCTTATTGATTGAGGATCCATTATTCGTTCCAGCATAATGTTCAACCTTTCAGTTGGAATGTTATGTTCAATGTTATTTTGTACAAACAAGTTGTGTTTTTATATTTTGTACAAGCTCGAGCCAAAAAAATTCTCTACGACCGAATTTGTAAACAATTATCAGCACTACGAGACATTCATTTTATGGCTAGAACATGAACATGCTACTCTTCGGCCCTGTAAGGAATGCTGGCCCTGTAAGGAACACATGAATTTTTACGGAATTTAACACGGAACTGTTCAATTTCAGCAAGAAACGGAAAAATTTCCCGCGGGGCGAACCAGTTTGTGAGGCACGGTTTGACAACAAATTTGTGTTCTTTTGCAACAAAGCGATAGTAGCGGTGTGATAAAAGTCTCCAAATGGAACGATGCGACAGTTGAGTGTTCCAGTTTTGCCAGGCCGTGGTGTGCTGTTTTGGTCCTATGGTTTATGCTCAGGAGAATGTTGCCAAGCATGTAATGTATCTTTGGAAGCATGGAAGGTTTCATTGACGATTGATGATCCGATTTTATTCGCTTAAGCAAATCAATCTTCATCCTGGCAGTTAGAATGTTATGTTTAGTGTGTGCATTTTTAAACCGGAAAAAACATTTGTTCGATCATAGTGACAAACACTTTATTTTTTTCTTGTCAACAGCTCGGTAGCTGTAATCAAGGGTTAAAAAAACCGCAAAAACTACAAGAATTTTCAAAGTGGGGTTTATATACATTTGCTTCAGTTTTGATAACGTCATTCAAAACTTCAAAGGCTTATGTTCAAGTTACGGCTAAGTGCATGTACAATAGTGTGACGTCAGCTATACGTAAGTTTTGCCAAGTAGCATACGGGATCATATGGATGAGAGAGGGGAGTATAGAGAATTGTGCCGTCTCTCATGCAGTAGTTGACTTTAACACAAGACATAAAATATATTATAAATAGAGGAGCTGTATATAGAGACATGTAAAAAGACAACCTATTGTAGAAGCTGTGTTTAGCGCTGTCTATGGATGATATAAAGAGAAATTATAGACAACATTTGTATATACCATTCTACATGCCCAAACAACTAACACAACTGGAAACCTTGAACATCTGAAGCCTGAAGGTCTATTATTAATTTATTGTCAACGGGATCACAACATCGAAGAGTGCAAGCACATTAATCAAACGTGAAAAATGCATGTAGAAGCTTTGCTGGGAAGAGTTTGTCATATTATATCTTGAGCAAATTTTACTTTGCACCATATAATCTTACTATTGTGTCACTTGACACCACATTAGCAAATCTTATCACTTTGCATCAGATTTTTTTTACCATGTATTACGAGATGCACCATGGACTTGGCTGACATGAGCAACCGTGTGATCTGGCTCACATGGGAGACGACGACACAGGTGGAGCCGGCGGGAGTTGGCAACTTGGAAAACGGAATGGGAGTGGAGAGGAGAGGCTACGGCCTACGGCAACACGACTTGATGGATGCGGTGGCATGCTCACGGCTATAGGCGGTGGCTAACGTTGGGGAAGAAAGAGGCAGCGACGCTAGAGGAAGAGAGGGAAGAAAGGGGTATGTGCACGAGCATCAACATGCCTAAAGGAACTCACCAGTGCATAAAATGCGGGCAGAGGAGCTCCATGGTGGGTTGTAGTGACGACAGCTTGTTGATGCATGAGGCCTTGGGCTGAGCATAAGAGGAGGGAGAGAGTGCCGAGGAGGAGCTCTAGTGCTGGGGAATCGAAGGGGGGAGCACCACAGAGCAAAGATGGACGACGGCAGCGGTTCCGGCGGGTAATGGCGAAGAAGCTCGACTTGGCTCTCCTGCGACGTGATTGGCGCAATTAACAAAGGGAAATTGAAGAAAATAAGGTGGAACACACCATGACGCAGGTAGCTTGGGGCACAACAATGGAGGCGGCGGTGTTGAGGAAGAAGGATGAGGTGGCGAGATTCCGGCCGATAACAACCAAATCCCTGGTGCATCCTGCAATACAAGGTAAGAAAATATGGTGCAAAGTGACAAGATTTGCTAAATGCGGTGTAAAGTGACACAATGATAAGATTACATTATGCAAGGTAAAATTTACTATATATCCTCTGATCTGACGCACCGGCTTCCTCCACCTTACTCTGATCCGGGTGAAACTGGTTTTGCACATAGGACATATTGACACCTTTCCCCTAGAAGCCTGAAGCATAACGTGCAAGCAGCTGTACGAACAGTTTCTTACAACAAACAAATTCAAACTGAAGATTAGCAGAGGGACAAGCCAGAAACAAGGCCTCCAAAAACTAGGGCAAAGTTAGGTTCTCGCTCTCGGATGACATTCGTTAACCCATTTTGCCCAATATTTACTGACAATTCAATTTAATGTCTAGTCTATAGAGACATAATTCGTACATTTAATTGAGGCGCAGCTGTAGTTCGGATCATACATTGAGTCTAAAGTCAATAACTAGGAGAAGACAAGTTTGGATTAGGGAAAGATTGTTGAAAATTAATCTAAACTTACCAAGTAATAGGATGTTAGAATCATGATACAATCAGTATCTGATTAAATTATTTTGTTTTCTTTGTTAGCCTTTCTATCGAGGGCAACGCCGCGTAGCACGACACCACGCTGCCCTACGATGGCTCCCTTCTGGCCTCGCCGCATGGTGCCACCACACCTCGAGACTGGTCGTGCCAGGGAGCGCTAGCCTGAGAGCCAATTCAAAGCTGTCGCGCCGCCATTGGACCTGTGACGCGCATGGCCTGCACCATCCGTCGTCGCTGCCACAGAGGGCTTACACTCCTTCGCTGCCGCTCCAGGGCGAGCTCCCCTGTGACTCTGTGTGCCCCCCCACCATTGTCGCCTCGCCGCTCTGCACGTGCTTACGCTTGGCTCATCGTCAAGCATCGGCTCGGGCTCTCCCTCCATTGCATTCCGCCTACGGAAAAGCCTTCTCTCACTCCCCTTGATGACGTGACTCTTAAGACAACGCCGCCTCTCTTGCGTCGTACGACGCTGTGGGACTCATCGACAAGGAAGTTGTGGCTGGAAGCAGCGGCGGAAGGCCCGGATCTGGAGTTTGGAGATCGATTTCAAGGTGAAAGCGGGAGTGGAGGAGGACGGGGAGTGGGGAAACATGGGGAGAGGAGTGGTAGTGGTCTGCGTGAAAAAAAAAGTGGTAGCGCTTGGTCGGTGTGATGACGAGACAAGCATCGAACCAACCAAAAGAAACACGATATATCATCCGAGCAAGAAGAGCACGTACGAATGTGAAACATGATCATGACATAGAATTAAACATGGTTTATTCGACACATGTTGTTGAATCGGCCGGAGTTTGCACACGATCGAATCGGTGACCACTCGACTTAGTTTGCCGGGACAGCGGTCGGAGGCTCCTTCCCCGGCGGGCACTTGGGCCCGTTGGGATCGTACGATCGGCACGATGGTCCAGGGCCTGAGAGCCGGCGATGTCCGCCATGACCGCCTTGCAGCTGAACCCCAAGTTGAAAGTTCTCGTCATGGCCACCGCCTCGACCATCTCCGAGAGGCCTTGCCGCCGCCACCGTCACCGCCGACAAACTGCGGCGATCTGAAGGTGACACGGTCAGGGCGAGCACGAGGACCAAGACTGCTATCGTGTTCATCTTGGCTAGCTGCCGCCGCTGACTTCGTGGTTAATTGGAACGATGAATAGAAACTGACGGATCGTGTATGTGATCAATGTTCGTGTGCATATATAAGCTTAGAGAGGGGCTATTTTGCAAGTTGTAATGTACAATCCCTCTGAAAATCACAAATGTATTCATTCACGTATGGCGTTAGTTGTTCTCTGGAGGGTAATCAATGGCCCATATTAATTGTGAATGGGTTTCCAAAAACTATTGCCGTTGAAAGCTCTCTAAAAATGTTCATCTATATTACGTGCTAAAAACTATTGCACTTAAAAGCTCTCCAAAAATGTTCGTCTATATTACGTGCCAAAAACTATTGCTCTTAAAAGCTCTCTAAAAATGTTCATCTATATCATGTGACGTGTCGAGGAGCGTAGAAGCATGCATGCATGGATGCAGCAAAGATAAAATGAGAATTTGCCCCTAGATGCATATGTATCTAAATACCGTTCAATGAAGTTATTGCTGTGTACAACAGTTCACTGTAAGGAAACATCATAATCCATACCATTCAGTGAAAACCCCAACACCAATCACCTTCTAGTCCCTCCATTTTTCTTGGACCAAAAAAACCTCATTGTTCTAGGTTTTATGGCATTTGTAATCAGACGAACAGGGCAGTTCTCACAATCACATGGAATCTCATATCCCAACTCACAACCTAGATGCATTGTGGTAAATCAATGCTTAAAGTCCAAGCTCCGCAATTGAGGTCAATTTTATGTCAAAGTCAAAACTTGTTGCTCTGCAATTAAGGTCAATTTTTTGTCAAAGTCAAAACTTCATTGTTCAGAAGGTTACTTCAAGTTTGTCATTTCATGGAGAAACAAGTCTCTGCATCACAACACTACTTGTATTAATTTATACTAGTGCAAGTACTTAATAGATTTGAAGAAATAGCTAGCTTTGAAATCCTTGTGGTTTGCCTTATTTTCTTCAATAGAAGTTGTTATACCACCAAATTACAATGGTAGGTAATCATAACAATTCAATTGTTTCTGTACTTAGCTACCCCTTAAAATGTCCACCGATACTCGTTGTTTCTTCAACCACCAATAACTCAATCGTTATTATCCACCAAGATTATATTGTCACCCTAATACAAGATTCACCATTCTTTAATACCGATCATAATATTCAAGTCTGTCATTATCCATCAAGATCACCTAGGAACCATATAATCATGATCTGCCATTCTTTACCTGTCAATTATAACATCTAGATTAATCCATACCTAGATTTTGCATAAGTCCTAGTGATCCAACTTCGAACAATCATGGCTAATCCTATAGATTAACTACCTTTCAATTGATCCTAATTGCCCATAATTGCATTTGATTTCATCAATTATCATATGATTCATTACTATCTAGTCTACTGATGCTAAACCCATACCTTCTAGTATACATCGAATTTTACTTCGATACCACTTTGATTACATTAATTCTCCCGATATCCAATCTCTAGGAATTGCTAACAATCCATTTGATGATCACATTATGTGTATAACCTCAATTACTCCTATTCATATAATCCAAATGATTTATCATGAGTTTTTGCAGTGACATCTTCCAAGCAATTATCTTTTGGATTTCTATTGCTCCACCAATATGCCATCGATTTGACTCATTCTAAAGATTCATATGATATCCTTGATACATTTTATTAACTACTTATCATGCAAGTCTTCTATGGCATCGCGTAGACCTAAGGTTACAACATGTGCCAATCCATTGTTTGGACTGCCTTACGTGCCTTCTTGGTTAGGGGTTGCTTCATATTAACGTTACATGCCGGTTATGTTGATCTTGACATCTAGTGGTGCTTCCAATAAGAGAGTAGCTTGATATAGGGAGAAGACCGCGGGGATAAGGTAACTAAACCCAATTTTCTTCTTAAAAATTGAGGATTTTACATGCGAAAAGCCGGGAGGCTCAACCAAAACACCCAAATCTTTTAAAACAAGCTTTGCCCGTGACTGCGAAATACGACAACCGTAGGCAAAATAGGTAGTACATAGGTTCCAACTAAAATCTCACGATAGTACATCGTCTACTCGTGGAAGCACACACATAGGAGTGCACAGTTATGCGCCCAAGGGTTACTCAAAATGAGATTGCCCTATCCTAGCAAGTCATCACGTTCCTGAACTTAAACCTTTGAAGTTTGGTTAAGGGGGGAGAAATCCAATCACCTTTCGAAATCAAATGATCCAACATAGGTAAGAGAGAATAATCTTTAGGAGGGATGAGGATGAGCAATATTACTTATATTTTTCACAAAGCTTTTGTAGGCGAAGATAGGTTTTGAAAACTCCCACTAATGAAACTAACGGCCATGCTAACTAAGGTCACGACCTAGAGTCAATATGCTCTGATACCAAGTCTGTTAGAACCCAAATTTGGAACTTGGGACCCACTGTGTATATTTGTGCCATTCCTTGGATCAGTAAATAGCACACACAGTTATAATGTTGGTTCAAACACATATCACGAAAATACAAAGATATTATGTAAGAATTAAACAAAGCATAAATATACCTTATGTCTTTTAACTTGCAGAATGGCCGAACATGCCAAATATCTTTCAGAGAAACATCAGTGGAAGAAGAATCAAAGTATAATCATGTGGAACCCTCATGATATGCCTATCGGCAATCGACTGTGGGCTTGCGACCTAGTTTTTGACCTTTTGATCTCAGTCTTGATCAATACTCGTAATTGTCCATTTAGTCTTCTTTTGAGCATACTGACTAAAAGAATATAAATAGCAAGCATGAATATACAACCGTACTCGCGAGCCACCACACAATGCAATTATCATACATGCAGGGCTAATCAAAGGAAGGCTCTTGGTTCTTTTATTGTGCACAAAGCCATTTATTGAGATAGATTAAGTAATAGAAAATCTTGAGACTTAGCATTTTACTAACGCAAGTTTTATAAACTGAGTTTTTATTGTAAAGTACTAGTGGAGGTCCAACCTCCTATACCATTGAGTGGCTCCGTCCACTCAATGCTCGGGTTACACCCTGTATTTACCACTAGTCCTCGACCAGGCCAACTCAAATCCCTGAGGTCCCACCCCATCTTTCCATTTCATCCACAAATTATTTTATAAAATAAAAGCTAGTTCAAGTGAGTTCTCGACACCGCTCTTGACCGTGAGCACGGCTATCTATATAGTTTCCTTACTCTACAAAGTTTGTACACTTTACCAACAAGAGATAATTCAACTTATAATGTCCTGACACACTTTTATGGGTGTGCGACTAAGTTGATTATCACAAGACCTTTCCAATGCTCAACATCAACGCAACCCCACCCGCTAAGGTTTCCACCTCCCGGAGCCACGCTCCAAGGATGCCCTCTCTTGCGCCGTGTGGTTTTCCTGTGGCTTCTACCCATACCCACGCCACACACCCATCAGTGGCGAAGCCACGCCAAGGTGAGCAAATTAGTTATCCAGGTCGTATTCATTATAGACTTGTGGTTGTACTATTTTTACACGAGAGGTCATCAGAAGAACACGATCCTTTATTGACTTGGGCGGTACATCCACATACCCCACCGTCGTGCATCACCAACACCAGCCACTCCTTCTATCCACCCAAGTCGAAATCTGTTTATCAGGTTTTCCTTTGTTTTCAAAATAACCTTTAGTCCAACATATCAGCCGGGCTCCCAGCCTCGACTGTCCAAATGCAGTTTCATGTTTTTAATGATTGTTGTTGGGCAATTTAATGCCCGCATGACTATGTATCTAAGAAAGGCTAAGCATGACACTTAGATACTAACGTATTAACTAGTATGTAATCCATTAATTCTAGGATGACAAATGATAGTGTCCTAGTTCAAGGATTGGAAGTTAATACACAATTATTATTAAGGCATTAGCTATGAACTAGACCAATATAGTTGTATAAATTATAGTAATGCAATTTTATAATTTAAAACAACATAATTTGCAGAAAGTAGGTGCAATATGATCAAAGTGTTGACTCGCCTTGCTCAATGTTTTGATACGGCTCAATATGTTGATAATCGCCTTGCTCAACATTCTGATAAAGCCCAATATTCTGATAATCCTGGTCTTGTTCTTGTTCTGTCTCAGACTGTTGTTCCATCATAACTTCAAAGTCTAACTACGCAGTATACGATTAAACCCAAGAGCAACTGAAAACAACCAAATAAAATCCGATAAGTCCAAATACATACAAATGAAAGGAAACACTTCGAAAGAAAGCAAACATATGTAACGACAATTTGGAAAGTCTCAGACCAATGGTCTTAGATTAGGTTGGTCGAAGGCATAGACTAGTATGGTCGGAACTAAGTGATCGAAACTGAGTGGTCGAAACTCAGTAGTCGAGACTGAGTGGTCGAAACTGAGTGGTCAAAAAGGGGTTTCAACTACCTAGTCAGAGGGGGTTCGACTACCTAGTCGGAAGGGGTTTCGAGTATTGTACATCGTTTCGACAACCTAGTCGGAAGGGATTTCGACTATGTGGTCGGAATGAGTCTCGACTACCTGGTCGGAGGGAGGTTCGACTACCTGGTCGGATGGGGTTTTTCGACCACCTGGTTGGAAGGGGTTTCGAGTATTGTGCATCGTTTCAACTACCTAGTCGGAAGGGGTTTCGACCACGTGGTCGAAATGAGTCTCGACTACCTGGTCGGAGGGAGGTTCGACTACCTAGTTAGATGGGGTTTTCGACCACCTGGTTGGAAGGGGTTTCGACTACCTGTAGTCGATAGAGGTTCGACTACGCGTAGTCGAAGGAGGTTCAACTACATGTGAAGACTACACGATCACGTTGTCAGAAGAAGGTACGACTTTGTGTAGTTGAAGGAGGTTCGACTACGTTTAGTCAAAGGATGTTTGACTATGTGTGGTCGAAGGAGGTTCGGCTACACGTGAAGGTGTAGGACCGTTAATGACAATCAGAGGGGGGGGGGTGAATGATTGTGTAAGATTTTTCGCATCCGATCTTAAAGAAAGGTTCACGTGGTGTCGCGTACACCAAAATCCCCAAGATCGATTCTCTGTTCTACTGATGCAGCAACGTTGAGTTCGCCGGCAGCACCTGATCCTTCCGGCCGAAATCCAATGCATGTACAAAAAGTCAGGCTACAGCAGCCACAAGCACTAAGCTGCGCCGATAGCCTCTTCAAGCCGCAGCCCTAATCACCTCAAGCCACGCACTAATAAAGCCAAAGCCTTTTCTCTAGTAGATGCTCATCATGACACAAAGGAATTATCTATTCCTCACGTATGATGACACAAAGGAATTTTCTATTCCTCACGTCGTGCTTGGCCTAAATAAAGATGCAAATCACAAGCACATATGCAGCCACCAAGTCGTTACCACCTACACACAACTGACGCATCAGATCATGCCGCCGCCAAAGAAGCACACACGCGACCAAGGTGCACACTCCTACGCCGCCTGCATTCCAGGTTGCGCGCCCGCCCGCAATTGCCGTGAGTTTCTCGGGATCACTTAACGCAAAGATCAAAACAAAAAAGCTTTTCTCCATTAACATGCACAAAGAAAAGCATCCGCCGCTTGAGCCAAAACCTCCGAGCAAGGATTTTTTGTTTTCTACCCTCCCGGCGACCCCCGGCGGCTGTAAGCCCATCCAATATAAATAGTCCCATCACCCTATACGTAACACACATAGTTACCTAAACACCTATGTATGGCCCAAGAGTCTTAGGGCCTAATACATGGACTTTTACGCCTGATTACAAAATAATTTTGGACGCCCCAAAATTATCACGTGTCGTAGCCTCCGGACTGCACATCTGTAGCTCCACTACGTATCATCCATCTTTGATCTCCACGCGCTCCAACTCGAGCCCGACCGTCTCCTCCAGCATCCTCGACCTTCTGGACCATGACTTTGCACCAAGTCATCTCCCGGTCACCGCCGTAGACCACGATCGCCTCCGATTTACCCTGCACATGCAAAGACCAAAACACATCTTTTCCCGGCACAAGTTCTTTCCAACTTGACCGACATAAGTCCACACACGCACACACGCCTCGAATAATATCAGTACCTAACATTGTCAATTATTCATCACTAAAATATTCTAGACCTGGCCACATGGTCTAACAATCTCCCCCTTGATGAATACATTGACAATATTTCAAGATTGCATAATGAGTAATAGCCAAAAAGCCAGAAAAGCTCCCCCTTAACACAAGGAGCTGAAAAACTCCCCCTCAACACAAGGGAAGCGAAGCAAATTTCTCTTATTTTTCTCCCCCTTTGGCAATGTAATCATCAAGAACTTCAGATAAAGAACAATTCCAAAAAGGAGCAAGAAGAGTAAGAATCAAGAAGCTTTGTAGATTATCCAAGTCACTTTGTACTGATTTAGTAAATTAACCAAGCCATCTTTTTGAGTAGAGCTATCTGGATCATATAAAATCATATACCATATAGCAAAGTCAAGACAAGTCTTTTAGAATGATTAAGTAATTTAAATTTATGACAGGCATCTCAACAATGACTAAACAGATTATAAACACCATAAAGAGATATCATCATGAAAAGTTAAAGCCTAACAGTGAGGCAAACTTTAAATCTAGATGAGCTATCACCTTATGTAACAACCTATTGCTCCACTTTCAATTCTTCTTTGCATGTGGTATGCTTGCAAAGATACTTTTTTCAAGGGTGGCATGCTTGTAGCATACTTCTTTTCATCGATGGCATGCTTGAAGCATACTTCTTTCGTTGGAGCACTTTGTGTGCATTTTTTCTTTGAATACATAGACATGTATGGCATGCTTGAAGCATACATCTTTCAATTTATTTATTTTTAATTTTTTTTATTATAACATGCCAAATTGAGTGAGCATAATAGGATTGTAAAGAGAGACATACTTGCTTCAAATCCAAGATTTAAAATAAGAATCACAAACAAGCTCATTCTTTTCGATGGACATCACAAAGTGATAACAATAATCAATCTAGTCAAAGTTTTCAGCCATGTCATGCTTTAGTTCTAATGTAGCAAATTAATTATAACCAGTCAAGAACACAGCTACACAGCACATGAATAAATATGGTAAAGAAGGCTCTACAACTCATTTGATTTCAATGGCTTGGACTTGAAGAATTGTTTGACAAGTATAATAAATAAAGCTTCTGAATTGTTAAACCACAAGCTCCCCCTCACAATAAGCCCATAGGATGCAACATACCCAACTCACTTTGCAAAAAAGCAAATCAAAATTCAAACTTAACAAGGTGTAGAGCAACATCACCTTTTCCACATGGTCTCTCAGAAAGTGAAATATCTTGAAGCCATCAAAGAAAGTGAAGAACCATCAGTGTTCCAATCAAGCAATGACGTAAAAGACGGAACCAAATCAAGCCCATGTTCTCCAAACCTCGCAACTGTTCTTACTCACATCACAGAAACATCGGTCTCACAAGATCAAGTTAGTGAAATAAGATTTAGGAATCCAGTACTGAGATATACGATGAACAGGTGCAGCAAAACTAAAACCAGAAACATGTGTGCGTGAGCGATCAGAATGCCAAAAAGAAGCATGTCTAATTGCCCCTTGAAATGCAGGCAATGCTGAATAAACATTATTTGAATTATAACCCAAACCAGCACGTGAAACAAATTGAAAATCATCATAAAAGTTCTCTGAAAACCTAGCTTTCGCATTCGTTCTAGGACCAACAAAAGAAGATGCACGTTTTTGTCTTAAAGTATTCAATCTTTCCTTTTTCTCTTTCTTAACACGCCTAAAGCAAAATTCATGCAAGTGCCCATCTCTACCACAATAGGTGCAATGAAATTTAACATAATCAGAATTCTTTTGAGATGATGAGCTAGCACCTACACCATTAGTAGAAGAGCTTTGTACAAAACCAGCAGATTTAAACACAGTTTGTTTCGGTTCAGATTTTACTTCAAATTTTCCAGGTTCAAAAAACTTAACAACAGTAGGAGGATTATTCTTGGCATGCTCAATAAAATTAAATCCTAGACCATGATTTTTAACACTTACTTTTGACTTGTCTAGAATCATATTCAAAATTTTCTTGCCAAAAGAAAATCTTTCTAAAGTGTCCTTAAGATACTCAATTTCTTTAGCTAGAGCAGGACAAGCAGTGCATGTGACCGATTCATTCACAATCTTCTTAGAAGCACTGGACTGAGCCAACTTTTCTTTTTCAGCAAAATCATTAAGTTGTTTAGTCAAAGCTTCTATTTCTATGGTGAGTTTAGGACAGTTAGAGCAAGAAGCTATCTCATGATAGAGCATCTGTTGAATTGTCTCCTGAGATGAATTAAGCCTAGCTTCTAGCAAACCACAATTAGAGCAAGTGTTAATTTGAGCATTTGAAGTACTTGACTTTAAACATGTAGAAGAACTAAACTTGAGCTTTTCAATTTCATCATTTGCAAGTTTTAACTTTTCATCACAGGAATCATGTGTCAATCTCACCATCAAGTTTAGCGCTACATCCTCAAGTTGAACCAAGGTTGATGCATTAATTTTTCTAGCGATCTCTAACTCGAGTGTAAAACTTGACAAGACTCACAAGATTCATCATCGTGGATAGAAACTCTAAGTCTATCAATTTGAAGTTAAGTTTATCAACAAGACAATTATTTTCTTTCGCTTTCTTTTAGTCTTTTCAATTCAATAGCAAGTTTAATCAAACCATCTTCAAGTTCATCATATGATGGTCTTACCTCATCGGATCACCGTCATCGCTGCCGTTGTTGTCGCTTCTCGCCATGAAGCACATGCCCGTAAAGTCGTTGTTCTTCTTTTTCCCTTTAGAATCATCATCGCCGCCGATGTCGTCGCAACTCTCATATTCCACATCACTCAAATCAAGATCCTCAATAGCCGATATGATCTTTTCAGCAAGCTTGCGACGGAAATTGCCACCCTTGGTGTTATTGTTCTTGGATGGCCGACGACGGTAATTCTTGTCTTCCTTGATCACCTTCCCCTTGAGCTTAGGACACTCCGACTTAATGTGACCTAGCTCGCCACACTCATAGCACGTGATCGAACGAGAGATACCACCTCGCTTTTTCATCCTCATGTTGTTGAGTGCCTTGTATGCCCGTGAGGAGATTAACACCAAATCCTCTTCAGTGGAGCTGCTCAACTTTTCCTCCAAAAAGAAGACAAAGGCATAAAGAAAAAGAACTCGACAAGTAGCTCGCACGGGTTAGTCACAAGTGCTAAAAATGAAGATTTATCAATCTTAGATGGCAAAGCTTCCATCTCATAGGTTTTCAATCTAGAAAATGATCATCCATGGTTAAAGTATCTAGATCGATAGTTTGATTGATAGTTGTGACAACCATTAACCACTCGTAACCTAAAGATCTCAAAATTTTAGTGGCATTATCTTCATCAAGAGGAATAACATCAACTCCACGCAAATTACTTAATATCTTTTCAAAACGAGCAAAAGATCATCAATAGATTCATCAAAGCTTCATAGTAAAATCGAATATTCTTTTGATAAAGATTTTTACGCACTTTCTTAATTTTAGTGGTTCCCTCATGATAATCGCAAAGAGTCTTCCATATTAAGTGGGCAGAATTAATATGAGCTACACGATCAAATTCTTTATAGAAATTCCTTGAAACAAGACAAGTTACGAGCTTGGGCATTTAAATCAACATCAGCTTTATTTAGATCAAGAATAATAACAGAACCACATAAGGTCTAGACACTTTATTCCACACATCACTACCTTGAGCCTCAATATAAGCTTGCATACGACACTTCCAAAAAGCAAAATCAGCACCATCTAGCATGGGGACGATTCACATACCTCTCGACGCCATAGCAACCTCGCCTGATACCACTTGTAGGACCGTTAATGACAATCGAGGGGGTTAATGATTGTGTAAGATTTTTCAGATCCGATCTTAAAGAAAGGTTCACGTGGTGTCGCGCACACCAAAATCCCCAAGATCGATTCTCGTTCTCATCGATGCAAAGAACGTTGAGTTCGCCAAGAAGACCGATCCTTCCTACTAAATCCAATGCATGTACAAAGTCAAGCTACGCAGACCACAAGCACTAAGCCTGCTGCCGATAGCCTCTTCAAGCTGCAGCTCCTAATCACCTCAAGCCACGCACTAATAAAGCCAAAGCCTTTTCTCTAGTACATGCTCATCATGACACAAAGGAATTATCTATTCTCACGATGATGACACAAAGGAATTTTCTATTCCTCACGTCGTGCTTGGCCTAAACAGCATGCAAATCACAAGCACATATGCAGCCACCAAGTCGTTACCACCTACACACAAATCTGACGTACCGTATCATGCCGCCGCCAGCAAGCACACACGCGACCAAGGTGCACACTCCCTACGCCGCCTGCAATTCCAGTTGTGCGCTCGCCCGCCCGCAATTGCCAGGAGTTTCTCTAGGGATCACTCAACGCAAAAGATCAAAACAGCAAAAGCTTTTCTCCATTAACATGCACAGCAAAAGCATCCGCCGCCAGAGCCAAAAACCTCCGAGCAAGGATTTTTTGTTTTCTACCCTCCCGTGACCCCTGCGTCAGAAGCCATCCAATATAAATAGTCCCATCACCTATACGTAACACACATAGTTACCTAAACACCTATGTATGGCCCAAGAGTCTTAGGGCCCAATACATGGACTTTACGCTGATTACAAAATAATTTTGGACGCCCAAAATTATCACGTGTCGAGCCTCCGATCGCACATCCGTAGCTCCACCACGTATCATCCATCTTTGATCTCCACGCGCTCCAACTCGAGCCCGACCGCTCCTCCAAAGATCCTCGACCTTCGGACCATGACTTTGCACCAAGTCATCTCCGGTCACCGCCAGACCACGATCGCCTCCGAGTTACCCCCGCACATGCAAAGACCAAAACACATCTTTTCCCGACAAGTTCTTTCCAACTTGACCGACATAAGTCCACACACGCACACACGCCTCGAATAATATCAGTACCTAACATTGTCAATTATTCATCACTAAAATATTCTAGACCTGGCCACATGGTCTAACAGAAGGCTACATGATCACGTGGTCTGACAATGCGTTCGTTGATCCGACAATGCTTTGACTCAACTAGAGTGAGTATGAGTATCTAGTGGCCACTAGGAATGTACCGGTATTACACGGAGGGAACGAGCTAGCTGGAGCTGGTCTGGCGATGGTGGACAGCGATGGCGAGAGAAGCTCCAAGCAATTGTGATGAACTGAGGAAGAAGAGTAGTCTTCAACCCTCAGGATAGCTCCGAGGAAGTAGGTAGATGGTTCTAAAGAAATGACTTGGAGTGTATTGCACCGGCGAGGCGAATCGCCAGTGGAATCCCAGAGGAACACAAAGTGAAGCCCACAATCAAAAGAAAAGACCTCGAAATAAAAGAATGCGAGGCCCCAGAGTCAAATAAAATCAGTAGCAGTTGCAAATTAACAAGGAGCGCACCTAACACCACGCCGGGCGCCTCAGGCCTCCTCACCGAGATATGGTTGACTCGGCCGCTCCCCAAGCCCGGGTCTTTTGGTCGTGGGTGACCACTCCCTGCCCGCGCCTCCATTAGGACGAGGCCGCTCCATCTTCTTAGGACAACTACTCGCGAGTGGCCCTTGTTGTGGCGAGAGAAGCAAGTGACGTCGGCCGCGGGGTTGCGGGAACACCTGGCTGGTCGCAGCGCACGCGATCGAGCCACGACCGCGGAGGGCGTGGAGTCGGTGCTGAAGGCCTCGGCGGTGGTGAAGCGAACGGGCCACCGTGCAGTGCCCAACTCGGGACGAACGAGGCGGCCTGCGCATCGGGCCGAGCCTCCCACTTGCGCTATGACTCGCCAGCGCGCTCCGCTTGTGCTCGCGATGATGGCCTTGTCCACCAAGGTCCGGAAGTGGGAAGTTCACGATAGAGAGCTTGTCTCAAGCTCCTCGCACAAACCCTCCATGAACTTTTCCCGCTTGGCCTCATCGGTGGCCACCTCAGCAGAGCGTACTCGCCAAATGGTTGAACTCGTGGAGGTACTCGATCACACGATTTGCGCCCTGCTTGAGCGCCAGAACTCCTTCTTCTTCGCTTCATCGGCGGGGACATGGGCCCGACGGAAAGTCGACCGAACTCCTCCCACGAGACCACGTGTCCCGCAGCCGCATGGCGAGGAAGTTCTCCCACCATGAGAGTGCCGCACCTCCAACCGATGGGATGCGAAAAGTGCGCCTCGCCTCGGCATCGAGCGACGTTGAGCTTCGCCAACCGACGCGGCCCACCATCTCTGCGCCCAAGGGGTCCTCGGACCGGGAGAAGGTAGGAGGCTGAGTACGGAGGAACTCCGCAAGCCCCCCACGAGTCTGATGTCCACCACCTCCAGATCCGGAGGCACCAGAGGGAGCGGAGGTGTTTCGGCGATAACCTCCAACACCCTACGGCCCTCCGAACGACATGCTCGATTTGCATGAGGACTTCGCCATGGTCGGAGGAGGGAAGATCCTCATCGGGACTACCCGGCTGATTCCGGCCGCTACGTGTCCCACCAGCCATCCTGATTCACTAAGATAAGTTAGCTACAAATCAAGACCCAAGAGCACAGAAATCCAAACTTAGTTAAAATGACCAACGACAGCCACAAAAGAACATGAGACCATAAGTCACCGAATCCACTTCCCGAAACGTCTAACCGTATGGAAGAACGAGTAATCGTTGAGAAGACCCAAAATTTCAGAACTAAAACTGCTCAAAACAGTCCAAAAATCAAGGTATAACCACCTGATAGAATATAGGCATTAGCTAATTTCATATCACTTCTTACCCTTTTATTCCCACAAATTTTAGTTGTATTTACCTCTCATTTCCTACCTTATTTACTCACCACTAGCTAGCTGTCCAAATTTCTTTCTCCAAGCTCTCATGTTTCCCCCAAAACCAAGTTAATCGATAGAGGCTAATTTTCGAAAGGAAGAGAGGAACAACTTTTTCAAACTTAAGTGAGAGTAAGGTGAGATGAGCAAGCTAAGATAGGTAAGGAGCAAAATTAGAGCACTTACTTAAGTTTTCATAAACTATTTGAAAGTAAGTTTTCAAAATATTCTAGAGGCGACCAAGCTAGGGGTTTCTACGGTCAGTATGGCTCTGATACCAACTTTGTGAGGACCCGGAATATTTAACTAGTAACACTTAACCTCCAAATGGTTCTAGCGTTACTAATTAAACATTCTAAGCCTCGATGGACATATGTTTCCCAGAATTGCAACATATGCACATCATCACAAAATTACACATCATTTCCATACAACATATATCACTAAGTTCAACAACGACATACATAAAGTAAAGTTATTACAAAAGAGAGCCGACCGCCAAATATAACATTATACAAGAATGACAATGAGCGTAGCGCCATAAGATGGCTAGAACAAAAGTCGACCGGTTAGCCACACACCCACAAGGCAACCGACCGGCCGCTAAGCTAGTCGCCCCAAGCTACCACAACACACTCACAAAAGTGAGGCCCTCGTGCTCACCTTCTTCCTCTGCAACAAAACAATTAAACATAGCAACCGAGTACAAAGATTGTCTTTGTACCGCAAGATCGACGTGTGGAATAGCAGCACCTATTCATAAACTACATGCAAGCTTATTTAGGTGGAGGTTGTATGTCTCATTTTGCATGAAGCCAATTTTATTTGCAATAATGTAATACATTTTAAAAGCAAGCTTGCAAATCTGTTTAGTTATCAAAGTAACAATAAGTAAAGATACATACAAGTAACCACTGGAAGTGACTATCCCAATAGTCACCACAACATAGCACTAATCCCGATTCGTACCACCCATCAAGTTTTAGTTTAAAAGGTTGTAGTCTAACTCTTGAAAGACCTTGCCAAGCGTGTCCATAACCTAGGACGAGGCTATTCGAATAGTTTTAACCTCGCAGGTGTACCAATGTACCCACACTTCGATCGCCTTTAAGCCACAAAACACACTTCGAAGGTATCTTGCACTGGCTAAGTCCTACGAGACTTTTCCAATATTGTGTATCAACCACGAGCCGTCAGTATGGGTAGAAACACCATACGCTACATTGCAAGTCGAAAGACGACAAATCCCATCACGGTGAAGTCTTTCTTGACACTACAATGCTCCCAACACCATCCCTCCCGCGACCTCCGCACCCGAGGCAATACACGCCAAAGTACTAAGTCAAGAGAGGTCCCATACCCTCTAATGTGGTTAGCACGCTAAAATGCTTGGTTTAGTGTAACAAGATGTTCGGTCCTTGTTGACTCGAGCACCATTCCACCACACCAGAAAATCACACCAACATACCATTGTGCCCAGTCTAAATCATTTTGCTTTTAGTTTTAGTTTTCATAAGTAGACATGGCACAAGGTGGAAATCATAAATCATAATAAGTTTTGTGTGATCAAGGTTATCGACAAGTCGATAACCGCCCATTTCTACCGAAACTAAGCATGGCTAAGCAATTAATTCGCAACTACTAAGTGACAAGAGCCCCTCCACGAACTCTCAATCACAGCAAGTAACCTAGGCTCATGGTAGTAGAGGATAATCATTTGCTAAGGAAATGCATCTACTAGGTCAACTATTAAAACAAAGTAGCAATGCATACATAGAATTTGTAATCAACATAAATACTTAAAATACTGGGATTAACATGATCAAACTGCTTGCCTGCTTGCTGTTGTTCAATTTGTTGCGGAGGGTCGTTCTCGGGGTTACCGCAAATGTCGAATCCTAAGCGAGAGGCAAAAAGAACCAAGAACAACCAATAAGACTAGCAACATATAAACAAATGAGCAAGCAAAAATTGTCCAAATGCGACGAAATTTACACACAAGGTGAAATACGAACATATCAAGACATAGAAACTGGAAAAACCTAAATTGGATTTGTGGTGCAAAAGATATTACCTAAAAACACATTTTCGGCCATAATTAGCACTGTAGCAAAAACATTTTCTAGAAAGATTTTGAAGCTGAAATTTTTATGGCAGCTACTTATTGGTATAGAGGTAACCCATATAAAATTTCAGGTCATTTGGAGTTAAAATGATTTAGTTATGATTTTTCTAAGATGCAAAATTAGCATAATGCACTTTCCAGGAGCATAAATATGTTCAAAACTAATTTTACAGTGAAGTATACCAACACAGGGGTTCTCTAGAATTTATCATATATATTTTGCATTTACAGAGAATTACTTGTGCATTTTATAAGTCTTCCAGAATTTTCTAAATGCTGAAAATAGGTACTAAATCATTAATCAAGGTTTCTGCTGCAATCTTGGACCTACCCGCATTCTTATATTAATATTGGGTTAATTACAAATTTATCAGAGTTGGAATCCTTCATTTTGGACATACACAGAGCAAGATATGCATTTTCTAAAGTTTTATTCATGTCCTGGAATATTCAAAATGACAGAAACCAAGTTATTCCTAGTTATACAATTTTCTGCTACTGGAACATGCTCACATCCATTTTTATAATAAGCTAAAGTGATAACATAATTTATTACTGATTGAAATTAACTAAAAGCGATTAAAATGATTTAGTTATGAGTTTCTAAAGTTTTATATCATTTTCGTTGATAAACAAATGCTACCAAATACAGAACAACCCAATAAAAGAAAATGACGTGGACAACCTCAACCTCGATCTAACATCCCACGGCTCACGCGCACGAAAAGCAAGCGCGCGCGCGCAAAGCCACCGAACCCACCGTTGGATCAAGATCCAACGGCTCACACGAGTGTATGCAACCGACGGTGCGGTTGCTTGGGCCAATCCTAGCCGCAGGTCGGCGGATGGACGGTCAGAGCGCACCAACAACCGGATTGTCCGTTGCACACACGATCTCACCATTGATCGCAAGATCGACGGCCAAGAATGATCAAGGCATCCGAGGGTCCGAATGCCCTCACGATCTAGGCCGTTGATCAAGGGATCGACGGTGGCTAAAGATCGACGCTCAAAAGAGGTATCGACGAGTGGGACCGCATGTCGGTGACTACGAGTCACGATCGCAATGATTTAACCCACGCACAGCGCATCGGGCCCACAAGTCGGCGATTGCAGGCTGTTAAGACCAAATTAATGATTCTAATGATTGACATTAAATAGACTCTAATGATCACGAGACTTGATTTTAAACCTCGCCCACCACAATGTGACCAGAGGTTAATTCCGACAGCGATTAAATGCCGACTCATTTAATTAAGCAATGATTAGACATTAATGATGTCGGAACAGTGCGGAGTGAACCAGAGATTGATTTAAGGATATTGGGCCCACTGGTCAGTGGCTCAATAATAATGATTAAGACACAATTAATAACTAATGATTGGTAATTAATGTGTCCTAATGAGCTGACGAAAACGGGAGCTCTGTGCCGGCAAAACCCGAGTGAGTTCAACGGCAAATCGCCGGCGACACTGGCCGCGGCGGCGCCCACCAAGGACCAAAATGGATTCGCAATAGCACAACGAATCTAAAGATAGCACTCTCGCCGGCGGCGAGGGACTAGAACGCCGGCTAGACGGAAAACGAAAACGGGAACCTTACAGCTAAATGCGAAAATCGCGATGAGCTCCACTGCAAGCCTAGGATGCGGGTTCCAAAGCTTCTAAGGACTAATAAGAAGCTACCTTAGGGACGAGAAGCTCCAAAGATGGCCGGAGAAGTTTGACCACGGTGGAAACTCGCCGGACTCGGAGAAGAAAACCCGAAAATGACACCCTGAGCCACATGAGTGATGCCAAGGCTTCAATATAGCTTCATGATGATTCACAGAAGCTACATGAGCAAGTAATTGGAAAATGGAGCACTCACCTGAGCTGAGGAAGAAGATGACCAAATTCGGCCGAATTTGAACAAACCCCAAATTGGACAATTCCTGAGAATCAAATCCAAAATTAAGTGAGGAAAATGTTCAAGGAAGTAAATAGATAAGGTTAGGGCAAAGAAACGTGAAGGAGGACCACTGGAACACCAAGAACACCGATGGAGCTCCACGGGTCAACAATGACGATTTGCCATTTTTGAGGTGTTAAGCTCCAATGCTGTGAGTGAAGCTTGGTGGTGGTCTAAAGACATACCAGGAGGCATTGAGGGTGCTTATAAAGCCATGAACGTGTTAGGGCTTGCACCACTCCTCTCTCGGGCGGCAAAACACAAAACACGAAGCGCGGCCGACAAGGAAAAGAGGTGAAGACGTGCACTAGGGCATGGCCTAGCTCAGTGTACCTCCCATACCCCTACACGTCGGCTAGGGTGGCTTTAGGGAGCAAGAAATGACCTCACCATGCCTTGCTTGTTTTCGCACGGCGGAGGTTGAAGATGACCAGCGCAAAGGCTCGGCGATTCACACCGCTGGATGAGACACGAACGGCCGAGATAGTGCCACGCCACGGGCTCTAAAACACAACGGGAGGTTGCGAGCCCTACGATTAGAAACGAATGGCTCGATTGCTCCACGCCGCAAACTCTATTTACAACGATAGTACGCGAGCGTTGGATCTTAATCCAACGGCTCGATTCAAAAATGCAACCGGAGGGTCCGAAAGTCTCGGCGCATCTCGCGGTTGGATGGAGATCTAACGGTTGACAATCAAACTTGCAACCGGAAGGTCCGAAGTCTTACACGCTGCGGGCCGTGCGATTTCGATCCAACGGTCGAGATCGATTCGCGCTTTAAAGAGTGGCTCGAGTGCGCTTAGTTGATCGGACCAAGTCAAATGGCTCGAGCCCAGTCCACTTCGAACCCAAGCAACAAGAAACCACGCTTGACTTTAAAATTAGAACAGAGACCTTGAAGGATTTATTTGAGGTAGCAAATTAACTCCAAAATTATGAAATTTTACAGGAGCTTGCTAACTCAAATATTTACCTCGAGTAAAATTTTCAGAGGTTTTTATACTGTGAATAAATCTCCAAAATTTCTGCAAGGCTCTGTTTTAATGTTTAACTAAGAGTCAAACAGGTTTGACTGCCTCTAAAAATATTCAAACAATTTCTAAAAATTGTGAAATTTTTCAGAAGGGTCACATACCATCACAGAGACTTAGGAAAAATATTTTCAGAGGATGATCATAAGATTTGACAAGATTGTTTTTGGAATAGCAAGATTTGGATCAACAAGACTTGTGACAATGTAATTCCATAATTCTTTGAACAAGAATTGATTGGCACAACAGGAATTACATGATGTAAGAAAAAGTTTTAATTTCTACTCATTTTCTTACATTTGAAACACAAGCCCAAAATTTGGGATGTTACAGAAACATCTCTTAGGTCATGAAATGCGAGCTGACGCATATAATGAGGGAAGAGCTTTACTGATGGGCGTTAACGGTGATGGCGGTGTTGTGGTGGTGCCCAGCCGAAACGAGTGCTCAAGCCTTACCTGGAGCTCAAGCTCATTTGAGGGAGGGAGGAGGTGGGGCTAGCACTGGTGTGGTGAGGAAAGGCAATGAGGGGGCTCGGGATTGCTATATATGAGCAATGGGGCGGAGATGCTCGAGAGCTTGTGAGGCATTCCGCATGACTCGACAATGAGGAGTGGTTGGTGATTTTGACAGGGTCGACGGCACAGTGCAGACGATGTGATGGGTTAAGCGACGGCGAGTAATGGCCAAGTGACAGCATCTGCCAGTGCACTCGAGCCTAGTCGCAACGTCGTGCCCTAGGTTTGCGTTCTTTTGACGCCAAGCGAGGGAGAGAGACACAACTGCCCCTGGTCTAAGACCGAAGGAATTTAACCTGGTTGCACCGAGTTCGGTCAGCAGCTGGTCGGAGGAACAGGGAATGGGGGGACAAGAGAATAGGCTAGGGAACAACATGGTGATTGCTATTTTCCTGATTTTTGCTAAGAGAATTCTTGTTAACCCTCAGTTTTATCTTTAGAATAACACATTGACCAAACCCTAACTATGTTGGACCTATAAAAACAGATGGCAATGCTCATTGCCTTATTCTCTGTTAGCCTCTAACGGCATACATTACCTACTGACCTATAGACTAGCTTAGTCGGGGCGTAACTTGCTAACTGTGATATCCTCAACTAAAAGTTAATGTCATACTACTACCCCTAACACCATTTGGTTATGATTGACTTTTTAGCTCACTAATATAGTTATTACCTGATTACCCTGGTTTAGACTCCATACTCATTTACTAACTATCCCAACTAAAGAGGTGTTTGCTGACTCCACTACCCATCAGTGGACTATCATCCTTACAAACTCTAATTTACCCACTAAGTGCTCTTACGCTACTTACTAATCCTTCTACTAATTATCTTTTGACAGACCATCTAATGCCTTCAATTAGTCACTGTGGTGGAACTATCAGGTACACCTACATGCACTGGGAAAAGAGAGAGAGATATATATAGGGCTCACTGCCATCTACTATTTCCTTAAAGCACTACTGGTCATTTGATTATCTAAATCAATCTCTAACGGACTGATTCACTTGATGAAGCCCTAACCACTTCTATCTAAGTTGCTAATGATGGTTCCTACTCATGACTTATCTTTGCATACCTTTCAAGGAGTGTATTTGCAACTACGATGTACCTGATGAATCCCTTGCTCTTAGCAAGCTCATGCAACTTGATGCAAACATCTAATCTCCCTCAAGAAAGCACAAGCAGCAAGAGCACTTGCTAAAGTAATATCATCAGGACTTACATTATTTACTTCCATCAGTGCATAGACTTCAAGAGCTTCATCTGGGAAGCCGTTTTTCACATACCCTGATATCATGGCTGTGGCATCTTTAGTCTCCATTCTTGAGGCTATTGTGAATTAATCCTTAAGGTCTTGTTTGTCTAGTGGGGAGATCTATCCAAGGGAGAAACAATCCAAGGGGGGATTGGGTTGATCACCTCCCTCCACCCAATCCCCTCCCACCTTGGATCTAATCTCTTGATTTATTTGGGCAAATGGTTGGAGTAGTAGGGATTGCATATATTAAAAAATCTAAAAGCAAAAAAAGAATATAGAAAATTCCAAATACAACATTAAAAAATCGGAACAATTCAGAAAAATTTCCAAAACCAAACCAAAAAATTCGAAAAATATCAGAAAAAATTCACAAACAGTCCAAAAAATTCGAAAATAATAATAAAAAGTGCAGAAAAGTCGAAAACAAAATCATAAAAATTTAGAACAAAAGGTCTAGAAATTTCAAAATTAAAAAAACACATATTATAGAATTTCAAAAAATATTAAAATTTTGAATACAATCTCTAGAAAATTGGATAACAAATGATGTTATTACAGAAACATCTGATATCAGGCTTGGAGTTAGCATGCCATTGGTACATGTTTACTGAGTTGCTGAATCGCATCAGGACAGAAAGGAAGCAACAATCCAAAAATGTCTTGCATTAAGTTCATGATGGTCTAGACAAAAAAACTATGATATCAAGAGATCTCAAGGATTTTGTTCCACAACATCAAAACTCTAAACATGTCTTGCATTAGAGCAACTGATGACTTCTTGATAATCCAAATTAGTCCACAAGGTGTCCAATATGTCATGCTCTCTGAAGAGGAGGTACTTTGAATTCCACAAAGCAAAGATAATTACAGCACTGGCTCCAATATAACTTAGATCGGTTTTTGGCAGCACAATTACATAGCATCAGAAAAAATAAGCTCAAATATTTTGTTCAGCTGCTCCGGCAGCGTAAAAAAGGAGAGAGCAACAAAAGTTTGTACTTGTAAGCATGAGCATCCGAATGAAATTCACCAACACGCAAAATTAACTAAGCTAATTTACAAATTCAAGCTTGGAATGTGTACCAGTAACGAAAAATGATTCCAGAAACTAATTGGAAGTGTCTAAGGTGAGGGGTTGCTAGTCTAAACATTTCCTTTGACCAACAGGAGGCAGAACCATAAATTTCCTAGGATGACTAAATCACAATAAGAAATTACCATGAACTCTATCAGAAAAGTACTTCCTATAAACAACCTTCGAATAGATAATGTCCCAGAAGTCAAAACATTTTAGTCAGAAATAAGAATACCTCCAAGCTTACTCAGATTATGACAAACTAGAAACAACCTTATCACAGTCATTACTAAACTAGTTAAGTTGGTAGCTGAAAGCTTGGAAGAAACCATACCTCATTCTTTCCTGTCAGTATTGGCTTTCCATTGAGAAGCTCTGCAAAAATACAACCCACGGACCACATGTCAACTACTGGCCCATATTTTGTGCTTCCTAGAAGCAACTCTGGAGGCCTGCAAATTATCAAGCCAACAAAATAGTCAACAAGGTCCAAGTAAAAGTTAAATAATATATACATTTTTGCATAAGAAACCATAACCCTGCAAAATTGCAAGTAGAAGCTCTACCTGTACCACAGGGTGATCAAACGGTTAGTGAGGTTTCCGTTGTGATCGCTTGAAAATGGTCTTGCCAGGCCGAAGTCAGCCAGCTTCAAGTTACCCTCATTGTCTATCAAGAGGTTAGATCCTGCAAGAGTAGATTATGATGCAGCATTAGCACAAAAACAAACGAGTAACTATATAACCCCCAAAAATGCAACTAAATTGTTTGTCAGATACCTTTAATATCACGATGCAGAACTTGATTAACATGTAGCACTGGTACATGACAACATACCAGGCATCCCGCGATCATTAGATCAAGAAAAACACCTATACATATCGATGGTTTTACCTTAATCTGCGGCACGGTGAACCGCATCCCGGGCCTATCCGATAACCCAGTCAAGTCATGGTCCATGTACTCGAAGACCATGTAAATGCTCCCCTTGTACAAGTCATTAGCTTCAGTCTTTTCTGAATACTGATCAAGAAAAGCACCTATACATATTGATGGTTTTACCTTGTTTATGTTTTTTGCTAGCTGCTAGAAACAACACTTATAGGATGCTTTACAAAGCAACATTCAGTTTGAGGCTTGGACCTAAGATCTTAATTGCTACCTCCTGTCACTTTTTTAGAATCTGGGTATTTTTCATGTAACTAAGAAATACCCAGCATATGAAAAAGATATGCAAAAAATCCAAAATGTGCTAACACTAAACTAAATAGTGCATGCTTGCTTGAAAATATTTAACAGCTAATACTAGTGCATATCACACTACTGTTTGAATCAAAACATTTTAACAACAAATTCCTCATTGCTAACCACACTAGTTTAAATCCAAAGTCTGGACCATTTCCAATTACACAGACTGCTACATATAAAGGTAGATGGGAATCATATTTGCAAATCTGAACAAAGTATCTGAACATAGTTTCTAAAATTTGGGTGAAATACCTGACCTGGTGAGGACTCCTATCCGGTAGGTTGTTGTCGTCTTAGCGGGGGTAGACCGTCAGGGTAGCAAGCGGCGGGGTCGCCGAAGATCAAGTTGCAAGCGAGGTCACGGACGGGCACGGAGTCGCGGGGGAAGGAGGAGAGTCCTCCAGCTGCTGCCAGAGTCGATGCGGAGGGAGGAGGCGCAGTCCTCCAGCCGTCGTCGGAACGGTCAAATCCCCGGGGGTGCAAAACCCTAGGAGAGGAGGACGAGGAGAAGGAGGATTAGTTGTTGCTGCCGCCGTCGCTTGAGTCCGGGAGGAGGAGACGCTGGAGTTGGGGAGGCAGCGCCATCGCACTCGGAGAAGGTCGCGACTCGCGAGCGCACACGACGGGGAAAAGAAACACGCCTGCGACGAGAGTCTTCTTACCCACGTGGATATTAGGCTGGAACGGACAGGGATTTTCCCCAGCCCGGCCGGATCCAAACAAAGTTTTGCGCTGTGCTGGAAAATCTTCCCCCGTCAGATGATCCCCGTGGATTGAGTCCCAATCCCGGTCGATCCTGGTGCTGCCAAACAAGGCCTAAGTATTTTCAAATCACTCTCTAACTAACTCTTAGCTATCCACTAATCAATCCCCTATTTCACTTAAGAAACCTCTTGTCAAGGATGTACCCTACTTTTATTGAAGATTGAAGTTTTACATATAACAAATACTGTAATGTTCAACTGAGCTAGTTGTTAAGTAATATTATGACTATTCTGAATTAGCCCCTAGTTAGCACAATTGTATCTTGCTAACTAAATAACCATTAACCCCTAACCTACTATCCTGGGTTACTATAGCTACTCACCCTGCTAACTAACTACTAATTAGCTTCACAAAATGCAACTGCATCTGTGAACTTCGCGGATATCGTCATGACCAAACTAACCAACTAATAATTCTGATTATACACTGATAGTTAGCTAACCTGCTCAAATCCTTATGTTAAGGATGCACTAACTATGAATCCTCCAAGCACTTGATTTACTCCTCACAATTACTCACTTGATTTGTCTCTCAACAATTCTACCATTTAACTACTAATCTAATCCATTGTGCCTACTACCATTAGTATTCATAGAATGAGATAGCCTACAGAAGGGAGCTCAGGAAGAGATACAGAGGATGGATCGGACGAGCGCATGGACACACCGCAGTGCATGCGGGCAACGTGGAGAAGATACACTGCAGGTGGGGTCTGGAGGGAGAAAAGGAAATGAGTTTTCTAGTTTTCAGAAAATGTTTGCCAGTTTAAGTGAATTTTTAAATATAGGTGCTGAGCTCCAAAAATTATGAGAATTTTTGGGAAGGTTTACGACACAATGTATATTATTATTTAATTGTTTCAGAGTTTAATGTGCTGATAGACAACTCTGATATTTGCTGAACAACCCTAATTGGACTTTTGCACCTTTAGTATTTAGGTTTTGAGTTTTATGTTTTCGATCTATAGGGCTTACATTGCTAGGGTTTTCTGTAATTACCACCTATGCCGGCAAAAGAAATGTAGCTCAAATATTCCCAAAAGAAATATACAATCAAGTCAATGACAAATAATGTGCAAAAAGTTTTTAAAATCCCATATTTTTGTATTTGGGCATTTTTGGGATGTTACATATGGCTAATCCGAAGCTGTAATGGGGCATCTCCCTAGACTCGGCGTCAACTAAAGATTCGACGATGTAGATGAAGCTTGGTACACCCAATTGCCCTGTGTGGTGGGAAACAAGGCCCAATCGAAAAGATACAAAGGTACGCGACGAGGTGCGTCCTAACAACCTCGTCTGGTGCATCCGCAGGGCATTGACTGAAATGCCTAAGCCATGTCCGAGGGACACAACGTGCCCTGTTTGGCACAGCTAGGCCGAACTAATTCACCAAGCAGGCTTTCCAATCCACCGATGGACGGGGTGGAATAAGTGCATCTCTCGTGATCAGCACACCGGTCAAGGAGGCATCCTGGAGAGTGATCGTCATCTCTCCCCACCGAAAGTGGATTGTGTGCATCTCGGTTAGACCTGTTCAAACGCCAGGCCAGGCCAGAAAAAGCCCACCTCAAACGGACAGGCCCAAGCCCGGCCCCAAACTTCATTTTTGAATTTAAAAATATTATTTTAATTCTTTTTGGAATAAAAAGTAATATTAATTCATTTCGAGAATAAAAAGAAATAGTATTATTATTGTTTTTATATATTAATTTCAGCGAGATTTTGGGTCAAAAATCAAGTCCCAAACCCGGCCCGAACCGGGCCGCCGGGCCAGGCCACCCCGAATAAGTCTAGTCTCGGGTCCCCATCTATCAACAAGTGTAGACATGAGACTCCCATCTAGGGTGAAGTAGCGGCCGACGTGGAGCATCCTCGCAAAGGGCAACATGTTCGTGTCTCGAAGGGTTGGGACGTGGCGAGGGTCAAGCTCTCAGTAATGCTTCTCCGAGCTAAGCACGAGGGGTGGAGGACCATCCCCGTCCTCGGTGATCCACAACTTTTTCTGGTGATGTTTGTCGTACAATGGTTCGAGTAGCACCGTTAGAGGCATGACTTGCAAGAGATGAAATACGAGTTAGTTCAGAACAAATAGAATGCCAAAATACATAGAAACGAAGCATTAAAATGAAATGATGTACAGAAAGACGCAAATATTATAACATTATTCGTGAACTTATAATGACGATAAAAGTAAGTACGACTAAGTTAACTAAGACTAAATTAATCACGACAAATTAACTATGACTAATTTAATTACGACTAATTTAATTGGTCCTAATTAATTATGAAAAATTAATTACGACTAATTTACTATGAGTAAATTAATTAAGACTAATTAATTATGACAAATTAACTATGACTAATTTAACAACGAACAACGACTAATTAACTACGACTCGTTACAAAATCAACTACGATAAATTAACTATGACTAAATTATTCACGACAAATTAATTATGACTAATTAACTATGACTAAATTAATCATAACTAAATTAATTAGGACTAATTAAATATGACTAAATTAATTATGACTAAATTAAATACGACTAATTAATTACGACTAAATAATTATGACAAATTAACTTTGACTACATTAATTACCACTAACTAATTACAGATTAATTAATTATGATTAAATTATTTTAGCACTAATTACATAGTTAATAAACATAATGCATAGGAGAAAACAATTAGCTCCTTTTGATGTCGAACTTTCTATACTAATACGACCGCTAAGCACTGCTCTAAACACTCCTTTATCGACAGCGAAATCGAACCGCTCTATCCTCTCTGTCTCTCGACAGCGAATTTTTATTTATGTTTGTTGCTATTACCTGATTACAAAATAAGATTAATGAACTCCAGATTCTGGAAATATAACTTGTGCTGGTTGCGTAATACCTACTTCCTTTCTTCCTGGTAATTGTCGCCTGTGAGGTAGTTTTGTGTATGCAAAGTCCATGTAACATCTGTTGGTCGATGACATTTGTTAGGAATTACCATTGGTAAGTTTTCCTGGGAATGGCCAGAACCAAACTGCACGTTTTTCCTGCATTTGGAAATAGTAATTAGTAAATGTCCCTCCATTGCCTTGACCATTTCGTTTCTGCTTTCAGGGAACCGGAATTGAGATCTGCTCCATCAGACTTATTGCCGGTATGTTTACATTGGATTCTTGCATTATAGCTGGTGGGGGTAGTTCTGTGGTTGCAACGATATGGTATTGAACTTTGCGAAGAGTAACGCCTTAAACATTTTCATCTAGCACCCATTTGTTACAGGTGTATTGGAGGATCTTCATCAGCTTAACTATGTTGTGCACAAGGCTGGATTACTTCTACAGGACAGCAAGTATTAGTGACTGAAAAAGCTCAAAGGACAGTAAGTATATCAGAATGTATAAATTGCTCGAAACAATAGAAAACATCACATAAGCAAGGTGATATGAAAAAAATGGGATGTCCGGCTGGGGGTGGGGGTGGCCAGCTTACCTTGGTGGTGCATGGGAGGCGCTTGGGGGATGAGGCGTGCCGGGCTCGAGGAGGAGGTGCGCCGCGCTTGGGGGAGGAGGGGCGTCGGGTTCAGAGAGGCAGCGGCTCGTTGTCCAGCCACTTCATTGCTTTCTCCGCTCCAGCAACATGCACCTCCCCACGATGCACTCCTTGGACACCTTGTGCATGGCCTTGCAACTCCAATATACGTACACAATTCAAGACACGTTAGAATCTTAATACATGTATGCATGCATGGATTGGTTGCCGCTACAAACAGAGTATATATTTTTGTAGGTATATGAATACGTACTTGGCTCGTAGGCTGCAGACGTCAAGCAAAGATTGAGGAGAGCTCGTGGACACGAGGCCGACGATGTTGACGATGACGTCGTGAGGAAGAGCGACGGTGATCGCCAACCTCTTCGCCTTGGTCCTCGCCGTCATGCTCTTCTGCAGCAAGAACTCGATCGATCGCCTTGGTTCTTCTGCTGCAAGAACTTGCCTTAGTTCTTCTGCAACAAGAACCCACCTAATTACTGCTAGAAATGGAAGCATCGTACGAAGGTCGACGTGCGAGATGAAGAGACACATCGCGCGGGTGTCGAAGCGGCATTGAACATATCACAGACACTTCCAACCGCAAACCGTCTGTGATACCAAATTAATTATCACGGATAGTTATATTTAAAAGCCGTCTATGATGTTTGCAATAATCACAGACGGTTCTTGTTAAGAACTGTCTGAGAATTATCACAAACAATTCTTATTAAAAACCGTCTATGATAATTCTATATCACAGATGGTTATACCCATCGCGAGTAACATAGATGGTCGCGATTGTAAAGTTATCTGTGATAATAACAACACTGACGATTTTCGGGGAACTGTTTGTGATGAGGCATCCAGTATAGCCGCTTTTGTAGTAGTGGCCGCCACCAACGTGCCGGCACCCCACCGCCTCGTCGACGTGCCTTCGCCATCTCCCACAACGTGTCTTCCTCACCCGCTGAGCCTCCCTTGCCCGGCCCTCCTCTCCTGTGAGCGATACCGTTGGCTGCCTCCATCTCCCCCGCTCCATCCTTCTTCCCCGTCTCCGGCGGCTACCACCGCTGAATCTGCCACCGCCTCCTATCGCTTCCTAATTGCTCTTCGCTCTCGTCGCCCCCGCCGCCCACCACTCTCCTTCGACCCGTGGCCTGTAGCGCCCCTAGCGCCCCACCGCCCACCTTCTATGTTTGGGGGCTCCCGTGAACCCCGAACCTAACCCAAGCTGTGATGAGAGACGATGATGACATCGTGGTGGAGGACAACGAGCTCGCCGGAGAAGATGACCTCGCCGGATGAAACAAATCTCCAAACAAATCACAAGGTCTGAAATTTGAATTATTTTCACAAAAATTATCATTCAAATGATATATAGCAATTCTGAAAATTTTAAGGCCCAGTCAATTCAATATTCGTAGCCCAACCAGCAATCCGACCTTAAACAATCGAGCCCAACTAGAGGCACACCAGATTGTTAGGCCAGAAGTCAGTAACTAAAGAGAGTAAGTTTGTGTTTGGTACTCAGCATAGGTTACGTTTGGTTTACCCATTACGGATTTTTTTAAAAAATAATACTATTTTAAAAAATTACAAAAATAAATAGTCGATTTTTTTTACAAAAGTAGGTGTCTGTCGCTATTTGGATTAGCGATAGGTTCCTGTCGCCATTCCAATTGGCGATAAGGACCCTGTTGACTGCTTATCGCCGATCCAGCTTCCTATCGCCATTTGAACTAGCTACAGGAAGTGAACAGTATTCCTGTCACCTGTTGAAATGGTGATAGAAGTCGTGGGTTCCTGTCGCCAGGAATTGGCTATTTAAACCCCAAAATTCGGTGTAAATATCCTTTTAATTCCTGAAAAAAGAGAAAGAAGTGAGAATAGCAAGGAGGAGAGGGGAAGAATCTTAGCAAAATCCCTGCTAGTTCCTAGCAGAGGAGAGAGAGATGGAGCATCACATTTGGTCGACTATTTTGCAGGTAAATATTTTTGCAACTTCGTACAATATTTTGAAATCTTGCCGGTTAGCAAACAAAAATAGCGACATAGATTTCATTAGATTAGATAACTTTAGCTGTTTTATGTAGTACATCATTTGCACTGTGTATAGTTTAGTTAATCGTGTAGATATTATTTATGTTGCAGTACACAAATGATTTAGACTAAATCTACGAAAATAGGAATACATCTATTAAAAATATGTAAAAAATACATAAGTGTAGCTTAGTAGGGTAGGTGAACCCAACTGAAATAATCCCAATGTAATTATGATTGGCGTTTGTGCACAGTAATTAATCTCTTAGTGCTGAAAATACGTTTGAAGCTAGGGAAATATGAACATTTCTATAAAATACCTAAAAAATTGCAGAGTAGGTTACTACAGTAGGTAAAGGCCAACCAAAATAATCCCAACATAATTATGATCGTTGTTTGTGCGTAGTAATTATTCTGTTAGTGCCGAAATACGTTTGAAGCTAGGAAAATAGGAATATTTCTATAAAATACCTGAAAAAATTGCAGAGTAGGTTAGTAGGGTTTGTATAGCTTAATCAAAATAATTCTAACTTAAATTTGGTTTCTATTTGTGCAAGATAATTATTTTTGCAATATATACACTGAGTTTTCAGGCATGGCGGACCCTGTTGGAAATATGCCCTAGAGGCACTCATAGAGATGATTATATTTCATTATGTTCATGACATTTGATAATATGTTATCTTGTTCGTTGAATTAATCATCAGTTATATACATCAATGAGTATGTGACTTGTTGGTGAAACTCTTTATCTTATATGATGTCGTTCTAAAAGCATCATTGGTCGAATGTCACCGGCTGAACACCAGTGACTCTACGATCAAGACATATATTGATTGATGACCATGTTTCACCTGGTCATGGATATAGAGATATCGAATCAATAATGTGGACACATGTTAGAGAACATAGTGTTGGATAAGACCCACCTTGAGACACTATTGAGATTGTTATGATTCTATGTGTCGTTAGTTGGTCTCAAGCAATGATGATGTATAATCCTTAGACACGAGACCAAAGATGGTTTTCTACATGTGTAATAGCACTCTTAGGGGTTGCCAAACGCTACTCCAGAATCGGTAGTTATAAAGGTAGCTTTGGGTATCCTATGAAACATGCGGAGGAATGTGACTGGTCGGATATGGGATTTGCCCCTCCTAACATAACGGAGAGATGTCTCCGCCCTCATTGTGGTCGAATAAAGAAAGTGCATGACCATGCCACAAGTGGTCGGTGTCGACCACATGAAGTTATTCGACACTTGATCGAAAGTATTGAACAATCCATGGATGACATATTATCTCACCGAGTTCAACCGATGTCGTGAGGCAAAGGGAGAATACACAAGCAAGTCGCTCAGCTTGCCGAGGTCGAGATCGTGGAAGTCGATGGAGATGCGACCTAGTCGAAGACTACTTGACATAATCACCAACCGGTCGTAAGGAGTTGCAAATCGGTGGTAAGGAGTTACGAATCGTTGTAATCGATTATGAACTGGTCGTGACTAAGTACGAGCCTGGTCGTAAGTGATAAGGACCGTCGTAGATCATATTGCATTAAGGTTCGTCCGATATATTCTCGTATGTGTTCGAGAATCGTTATGTGCTGCTAGGTATCACGACGCAGTCGTGATCGGAAAGAGTTTCAAGTCACAACCGATTACACACGAACCTATAGGGTCACACACTTAAAGGGCTAGGATTTGATTTGGATGGATATCTCAATTTTATAGGCCACGAGTTCCTAATGGGCCACAAGTTGAGGACCCAATATGGATGCCTATATATAGAGGCGGTGGCATGAGGTATGATTGATCAATCTTTTCGAAGAAACTCTGAAACCCTAATAGCCACGCTCTCCTCAACCACACCGCCGGAGTTAGCACTCCTGCGCGTGGTGTCCCTGCCCCGTACGTGTGGATACCTTGGAGGTGTTGTTGCGATTCATCAAAGACTAGGATCGATCCGCAACTCACGACGCTCATCTGAGTAGGAGGAGAAGGCGCGGCAAGTACGACTACGACTGCTTCAACTCGCTCGACTCTACTTCCGCTACGAGTCGACGCGTCTAGTGGTAATCTCGTGATCTATCGTAGCCTTCTCGCGATCCTTCAGTGGTATCAGAGTCATCCCGTTTAGTTTTAGATTCGGATTAGATGCATATGGTGATATGCGGGGGGGGGGTCATAGATGTGATCTATTTCTATTTCTGTTGGTCGTTCTATGTGATAGATCGTTCTTGGCGATAGTCGATATGATCGTCCATGCGCGGTGGTCGTAAGGTGATTGATGATCGTTATTCTGTGATCGTGTGTTCATGGTCGTATCACGACTTGCCTCTATCGGTCGGGTTTCCGCCATCGGGGCAGACAGTGATTGTAAATCCATGGAGCACGCGAAGATCAATCTGGTTGATCGAATCAGAGTTGCGATCGGAAAGGGTTAATGTGATTAATCCAATGCGATTTACATGGACGGAGCAGTAGATTGGATCTACATTGTCCGAAAATTTTCGCATACAGGTGCTGCCGCCCCTGTGACCCCGCTCCCCTCACCGGCGAGCGGAATCGCCAAAAAGGACCTTAGAATATAGATAGGACTTCCGCCGTTCTGGTGCGAGTTGCCACCCTTGTGGATTAGGACCTTAACTTGGTTTTTGGTATCGCTAATTCTCGTCATACGTTAGATAGAATGCGATTCTATGCCTAACTTGTTTTTGTAGGTTTTTGTGAATAGTATAACCCATAATGTATGAGATGCATGTATGTGTGTAATTCTTATGACCTGCGTGTCATGCTTATTGCAGCCCAAGGCTGTCTATATTTGTATAACGGCCTGCGTGTCGACTTGCGATGCTTCTTCACTCTTTGTATTTTTATCACTAGTGCTATTAGCAGTAATGGTTTAGTGGGAGTACTTGGAGGTTTTAGCCACTTGGAGACATGGCGAACAGGAAGCACGACGATGGAGATCATCTTGTGGAAGGGTCATACTATATCGCAATGCAATATGATTGACTGTGAATACCTTTCTTTTGTCTTTTATTTCTATGCATGTTATTTAATTGCTTTTGAATGCTCTTGATATGGTAGAAGTAAAATTCTCTCACTTAATATTGTGTTAAAATTGATGCCCTCCCAATGTACTGCACCATCCAAAGTCTTGTATTTTAATGGTAGGTCTTGCCAAAGCAGAGTGCCATTAACTCTCCTTGACTAGATGGGTTTGTGTCAGACACTTACACGCTTAGCATTGGTCTAACTTGACAAGGTCATCATACATGATTATGGACCTTGGGGCATAGGGTTGGGTGCCGGAGCATAGAGATGCTGCCCAACAACAAGAGTCATATAGAGATATGATTAGCAAAGGGTTGCTTACCATATTCACTAATCTTCTAGCACTGATGCCAAAGCTCACTAGGAGATTAATTAATTATGGATCTTGAATCACTAGAATGTCATAAGAGGGATATGGTATTTAGTGGGAGTATCTTTATTAAATTGTTTAATACAAGTTACTTTTTGAACATATGTCTTAGTTTTGCATAATTTATGTTGTAGATCATGGCACCAATCATTTGTACCTACATCCAGCTTTTGCTTTACGCTCGTGACTTGATAAGGAAAACTGAATGGAACAAATTTTGTGGATTGGTCCGCAACCTAAGAATTGTTCTTAGACAAGATAAAAGGAACATATTCTAGAGGAACCAATTCCAGATGTGTCTGCTGAAAATGCTGCTGCTGTTGCTCTTAAAAGCGCATATAAAAAGGCATGTGATGAGTCCCTTGATGTTAGCTGTCTTATGCTTGCTGCTATGAACTCGCACTTCGTAAGAAGTTTGAGAACATTGAGGCCTACGATATGATCGTGGCGCCAAAGGCATGTTTGAGACATAAGCAAGAACTGAGCGATATGAGATCTCAAAGAAATTGTTTGGTTGTAAGTCGGCCGAGGGTAGTCCGTGAGCCCACATGTGATCAAGATGGTTGGTTACACATGAGCTTGAAAAACTTGGTTTTCCACTTAGTCAAGAGTTGGCTACGATTTGATTCTTGCTTCGCTTCCTCGCAAGCTATGGGCCGCTCATTCGAACTTCCATATGAATAGTTTAGACAAGAATCTCACCGAATCGCATATGATGCTCAAGATCTGAAGACATCATTAAAAAAGCAACATCATGTGATGATGGTGCAAAAGAGTACGAGCTTCAAGAAGAAGGCTAAGACTAAGGTCAATAGAAAGGGCAAGGCTAAAGCTTCGGATAGGATCCAAACTAACAAGCCTAAGCCTAAGACTAAGTCTCGCCCGACTCAAGAGAATGAATGCTTTTACTGTAAAGAGCTAGGCCATTGGAAGAGGAACTGCAAGAAATACCTAGTCGATCCGAAAAGAATGGTGGGACTAAACCTCCACTGTGTATTAATGTTATAGATGTTTTTCTTGCTGATTCTTCCGTTAACTCATGGGTATTTGATACCGGATCGTTGCTCATATTTGCAATTCGATGCGTAGTCTAACAAGGATTAGGAGAGTTGCAAGAGGCGAGATGGATCTTCACGTCGGGAATAAAGCAAGGGTTGCTGCATTAGCCATCGGGACCTTGCCATTACTTTTGCCTTCAGGATTTATTATGGAATTAAATAATTATTATTACATTCCAGCCATGAGTAGAAACATTATCTCTGCCTCATGTTTGATGGCAGAAGGTTATAAATTCATTATTGAGAACTATGGTTGTTCTATATTTTTGAATGAAGTGTTTTATGGCTATGCACCTGTTTTGAATGGATTGTTTGTTTTGAATCTTGATGTTGCACCTGTCTATAATATTAATGCAAAGAGGCTTAAGCCTAATAATATGAATTTCACTTTTATTTGGTATTGTCGTTTGGGTCACATAAGTGAGAAACGTATGAAGAAGCTCCATGATAATGGAATTCTAAACTCATTTGATTTAGAATCATTTGAAACGTGCTGAATCTTGCCTACTTGAAAGATGACCAAGACTCCTTTCACCGGTCGAAATGAGAGGGCGTCCGACTGTTGGCACTCGTACATACCGATGTATGTGGACCAATGAGCATGACAAATAGAGGTGGTTTTCGTGACTTCATTACCTTCACCGATGACTATAGTAGATATGGATGTCTATTTAATGAGACACCCGTAATCCTTTGAAAAGTTCAAGGAGTTCCAGAGTGAGGCATGTAATCAACTTGGCAAGACAATCAAATCTTTACGATCCGATCGTGGAGGTGAATTTTGAGCCATGAATTTGGTGATCATTTGAAGCAATGTGGAATTGTTCCACGCCTACACCACCGCACTCCACAATGGAATGTGGTGTCCGAGTGGCGAATCGACCTTGTTGGACATGGTTGGCCGATGATGAGCTAATCTGACCGCCATTGTATTTTTGGGGTTACGCCTTGAAACGCCGCTTTCACTTTAAATAAGTTACTATCAAAATCAGTAGATAAGACACCATATGAGATGTGGACTGGGAAGAGTCCTAGATTGTCTTTTCTAAGGATTTGGGGATGTGATGTCTATGTTAAACGTTTGACGTCTGATAAACTCACACCCAAGTCTGATAAGTGCTTCTTTATAGGATATCATAGGGAAACCAAAGGATATTACTTCTACAACAGGGAAGAGGGCAAAGTTTTTGTTGCCCGAAATGATGTATTTTTGGAGAAAGAGTTTCTTTCAAAAGAAGTCAGTGGGAGAAAGGTGCAAATCGAAGAAATTCGGGAAACATCTAGAAGTGTTTCAACTCCTACTGAACCTCTACAGGATGAACAAATTGTTGTTGAACCTGTAGATGAGGCATCAGCCCCACGTAGATCTAAAAGGCCACATCAATTGCCTATAAGGTATAGACATGATGTATTATTGTTGAATAATGATGAGCCTAAGTCTTTTGAGGAAGCGATGATGGATCCAGACTCTGAGAAATGGCTTGAAGCCATGAAATCCGAGATAGACTCCACGAGTGACAATCAGGTTTGGAATCTGGTCGATCCTCTTGATGGTGTTAAAACCATTGAATGCAAATGGATCTATAAGATAAAGATTGATATGGATGAAAATGTTCACATTCATAAAGCTCGACTAGTCGCAAAAGGGTTTCGATAAGTTCAAGGGGTTGACTACGATGAGACTTTCTCACCGCAGAGCGATGCTTAAGTCTATACGGATCATTCTAGCTATTGTCGCATATTTCGACTATGAGATATGGCAAATGGATGTCAAAACAAATTTTCCTTAATGGAAACCTAATGAGGATGTGTACATGACACAACTTGATGGTTTTGTCGGTCCAAAGAATGCTACGAAAGTATGCAAACTTCAAAAGTCCATTTATGGGTTGAAGCAAGCATCTCGGAGTTGGAATATACGTTTTGATGAAGAGATCAAAAGGTTTGGTTTCGTCAAGAACAAAGAAGAACCTTGTATTTACATGAAGGTTAGTGGGGCGCACTCGTTATTCTCGATCTTATATGTAGATGACATATTATTGATCGGAATGACATTCTAATGTCGAATCATTAAGGTATCATTGAAAATAGTTTTTCTATGAAGGACCTTGGAGAGGCAACAGATATCTTAGGAATAAAGATCTATAGAGATAGATCAAGAAGGCTAATTGGATTAAGCCAAAGTACTTACATTGACAAGGTGTTGATTTGGTTCAGCATGCAGGATGCCAAGAAAGGGTTCTTGCCTACGTCACATGGCATAAGTCTTAGCAATAGTCAGTGTCCTTCGACAACTAATGAGCGAGACCGTATGAATGGTATTCCGTATGCTTCAGCTATTGGATCCATCATGTATGCCATGATATGTACTCGACCAGATGTGTCATATGCTCTAAGTGTTACGAGTAGATACCAAGCTGATCCCCGTGAAGGTGACTGGACAGCTATCAAAAACATTCTTAAGTACTTGAGAAGGACTAAGGATGCGTTCCTAGTTTATGGCGGTGATGAAGAGCTCGTTGTAAATGGTTACACCGATGCAAGCTTCCAAACCGACAAAGATGATTATCGTTCGCAATCTGGTTTTGTATTCATTTTGAATGGAGGAGTAGTGAGTTGGAAAAGTTCCAAGCAATGGACGGTTGCTGATTCAACGACAGAGGCCGAGTACATTGCGGCTTCTGAAGCTGCTAAGGAAGGTGTTCGGATAAGGAATTTCATTGCTGAATGGGGTATGGTTCTGAGTGCCTCGGGCCCAATAGATCTCTATTGTGACAATAATGGAGCCATTGCGCAGGCTAAGGAGCCTAGATCCCATCAGAAGTCCAAGCATATACTCAGGCGTTACCACCTTATTCGCGAATTGGTGGATAGAGGAGGTGTTAAGATATGCAAAATTCATACGGATTTAAATGTTGTCGATCCGTTGACAAAGCCTCTCACACACCAAAGCACGAGGCGCACACAAGAGCTATCAGATTAGATACTTAAATGATTGACTCTAGTGCAAGTAGGAGATCGTTGAAATATACCTAGAGGCAATCATAGAGATGATTATATTTCATTATGTTCATAACATTTGATAATATGTTATCTTGTTTCTTGAATTAATCATCAGTTATATAGATCAATGAGTATGTGACTTGTTGGTGAAACTCTTTATCTTATATGATGTTGTTCTAAAAGCATCCCTGGTTGAATGTCACTGGTCGAAACACCAGTGACTCTACGACCAGTACATGTATTGATTGATGACCATGTTTCACCGGTCATGGATATAGAGATATCGAATCAATAATGTGGACACATGTTAGAGAACATAGTGTTGGATAAGACCCACCTTGAGACACTATTGAGATTGTTATGATTCTATGTGTCGTTAGTTGGTCTCAAGCAATGATGATGTATAATCCTTAGACCTGAGATCAGCATGGTTTTCTACATGTGTAATAGCACTCTTAGGGGTTGCCAAACGCTACTCCAGAATCGTAGTTATAAAGGTAGCTTTCGGGTATGCTATGAAACATGCGGAGGAATGTGACTGGTTGGATATGGGATTTGCCCCTCCTAACATAACGGGAGAGATGTCTCTGGGTCCCTCGTTGTGGTCGAATAAAGAAAGTGCATGGCCATGCCACAAGTGGCTAAAGTGTCGACCACATGAAGTTATTCGACACTTGATCGAGAAAGTATTGAACAGTCCATGGATGCCATATTATCTCACCTGGAGTTCAACCGGATGTCGTGAGGCAAAGGGAGAATACACAAGCAGGTGTCGTTTCGTTGCCGAGGTCGAGACTCGGTCGGCGGTATGGAGATGCGACCTAGTCAAAGACTACTCGGACATAATCACCAATCGGTCGTAAGGAGTTGCAAATCGGTCGTAGTTAGATACTAATCGGTCGTAAGGAGTTACGAATCGTTGTAATCGACATGAATCGTCGTGACTAAGTATGAGCTAGTCGTAAGTGATAAGGACCTCGTCGTAGATCATATTGCATTAAGGTTCGTCCGATATATTTCAGATGTGTTCGGGAATCGTTATGTGCTGCTAGGTATCACGACGCAGTCGTGATCGAGAAAGAGTTTCCAGTCACAACCGATTACACACTAACCTATAGGGTCACACACTTAAAGGGCTAGGATTTGATTTGGATAGAGATCCGAATTCTTATAGGCCACGAGTTCCTAATGGGCCACAAGTTGAGGACCTGATATAGATGCCTATATATAGAGGGGCGGTGGCATGGGGTATGATTGATCAATCTTTCTGGAAGAAATCCCAAAACTCTAATAGCCACGCTCTCCTCAACCACGCCGCCGGCGCTAGCACTCCTGCGCGTAGTGTCACTGCCCCGTACGTGTGGATACCTTAGAGGTCTTGTTGCGAAGCATCAGCACTAGGACGATCCGCGACTCACGACGTTCATCGGAGTAGGAGGAGAAGGCGCGCGGCAAGTACGACTACGACTGCTTCAACTCGCTCGACTCTACTTCCGCTACGAGTCGGCGCGTCTAGTGGTAATCTCGTGATCTATTACTAGCGGAGGTTCCTTGGTTGCGTGGTAAAAATTTTTGTTTGTGCTATCGTAGCCTTCCCGCGATCCTTAAGACCCACGCCATGGTGCGTAGTGGCCGTACGAGTTGCTTGACCCGGTCATTAACGTGCATCATCATAGCCACCTCAGTACCATCCTCCCCAGGAGGGCGAGGCGACGATTGAGCTTTGTACGCTGTGGCTGCGCACACCTATGAGGGCATGGAGGGTGGACCCACGTTGGGTTCCGAGGTACGTGTAGTTGCGACCTTTGTATACTTATTTCTAGCTTGGCTACTTTTGATGGACTAATGTTTGTTCATAATTTTTTTGGCGCAGTTTGAGGGCGGCAAGCCTCCTTCCACTAGCGAGGATGGTTGAGGCCACATGGGAGGACGACCAGGGCCGTGCGAGCGGTGGTGGTCATACGTCCAGACGCTTTCCATACGACTGGTGCCTCCTGACGGTGCTGGTTGACCGGTGGAGGCCAGAGAAGCACACGTTTCACCTTCCGTGCGGGAAGATGGTGCCGACCCTTCAAGATGTGAGCTTTCTCACTGGGTTGCTCTGCGCTGGCTTCTCCCTGTGTTGGACCGAAAAGGCGATTAGAGGGGGGGTGAATAGGAGCACGATCTCTTTTTCATGAAAATTTGATTCCACGAGATGTTTACTCCAATAGATATGAAAGCTATGAAGATCACTCAACAAGCACAGTGAAAGACTTGTGTTGAACCCAAATCAAAACCCCAAACAAGAGACCAAAACTAGAGATCAAAATAACTCTAAACCAGAGGGCCGGACTGACCTCAGGCAAAAGTGCGGACTGACCTTAGGCTGGACTGACCTCAGGCAAAAGTCCGGACTGACCTTAGGCAAAGGTGCAGACTGACCCAGGGCTGGACTAACCTCAGGCAAAAGTGCGGACTAACCTCAGGCACGATGAACAGGAAAATCAGCTCGGGTTCTAAAACAAAAATTGGTCTAACTTTTGATCCGTAAGGCCAAACTTCACAAAATTTGAACCACACCTTCTCAAAGATATTAGGAACCTATTCCAATCAAAGATTGAGAGATCCATGCCAAAGTTCCTATCTTTTTCAGTTTGAACGAAGAAGGGTTCAAAACCAAGCAAAAATCAAAATATGATCTAGAGACTTGCTCGTGAGTGATTGATGATCAAGATGATCCTAGATGGGTTCCCACATGTTGCAGCAAAATTGATCACGGTAAGAAACCAACCAAAAACTCACGGATTAAAGAAAGACTCAAAATCATCAAATAGAAAGACTCAAAATTGGTCTAACTTTTGATCCGTAAGGCCAAACTTCACAAAATTTGAACCACACCTTCTCAAAGATATTAGGAACCTATTCCAATCAAAGATTGAGAGATCCATGCTAAAGTTCCTATCTTTTTTAGTTTGAACGAAGAAGGGTTCAAAATCAAGCAAAAATCGAAATATGATCTAGAGACTTGCTCGTGAGTGATTGATGATCAAGATGATCCTAGATGGGTTCCCACATGTTGCAGTAAGTTAGATCACGGTAAGAAACCAACCAAAAACTCGCGGATCAAAAAAAGACTCAAAATCATCAAATAGAGAGAAAGAAAGCAAATAGACTCATCTTTGAGAGAATTTTCTTTGGATTGCTTTGATATGGTATTGGTTTACAGCCACTCCATCAATGGAGGACAAAGACTCAATACATGAGCACGAAATCAAATCCAACTCTCTAGAACCCTAACCTTCACTAATCCTCTCCCTAAGCAAACTAGGGTTTCAAACACAATGAAAGGGTTAGGGGGTGCAGCCACCTCCCTCCTCTATTTGTAGTGGAGGCTAGACCTTCTAGAAGAGTTTCCCTAATGGGCTCCCGTTAAGGCCCAACACAAACGGGTCACACACGTACGCATTTTAAAGCGCCATCTTCATCTCCTCTTGACCTAATCCGCTTCTCCACGCACCGTCTTGCGCCGTGGGTTAGCAAAAGGTCACCAAGGTGGTATTTGGTAAGATTACCAAAATACGCCTTCTCGGCCCTTCTTCAAAGACCGAGTTCAATCTTCGCGAAGCAGTCGCATGCTCCGCCACGTGTAGGTTGATCCAACGGCTCTCATCATGTCGGCAAGTCTCTCCCATCCTACTCCCACCGAAACCATCATGGCTATTGCACCGACCCCCTGCCGCTTGATCCAACCCATCGCACCGAACTGCCCGTTCGGTCACCTTTGTCCCTTTTGCGCCATGCTTGACTCCATTGACTTCACCCAGCATCGTCGACCGTTCTGAACCTCAGCTCTCCAAGCCTAGTCCCGATCATGCTCGCCGTTGACCGTCGTTGATCACCAAGCAACCTACACAACAATAGACTAGCAAATCGAAACTGGGAACAAGTTCTTCACAACTTGACCCACGTTAGTCAAAACATGCATCATGTAACACATATGCACTGAAACCCATGAACTTGACCTAACATCATTCCAAACTATGACGAAAACGCGTGTTCGACAAACCGTTAACGACATTGTCAATTGTAACATCATCCAAAGATCATGAGCATATCCCCATGATATCCACAATCTCCCCCTTGATGAACACATTGGTAATTTTCAACAAATGCAAATTTTGAGGTTTGAAAAGTAAAAACTCAACGTTTTCGCACAAAGGCGCAACTTGGTCCAAATGCAAGAGAAAGCAAAGAAAATGACCAAGTTAGCTTCAGAATAGCATAGACAAGTGAGATAAGGCAAAAGAATGTGAGAAAGCTTCATTTTTCAGAAAGAGTCAAAATCTCACTTAAGGTCCATATGAAAGAACAATTGTTCGATATGACCTTTGATCATCTTGAGGATCAAGAATTGCAATTCAATTTCAGAAAGGGCAATAAGACCATAAGAATGCAAATAAGAAACTCCTCCTCACTATGATCCTCAGATTTCAAAAAAATTCAACCCTTTTTAACACTTTTAAATCTTCTCCCCTTTATACATCTCGAAATATCTTCTCCCCCTTTGTCAGACCCGGGTATTAATACACCTGGATCTTCTGTGTATTTCTGGACTAGTCCCATGATCAGTAGCTAGTCCACACAGTAAACAAAATGATAACATGTTCATATCATAACTTTATTAATAAATAACAACAGAGTTTATTACAAAGAGACTTACAGCACCAACAATAAAGAACACAATGGAAGACGAAAAGTAGTAGAGTCCAAGAATCGCCACAGCAATCGATCAGTAGCGCCTAGTCGTCGAGATCCACGCTGTAGCAAAGTCCTTCTCCTCTCAAATTTTGTTTGCATAAAGCAAGTATGAGCACAACTTCCGTGCTCGCAAGTTACACATCAAGCAATGAATGACATGCATATATGGATGTAACAATAGAAAGGCTTATAGGTTGTTTGCATAAAGCAAGATTTTCTTTAAATACTTGTACTAGGTTCCAAAGCGCTTATTCTATAACTAAAGTTTATAAAATTCTCCATTTTATAGTCGATAACATTCACACATGAACGGTGAAGGATATCCTCCTATCACATGGCTTCTGCCCAATTCCCATCCGATAAACCAGCTTTGAAGAAGTCTTTTCCAAACAAAACCAAAGTCTAACTTTGAGTAGTTCTCGCTAGCATGTCCATGACCGCGACACGGCTATTCGAATAGTTTTACACTCGCAGAGGTTGTACAGCTTTACCCACATGACAAGACTTCTCTAGTTTGTCCAGATATATCTATGCCACCGCTCACTACCTTTGGTAAACGGTCTAGAGCACGTGTCGAGGCCTTTACAATGTTCTCGTCTTAATGTATTTGTGCCCGCTAAGGTTTCGCTACCATTGATCGACCATCCTCCTGGAAGCCCTCCTGCGCGCCGATGGGTCACTGTCTCACCAACACTCATACCAACAACATAGCACCAATGACACTAAGACATCACAAATTATTTAGCCAAGTCCCGACCCATACTTGGGACATGTGGTGGTACGGTGATGGCGTAGCATCATGCGCTCAAGATCGGTCCTTAATCGACTTGGGCGACTTTCCATAAAACCCCGGCCTTAACCTAACAGATTAAGCCGTGCATAAACCTGCACTCCACCAATCATCCATTTCGCCAAGTCCAAACCCATTTTTATTTTATTTTTCAAGTCATTTGTAAAACTCCCATGACACAACAATGCCAAGGGTACAATTTAAACAATAATTGATTGTTGGCTGAAAGTTCCCTAAATAAACATGTTTGGTCTATAAGCATGGCTAAGCAATACGTTTAAATGTTCCTAGTTCATACTATCGTATCAACCAGGTTTTATCTAGGGTGACAATGTGTTTGATTCAATATCAACATTGGTCATACAAAGGATTTAGGTATAACTATGAATTTAAAAACAGGATTTCAACCATCAATATAAATAAACATGCAGAATAATTTAAAACAGAATATAAATAATTTAAAATAATGGGTTCGATATGATCAAGGGTATAACTTGCCTTGCTTGATGAGGTGACGTTGTTTTTCTTAACAGATCACCTTAACAGAATGTCTGGTGTTGAGGTGACGTTGTTTTTCTTAACATGTCACCTAGTACTCACAAGTACTAACTTCAGGTAGTCCAAGTGTACGATCACGATGATCATACAGTCAAAATCAATCCTCTTATGTTGTTCTTCAATCGGCGTCGAAATCTGATTCTCCGAAGTCGTCGAAAACTACGTGAAAAGAAGCCAAATTCAAACTAAATTCAAATAAATTCAAAAATACAGATCAAATTAACTCCAAATATAAATATTTTGTTTTAGTTAGCTAGATAATAATTTTATACAAATTTTGCAACTTGAATCACCCGAATCAGAGTTTGGATGCAAAAGATATAAATTTTCCAAGTTTGAATTTACATGGAATAATGAATTAGGGTTTAAAGGAATTATTGATCAAATGAACCCAACATTAAATAATTTTGGTTTGGATGGCTAGATCTTGATTTTATATGAATTTAGGAATTTGAATTGACGAAATCGGAGTTCGTATGAGGGAGAACGAACCCCGGGAAGTTTTAAATATCAAAAACCCTAATTTTCAGATTTTATTGAATTTCTTGAATTATTTTTCTAAAGGAAAATCGGTTTATTGCGCATGCTGACGTCAGCAGGTGGAAAAGGATTTTCGGCCGAAATATTGTCCTAAAGGAAAATGATTTTTCTCACTGACAGGTGGGCCCCCAAGTCAATGGACTGGGTCCATGGGTGGGTCAATGTCCACGGTGGACTCGGTCCACCGCACAGTGTAGGGTGCGGGTGTGCTGGCGGTGCGAGGTGGCGTGGCGCCACGTGGTGTGGCCGCGTGGGCGCGAGGTGCCGAGGTGGCGCCTACGTGGCACATGCGTGGCAGTGCCACGTCACGCCGGCGGGTGGTGGCGCACGGAAACCGAAGATCCGGCGAACGGCGGCACGGCTGCCGGCGGCGAGGTGCCAGGAAGGAAGAGGAGGCGATGGGGAGTTCGGGGCTTACCTCGGTGGCGCAAGGGCATGAGGGGTTCGCCGGCGGCGATGGAAATAGCGACGGTGGTGTTCGGGCGCGCGTGGCGCGAGGCAGCGTGCTCCGCCGGCGAGGCGAGCAATGTAGGCGGCGCGTCGCGATGCTAATGACGGGGTCGATGTCGACAGGGCCCCTCGACGGTGCCGGAGAAGACAAAGGAAGAAGCTCGGGCGGCGAGGTTCCAACTCCAAAATCCGGCGAGATAGAGGCGAGAGAGGAGGAGTGGATGGTGGGGAGGGATCAAGTGAGATGAGGGGCTCCTCGTGCTCCCTTTTATAGGGGCGGAGGAGGCCGAGGCGTAGATCGGCGCGAGCGCGGCGCGATTTTTGAATTTCGGTGATTGCGTGCGGAACGGAGGGGGAAACTGGCCGGCGAAGGCGCGGCGTGATACGCGGATTCTAGTGCGCACGCGGGCACGTGAAGAGGAGGCGAAAATCTCGGCGGAGATGGAGCTTCCGCAGCGCGGAAATGGCAGCGGGTGCGGCTGTGTCTACGCGAAGAAGAAGGAGGTGGGGAAGAAGGCTCGCGGGCCGTTGGATGGGAATCCAAGGGTGCGAAGGGGCCGGGATGGCGTGGGCGGTGGTGACCGTCGATGGGGATCGGCGGTGGGCGAGAGAGAGAGGGTGGTGCGGGTGGAGCGGGTCGTTGGCTTGGGCACACAGAGAGAGATGGGCCGGGTTAGATTCGGCCCAAAAGCAATTTAAGGATTTTAAATGGATTTGTTAATTTAGATATTCCGATTAAATAGAAAGGGTTTTAGAAAATAGCAAAATAAATCCAAAAATTCTTAGAAAATTCACAGAAATTCCCTGAGGCATTTTGGACTTAAATAAAATAGTTCTAACTTAAAGTTGGCTATTAATTTTGCAAATAAATTATTTTGGCTTTAAAAATACTTAGGAAAAAGCTTTTAAAAACTCAGAAAGTTCCAAAAATTAATTAAAATTTTATTTTTCAGATCAAACCAACTGAAACTTCAAGGATTTTAAATTTTGACTTTTACAACTTGAAATTCAAATAGGGCAATCAAACTCTTTCAAATTTCAGAAATTCCAATTAGAACAATAACTTTATTTTATTTTTATTTTGGTAACATAACCTTGGGATGTTACACCCTTTGACAATGGAGTCATCAAGGAATCACGCCTTCCTCTCGTCCAGAGATAACAAATGCAGAATGAGGAAAAAGCATAAGAAGGAGTTTGCATAAAATGCAATGGAGTGGCTTCATATTTTTGTATTTTTTTTAATTTTTTATTACAAGAAGCTTTGGAGATTACCCAAAAAGAGCAAGCTAGCATTTGTAATCTTACTCAATACATATCAAGTCTATCAGCGCTAGCAAGATCATGTTAAGACATATATATCAAAGCTAAGCAAGAAGGCTCAAAGTAAAGCGATGAATTGTAACAAATTAAGCAAAGCTTCAAAATTAACATGTTCATCAACAGGGATCCTAAGGTGATAATGGCCTTGTCAGAATGTCAATGTGAGATCCAGAAGCTAATAACGATCACCTAAGAGACAAAAAGTCCAGAATTGAATTATTTTGCTCAAATTGTATCAATCGCCCAATTTTTTTATAACATTTTTCATTTGCAATGAATATTGAAGTTGCTAAGAGGTCTATCTTAGTGAAGAAGATCCTGGACTAGGAGCCATCCACAATCTCTTCCTAAACTTCAACTAATTTTGATAAATTATTTTCTTAGCCATGTGCTAGATCTCAAGCCTTACCGCGACCATCTCAAGCACAAAAAGCTTAAAAGAATGGTCTAGGTCATCCAAAACTCCCCCTGAGTTCATGCCTTGTGCAATGGCAAGCCGTCTCATGAGAAAGAATTGGTGAAATCGGTTTTTTCGCACAAAAAGAGACCATTTTTCCTTGTTCACAAGAGCAATATTAGATTCTTAAAAGAACAAGAAGCTCATCAGATGCACAATCTTAGATTCAAGAGCTAACACAACAATTTTGATAGGGCCAATGTCACAAAAGGATCACTAATTGTGCAACTAGCTAAAAGATCCACAAATTTTAGTTTTTAGTTCAAGTTGTCTTAAAGTTCTAGCTCATTCAGCAAAGACTTAGCTACACATGTGAAAGCATGATAATTCTAGCAAGTTAAAGAACTAGACACGATATTGAGCAGAATTGAAATACTAAAGCTCAAGAGGGTAATAAGCAAAGCTTCATCAATTTTAAAAGACAAGCAGAAAAGCTTATATTACATTGCATCTTTTTGTAATTTTCATATGAATGCAATATGATACAATGAGATGCAAGAAAAACTCAAAAAGCCTAACAAGATCAAAAAGATCAAAGAGTTCAAAAGAAGATCAAGAAAAAATCAGATGAACAAGGTAAGATCAGAAAAGATCAAACTCCCCCTCAAACCAACCCATAGGGATAAATTACCCCTAACTCACTTTTCAAGGTGGCAAACCTAGTTGGATCTAAAGGCTTGGTGAGAATATCAGCCAACTAAGCCTCGGACTCCACGAAATGCAGCACAATATCACCCTTCTCGACATGGTCTCTGAGGAAGTGATAGCGAATGTCTATGTACTTGGTTCTAGAGTATTGCACAGGGTTTTTAGCAATATTAATAGCAGAAGTGTTATCACAGAAAAGAGGAACACTATCAAAAGACAACAAAAAATCCTTAAGAGTGGACACTATCCACAAAATCTGACTACAGCAACTAGATGCAGCTACATATTCAGCTTCAGAAGTGGATTGTGCAACAGAGGACTACTTGTAGAAGACCAAGAGACAAGAGAAGTGCCTAGGAAGTGACAAGTGCCTGAGGTACTCTTCCTATCTAGCCGACAGCCCACAAAATCAGAATCAGAAAACCCCCGAATGGACAAAGAAGAAGAGTAGGAATACCAAATGCCATACTAGAGAGTAGAATGTAAATACCTGAAGATGCGCTTAACGGCTTGGCGATGGGAAGTCCTCGGAGACGCTTGAAACCTCGCACAGAGGCAGACCGCGAAGTGGATGTCCGGTCTTGAGGGTCAGTACGTAAGGAGCCAATCATGTCTGCGGTACTCGCGTTGATCCACGGCTTCTCCTTCCTCATATGGATCCAAATAAATGGTCGCCATGGGAGTGGCGATCGGCTTGCAGTCACCCATGTCGAAGCGTTTGAGCAAATCGTTGGTGTACTTCGTCTAATGGATGAAGATACCTTCCTTGCATTGCTTGATTTGAAGCCCCATAAAGTAGTTGAGTTCTTCCATCATACTCATCTCAAATTCTCTGGACATGGTCTCAGAAAAACTGGAAACAAGAGCATCAGAAGAACCACCAAAGATAATATCATCTACATAAATCTAAGCAAGCAGGAAGTCATTGCCACGCCTAAGAATGAACAGGGTCTTATCTACCTTACCCATCTCAAAATCATTCTTAAGTAGAAAAGTCTTAAGTCTATCATACCAGGCTCTAGGGGCTTGCTTAAGACCATACAAGGCTTTGGATAGCTTGAAAACATGATGTGGATGTTTGGGATTCTCAAAGCCTAGGGGTTGTCTAACATACACTTCCTCCTCTATAAAACCATTCAGAAAAGCACTCTTGACATCCATCTGATATAGTCTAAAGCCCTTAGAAGCAGCAAATACAAGCAGAATGCGAATGGCTTCTAATCTAGCAACAGGAGCAAAGGTCTCATCAAAATCTAACCTCTCAACTTGACTAAAGCCATGAGCTACCAACCTAGCCTTGTTTCTAACCATAGAACCATCCTCATTTTGTTTATTTTTGAACACCCAATGGGTTCCTATCACATTATGACCACTACGAGGCTCTACTAGGTTCCAGACCTTGTTCCTCTCAAAATTCTCTAACTCCTCATGTATGGCATTGACCCAGCTAGAATAAGATAAAGCATGTGATATATCGCGGGGTTCGAGAAAAGCAACAAATGCAGAATGAGAGTAGAGACTCGGATCGTGATACCTGGAGCGAGTGACTCGCTCGTGAAGATTACCAATCATCTGATCTGGAGGATGACGCCTCTGAATATAAAGTGGAGCGCTGGGGGGAGACAACATCTCTTCGACCTCCGCAGGTACTGCTGATGATGAAGATGCAGCAGGAGCCTCAACTGAAGGTGAAGTAGTCGTAGCAGGTTCTGGAGCTTGGACAACTTGCACAGGAACATCAGCAACAGGTGAAGGAGTAGTATCAAGTTCATCCTCATCTTCTTCAACAAAAATACTCTCTGTCACCTGTAAGTCACCTGAAACATCAGATCTAGCTCCAGGGCTAATCTCATCAAAAGTGACATTGCATGTCTCCTGAACAAGGTTAGTTTTAACATTAAAAACCCGAAAACCCCTTGAATGTGTAGGATAACCCAGAAATAAACCATCAAAAGTTCTTGATTCAAATTTATCTAGGTTTCCTGTCTTGAGAATAAAACACTTGGATCAAAAACTCGAAAGCGAGAAACAAAGGGTTTTCTACCAAATCGAAGCTCATAAGGAGTCTTGCCCAAAGATGGTCTCAAGAAGACACGATTTGCAATATGGCAAGCTGTAGCAATAGCTTCGGTCCAAAACCTCCTCGGTGTGCTATACTCATCTAGCATCGTCCTAGCCATCTCGACTAAGGTTCTGTTCTTCCTTTCCACAACGCCATTCTGTTGAGGGACGTGTGGAGAAGAGAACCGACGCCAATTCCACGCCAAGACAAAAGAGGCAAACGAGGCATTCTTGAATTCCGTGCCATTGTCACGGCGGATCGCTCTCAAGGCACCCGAAAGTTCAGAAGCCAAACGAAGAACAAGATCATGATAATGACCAAAAGCTTCATCCTTCGAAGCAAGAAAGAACACCCAAGTGTATCTCAAAAAATCATCAACTATGACAAGAATGTACCATTTGCCACCGATTGACCGAACCCTAGCAGGATCAACAAAGATCCATATGAAGCAATTGTCCTTGCCTCGGTACCATGACCATAGTCACTGAAGGGTGTGAGGCGGCAACTTGCTTACCATGCCTACAGGGCACACATATAGCATCCTAGACGGCTTTGAGCTTGAGCAAACCTCTCATGAGATCAAGGTTGCTAACTCGCATCAGATGATCAAAACCAATGTGCCCCAAACGTCGGTGCCAAAGCCAGAACTCAGAAGAAGGTGTAATCAAACATTTAAGAGAACCTACAAGAGATTCAGAGAAATCCGCTCCAAAGATCCTAGCAGTTCTATAAATCCCAAAAACGAGCTCACCAGCTGAATCAAGCACCCGACAAGTATTTTTCTTAAATATAGTCTCATAGCCATCATCAATAAGCCGTGAGACAGAGAGTAAGTTAAACATGAGCTTATCCACAAGGGCGACGTCCTTTAGGATGAAATTGTCGTTCACCCTGATTGATCCCGTTTCTTCAATCCGCCCTTGAGTATTGTCTCCAAAGGTGATGAAGACATCACATGTCGACCGCGTGAAGGAGGTGAACCATTTTGAGTCTCCGGTCATATGGCGTGAACAGCCGGAGTCGACGAACCACATGTCCTTCCTTCCGCGACGATCCTGAAAATCAAGGCACAAAAGAACGATGTGTCTCAATACTGGGGTTAGTTAAACATGACTTGGGAACCCAAGATCGAGACACACGCCTCATGAGTAGTATGTGAAGCAGAAGTGCTATCCTTGATTCTATTTGAAATTCTGTTATGAGCAATGGTTACTCTAACATGAGAGTTATCCTGTCTACGAGCATGAGAGTGATTAGCATGTGAAACAAATCCTAGACCAAGTTTCTTCCTTTCTAAATTACCATGTCTCACAAAAGCTCTAGGTTGATTAGATGACATTCTAGCAAGATTTTTCCTATCATTTTTCAACCTACGCTAACAGAACTCAACCAAATGCCCATCTTTCTTGCAATAGGTGCAATGGTACTTGGTACCACTGGGAGAAGCACCTTTTGACTGAACAAATGGTTAGGCAAAACTTGCAGATTTGAAAGTGAGCTTTGCAGGTTGGGTATCAAATTCAACTAAGCCATTTTTCAAAATTTGAATGTTATTAGATTTGTCCTGGGCAAAGTTGTATCCTAACCCTTGCTTCTTTTAAGGAGTTTTTGACTTGTCAAGAATCATGTTTAACTGTTTCTTACCTTTAGAGAATCTTTCTAATGTGTCCTGATGAGGACATCACTCCTTCAGATACACGCACTACACAAAATCCTCCAGGTCCTATGACAAGAGCTCGTGCACGTCACTTAAATTATGAGGTGAGCTCGTTTCTAGGTGCTAATAATTTATCTATGCGTAATGGTATACTACCTAATAATTTTGATCTTTTGTTACTTAGGAATAATGGGAAGGATCTACGACCAGGTCTACAAGCGCTACGACTAGGCCTACCACATACACGACCACCTACGGCGCTATGACTGTGTCTCAAGCTTTTCGACCGATTCGCGGCGCACACGACTGACACTGCCAAAGACTACGACTGTGTCTCAAGTTCTACGACCAGTCATTAGGTGTTGCGACACTGTTTTGCGCCTAATAGGGCCTTGTAAGCGTGTCGGGGTCAAAGCCTAGGTTGTGTACGCCTCTCCCATGGCCACACAACCCTAGGTCAACCTCCTCACACCCCCTATATATATACAACAGCCGCCACCGTATAGGGTTGGGTTTTTCTTAGATTACTCTGCCACTTTGCAGTTTCGTCGTATATCGGTTTGAGGAACCCCACTGTATGATCTTCATTCATATTCGCAATACAATACAGATTGCATCTTCCTTGTTCTTGTGAGTTGCTTCGATTGCTTGCAGGAACAATAACCCTCGTGGTAAGGTCGATCGCGTGCGAGCGTGGTCGATAACGACAGTCGTGCGAGTGTAACGAATTGCGAGGTGACGATCTGCTGGTCGAAAGCCTCAAAGCGTCAACATCCTCACGACGAAATCAATCGAACCTATCGGAAGATCAGGCCGCTGTACCCATCATGTCCTTAAGGTAAGCAATTTCTTTTCCAAAGTTAACACATGAATCACAAGTTTTAGCGTTAAGCCTCTTCTTATAAAGAGCAACTTCAAAATTAAGAGCTTCATATGAAGCACAAGTAGCAGAATTAATACTGTCCTTAAGCTTGACATATTTAGCTCTAGCTGCTTCTACAACATTATGTACTTCACGTTCACGTTCTAAGCAGATAGAGCAAAAACTAGATTCAACCACATCAGAAACAACCAACTTGCTAGAGTCTAAGTATTTTTCACAAGGAGCAGATTTAACTTCAATTAGCTCAGTCCTAGCACTTTCAAGTTGTTGCAAAGCAATATCATGAGCAGATTGTAGTTTAGCAAATTCAGAATATAAAGCATGGCAGGATGAACATTCATCATATTCAAGACTCTTAGCATTCACAAGTTCTAATGTGAGTTTATATACTTGTGACTCTAACTCCTTATTCCTAGTCATGATGAATTTTAAGGCTTTATCTCGACCTAGCATTTGCTCATGTACGCTTTCGATCTAGCAAAGAGAACATCATAGGAGGGAGATATCTCATTGTTGTCATCGATGTCGTCGGAGTCAGCTATGAAGCACATGCCTGTGAAGTCCTTGGCCTTTCCCTTCTTGTCTTGAGGGAGTTCCTCCTCCTTGTCCTCCTCGCTCCCGGAGTCCACATCGCTCAAGGATCGATCTCCAAGAGCGGCAAAAACCCGGTGAGTAGCCTTCCTGAGCTTGGCATCATCAAACTTGGACTTGCGTCCCTGAGGCTTCTTCCAAGCTGGCTTTTCATCCTTGTGGTTGCTCTTCCCTTTCAGCTTGGGGCAATTTGCCCGGATGTGATTAAGCTCTCCACACTCATAACAAGTCACATGACCGCCTCTCTTTTTGTTTCTCATATTGTTGTAGGCTCGTGTGAACTTCTTAATCAAAAGTGCCATCTCGGGCTCAGGAATTCTTTCAAGATCCTCTTCTTGGATTGCAGATAAAGAAGCAAGAGAAATTCCAGAAGAAGACTCAAACGACCCATCAGAGGCTCTTTTGAGCGGGTCTGCTACCAAAGCCATGTTATCCTTATTAGAATGGTCACCCCTCTGGATCTCATGAGTCTTGAGCTTGCTATAGAGCAGCTCCAAAGTCAGATCAGAGAAGTTGACATTTTCCTGAATGGCGGTAGCCTTTATCTCCCACTCCCTGGTGTTGATTGCATCCAGAAGATGGGTGGCATTTTCAGATTGGGTATATTCAATACCAACAGTCTTCATCTGATTTATCACTGTGTTAAAGCGACTGAAAATATTATCGATGCTCTCTCTCCAGGACGCATCTCGAATTTGTTATATTTTCTTTTATAGACCGTCTGACACACTTGCTTGATTTGGGAAGAACCCTCATGATAGGTTTTGAGAGTCTTCCAAATCTCATGTGCGGTCTCGAGATTGCAAATCCTATCGTACTCCTGTCTACCAAACCCACCATACGTATGTTCTTTGCTTTATGGTCGTTAGCCAAGAGGGCTTCATAAGCCGGCAGACGACTCGTGCAAGATGAGCGGAGCTCGAACAACCTCCCATACACCTCGCCCCGCTCAAGAAAGACACACATGCGGTTCTTCCAAAAGGCATAGTCGTGCCCATCGAAGATATGCGGTTTGGAGGAGTACTTATCCATCGCCAAGTTCAGTAACCGGTTAAGATCAAGATTAAACTAACCGGGCTCTGATACCACTTGTTGGACCGAAAAGGCGACTAGAGGGGGGGTGAATAGGAGCACGATCTATTTTTCACGAAAATTTGATTCAACGAGATGTTTACTCCAATAGCTATAAAAGCTATGAAGATCACTCAACAAGCACAGCGAAAGACTTGTGTTGAACCCAAATCAAAACCCCAAACAAGAGACCAAAACTAGAGATAAAAAAAAACTCTAAACCAGAGGGCTGGACTGACCTCAGGCAAAAGTGCGGACTGACCTTAGGCCGGACTGACCTCAGGCAAAAGTGCGGACTAACCTTAGGCACGATGAACAGGAAAATCAGCTCGGGTTCCAAAACGAAAATCGGTCTAACTTTTGATCCGTAAGGGCAAACTCCACGAAATTTGAACCACACCTTCTCAAAGATATTAGGAACCTATTCCAATCAAACATTGCAGAGATCCATGCCAAAGTTCCTATCTTTTTCAGTTTGAACGAAGAAGGGTTCAAAATCAAGCAAAAATCGAAATATGATCTAGAGACTTGCTCGTGAGTGATTGATGATCAAGATGATCCTAGATGGGTTCCCACATGTTGCAGCAAGTTAGATCACGGTAAGAAACCAACCAAAAACTCGCGGATCAAAGAAAGACTCAAAATCATCAAATAGAGAGAAAGAAAGCAAATAGACTCATCTTTGAGAGAACTTTCTTTGGATTGATTTGATATGGTATTGGTTTACAGTCACTCCATCAATGGAGGACAAAGACTCAATACATGAGCACGAAATCAAATCCAACTCTCTAGAACCATAACCTTCACTAATCCTCTCCCTAAGCAAACTAGGGTTTCAAACACAATGAAAGGGTTAAGGGGGTGCAGCCACCTCCCTCCTCTATTTATAGTAGAGGCTAGACCTTCTAGAAGAGTTCCTAATGGGCTCCCGTTAAGGCCCAACACAAACGGGTCACACACGTACGCATTTTAAAGCATCGTCTTCATCTCCTCTTGACCTAATCCGCTTCTCCACGCACCATCTTGCGCCGTGGGTTAGCAAAAGGTCACCAAGGCGGTATTTGGTAAGATTACCAAAATACCCGTTCTCGGCCCTTCTTCAAAGACCGAGTCCAATCTTCGCGAAGCAGTCGCATACTCCGCCACGTGTAGGTTGATCCAACGGCTCTCATCATGTTGGCAAGTCTCTCCCATCCAGCTCCCACCGAAACCACCATGGCACTTGCACTGACCCCCCCGCCGCTTGATCCAACCCATCGCACCGAACTGCCCGTTCGGTCACCTTTGTCCCTTTTGCGCCATGCTTGACTCCATTGACTTCACCCAGCATCGTCGACCGTTCTAAACCTCAGCTCTCCAAGCTTAGTCCCGATCATCCTCGCCGTTGACCGTTGTTGATCACCAAGCAACCTGCACAACAATAGACAAGCAAATCGAAACCGGGAACAAGTTCTTCACAACTTGACCCACGTTAGTCAAATCATGCATCATGCAACACATATGCACTGAAACCCATGAACTTGACCTAACAGCATTCCAAACTATGACAAAAACGCGTGTTTGACAAACCGTTAACGACATTGCCAATTGTAACATCATCCAAAGATCATGAGCATATCCCCATGATATCCACACCCTGGCTGCGTACGACTTACCGGCCACATGGCGCATGGAGTTCCTAGTGAGGTTCTAGGGGGTGCTACCACCAGACAGCGGCTACAGGGTGTTCAGCAGCACCAAAGGGGCGACACTCGAGTGGATCTGCTAATTCTACATAAGTCTTTGTAACTTTTGATGTGTATCTGTCTTCTTGTAGCCAGAGCATATGGAGGAGGACGCACCCGACCACACGGTGAGGAGGCACATCGAGGCCTACTTGCTGTGGCTGTTTGGGTGGGTAATGTTCCTAGGGTCCCACGGCGACAGCGTTGACAAGCACTACACCCGATACGCATGCGAGCTTGCAGACTGGGCGGTGGAGGACATCTAGCCCTATGCTTGGGGCCCGACGGTGCTGTGCAGAATGTACCAGGGACTGTGCGATGTGTGCCACCAAGTTCAGGATATCTCTGTCCTCTCTAGATGCCCGCCGCCTTCCGCCAGGTCCTTCGAGCGCTTTAGATCGGGACGACCCCGCTTGACTCGCGGCGCACACGGCCGCATGTACGTCGAAGATGACGACGTGGACCGACCGACCATGGGTACGGTGTGGTGCCACCGACGGGTAAGTGACTCTAACATTCATTCTTTTTCGTAATGTAATTCACTTTCGTGTGCTAGGTTTGCGTTGTTCTATTCTGCATGTCACCTACATGCCGATTACTACACATGCGTCATATCCGTACTAAGTTGTGATGTTCGATCAGCTGATGGATGACCGTGTCAGGGTGTATGCGCGTGCGCTCCGAGGCCTATCGATCCTGTACACACGAGATCATGAGTACTGGTACACGCAGAGGTGGTTGGTGCACGACGTCTTCGTGGAGGAGTACCAGGTGCAGCGGGTCATGCACCAATTCGGTCTGCGACAGGAGGTCCTAGCCCCATGGGGGCAACGCGTGGTGCCGAACGTCTATGGGTAAGTTCACATTTTACTTATGTCGTACCATTTGCCTTATGTACCTATGAAACAATCGTTTTGCCTTCTATAAGTACACTAGGAAGGGAGTACCTGCTACGACTTCCTGGGTGAAGAGGATCTTCCCATGGGTCTAGGGCTGGATACTAGCCTATGTTGATGTCGTCCAGAAGGATGCTCCGTACGACCCTTGTACGCGGAGTACATCGAGTGGTACTCCAGTCGGACTAGGGTTCACTGCGTGAGGGTCGTGGACGACCACCACGATATGAGACTACGATGTCCGACACGTACCCCACCCAGCCCGACTTCGCTTTCTATCGCGTGGTACGTGTTGAACGGTCCACACTTATTTGCTTTGCAAGATTTCATCTTCTAACTTGTTAATTGTGTGTACATGTCAATCTGCACCGGGAGGTGCATGAGTTGGCGGCCTCTGTGCATTAGTTGATGCTTAGGGAGCGCTTCAAAGCATGACAGCGCAGGACATCAGAGCGGTCATGGCGCAGTTCCTCGAGAAGTCGTGATGAGGGATCGAGATCGCGTCTTGTTGTAGGTCCAAGGACTCGATGGACCCACCTGTGCATGGACAGGGGGTAAACTACGGTGCAGGGGTGTCCTCTGGCACTGTGCTGGGAGTGCCCCAACATAGTTTGCAGGTCAGCATGAAACACTCACGACCGGTTGTTTATTTTGAACTCCAGTAGTTATTGACAGCAATTTTATCTAACAGGCCCGAGTTCCACCCGTACATGGGCAGGTGTACGTGGAGTCATCCTCTGCCTTCGTACGACCAGGTATGACTATATTGCTTGCATGTATAATGATTTATTTTAGGGTTTTCGCCATTGTTACATCCATAACGTAATGTTTCACAGGTCGTACACCGCTGTGGGATGAGCAGACGGTGTCGCACGAGGAGTCACACTCTGGGTACTACTAGTTCACCGAGCATGGCAACTAGGTCTCCCTTGGGGCTTCAAAGCTACATGGCACGCTTGGACCAAGCCAGTCGACGTAGGACCCCTTCGCGACACCCTTAGGCTACTCACGCCGGCGGGTACCTCGACGCCTGAGCCTTTGACATACTCACACCAACGCCCGTAGCCACCCCGGATAAAGCCAGGGGCGACACGTGGGGTACGCCCCAAGAGGGGCCGCGAGTAGATATTTGTTCTTGTAAATATCAGTCATGCCATGTAAATATTAATTTATGTACTACTTATATTATGCTTAACTCGTGTTTCAATATTTCTTTTCTGCATGCACATTGTGACCATGTGAGGGAGTCGCATTGGGAACCCCACACCACCCTATTTCTGGCCTTTACTCTTCTACACCACCTTTTCGAACCGAAAAGGCCCTACCCTATCACGCCGCACGCTGCCACTTTTGCAGAACGATATGACAACACACAACCTCGTCAGCTTTTCAGTTTGACATGACACCACTCAACCTTACTAGCTTTTCAGTCCGAAAAGATTCAGAGGAACATGACAACACACTTGTAACATCCCAATTTTGGGCTTGTGTTTCAAATGTAAGAAAATGAGTAGAAATTAAAACTTTTTCTATATCATGTATTTCCTATTTGTACTGAACAGTTCCTGTACAAGACTTATGGAAATACAAAGTCACAAGTCTGTTTATTCAAATCTTGATCCTTCAAAAATATTCTTGTCAAATATTTTGATCATCTCCGGGAAATATTTTTCATAAGTTCTAGGGTTGGTGTGTGACCCCTCTGAAAAATTTCACAATTTTTAGAAATTGTTTGAATATTTTTGGAGGTCAGTCAAACCTATTTAAATTCTGGTCAAACTGTGGACCAGCACCTTGTGGAATTTTTGGAGGAAAATTTATAGCACAAAAACCTCTGAAAAATTTACACAAGGTCAATGACTCAGTTAGCAAGCTCCTGTAAAATTTCATAATTTTTGGAGTTGTTTTGCTACCTCTAGTAAATCCCCAAAGTCTCAGCTCATTTTAAAATCCCAAACTGGGTTCACTGCTCTCTGGTGCGAGCTGACTGGGCTCGAGTCAAAGCCCACCACCCGACTCGGCCGAGCCTGGTCCATGTGTGACTTTGGGTGTATGCTCGCCGTTGGATTAAGATCCAACGCCCACGACCTCCCCACCGCTTTCTTAGTCTTGGGCGATCTCGGTGCCTGACCGTCCGATTTCGATCGAAGGGCTCACGACCTCCCGAGTCCCTCCGCCGTTCTTCTTCTTCCTCTTCTCGCCGATCGCGAGCGTGAGCGTGTGCAGTGTGAGCAGGCAGCGTGATCAACTTGTGGGGCCCGCAACGGCTCGAGCCCCGCTTGCCCATGTCGAGCAACACGACCAGCACTCCGCTCCTCCTCGCTTTCTCGCACGCAAAGACCTTTTGTCCCGCCGCCATTAAAGCCCTAGTCCTCGTGTTCGCTGGCTTTCAAGCTACTTGAGCACCTTCGAGGTCCTCTTCTAGCCCCTTCACACTCCGGCCACCCCAGCTCCTCTCGTTGGTAGTTGTGTGCAAAGCCACCGTGTGCCTCTCACCCCGCCATTTTCGAGCTTCGAGCTCTTCACTACCGGCAAGGTCACAAAGGATCTCTTGCCCTAATATTTACCCTCCGAGCACCCTCGGTCGCCGCCAAGCCGCGCCCTAATCCTATTTTTGGTATGCCTCCCGTGAGCAGCCTAGATCTCGATTTTCGGTGTCGCGGTCGTAGGTGGAACTTCGCCGCCCCAACTCCGTGAGTGTCCCCGTGTCATTCCTTGCTCCTTGACCACCATATGGTCGCCGCGGTTATCCTAATCGCCTCTTTGCCTCGTTGGCTCGCAGCACTCCGCCGCCGCCATCGCCTTCATCTCCGGTGGCTCGCTCCGCCTCCTGCTCCTCCGACTTCCTCCGACTTCCCCGCACTCGTAAGTTCACATTAGTCCCTTAGAGCTTAAGGTCTAGCTAGTTTAGCTCGTGGCGTTTGTTTTCGCCGCTGCGGTTTTTGCCAAAATCGGTCCTCGCCTCCTTCGGCTCACCGGCGTTCTAGGCTTGCTCCGCCGTCGAGGATGTTCGCATTAGGTTCGCAATAGTATTGCGAACATTTTGGCTTAGTCAGTTAGCGCCGTCGTGGCTTTGGTCATCGGCGACGTGCCGGCGAGCTCAACGTTGAGCCCTGTACTTTGTCGCGATTTTGTCAAGTCACCAGACCTCCTCGGGTTAATCGTGGCCGTCCATGACCTCCCTAGGTTTAGATCTGAGCTTTAGATTTATGTCCGTAAAAACCGTAAGTCTTGGACCACCCTCCGCCAAATCTCAGCCGTCCAGGACCTCTTGAGATTGGATCTGGACCGTAGAGCCTTTGTCTGTAAAAACGCTAAGTCACAGGACCTCCTAGAGTAATCTCAGCCGTTAAAGACCTCCATGGGTTAGTTTTTAGCCGTTCGATCTAGCTCGGTGAAAAAAATTTAGCGCTAGGACCTCCCCTGGTTAGATCCTAACCGCCCATGACCTCTTTAAACTCAATCTAAGCCGCTAGGACCACTCCGGTGCAAAAAGACCTCCCCTGGGTCATTTTGCAAAGACCACCCCTTAGACCACCCTCGGGGTCCTCTTTGTAAAAAGCCACCCCTGGTCTTTTACAAAGGAAACCCCGCTCAGGACCTCTTAGGCGCAATCCTAGCCGTTCACGACCTCCCCGGATTTGGATTTGAGCGTTAGATCTCCTTTGTAAAACCCTTAGTCTCAGGACCTCCCTCCGCGTCGATCTGGACCGTTCAGTACCTCCCTAGGTCTAACTGAGCCGCCCGCATCTCCTCCCTAAAACCCCGTCACATAGGACCTCCCGAGTAGATCTTGGCCATCCAAGACCTCTCGTAAATCCCACCATCAAGACCTCCTCTAGAGATCTTGACCGTCTAGGACCTCATCCTTTAGATCCGTAGCTTTAGGACCTCCTCCGCTGATCGTGACCGTTAAGACCTCCCTTGCGAGATCTTAGCCGCCGTGACCTCCTGTGAACTTTAGACGTAGGACCTCCTCTCGGATATCTAGACCGTTAGGACCTCCCAGAGATCCCGGCCGCCCGCACTCTCCTCCGTAGATTTAGCCTTAGGACCTCCTCGTGGAGCTCTGGACCGTCAGATCTTGATCTAACGGTCACGACCTCCGTTAGGCGCGAGGACCTCCTTTGCGTGCGCGGTGCATGCACTGGTCGTGGCCGTTGGATCCAATCTCAACGGTCCGGACCTCCCCAGAGCGGGAGGAGGTCTTTGTGCGCTGTGCTTCGAGGTCCGTGGCCTTGCGATGCAAGATCAACGGCCCACGACCTCCCCGTATTCATTCAGTTCATTTGGACCTCCCGAGAACTCAAATTTTCTAAATTTGGATTGTTCCAAATTTCAAAAATGCATATCTTTATCATTATAGCTCCTTTTTGAATGAATCAAGTTACAGTAGCTTTGCCATGAAATGAACTTCAATATGAGAATGAATTTAGGTACTGTTATGTAGCAGAAAATGATATAAACTGCATGAACTTGTTTAATATAAAATAGTTGTCTAGAAATTCATTGAAAATTTGTAAAATGCATAACTTATTCTCTGTGATTCCAAACTGAGCAAACTAAATTTTGTTAAAACCCACTAGGAATGTACTGTAGTGTAGAATAGGCCTTAATATGATCCTTGCCACTGAATTTAATGATTTACTAGTTTTAGAACTTAGAAAAATCATAACTAATTCATTATAACTCCAAATGATGTAAACTTAACTTTGCTGTTCTTAGGATGACCTTAGCTACCTACCATAAAAATGTCAGATTCCAGATCATTCTAGAAATTTTTGCCATGAACAAGAATCAAATTAATTTAATTAGGATTTTTCAGATCGAGAGAAATTGTTTAGGCATAACTTTTCATGCTAAGTCCAAATGAAGTGATTCTTGTTTCTAAAATTGTCTAAAATCAACCTCTAGCTGTTGTAGAAATTTCATGGGATTTGGATGTTCTTTGCTGTTGAGTTCCTTTTGGGTGTTCTTCGTTCTTATTGGTTTTATCGCCTTTTCGCGTTAGGTTCCGAAGAATTTATTGAACCTGAGCACTCCCCTCTGCAGCAAGACCAATACCAGCAAGGTAAGTAGTTTGATCATGTTAATCCCAGTATTTTAAGTATTTATGTTGTTTACAAATTCTACGTATGCATTGCTAGTTTGTGTTAAACTATTGTCGTTAGTTGACCTAGTAGATGCATTTCCTTAGCAAATGATTATTCTCTACTACCGTGAGCCTAGGTTATTGCTGTGATTAGGGATCGTGGATGAGCTCTTGTCACTTAGTAGTTCGCGAATTAATTGCTTAGCCATGCTTAGCTTCCAGTAGAAATGGGCGGTTATCGACTTGTCGATAACCTTGATCACGTAAAATTTATTATGATCTATGATTTCGGCCTTGTGCCATGTCTACTTATGAAAATTAAAACTGAAAAAAAATGATTTAGACTTGGGCACAATGGTAAGATGGTGTGATTTTGGGTGTGATCGAATGGTGCCCGTCAACAAGGACCGAACATCTTGTTACACTAAACCAAGCATTTTAGCGCATAACCACACTAGAGGGTATGGGACCTCTCTTGACTTAGTACTTTGGCGTGTATTGGCTTTGGGTCGCAGGAGTCGCAGGAGGGATGGTGCTGGGAGCATTATGATGTCCAAAGGCTTCCCCGTGATGGCCGGTTGTCTTTCGCTTGCAATGTAAGCGTATGGATTTCTATCCATACGAGCGCTTGTAGTTAATACACAATATTGGAAAGCGCTCGTAGGACTTAGCCGTGTCGGCATACCTTCTAAGTGTGCTTTGTGGCTTAAAGGCGGTCTCAAGTGTGGGTACATTGGTACACCCCGCAGGTTAAAACTATTCGAATAGCCTCGCCCTAGGTTATGGACACGCTGGCAAGGTCTTTCAAGAGTTAGACTACAACCTTTTAATTAAAACTTGATGGGTGGTACGAATCGGGGATTCGTGCTATGTTGTGGTGGCTATTGGGATAGTCACTTCCAGGTGGTTACTTGTATTTATTATTAAATTCGCTGTTATATTCAACATCAAAACAGATTTACAAACTTGCTTTTAAATGTATTACATTATTGCAAATAAAGTTGGCTTTGTGCAAAATGAGACATATAACCTCCACTTAAATGAGCCTGCATGTAGCATATGAATAGGTCTGCTATTCCACACGTCAGTCTTGCGAGTACCTTAGTGTACTCAGTTGTCTTGCTTAAATGTATTTGTTGCAGAGGAAGAGGGTGAGCTTGAAGGGCCTCACTTTTGTGAGCTTTGTTGTGGTAGCTTGTGGCGACTAGCTTGATGCCCTGGCCGGTTGCCTTGTGGGTTGTGTGGCTAACCTGGCCGACTTTTGTTCTAGCCATCTCATGGCACCTTTGCTTCCATTGTCATTCTTGTATATTGTGTTATTTGGCCTCGGCTCTTTTGTAATAACTTACTTTATGTATGTCCTTTACTAGACTTGTTAATGTATGTTGTATGGAAATGATGTGTAATTTTGTGATGATGTGCATGTGCTGCACTGCAGGAAGCATATGTCCATCGAGGCTTAGAATGTTTAATTAGTAATGCTAGAACCATTTGGAGGTTAAGTGTTACTAGTTAAATATTCTGGGTCCTCACAACACTGCCTCGCCAGCCTTTCAGGTCGACATGACAACACCCTACCTCACCAGCCTTTTAGACGGAAATGACAACACTCTGCCTCACCAGCTTTTCAAATTGAAAAGACCAGACTCTAGCGTGCAAACTTTTCAGGCTGACATGGCAACACGTTGCCTCGCCAAACTCTGTATATTGTTTGTGTTCTCACTCCACCATGAGCATTACACCTTGTTCCCTTATAGAAAGAGGTGGAAGAGATCTGGGAGAGAAAAGTAAACCTCCAAACACAACACTACACCAGAGCTAGGTTCGCACAACTAAGAGAAAGAGATAGAGGACTCGACGAGCTTCTATAAAAGAATAGCATCGAAGCAAAAGTGGCTAACCGAAAGGGCTAAACCCTACCCAGATAAATATATGAAGGATGCACCAGTACCACCGAAGTTCCCACGTCCGCATTGTGTGTGCGAAGAACTGACAAAGATCATCCAGTCCACACACCCGACGATGTTCGCTCGGGCGTACTACACGTGCGGCCACCACCTTGTAAGCATATCTTGCACACAGAAAGATTTTTAACATCATACATTTAATTCCACAAATCCCTGATTACACACACGCATAATGGCAGCTGAAGATGCAATGCAATTTCTTCCAATGGATCGACTGGCCGGAGATGTACAATAGGGCTTTCATCCAGCGGAAGTACATGTTGAACTTTTCATAGCGAGCGGAGACCTTCAAGCGCTAGACACCATACGTACCCAACCCAACTAAAAAGGCATCGGACAAACACAAGAAAGCATATGAGTACGACAAGACCAAGCGGGCGAGGGACAAAGGGAAGGCTCCTGCAAGTGAGACCATCAGTCGTACTATCGCTCCCCGTCGCCTGGGTGCACTCCGGATCTAAGAGGTAAGTAATGTTCAGTATGCATCATAATTATTATTTTAGCCCGATGTTGTATTATCCTAACATCATTCAACCGTCCAGCCCGTCTCGCAGGACATGGATGACTTCAAGACTGCCTGTAGCCGCCGCAGGTAGCAAGGGGACAAGGGGGCAAGGGGAAGGCTCCGGCAAGTGAGACCGTCGGTCGTACTACAGCTCACCGTCGCCCGGGTGCACTCTAGAACCAAGAGGTAAATTATGTACAGTATGCATCATAATTATTAATTTAGCACAACATTGTATTATCCTAACATCATTCAACCGTTCGGCCTGTCTCGCAGGATATGGATGACTTCAAGACTGGCCGACGCCACCGTTGCCACCACGGGTAGCAAGGAGACAAGGGGAAAGGAGCGATGGGCCATCGAAACTAGTGATCTTTGTTCCAATCAACTTTATTTTTATTCCAAAAAGGCACATATGTATTGTAGGTGTATTCTGGTTTGTTGCATCGTGCATGATGTCGTTCCTTATGAACATAACCAAACTATGCGCACCGTGTAATTTGCAACTTTAATATAAAGTCTATTTCAATTCGCTATTGTGTTGTAAAGCCGACTTCAAATCTTGTTCTCTTTTGACATTCAATTCTTCGTGAACCAAGGCAGGGAACAACATAAAAATAAAGGTCCAGAACACGTATTCTGGAAGTAGGCACTAAATGGTCTTTCGTGCCAAATGTTCCACATATCTTTCGAATTTACATATCTTTTCCCAAATATTCGGAGTTTTAAATATTACGTAATCTTTTCCGAATGAATCGGTTCCATGAAAAATGCAATCGGGACAACATCGCGCATGACCAGGGATCCAAAACCTATTTTCGGTGCGAATCCCGCCAAGCGCCAGGAAAAAAACCGGCTTACCGGATTTCCCGAAAAAAGTCCGGTTTAATTTTTCTTGAATTTGCTTAAAAACCAGCCAAAATTCAAAAATTGGAATTTCAACTTGCAAAACCCGGAAAAACCAGCCGGTTTTTCCGTTCCCCGCTACACACGGTAAATCCATTCACGCCAGAACGGACGATTTTTTCTTCCCTGCGCATGGCAACCCTAAACCCAAATATTTTGTCAATTACACAAATTTATAAATTCATCTACACATAAAAAACCTCCTGTCGCCAATTCAAATGGCGACAGGGTCTTGGCGCCAATTCAACTCGCAACAGGAACCTGTCCCACAGTTCCAATTGGCGACAAGGTCTGTGTCGCCAATTGGAATGGCGACAGGAGCCTGTCGCCATTCCAAATGGCGACAGACACCTACTTTTGTATTTTTTTTACTATTTTTTTTGTAATTGTCTTTTAAAATAATATTATTTTTTTAAAAAAATCCCCATTACGGAGCCGCCAAGAACCCAACCACCGGCCACAATTCTGAAGTCCCTCTGTCGGACATTCTCCTATCTTCTCTAGCCGTTCTTGCCGACGTCGAGTGGGTGGGGGACCCGCTGTTTTTTAAAATAACTTTAGATTTTTTGTTTCTTTTGTTTTCCTTCCTAGATTAAATTTTCTAGTTTTATTTTTCTCCGACGGGTTCTTAGCCGGATTTTATTTACCCACGATGGGTTTCATCAGACCAGCTCACCTGGACGACGATGGCAACGTCTACAGCAAAAATCAACGCCAGATCAAGAAGAAGGGTGCAAGTAAGTCACCTATTATTTTGTTCCATCAAACAACACCGCTACCAAGGCGTAGATCCTACATATCAATGGAGATCACCGACAATCTATCTCCCACTGTCGTGTTTGTCGGCAATCAAGACACAGTTGGAAGATACAGAGTCGATGGCGAGGAAGATAAAGAAGTCCATCACGTTCATCGACCCAAGAACTTGATGGTGACATGATGTTCGTCTACAATCTTCAATGTAAAAGATGATTTTTCTCAACAAAAAAGGTTATGTTTGGTTTCAATTTATAGACTTGTAAGCTAAATGTTGTGCCAAATATAATAGGTAGGAGCTCCCTTAATTAAGTTATCGTATAAATCTAATGTCTCCCTTCTAGTAGGAGACTCAAGAGCCCGTTTGGAATGCATGAATCGGAAAAAATTTCTGTGTTTCAAATGGGCCTAAACCAGTAGATGACCCTATAAGCTGATACTCTCTTTGTTCAAGAATATATAACATTTTGGATATTGATACGGTCTTTAACATGCAATTTTGACCATTATTTTTTATATAAATATATTCATAAAATATTTTTCTGACTAATCTAATGGCATTTTCACACAACCAATACATATAGGTTTTTTTAATATATTTGTTGTCAAAGTTAAATAAGTTTGATTACATGTTTTTAAAACATTGCATATTTCTTAATGGTGGAGACGTGGAGTAATCACCCGTTAGCTAAGTTGGTTTATTTGGTCGATGCAACCAAATTGCCTCTTGATCATATATTACTGTCGAGTTCCATGCCACCACCGTTTCGCTAACTTAAAACTATCGAGAAAAGCTGTACAACAAATACCCGTGATTCAACACACGGCAAGTGTCAATCGACCCTCCATTGCTAATACGGTGCATTAATTAGGAGACTCGGGGGTTTGATGGGAAACGTACTGCGATCTATCGTGTCAGCAAGCTGACAGTCGCTACTGTTTTCTATTCTAGTCAACTCCAACGTTGCGTGACCGCTCGATCGGTACGTGCTGAATGATGCAAAAGTGACAGACAGTTACCGTGCGTTTGCCTCTCATGTACACGGCATGCAGCCGCATGACGCGCGCGGCGTAGTACAGGAGCGCGCCAAGCAGCGATTCCCGCGGCCGGCCTCGCCGGCGAAGTTGCATGACGCGCGCGGCGTAGTACAGGAGCACGCCAAGCAGCGATTCCCGCGGCCGGCCGGGCCGGCAACTTCGCCGGCGCGGCCAGATCAACGACCAGCACCAGCGTCGTACGGCTGGCCGACACGCACACACGTAAGTACGTACGGTCGCCGCTTCATTGGGTACTCCTCCGTTTTCGTATACTTGTCACCTTTTGCTTTCACTGTTCACAATTTGGCCAATAATAAATTTTAAAATATTTAATTACATAAAATGAAAATGGTTATATTTGTGATGAAAAGTATTTGAATAATATTATGTATTTATAAGTATATACATACATATTGCTAAAACATAATGATCAAAATGTATGCAGCAAAAATCTAAAGTCTCACGTATATAAAAATGGATGGAGTAATTTTCATAGATCAGAGATGGACGCAGATGTGCTACGTGGACTTCAATGCTGGCGCCGTATCTGGGGCTCATGCCCCATATCTTGCCTAAATTCATTATTCAAAGGCCTAAATAGTTTTTTTAGATTTTCGAAGGCCCAACAAGGTAGTTTTTTTTTAGGAAAACGATATTGTGCGGTCATCCGATACAGTGAAATGAATCGTACGCCTGTTTAATCGCCACTGTCCAGCAGCACGCACCCCCAACTCAACTTATTAACTCTCGTTGTCCAACACCACAACCATTCATTTTCCTCCTGCGCCCGAGTCCCCACTCATCCTCTCTCGTTCTCCCTCCTTTTGCTCTCTCTATCTCTCTCCCACACAAGCCACAGCCACTCATTCCTTCCATGTCTCATCCTCTCTCGCTCTCCCTCATTTTGCTCTCTCTATCTCTCTCCCACACAGCACTATTCCCAGTGGAGCCGATGGCGCCGTCGTGGTCAGACCTCCTTACGGACATGGCGGTGATGGCGGGCTGCACGGGCATGGCGGCGGCGGTCGAGCCTGGTGCTGACGTCCAACCTCCACGAGCACCATGTATCCACGGCCTCGCGCACGCCAGCGACCTAGCCAGCGTCCAGAGGAAGTTGACGTTCTTCATTTTTTATGTTCATCTGTTGTTTTTCTAGTTCTAATATTGATGTTGCGGCTTGTTGAAAATAATGTTGCATCCCGTTGAAAATAATGTTGCATAATGTTTTTTGAGATGTTGCATACATAGAGAAAAAATATTGCATTTATAGAAAACAAGTGTTGCATCTGTAGAAAAAATGTGTTGCATACTATTCACGGTGATATTGCAATTTTTTCAATGTGGTTTTTTTTCAAATGCTTTGTTTATTATTCTGATGTTCTTTAAGATGATGTTGATGAGGTTAATGTATCTGTTCATGGTGATGTTCTTCGAAATGATGTGTATAAATTTTTGAAATTTTGTTGAGTTTAGCATCTAAGGATTGAAGGAACACGGGTATGCTACACTAGCGCAATTTCAAAAATCTACTGCGCAACTGTCGACGATTAAGACGTCGATCTTATGAAAAGAAAAGAAAAAAGTGACCTGGGAAATCTAAGGTAATAATAGGACTGCTCTTTTATTAGTATGAACTGGGTTTTACAGGGTATGCCCTCTGACTAGATGATGAACTACTCCTATATGCACTGAGAACACTACTTGTTCCTTTACAATGTCAGACTTACAACACGAATCTAAGACTTGTGCTTTAGTCCGATGGCTCTATCTTGTCTCTCTCTCTTGCTCCGTCCATGCTCTATCTTTAAATAGCCCTTGAAAAGGTGGCAGTTACTTCTGGAGAAGACGTCTGATGTGAAGCGTCGCGACTGGTCGGAGTCAAGTGACGGTTGATAAAGAATCAACCGTTCGGTGGTTATATGCCTATGAGAAATATAACCGCATGGTGGTTATTCATCAGTGCTTCTGGATAAGAAACGTCGTATGGTATGAAACATGCACGTGCTCCATTCATCATACGGTAGAGAAGATACTTGGAATTAGTTCCAAGTATCAGTTCATACCTTTATTTAGTAGCTTCTCCGGTCGGGAGCTTGGCTTAGGCCTTCGTCCGACTGTGGTACCCATTATGTAACCTCTGGAATCTCTACGACCAGTGAGGTCGTGCACCTCAGGGGTTACGACCATGAAAACATATGGTCTGTTATGTATTAAAAATAATACATAGAGGTTTTAATCCTCGTCAGCTAGCCCCCGAACTTTAAATGAATAGGTTGTGTGAACACCTTTCTTCCGATGAAGTCGTATCAGGCTTACGCTCATTAAATGCAAAGGCATTTGAAACGATTTGTATTCACTTTAAAGTTGAGAACTTGCTTTGGGAATCGAAGAGTTTTTGTGTCCATTGGACTAAAAGATTTCTGTTCGTTGGACTTTTTTTGGTAACTCCTTATTGCAGTTGGATTTTACGAAGCTTATAAAAACCCCTTTGTAGATTTAGGGTTCTTTCACTTCCTGCTTTCCTTCTTCATCTCCCGAGTAAAAACTGCCTCCGACCTTCTTTTCTTTCCTCACCCGAAAGAAATCTGACCATGTCGGACCAAATCACCAACTGGTCGGTTTCCGACTTGGGTGAGAAGAAGCTAGAGAGCTTGGAGAAGATCAGGATGCTTCCCAGCAAGGATCTGATTTCTTGGAGATCTGCGGCTAGAGAACATTCCCCGAGTAATGAAGATGGAGAAATCCCAGTTTTTCTTGCATATGTTGAATGCGGATTTAGGCTACCAATTCACTCCTTCCTTCCTAAAGTTTTTGAGTATTATGGAGTTGAATTGGTGAATCTTGCTCCCAATGCTATCGCCAACCTCAACATCTTTATTTATCTCTGCGAAGCGTAGTTGGGGATTCCAGCAGATCTGGATCTATTCAAGTACTACTACAGGATGTCAAAGTCTGGGAAGACGATTGGGACGCCTGGAGAGTGCGCCTTGCGCCTCCATGACGGAAAGGCCGATGAGTACATATTTATGTACTCAAAATCTTCGTGGTCGTCGTGGAAGAAGAGCTGGATGTATATGAAGATCACGAAGAAAGACAACCTTTATTATTCTGGTAAGAAGGCGGTCGAGAATCCGAATTGGCGCCTCCAAAGAAAAAGAGGGAAAGATAAAGAAATGGGCCGAAGCAATCAAGCTTCTTAGTGTCAAGGGTCTAACATCCTAGCACGTAGTGAAGGATTTTTCCACGCGCTGGGTTAGTCCTTTAAAGGCCCGAGCACACCGGATGCTCTGGTATATTGGTCGTGACGATACGACCAAAGATTCCAAAGAGAATAAGCCATGAATGATTCCGACCAGTTTACCTATATTAGTTGATTATTTCTGTATCCTCAAATCTTTTATTTTACCTTTACAGCTTTATCTTCTGATGAGATTAGAAGCCGGATCAAAATGATCTGTGCCGGAGAACCTGGCGATAAGGCTAATTTCCCCCCGGATCTTAGCGGTTGTTTCCACTAAAGAGAGGATTGAAAGACTTAAGGTAAGAATATCAACCGTTTGTTTTTTTTTGTCGTATATATTATTTCTGGTCGGTATACCATAAATTCTTTCTGATGTGTAGTCGGTCGGGTTGAGGATCAATGAGGTCACTGAAAGATGTGAGCCGATTGATGATCCAACCACCCCTTCGACCATACAGGGTGTAGCCTTCCAGAGGTAGGTGACCGAACATAAATAATATTTTGGACAAATGATGTTCATCGCCTAACTATCTTTGATGATGTATTTAGGCGGTTGTCGTACCTTCCAGCAAGGTCGTTGAGGACTCATCAGTGCCTACTGAGGCTACCGTTTTGGAGGTCGATGAATCCACACCTACTGATCCTGCGATCAGGAATCCTATCCTCGACCAACTGGTCGTGGATATTGCTTCTGATTTTCAATCAGTAAATGTGCAAGACCTAGTCAACACTACCAGTTCAGAACCGGTGAAATTGGTTGAGAAGAAAAGGAAAGCTAGCACAGCGGATTTTACTCCGATGTGTTACAAGGTTAAACTCAAAAAACCGACCAGGTATATTTTAAATGAAAGAATCATATAAGTATATACCTGGGGTATTTCGATATGTTGGAACCTCGATCTTCCTTTCTTTCTTCTTTTTTAGATCTTCTGGTGTTCCAGTCGTGTCCGACCAGAACACCCCTCAGGAAAAGGTTCCTGGGGGAGAGGTGGTCGTGGAGGTTCCTGATCGGGACACTCCTCAGGCTAAGGCTGGAGAGGGTGAAGTGGCTAAAGAAGCCCCCGAGCAGGTTTCAGTTCCGACATTTGCTCAAGATCCTCTAATAATCCTTACTCCTTCTCCGGAGGTAGTCATCTCCAGAGATCCTCAACAGGTTCCACCTCCTCCTAGAAATACGTGTCAGGTTAACAAGTTTCCTTTTCCCCCCGATTTATCGAGGATAAGGAACTTGACGAGGCCTGGGGAAAGATATCGGACCGTCAAGCTGAGATTAGTTCAGATACAATTTTTGACGAATACAATGACATGGCAATTCGGGTAAGTGTTCTACGACCATCCTTATAACTCTTTCCTTTGAAGTCTCTTTGAGAACTTACCCAAGAAAGGGATTTTATTTTTGTAGCATATGGTCGAGAAATATGCTGTGGTCGGAGGACTGACCCAGCGAATAAAAACTTTGGAGCAAAAGCATTCCGAATTGAGAAGTAAGAACATTTCTCTTTTGGCTTGACCTCCTAAATTTTATCATCTTGTTTCTCTCTTATAACTTAATCCTCTCTTTCTATCATATTTGATAGATTTAGAGAAAATTAAAGAAGATGTCGTGGCTAAGGAAGCCATAATAATAAAACTTAGGGAAGAAAATCAAAGTAAAGACCGGTCGATCGAGCATGCGATGACCAGACAAAAGGAGGTTTTTGACTCTTGTGAGAAGAAAATCAAAGGTAACTCGTCGTAGACTTAACCAGTATTCCATGACGTTAATTTTAAAGTGTGTGTTAACCCCTTTTTTATCCACTCGTGCAGAAAAAACTGAAGCACTTGAACAAGCGGAGAAAACCCTCAAGTTTGAGCGTGGCCAAGGGGCTGAACTCGATCGGAGTCTTGCAGACAAAGTCAAGGCTCTGAACAAGATGCTCTTCGACCTGGGGTCGGGAACACAACTGCCCATTCTAAAAGGCCCTGCGGAGAGAATCAATTTTCTCGGCCATCAACTTGAAGATCTCAAAGAGGTAATAACACTCTTTCGAGATAACCATGCTAAAACAATGAAGGAAGCTATCGCGAATGGAGTAAGTGTTGCCTTAGAAAAACTGAAGGCTTTCGACCCCTCTGTTAGTCTTAGAGCTGTTGAGGAAGACTTCGACTGCTCCGAAGATGAAGCAACAAAACTTCTCGAGGAAGTGAGACCTCTCGGAGAGAAAGTTGCTGAGGAAATGGAAGTCGGATCTCCATCACGTAGCAACCAGTCTGACAGTTCTAACAAGTAGATAAATGTAAAATTTAGAATTTTGTAAACGAAACTTACCTTTTACCATCAATGAAGATCTTGCTTTGTCTTATCAATGTTATTAAATACTCAAATATCTCCTAGCCCCCGACTGCTTATATTAGTAGATGAACTTTACTAAAAAAGCAGTAGACCAAGAAATTGAGTAATAACAATGACCATGGTAGAAGTGCTGATAATGTTTATGACAGTGACCCAGTGAATACTAGAAAATCATGTTGTCGGAACCTTAAATGATTTCGACTAGTCTAGATCTTGTCCATTATCAAATTACTATAAGATACCACTTGTAGTCTGAAGATATAACAAAGACTAGCTTTGATGATAAGAAGATATGCATTAGGAATGTATGCAAAAAAGGAAAAGATAAGTACCTTTGTTTATAAATTATTCGAATCTAGTCATAACGAATCCCAAGAATTGAAGATTTGTAAAATATCTCGCGAAATGTGTTCATGCTCAAATCCGACTGGCAGTGAGGATCGTAGGAAAAGGACCGTCACTAGGAAGCTCCTTCGAGTGGGCAGGACCACGTGCAGAGAGGAGAGACTTCGACCAGGAGGCTTTCCGTGTCCCGACCAGTAGCCAAACTCGAGTAGAACAGAATGTTGAAATAAAATAACAGTCTTCGAATTCGAGAAATAACGAAAACTGAGTTTGTACTCCTTATACTCGTGTGTTTCTTTAAGAAAAGAGTATTTGGTTGTGCGTGTGTATCATTGAAGCAATGATCACGACTAAAACCGGTGTAGTATGTGACATTTAAGTCAGCACCAATGAGTAATGGAGATCCCTTCAGAAGGAATATCGGAGAGAATGAGTGTCTTCTCCGACCAACCAGCAACAATAAAGGCATATGACCAGATGCGACGAATAATAAGTATAAACAACCATACTTATCGTTGAAAAAAGGAAATGCATCTTTATTGAAAATACGAAATGAAATAATACAGGAAATTATACAAAGAACTTACGCAACTGATCAATATTCCAAGAATTAGACAAAATTTGCCCATCCAACATAGCTAATCGTACCGATCTTGGTCGGGTAACTTCGACCACAGTGTATGGACCTTCCCATTTGGGTGAAAGTTTGTTGCGACCCGCTTAGTTCTGGATTTTTCTAAGAACCAAATCACCTACAGCTAGGCTGCGAGGTTGCACCTTACGGATGTGGTACCGACGCATGGCTTGCTGGTAGATTGCTGATCGTAGCAAAGCTTGATTTCATCCTTCTTCAAGGAAATTGATGTCATCAAGTCGTCGTTCACACTTATCACTTTTGGAAAAGCAATCTGCTCGAGCAGAACCAATTTTGAGTTCTGGAGGAAGCATGGCTTCAGCCCTGTAAACCATAAAGAATGGTGTTTCACCGGTCGCACGACTAGTGGTAGTACGAACAACCCATAATATAGAAGGAAGTTCTTGAACCCAAGCCCCTGATTGTTGAATTAGCTGGTCGAAAACTCCTCGTTTGATTCCTTGCATTATGATATCATTGGCTCGCTCAACTGCTCCATTGCTCTGCGGATGAGCAACAGAAGCGAAATGTATCTTGAAACCTAGATCCTCACAGAATTCCTGAAAATTACTGCTCGAGAACTGGGTACCGTTATTAATGATTATACGAGTGGGTACACCAAATCGTGTGATCACGCTTTTTGTGAGAAATCTCTTGGCGGCTTCAGTTGTAATTTTCACAACCGGCTCGACTTCGATCCATTTGGTGAACGTGTTATTCATGACGAAAAGGAACTCAAAGCCCCGGATGCTCTTATGAAAGGTCCCAGAATGTCTAGTCCTCAGGTTGCAAAAGGCCAAGAAAGAGGAATTGTTTGCAAAGCTTGAGACGACTGATGTACTTGTCGGCTATAAAACTGACATTGTACGCACGTCGTCACGAGCTCTTTTGCATCATGAAGGGCAGTTGGCCAGTAGTATCCTTGTCTAAAGGCTTTACCAACCAATGTTCTGTAGGAATGATGAGCGCCACAAACTCCTCCATGAATTTTGGTTAGCAATTTAATGCCATCCGAGTGAGATATGCATCTCATCAACACTCCGTGAGATCCTCGTTTTTACAAGGTACGTTCAATTAGAGTGTATGATTTGGCTTTCGTGCTATACGATCGACCTCTACATCATCTTCTGGAATTAGGTCATGCTGAAGATAATTGTAGATCGATGTCATCCAATCTCTACTGTGATCGTGATGGCGCCAACCATCATCGACCTGTGGAGCATCCATGTTTGCAGAATCAAGGTGTGCAACCTCCTTACGAACATCTATATCCTCGGAAGGCTCGACTACCGAGGGTGAATCGAGTTTCTCGAGAAAAACTCCAGGCGGGACGGATGTCCTTGTAGAAGCCATAAGGAGACCATAGAGCAACTTTTGTACCTGCGGATACCTTTCTTTTGGTCCATGCAAGACTTCGCTTACGTAATATATCGGTCGTTGAACATGGTCTCGTTCTACGACCAAGACACCACTAACCGCTTGTGGCGTGCAAACCACGTAAATTAGCAATGTCTCTCCCAATCTCGGAGAGACTAAGATTGGGGACTCGTAAGGTACCGTTTTAGTTCTTCGAAGGCGCTGCTTGCCTCTTTAGTCCATTCAAAACTTCCATGTTTCCGGAGAAGTTTAAAGAAAGGTAGTCCTTTTTGGCCTAACCGTGCTATGAAACGACTTAGTGCTGTCATACAACCGGTTAGTTTCTGAACTTCCTTTTTGTGGTGGAGCGCGATTCGATCGATGGCGGCGATTTTTGCTGGGTTTGCTTCGATGCCCCTAGCCGAAACTAGGAATCCGAGAAGCTTTCCCAACGAAACCCCGAACACACATTTCTCTGGATTTAACTTAAGGTTATGACATCTTAAGTTGTTGAAAGTCTCCTGTAGATCTAGAATATGATCGCCGGCGTTGATGCTCTTTACGACCAGATCATCGACGTAGGCTTCAAGATTCCGACCTATCTGTGGACTAAAGGTCTTTTGCATTAACCTTTGGAATGTTGCACCAGCATTTTTGAGACCAAATGACATCTTTACATAACAGTAAGTACCATATGGAGTGATGAAGGAAGTTTTCTCTTCATCTTCTTTACTCATATTAATCTGGTGGTACCCTGAGTAAGCATCTAAAAAACTTAATAACTCACACCCGGAAGTAGAGTCTACAAGTTGGTCGATGTGAGGAAGGGGAAAGTCATCCTTTGGACAAGTTGGTCTACAAGATCTGTAAAGTCAATACACATTCGCCATTTATCATTGGCTTTTCTGACCATTAGCCATTCTAGGTGGTCGACCTCACGAATGAACCCAGCTTTGAGAAGCTTGTCAATCTCCGACTGGATTGCTTCTTTCCGATCAGATGCGAACACCTTAGCTTCTGCTTGACCGGTTTTTTGTTAGGCTGCAAAGCTAGCTTATGCTCGATCACCTCCCTGGGGACTCCGGACATATCGGATGCCTGCTAGGCGAATACGTCCTGGTTAGCTCGGAGGAAGGAGACGAGCGACTCTTCCAATTTAGGGTTGAGTCCTGCTCCGACCAGTATCTTGGCACCCTCTGGAGAAGTGTTTTGTCGAGTTGTGCCTCCTTTATCTGGTCGGAAGGTTTTGGTGTCATCTTTGGTCTCGAGAGTTTGACCTACATGTTAATGGTGTTAGTTCCCCTATTCGGAAGTTCATCGACCAGTTCTAAACATTTCCGATTGCATGCGTAGGCTATTTTTTGATCGCCTCGGACCGTGATTACACCCTTTGGTCCCACCATTTTCAAACTCTGATAATCGTGGCTATTATGAATTTTGCTAAAGCTGGACGACCAAGGATTGCATTATATGCGATTTCGAAATTCACCACATCAAATGAAATTTTTTCTGTCCGGAAGTTGTCGGGTTTTCCAAACGTAACCAGTAGGAACAAGTGCCCTATTGGCTTGGTGGTAGATCCAGGAACTATGCCATGGAAGACATATTTCACAAGTTTTACCTTGGATTCGGGAATCTACATGTCTTCCGAAGCACTTGCAAATAAAATATTAATAGTAGGTTCAACGATAATTGGAAACCTACCTGGTCGAGTCTAAGGAATAGAGCAATCTTCTTTGCTGAAGGAGGTTATTGTCTCTGGCCACCTTGAAGGTTTAAGATCGGTTGATGAAGTTTGACATCGACTGACGAAGAGGATCCACCAAAGATCACATCGACAGTGTGCTAAGGCTCTTGGTACTCCATTTCTTCGTCACCATCTTTGTCCTTCTTGGAGCTTGTTTCCCCGAGCTCTTGTATCGACGGGAGTGGATCTTTACCTGCATAATAATCTTTCAGCTTCTTTTGCTAAGCACGACAATTGCGCAAGTCGTGTCCTGCTTGCTAGTGGAGAGGACACCACTTTTTATTTTCCTTATAATCATTGGTCGGGGCCTTAGCCTTGCCATGACCAGAATAATCCTTTCTTCCTTTGGTAAATTTTTCAGGAACAGCAAGAACCTCCTTGTCGTTGGTTCTGCTATGCTTTTTTTTCTTGAGAGTCTTCTTTTGCTTCTTTTCTGTCCTATCTAAGCCAGGTTGGGGAATTTTATCTTTTCGATCAATGGCCTCGTTCCACTCGACCGCTTCACTGGCCGTCGCGTACATGTCAGCCATGTCGAAGAGCTCGATGGTTGTTCATGGGGGATATATAGCTAAATTCTCCGTAAACCTTCGATATCTTAATCCCGCTTTGAAGGCTTGGATAACAGAAGATTCTGCAACCTCCGGTATTGAGTTATGAACCTGGCTAAATCTTTTGATGCACTGCCGGAGAGTCTCGTTAGATTTTTGCCGTATTCTATGGAGATCGTCTTCCTTTCCAGGGCAATCATACGTACCCTGGAAATTTGCAATCAAAAGGTCGCAGAGTTCCTCCCAAGTATATACGGACCCGACCGGAAGGTTTAGCAACCACGATCGGGCTGATCCTTCTAATACCATAGGAAGATAATTTACCATTACATTTTCATCACCACCAGCGGCTCTAATAGCGGTGGTATATATCTGAAAAATTCCAAAGGATTTTGGGTCCCATTGAATTTAGCCAGATTGGCCGGTCGGAACCTATTTGGCCAACGCACAGCCTGGAGCCCTGCTGAGAAGGCTCGACAGCCTGTGATAGTTTCGTGGCGCCTTCTTTGAAAAGGTGCCGGATTATAATCGGTTGAAGACCGATTTCTAGGACCAGATTGTCGGCGCTCCAGTGTCCCGATTCGGTCGTGGACGTTACTAGAACGCCTCCGACCGCTTTCCTGGGTTAGGTGATGTCGAAGATCACCAGGTCCAAGCGATTGTTCGTCTCGATGAAGTGAGGGTGAGGATTCCTGGAACAGTCTCCTCCCCTCATGACTTGTTGGTCGGAATCGTCGAGGTGGTCGTAGTGTCAACTGATCCTCAACACGACCATGCAGGCCCTCGCCGGGAAGAATTGAGACAAAGTCATGGTGCGACTTTGCGTGCCTTCGCTCCGATATGCTTCGCTTGTTGCATTGTCTGTTGGATAATTTCTGATACTTGACCTACAAGTTGGGCAAAACCTGGAGTCTCTGCCAAAGCAGGGTCAGAAGTATTTAACATATCTCTAACTCGCTGTAGGTTTTGTATTATTACCGAAGGTCTTAAAGGATTTCTGCCAGAAGAAGGTGTCTGATAGCTTGAATCCCCCGATCTCCTGGTCGGTCTTGCTGGTCCCTTACATTGGTTGGGGCAGGATCAGGCGAATTAACTGATGGACGTCCACCAGTTCCGTTACCTCCGACATTTGGTGCTTGACTGCCCGTACCATCTCCATTATTACATGGTGGCGAGGCAACATATGGAGGACCGTACACGGTATTTTGATCTGTATCTCCGATCGCATTGACCTCGTGCTTCCAACAATGATCCTCCGATGAGCTTCAGTCGTAATCGATGGAGAGCCTTTTATAGCTTCTGCGAGAAGCTTCCACGACGGAGAGCAGTCGGTGATCAGCACTTCCTGAGGTTTTCGGAAGGGTCTCAACCTGATCCGGCGAATTGCCGATCGAATACTGAGCCTTATCATCCCCACTTGGTTTATGACCAATGGAGGTTTCATTGATACCGTCACCAGGTGTCGGTTGGCTCCTGGAATTGCTAGAAGCCGTCGGTGAGTACTTATCAACCATGATCGCATCAAAGGTATATTGAACCTCGAGTTGCGGTGTTGAATTTTCATCACCTTTTTTGTCAGTCGAAAAGCCCGGGCTTGCTGAGGCTTTAGGGTGTTCCGAACTAGTCGAAAGCACTTCCTCTGAAACCGCCACTGATCATAGCGGTGTATCCTCATCCATCCGGTCGACTTCGCCAATTTCTGCGATGGGCGAACCGGCGGAGGAGGATGATGAAGAGATTCTGTTTTCCTCCATGGCGCGCATGCATGCGTCCATGTCGAGGTTGGCGTAGTCCGCCAGGTCGAACCAGTTTTCTTCATCCCAACTTCCCGCCATAACCGCATTAGCGATCACAAACGGGGAATGGACAAAGATTTGATGAGCAGAGTAATTCTTCCAAGATTCCACGCCGCGATCCCCACGGACGGCGCCAGCTGTCGACGATCAAGACGTCAATCTTACAAAAATAAAAGGAGAAAGTGACGTGGGAAATCTAGGGTAATAATGGGACTGCTCTTTTATTAGTATGAACTGGGTTTTACAGGGTATGCTCTCTGACTAGATGATGAACTACTCCTGTATGCACTGAGAACACTGCTTGTTCCTTTACAATGTCAGACTTACAACATGAATCTAAGACTTGTGCTTTAGTCCGATGGCTCTATCTTGTCTCTCTCTCTTGCTCTGTCCATGCTCCATCTTTAAATAGCTCTTGAAGAGGTGTCAGTTACTTCTTGAGAAGACGTCTGATGTGAAGCGTCGCGACTGGTCGGAGTCAAGTGACGGTTGATAAAGAATCAACCGTTCGGTGGTTATATGTCTATGAGAAATATAACCGCATGGTGGTTATTCATCAGTGCTTCTGGATAAGAAACGTCGTATGGTATGAAACATGCACGTGCTCCATTCATCATACGGTAGAGAAGATACTTGGAATTAGTTCCAAGTATCAGTTCATACCTTTTACGAGCAGTTCTCCTGGTCGGGAGCTTGTCTTAGGCCTTCGTCGACAGTGGTACCCATTATGTAACCTCCGAATCTCTACGACCGGAGGTCGTGCACTCGTGGTTACGACCATGAAAACGTATGGTCTGTTATGTATTAAAAATAATACATAGAGGTTTTAATCCTCGTCAGCAACCAAGGAACATCCGCTAGTAATAGATCACAGGATTACCACTAGATGCGCATACTCGCAGCGGAAGAAGAGTCGATGTAGCACGTTGGTGTGGTTGTAGACGTAATGGCCTCGCGCCTCCTCCAAGTGCTCCTTGTGGCCGTCACAAGTTACGGATCGTCCTAGCGTTGAAGCCTTGCAGTAATGCCTCCAAGGTATTCACACGTACAGGGTAGGGACACCACACGCCGAGTGCTAGCACCGGCTGGGTGATTTTGGGCGAGGGAGGTTTGGTGGCTAGGGTTTCGGGAATTCCAAAAAATACTCTTAATCCTATGTCACCGCCCCTCTATTTATAGGCATCTATGATGGGTCTTGAACTTTGAGGCCTATCAGGAGCTCGTGGCCCATAAGAATTCGGATCACCATCCAAAAATTGTCTCGGCCCTTTAAGTGTGTGACCCTATAGGTTCATGTACACTTGGACATATCCCGAGTATTCCTACTCGTCCACTAATCGGTAGTAGCCCCTAGCAGAACATGCCAACTCCCGAGTATACGTAAAGATCACATCGGACGAACCTTAACAAATCTCATATGTATTTCTCTTTGCCTCACGATATCAGTCAAACTCAAGGCGAGTACGTGACATTCTTGTTGGTTAGCTTGACCACTCTTTCTCGATCATGTGACTCGAATTCCCCGACTATGGTTAACTCTTTAACCACGAGTAGCATGACCATGCATTTCTGGAATCCGATCACTCGAGAGGTTTAGAGATATCTCTCTCGTTACATGGAGGGGCAAATCTCATCTTGATCGACCATACCTCGACGCATGTATCATGATAAACCCGAAAGCTACCTTTATAACTACCCAGTTATGGAGTAGCATTTGACAACCCCTAAATAAATCACTACATATCTCGAGTACGTGAAACGACCTCAAGTCTAAGGATATAGCATAGCATTGTAAATGAGATCAACTGATGACATATAAGAATACAACGTTCGCACAGTGTCTCATGGTGGGTCGATCTAACCCCATGTTCTCTAACATGTGTCTATATTATTGGTTTGATATCTTCATATCTATGATCCGTGAAACATGATCATCAACTAATACATATGCTAGTCTATTCATATGTGTCCTCATATGTTTCCGACTATGATCGCTTTAGAATAATCATCGTAAAGATAAATATAGAGTTTCACAATCAAGTCATATACTTAATAATAAATATTAACGATATTATTTTTGGAACAAGGTAACATATTATTCAATGAACATAACGAAATATAATTACCTCTATGATTATCTTTAGAATATATTTCTAACAAAGATATTGCGCTCGAACGTACGGCGCTAACGTGAATGGTGCCTTTTTTTTTACGAGAGAAGATACTCCTCCTACTAGTAGTACTACATACTGGCTGTCGCACAAATGGAGACCGGCCGACGTGTTGATTTGGCTAATGGCTGCTGTCCGGACTACGTATCACGGTATCGGTCGTCAGTCGCACGAGCAGTGACTGCGAGTTGTATTAAATGAGATCTGATCCTAAATGGCAGCTTGCTCTTGCTTGGATATGCGATCTATGTCCATTACTGTTTATTAAAGCACAGCTCTGAGCTCTGTAGCTCAGCTTGTACTGATAAAATTATAAAAATATAAAAATATTTTTTAACAATAAATCTAATAAAATAATTTTTATAGAGCCAGATAGTTTTAAATCTATTAGTGGTTAAACTTTAAAAAATTTAACAACACGGATTCTAGAAAGTCAGGTAAAAAAGAACGGAGCGAGTACTACCGGAAACGGCTCCTTTGCCGAGTGCCCGCAAGTTTGCCGAGTGCATTATGTCGGGCACTCGGCAAATATACTTTTTACCGAGTGTATAAAATAAAACACTCGGCGAATAACAGACACTCGGCAAAGGTAGCTCTTTGCCGAGTCTCAGGAGAAGACACTCGGCAAAGACCGTATTTGCGAGTGTCAAACGTCACCACTCGGCAAATGACCGCAGCAGCTAACGGTGGCCAGCCGCCGTTAGTCGTTTGCCGAGTGTGGTTATCCGACCGGGGCCGGGCATAACTAGAGGTAATCCATGAAGAATCAATCGACTTTGCACTCATCAGGCTGACACATTTATAGTTCTTCGATCTCTTGGTCAAACTCGATCTTGACATGAATTGCTTGATCGGACAGTCAAAATCCATTACTTGATATGGCACAGCTTGCCCATGCCATTTTTACGTGTCCTATGCAGTAATGCAGGACTTTACACGAGGTAGGACGGTGCCGCCACGAACGACGATCTCACGTGCTTCGCCGCGCCGTGTCCATCACTCATGCACGGCTTGGTGCAAGCTCGACAATATGCTAACGCCTGTTTCGTGAATTAACACCAACAATTGACAAAGTCAGTTTCACAATATATCCACAAATCGTCGCACAATTTCCTTTTGCAAGGAAAATTGGGATTCAGCACGGGCAGCTAGCGGTTCAGTTTCTTCTCCGGCGCCGGTAGGGCGCAATGGGCTTATATAGTCGGTACTGACAGGGAAATTAACAGACAGATGCACTCGGAGGAGAAACATACAATCCTAGCATCCACCTGCGTGCCGCACATCGTCCTTCAATTTTCCACGTACGCGCCAAATTTTGTCGGTAACTATCGGTTACTGGTGTTATTGGTAGGGTTCGATAAATTTTTATATCAGGCAAAAAAAATTCAGATTTATTTAGTTTTTATCTAAATTCAATTTTTAATTAAAAATTTCGTCTAAAATTTCCGACCGACGAAAACCGGTTATATCGCTACCCTCCGATAAAATTTTCTTACTGCTAGTATTTTTCCTGGCCCCTACCATCAGGTACATACTACACACATGCATGTGTACATTACACGTCACAGGAGTTTCCTAAGGAGGTACACATGCATGAAAAGCTAGGGATCGATCGATGTACAGTATAACACTAAGATACAGCAGGCCATGCATTCAGCCACACCAACATGTGTACACATATATACACTCGCCTGACAAGATCCATGTACACCAGCCAGCTAGCAGCCGGACAAAGATCGCCCTGATGAGCGTGCTGATGCATTGTTCGCTTGGCTCAATATTCCCCTATCATGCATCTGCTGAACCTGATCTGATGGCCGGAGCTAGACTACCAGAGCCGCAAGCCTGCAAGCACAGCCCGGACTACGTGAAAGGTTTCAGCTGATCAGTTCAGTTCACCTGGAGGGTCGATTAGATCCTGACCTCTGGCGGCAAACAATCCTTGGCTGTTTTCTGCGCGCAAATCATCCTGTGAACGAGCCGGTCACTCGATTGATGATTGACAGCTAGTTTAGGCTCGATTATATCCTGACCTCTGGCGGCAAACAATCCTTGGCTGTTTTCTGCGCGCAAATCATCCTGTGAACGAGCCGGTCACTCGATTGATGATTCACAGCTAGTTTAGTCCAACTACAGTATAGCCAGTGCCAGATTCTCTACCTCACCGCCACATCATCCACTACTACAAAAAGACTAATACTGGACGCCTCATCACGCGGTTTTGGTTTTGGTTTAGCGTTAAAACCATCTATACATACTACAAAAGCTATCGACGTTAAAATCCATAAAAACCATCTGTGAAGAAGTAATATCACAGATGGTTCATGTTGAAAACCGTCCGTGATGTTTTAGCGACCATCTATGTTACTGGCTACGTTAAAAACCATCTGTGAAGAAGTAATATCACAGATGGTTCATGTTGAAAACCGTCTGTGAAAAATATCACGGACGGTTCCGGTTTTCAATATGAACCGTCTGTGACTACCCGTTCTCCCCACAGACGGTTTGTATTAAAAACCGTCTGTGACAAGTATCTCTGATTTTACCATGGTTTGAAATCAGACTCTATGATTTTACCATAATACTCTGATTTTATCATGGCTTGAAATCACTAATACTCTGATTTTACCATGACTTGAAATCACTAACTAGAGTTAGGCATTTCAAGTCATGGTAAAATTGGGAGATACTTATCACAAACGGTTTTAAACAAAAAGCGTCTGTGATTCGCGGAAATTTTTGAACGCTTGTGCAGGAGACGAAATATTTTGACGCTGTCCTTATATATTATACCCACCCCCGCCTTGTCTTCCATCAGCCTCTCCCTCTCCCCTCCCCACGCGGAGCTCCGGCGACCACCCTCGATTCCCCAACGCGGTTCGGCGAGGAGACGCAGCCGACAACGAGGAGGAGGAGGGACACGCAGGAGTTCCATGTCTGCCGCAGGAGGTAGACTTCCGGTACGTGTATATCCCTAAAATATACACAATTTGTTGGCTATTTGATGGTTTTGTTTTATTTCACTACTACAGAAAACGTCATCACAGACGGTTCGGAACCGTCTGTGTTTTTGTACGTCTGTGATAACTGGCGGTTATCACATACGGTTAAAAAAACCGTCTGTAATAAGTCACAACACGACGGTTCTAGTTATCAACCGTTGATATGTGATATCACGCACGTTCATATTAGAACCGCTCGTGATATGTGATATCATAGACGGTTCATAATTATCATGTTGGTAATTATCATGAGCGGTTCTTGTTCGTAACTGTCGTGATAGCTTTTTTTATTGCAAAAAAAAAAAATACTACCATTTCATGGATACACTCATACACATACACTGTCATTTCCCAAGCCTCCCAAACATGGATTCATTGATACACATACATTGATTTTAAGTCCCAAGTCTTCCAATAAATTTCTCAAGCGATGGATTCATGGATACACTTATACACTCGATCATATACAAGTACCAACATAAGTAGAATCGGAGGAGAAACTAACAAAATCTGGATATGAATCTAACACAAGTACCACAAGCACATACATACAAACTGATCTGAATCTAATGAAACTCATATACAAAAGTACCAATGTAACCTCATATACCGTAGACGCGTCGGCGTCGGAGGAGGACTGGATGTGGTCGGCGTCGGAGGAGGACTAGAGGAGGTCGGCGTTGGTGTCGGCGTCGACTCTTAGCTGTTCGGGAGGAAGACCACGTCGGAGGTTGGGGACTGCGGGAGCAAGAGAGGACCGGAGCGCGGAGGAGTAGTGGGGGCTGGGAGCTGCAGGAGTAGCGACCAGCCGGAGCTCGAAGGAGGACTGCGGGAGCAAGGGAGGATCGAGCCCAGAGGAGGACCGAGACTGCAGGAGTGCGAGACTGAGCGCCCAGAGGAGGTCGGCCATAATATATAAAAATACCAAAATATTTTGCCTCCCGCGCGCGCATTCAAAATTTTCGAACTCCCGCGCTGCGAATCACAGACGGTTTCATATAAAAACCGTCTGTGATAACATATCACAGACGGTTGGTATCACGAACCGTCTGTGACAAGTATCTCATCACAGACGATTCGTATTAAGAACCGTCTGTGATGAGATACTTATCATAGACGGTTTGTATTAAGAACTGTATGTGACTTGGATTTTACCATAGCTTGAAATTTTTCTTACTCTCTGATTTTACCATGGCTTGAAATTTTCCTTACTCTATGATTTTACCATGGCTTCAACTATCTGATTTTATACCATAGCATACTCTGATTTTATCATGGCTTCAACTATCTGATTTTACTATGGCTTCAAATTTTCCTTACTCTCTCATGGTAAAATACCATGGCTTGAAATTTTCCTTACTCTCTCATGGATTGAAATTTTCCTTACTCTCTCATGGTAAAATCAGAGAGTACCATGGCTTCAAATTTTCCTTACTCTCTCATGGTAAAATACCATGGCTTGAAATTTTCCTTACTCTCTCATGGATTGAAATTTTCCTTACTCTCTCATGGTAAAATCAGAGAGTAAAGAAAATTTCAAGCCATGGTAAAATCCAAGTCACATACGGTTCTTAATACCAACCGTCTGTGATGAGGTTATTATCACAGACGGTTCATACTAAGAACCATCTATAAAGTATCACAGACGATTCGTGATACGAACCGTCTGTGATATACGACATTATCACAGACGGTTCGTACTAACAACCGTCTGTAAAGTATCACAGACGGTTCGTGGTACGAACCGTCTGTGATACTTCACAAACGGTTTTTGATACGAACCGTGATATGATCCTATCACAAACGGTTTCAAAACGAACCGTCTGTGATAAGACAACACAAACGGATCCAAACGAACCGTCTGTGATGAGACATCTACTATGACATGTTTTGTAGTAGTGTTTGTACCTAATGCCGGAGCGCCGCCGGAGATTTTCGGTCGTCTCTCATTTTCCTTGCCAACGAGTTTGAGTCGAATTCAGACAACAGGCAATAACAGTTTGTGATATGCTAGTGAGGTACATAGAGGAGCTCACAAGACCAATCCATAAAGACGATGAGTTCTTCAGGAGCTTGGATGCACAGATAGATTCTAGCTAGTTTAATTTTGTAATTTTATTCTTTTTTTTTCCTCATTCGGAGGGGACGTTGTGAAACCTTTTGGCTTTCCTTTTGCTAGATAGGTCTCTCCTACAATGTGTTTGCCATCAGAATTTTGATTGTATTTTAGTTGTCTTGCTAGAGGTTACATATGGAAACTACTGTCCAGCAATTGATTGGTTTCACTTAAAATCCCATTTTTTTCTTTTTGCAATAAAAAACTATCATAGACGGTTCTTATGATAGCTTTTTCCACAAATGGTTCAAAAATCGTTTGTGATGACCTCATGTCATTACTGACCCATAAACTCAGACGGCCCACGAAACCATCTGAGATGACGTTTTTGAACCGTCTGTGAAGACCTTTTCTGTAGTAGTGATATAGGTGCTAGATTTTCTTTTTCACTCTAGTGTTTAGCACATGTTTCACTTTCCCTCTGGGGCCCACCACATAATAAAAAACTATTCCTCTCCCGCGTATCGCTCTCCCCCTCTCTCTGGTATCTCTCTTTCTCCCGCATCTCTCTCTTCCTCTCATGGCAGCAAGGGCGCCGCCACTGATTCCGCCAGCTCTGGCCATCCTCTTCGCCACTGATGGGTCCTACCGCCTCCTCTCCATCTCCTCTCCCAGATCCCCACACTAAATTGTGTCACCGCCGCTTAAATTGAAGCCGCTGTCAAACCCTAGCCGCGGTGGCGGGACTCCATCCGGCGCCAGCGGACCTCAAGCGGCGGCGATGGGCACAAACGGCAACCTCCGTACTCAACCCGGCGACTTTGAGCTCGATCATGGCGAGCCAGTGGTGACAACAACCTCGAGTCCCTGCACTGCTGCTCCCTCCGCCGATTCATCTCCCGCGTCACCTCGGTCCAGATCTGAAGGGCCATAACAGCATCAGCAACAGCGGAAGGGCGCCGACTGATGACGAGCACCCGTGCGGCGGTGGATCTGGAGGTCGTCGGCTGATAGACGGGACCGCAAAAAAATTTATTTGCTTGGCACCGATGCATCTACGTGCACCAGAGTTATGAATCTTCCCTTATCACCAACCTCTCTAATGGCTAGCTCTGATGCCAACACCCTCCCTCTCCTCTTCTAGCACCGGTTGAGGTGCACGCTGTGGACGGCCTTAGCTAGCCAGGTAGAAAGAACACCTGTGAAGGGGCCGTCCGACCCAGCTGTCAGGATGTCCTCGAGCAGACAGTTCGAGCCCAAAAACTGTGATGTGTATTGGAGAATGGAGACCGTGAAGTATGTAACGCCATTGCAGCATATCCGAATCCATTCTTCTGTACACAATTACCACTGTTTAAGGTCATCTTTCAAATTACACAAATGATTACAAGAGCTTCTAATTAATCAACACGCACGCTAGCTAGGGCTACCATTCTATATCTCTAGCTAGCTATATCCATGAATCCAACCCTTTCTGCACTCACACTACCACTAGTGCTACTGCACCACTGAACACACCCATTACGTACCACCACGTCAGAGTCCAAATCCAGCTTCTCCGCTACTAGCCAGTACACGCGACACACACCACCTCGTACCTTAGCTCCCTTCTCCACTCACTGCCTCACTGGTCAGATACACACACATGTATATTTATATTAGAGGGATCAGCTAGCAATGGCAGCGAAGTGACGTACGTCGACGGTGGTGGGCCCCATGGGGACGCCGGTCGACGACGTCGCGTACCTCCTCTGCGCCGAGGACGCCTCCGGGGCCTTCCAGCTGGAGACCGCCGAGGCCGTGGCCTCAACGACGTCGACGGCGCCGGCGGGTAGTAGCGTTGATGCCGACGGCGACGGCGCCGGGATGTTGGCCGGCGATGAGGCGGCCGACTCCGGCGAGGAGTCCATCGCGGAGTTCATCGGCGGCGAGGCCGAGCACTCGCCGCGGCCCGACTACCCCGGCCGCCTCAGGTCCCGGTCCGTCGATCCGGCCGCCCGTGCCGAGTCCGTCGCATGGATCCTAAAGGTCGCCTACTCCCTCATGTTTGAACCTCAATCTCTTGTCCCGGATTTTTCCTACGATATGCATTGTTGTACTCCTACTCATTCTCAAAAAAAAAAAAAAATGACGACACAATACAAAACGCAATAGCAGCTCTATAATTCATATATTCATACGAGCCTAGGAGCGGAGCCAGCCACAGCTGAAGCCACAGGCTACACCGGTTGTTCTTAGATCGAAGTCGTATTTTAGAGATTTTTCAAGAAATTTCCTATGTGCATTTGATCTAAACCTCGGGCCAAGCTCCGCCACTGCTACTAGTACTTTTTAGCAAGATATGATGCAGTACGTACATGTTGTTTGTAGCAGTTAGAGTATTTGTAGCTAGCAATGTATACTGCAGGACTGCAGGTTGCCAGAGTTAACACTGCACAGATTGGTACTAGCTAGTATATTGCAGCAAGCTAGTAGTGTACTAGCATACATGCACGTAGCTAGGTGTGGCTTAATGTTCGCTAAATATATGTGTTTTGCAGGTGCGAGAGTACTATGGTTTCCTTCCTCTGACGGCCTACCTCGCCGTGAGCTACATGGACCGCTTCCTCTCCCTACACCGTCTCCCGGTACGAGCCTACATAAGCTAGCTAGCCTCTCCATTCAATTCGGTACGTACGTACGTACGTACGTACGTTCATGCATGGAATACACACACATGCACTGATCGATACGCATCGATCTCTCGTGCATGTATACGTGTATGTATGTATGTCCACTGTATCAGCGTCCAGCGCCATCTTTTCATGCATGCATGCCCTCTCAGCAGTCTGACCAATGACTGGCGGATCAGGATTAAAATTTAGGTTCGACGAAATGAATCAATAGTCTTATCCGATAACAAAGTAAGGCGTACATAATACACACCGCAACTAAAGTAAATAGAGTATATGGCACTAAATGAAACTCAAAACTATAATCCGCATCATATGAACATACAAAGACAAAGATAAAATATAGAAGACGTACCTCATCAATGAAGTTTACATAATAATTTGCCACCAAAATACTAAATTATTGAACATACTAGTAGTAAAATCATAGAAGTTATTCAACATTGATAGACAGAAAGACATACCACTAAAATGCTAATTACGTCTAGGAGGTCGAGGCAATTTCATTCTCCGAGATTTCATACCTTGAAATCGTTTATTAATTCTATCACGATCAAGTCCTTTAAATATTCCACGCTCGATGTAGCACACAAGTAATCAACCAATTACAATCCAATGGAATTTCAATAATTTCTTCAATTGCCCTTGCAGCCTCTAAGCCTTGCTTAGTTTCTTACCTTTGCCTTTGGACTTGGACTTAGCATTTTGAGTAGGAACCATCCTGATTTCTGGCTCCTCTCTGCAGCCTCCAATCCCCCTTGCTGACGTCGTGCCGCTCGGCGCCCGCGCCCTCTCCACCGGTGAGCGCTGGCCCAGCCACCCACCTTGCCTCCTCTCTGTTGCACACAGCGCTGCTTGCCGGCGCCCATGCCTCAGCATCGGCTCGCCGCCCCTAGATTGCGCTGGCCGCCGAGAGCTGCGCTCCTCTCAGTCGAGTAGCTGGCGGCCGACGCCACCACACTGGTGTGCCACCTTAGCAATGCGTCGCTTGCTCACCCGCCTCTGCCTCCGATTCCCCATGGCTAGGGTTGGAATTTGGGGGAGACTAGAGAGTGGGGATTCTTGACCTGTGGGTTGTGGGCCCGTGGCATGGTGTGGATTGGCAAGTGGGTTTGGGCCAGTGGCATGGTGTGGCTGTGTGGGCTGGCACAGCTTGCCAGTCGACGCAACAGAAGAGCCATGTGTGGCGTCCATGGCAAAGGCCGAACGGGGAAGGGGGTATCGGCGCCCAAGAAGGTGAGGAGGGGGCGCTCAACCTTGCCCGATTGCTGGGTCTGCTCTGACTGTTTGTTTATATATATATTTCCCGGAGAAGAAATTAATTTCTTTTGGTGGTCTCGCATATGGGTCGGCTTACCCATACCCATATCCTCCTGTTGACATTCGCTTTGGCTTCCATCCCGCCAGGCGCTTGGCATGGTTATCCAGAGCCGTCGGTCAGAGAGCGGCGTACCCAAATATTTGCAGGGGAACGGTTGTGCACTGAAACATGAACCAACGTACTACTACGTATATGTATCCTTTTGGCCCTGCGCGCACTTGGATTAATTTAGTGCATGCTTTGTGTGTGGTGGCCGAAAAGGTGGAGCAGAGCTTAATTATCGATCATTAATATTGCGCTTTGCTAACTTATATTGTCCTCTACGCACCACTAAGCAAGGTTTACGTTATGCAACTATCAATAGATAAAAACAAAAAAAAAACAGAAAACAATTTAGACCGTTGATTCTTGATTCAATATAGCTTATAGCTAGGCCCCGCAAAACAAAAAATAATCTTGTGTCACTCCGCACCACGTCATATATATGATGTATTTTCCCTTGGTCTACTTTTGGACTTCTTTGGCTTCCATTTCTATTTATGCTTTTAATGTAAATAGCCTTTTCTTTTGTTAAAATTAAAGAGGAATTAAGAACTCGCTTTCAGAGCAATTGTCATTTACAATAACTATTAGTAAAAAATATGACTATATATATTTTCTCAATGCTTGGAAGTCATGAAGTCCATTTATATTACTTGCAATCTACTCTCTCTAGCCACAAAAGAGTGACGCTTTTGACTTTTCAAAGTCAACAAGATGCTACTTTGCCCACTAAACTCTCTTAGCATATAATTGAAAAACGTTGTAAAAGTGCAATATTATAAAAGTATTTTTTAATGACAAATTAACTAGTAGAATTTTCATATATACAAACCATACATTTTAAACAATTTATTTGGTCAAAATTAATAATATTTGACTGCACACATTGTAGGATGTCACTCTTTTGTTACCGAGGGGAGTAATTAAAGAGCTTATATATTTTTTAAAGTAATTAAAAAGTACATAGAAATAAAAGCCATATGCAAAGCTATAAAGATAGTAGGACACATATATACAATCAATTGGCGACAAACCTAGCAATCAAATGCTTATAGGTACTATCGTACTATATATATGTGTGTGTGATTCTTGCATGCTATTGATCATAAGTACTTTGGAAATGGATAAGAGGATCTAGTGTATGACATTAAAAATCGATCTCTACCGTCCAATAAAAAATCAAAGATATTTCCTCTTGCTACAGTCTGCTATAGCGTAATGTTCACGCACTCGTAAAAACCGGATCCAAATGCCTTGTATCTTTCTTCAGAGCCTAATATTAACAGTTCTTCTGCAACAAATATCCCTCTTAATTTCCTCCGATCGTACTCTCTCAAGTTCTCTCGTAATAAACCAATTAATCAACGCATCGATCTATCCTTGCTAATAGTAATGCCTTTAGAAGCAAACACTTACGTGCTAGCTTGCGATCATGTGGAGATCCATATCCATGAAATCTCCATAGTACGCTAGTACAAGGTGGTCCATGCAATGGCACATTTCATTTCAAGATTAAAGGTGCCCATCAGGACCATGCAATGATGCAATTGATGCATCTTGTTCATACATCATAACTCCTCGTGACACTGGAGATAGCTAGCTAGCTAGGGTACGTGGTCAACAACTGCAAGAACATAGTAGACACCCCATGTCCTTGATTTGTGGATCCTTGCTCGCTCCGGCCTTTAATGCAGTACTTTGTGGTTTCATGTGATCGGCTGCAGGGAAATGGATTGGCGATGCAGCTGCTTGCCGTCACCTGCCTCTCCCTGGCTGCCAAGATGGAGGAAACCCTAGTGCCATCCATCCTGAACCTACAGGCAATTTTAATCAACCGCGCAATTGCGTCGATATTTCAATATATCTCGTAATCTTAGAGGAGTGCTTGTACGCTCCCTCGGAAGAAAACTGCATAGATCTTAAAAATCTTCTTAATTTAGATAGTCCTCAAACTTTACTTTAGGATCTGTCGGTTTTCTTTCCCGGTGAGTACGTGTTCTCGAAGTACTTCCCTTACAAAATAAGTTCTGACGATAAGTAGTACATGTACATTGTACATTGACAGATAGACGGCACAAGGAACATATTCGAGTCGCGAACGATTTGTCGGATGGAGCTTCTAGTCCTGGACGCACTCGACTGGAGGCTCCGATCGATCACGCCCTTCACTTTCATGTACTTCTTCGCATACAAGGTCGATTCGACGGGGAAGCACACGAGAAACCTGATTGATCGAGCCACTCAAGCAACATTAGCTGCAACACATGGTATTGCAATACACACACTACAGCTATATCAAGCATGTGCTACATGTTGTTTCAGTTTAAAATAAGCTACAAAAGTAAATGCCACAGGTATCGAGTTCTTGTATCACTGCCCATCATCGATCGCGGCAGCAGCAGTGCTACGCGCCTCCAGTGAGATCAGGTCACCTGCATCCATTGATCCTGGAACTGTGGCTAGTTGGTGCATTGGTCTTGATGAGGTATATATGTTTGCAGAGGTTTCAGTTTCAGTCAGGAGGCTCATGATCATGACTAGATGGGGATCGATATAGTGCATTCATAACGTTGTCTCTTGTTCCTGTAGGGAGCTATCAGCAGGTGCTATCAGCTAATGCAGCAATTGATAATTAGCAATGTACAGAGAGAATCAACAGTGACGACGACGATGACAACGACAACAACTGTGAGCTCAGAGGAGGTTGTATCCTCTAATTCCTCTTCCTTCCCTCTCCCATCAAAGAGGAGGAAGCGGTCCCCAGACACATGACATAAGTTGAGGCCATGGTTAATTCCCAGTGGATAGTGTTATTCACATGCGGTTTTCAGATTATTCTGCCTATAGGAGTCCTAGTTTAATTAACAGGGTCTATCTTTTTCTGAATTGTACAGTTCATGCATTTTCCCAATTTCTACCCTTCTCTTAAGTTTTTTTACACCTTGGGGTGGGGGCTCTTGCAGATAGCCCTACTGATAGTGTCATGATATAGTGGCTGCAGATTCTTCACTGCCAGTCTGTGAGGAGAAATGAGAGAGAGAGAGAGAGATTTGTGCTTGTACCAATGCGCGGAGTAGAGCCTACTGTCATTCAGGGAATACATGGTTTGTTGAGAGCATGAGGCCTTTGGAAAGGGCACTGGAGTGAGCTAAAAATGAGCTGGTCATGCCCAAAGTCAAGGCTAGGCAGATTAGTAGGCCTCTACTCCTTGCCAAGATCTGTTCATATTCACGAGGGAGAGTTTGTTTGCTCTTGATTGATGCGTCTTTAGTTTCCTTGTTGCATTTATTATGAAGTGAGTCCAAAGGGGCCCTGATGCTACTGGGAGGCACATGCCCTAGTCAGTGTGAGCTTTGGGGGTGAAATATTTGTCCATCCCCAGGTTCATTGTGTCCAAGCATGATCAGCCCTTTGGGGGGCCTTGCCATTTGTTCCCAGCTGTATGAATTCTTTTCATTAATAAGAATGGTACATGTCAATTAATTTGTTTCAGAATAGTGTCCTTTCTGAGGTATTGTCTCATTGAAGATTCTACCGTTGAAATTTCCTTTAAATGTACTAGAATAATTTGATAGTGTTGAATGGACTCCTTTATGAATCTCTAAATACCAGACGACTAACTACATGTCATCTTTGTCATTTTGCACGACGATATGTTAGTGTGCATGTGAAATTCACGTGAAACCAAATAACGGAATGGAAAAAAATGGACAAAATAATATAATTGTCTTACCAGAGAGAGTAGTTTGCCATACATTGTAGGACCTATATATATACTACTAGCACTCGGCAAGGTACCTGTTACCTAACAACAATGCAATTACACAGTATAAATGTTTATCTGGGCACTAACGAATCCCATACGGCCAACTCAATTAGACATGTTCCAACATTTTCGTTATTTGCAATGGTAAATATTATTTGTCTCTTGTAATCATTGTAAGTGAATAACACCAAGCAAGAAACATGGCTGGTCTGCCACATCTCTTGTGCCTTCTTTTCAGCTCTTCAGTGTGGTTGCAACAATGGAGGAAGCAGCAACAAACTAACAAGCTGGGGTTGACATGACATGACCCAAGGCATCCAAGCAGGGGGTCATAAGACCACAGTATTAGCATGACATGTTACTGCAGGGCCTGCATGGCATATTGCCCTAATGGACACAAACAAGGTCATGGCCATGGGAGCCCCACACCACAGAGATTCAGATTTGCAATCTTTTTTTTTTGACAGGTGCAGTAACACTTGCCATAATAGTGAACACCTTTACTCACATGCGAATGCGTGTCGGTAGGAATTTTGTGAGATCATTGATTTATTCCCTGGTGTCCATATTTCTAGGCGTGTACTAAAAAGGCAAACTAGTGTGTGCGTGTGTCTACTTCGTAATTGCAAAAAACAAAATGCATACAACATTAATTTGTTTCCATCTTGCTCTGATTTGATGTTTACATGGCGATCAGTGTTGCATCCTTAACACCCCCATATTTAACTTAATAAATAGGGTTATCACTAGCTTTAATTTGCACACTACAGCAACACTATGATGATCTGTCTCAACATAACATTTGGCATGCATGACAAAACACAGCACAATACAGCGGTGACAAACTGGTTCTTTGCACAGGGATCAAACAACAGGATTTCAACAGGTGTTTATGATCTTGGACAAAAAGGAGGAGAAGAAATCTTTAGGAGAAGTAAAATTAGGAGGAGACTTTACATGCTTTTGGGGAGGGAAAACATTTTTCCTCTTGTGTATCCCTTGCCATCAAGCAGCTAGCCCTTATCAGGAAAACAAGGACACTATGCCATCAACTTACATATCCAGCTTTAACTATTTAACACAAACACTTCACTTTACTGATGTACCACTGCACTCAAAAACTTACACGGATGGATGAACCTTTTGGAATCCCTATAGCCCCAGAAGCCAAGGAGAAAATGAACTAGTCAGTCAGTAGTGTTTTGAGATTCAGAGATTGCAAAAGGAGGTGGCCGTACTTGCACCAACAAGATTAAAGCACCCCACCTTTTTCTTTGGTCCTACGTACTACCATGCCACTTTAAAGCTTAATCAGGTTCAGGTCGCTTGTGAGTTGTGACAAGCATCAGGCTGCCAGCCACGAGGTAGAGGCGCTGTTGCAGTGGTGGTGGTGGCCGTGTAGGACCCCGGCGGGCCGGCCGGCCGGCCGCCGACGGGTCAAAAGTTGACATGATGGCAGAATGTTTGGAGCGGGGCGGTGTTCTCTTTTGCGCGCGTGGGAGCGCCGGTGCCCCCCCCATGTCTGCAGCTTTGTGCAATTAATATGCGTGATTTGCATAGAGAGCTTTTTCTATTCAGGATTAATTTGTGCTTGATGTAAGATACTACTATCAATTATGTTAAGAGAACCAGCTGTGTATATAGCACTATTATAGTAACAGAAGATTAGAGTGCTACTGGTAGTAGGGAAGAATTGAAGGGCCAGTCCCGGTTAGCTATTCACGTCAAGCGGGCCGAAAGCGCGAACGGAGTGGTGGTGTTGTCGCAGTCTTGTTGAAGTATATTGTGTCCATTTTTCCTCGATAGGTTAAGGTTATGGATAAATTGATTGACGCATAAAACTCAATAAGTTTGTGTACGTTATCGGGTAGTTTGTATATCGCGGACGACCTGACACTGAACAGAGATTAAAAAAAAAGATGGAAGAAAGGCCGTTTGCTCATGTGAGGCAGCTGGAAGAAAGGCCGTTTGCTCACCGGTGGTGTGAGCGCCACCAGCTGACAAAAGTGCGATTTAGAGACCAGCAGAAATAAAGTTTGCGATGTGTTAACTTTAAAAATAAATTAAAAAAATTAAATAAAAAAAAAAGTTCGCAGCTCAACCAGCTCTTTATCACTATAAATTTTAATTTAGTACAGCAACGACCCGGACATGTCCATCCATGGCCAGTAGATCACAGTCGTGCGGAATGAGCTCTCCGGCGACGCGCGTATCACTATTAAGGCATCAAGCATTTCTCGATCGATCCTGTAGTAAGAAGATATCATATATGTCGCATATGCAGTCGCCAGCTCAATCATCAGAGCATTCAAACGCACCCAGAAACTGTTGGACCGTGTTAGTAACTGAGTTGAGTGAATAGGAGCCTACTTTTCTTCTTTACTATAATTATACTTATTTTTCACTTCAATAGCTATATGAAGCTATGAAGATCAAGTTTTTAAAATCACAGCGGAAAACTACTGATACACAAGAACTCAAAATCACAAGAAAGAGAGCAACAACATGAGAGAACTCATATTTGCACGAATTAATTGGATTGATATTGTGGGGTTGAAGGTTTACAACTACTCCACTATAGAAGACAAAAACTCACTCATGAGAATCTAATCCCACTAATTTTATATGGAAAATTAGCTACAGGGCACTGCAATTTTGTATCTTTGCCAATGGACATCCAAAAAACATAGTTTCACCAGAACACACTGTAAAAACATGTAATTTTACCGTAGGACATCGAGACGACTATTTTATTATTTCTAGGTCAAAGGGGAGAGAGAAAGCACATGAATTATCTATTTTGCCCTTTCTCTTCTTTCTCCTTCTGCTCTCCTCTTCTTCTTCCCCTTTCTCCTCTTTCTTCCTCTTCTATCCTCTTCTCTTCCTACCCAGTCGAACTGGCCCGGATCCGGTCGTGGGCCACCGGATCCGGTCGTCATCATGCCACCTCAGGCCACCGCCACCGCCGGCGCTCACGTCGCCATCTCCTCGGGAAGCCGCCGCAACCGCACGTCGCCGTCTCCATCAACTCCGCGGTTGAGGGAGGTGTCGTCATCATCGTTCACGGCAGACCCGCCGGCGGAGTTCCTCTCCCTACCTCCGGCAGGCGATGTCGAGGAACTCCAAGGCTGGGCTGCAGTTCCCCGTGGGGTAGGATCGTGAGGTTCCTCAAGGCCGGCAATTACGTTGAGCGTGTCAGGGGTGATTCGTCTCGGTGGTGCCCCGATCTGGTTCCTGCACTTGTGTAGATGTCGCTGTTAGGGTGTTCTTAGATCTGATTCGAACAGTTCTACCCACACCGTTGATTGCTAGCCTTGTAGCGTGATAATGTTGGGGAACTGTTCTTAGATCTGAAATTATCCATCAGAATCACGTTCAGATTTGTCAAGATTAGGATTCTTGGTGTACAAATGTTGGTCAAATCCATGTGCTTTCCTGCAAATTTGTGGTTTCCAGCTCGTAACCATTCCCCATGTGTGACGCGTGTTTCTTGTGCTAATCTCGTCGTCCTCCCCCCCTCCCCATTTTTGCTAGGTCTTGGAGTTGGCCGGGAACACGGCGAGGGACAACAAGAAGACCCGCATTGTGCCGCGCTACATCCAACTCGCCGTGCACAACGACGAGGAGCTGACCAAGCTGTTGGGCAACGCCACCATCGCGAGTGGCGGCGTGATGCCCAACATCCACCAGCACCTCCTCCCCAAAGTGTTGGGGGTTGCGTTGAGCAGTAGGAGAGTGCTAGTTCTTGGCTGGTTTAGGTGGTTCGTTGGCCGTGAATATGGTGAGATTTTTGGGTGTTTAACTCAGATGTAAGCTGTCACATCCCCAAAATAATAAAGATCTTATTATGCATCTCATTAGCATGCATCATATTTGGAAACTTTTTATTTCAATTTTGTACTTGGAAAATCTCAACATACAATTGAAACATACACTTCAAATTGAACTCCAAACTAAAAACCGAAATAAAAGCTACTGAAGATCCTCTGGAAATAATTTATTCAAATACTATATTACTTATCATGAATTAATATAATTTTTCCCAAATTTTTGGGACTGGTTTGAACGCTATAAAAATTCAAACGCCATTAAAAGACCTAGCCTAAGTTTGAATTTATAAATTACAAAATATATCATGAACAGTGGTGTTCAATAATTTTTATGGACACTAGGTTGTCCCAGGAACCCCCACAAATTATTTCAGGATTTTACGAATTTTATTTCTATTTTTTTAGCCCTGGTCAAAGTGGGGTAACTATTTTAATTCTCAGTCAAACCCTAAACCAAATTAGCGCAGATCGCATTCCTCGGGCTTGAGTCCGACTCATGAGCCGATCACCGACCGCCAACCGCACCATCACATGCAGCCACCGGATTATAGATCGACGGTCCCGATCTCGCCACGTTAGCGCTTCAAATCATCGCGAATCGATCTCGCCCACCCGATCCTAATCTAACGGACTCCAATCGACCACGTAGCGGTGACTTCCTCCGCGCTCGAAGTCGCCGCCGCGGGCCCGTCTGCGAACTGTCTTCCTCCTTGGCGCGCTCCTCGAGCACGCCGCCACGCGGCCGCCTCTGCCCGGCCGTTGAGAGTCGTCGACCGTTATCCACCGCCGTGACCACCCGAGCTCCTCCGTCTCACGCCGCCTCCATCCCCGTCAACACCGAGCATATTACCCCTCGGCACCCTTCTTCTTCCCCACTTCTCCTCCGATCGACCGGGAGAGGGAAGCTCGACTAGCTTCTCACTCGGGTAAGCTTCGACCGGGTGGTCCCTAGCTTCTCTCCTTTGCATGCCATTTCCATTTTTGCTTATGCGAGCTCTTGACCTTCTTTGTAGCGCCGGGACCAGCCTCGTGCCCACTGAAGCTCCAAAGCACGCTCCAGTGGACATCACCTTGTGTTCTTCATCTCGGTGAGTTTTGTCCACAACCTTGCGTGTCATGTCGTGCCTTTAGGCTTGAGATTAAAACCCTAACTCAATTTGGGTAATACTCGACAGATCGCGGTGAATCAAGTTGCCTTCTTTCGGCCGAGTTCAAGCCCTTTCACCTCCCACTTCAAATTGGTAGGCTATTCTTCAAATTCTTTGCTCCTATAGCTTGCTCTTAAGGTCCTTGAGATAACCCGATCATTCCCTTGCTCCTTTTTGCTCGAGCTTCATCTCTTCGTTGAGTAGGGTCGTCGCCATCTTCTTCTCCCGCCGCGACGCAGCTCCAAGAAACTCGAGCCTCCCCGAACACCCTCTTCCGCTCAGTAGCTTCCTCATGCCCCCTAGGAGCATAAGCATGTGTCCATTTGCTCAGAGCGTTTTCAAATCGGCGTAGCTACTTTGCCGTGATTTGGTACCGCCTCAACTCCGCTAGCCGCTGGGGCGGCCGATCGCCGAGACTACTCCCATTAGGAGCGCCTTGCTATTCTACATCCGTCCATGCCCTTGGTGCGCGCCGTGATCGGAATCGCCGCAAGCCGCCGGTGAAACGCGCTGGGACGAAATCCCGTTGTGTCGACGCGACCATTACCGTAGCACGCCATTAGCGTTAATCGTAATCTTTAGCATTTAATTGATGTCGAAATGAATGGTTAAGTCCATCGACGTGTGGACCCAAGGCATTAAACACGCATAAGAAACTAAATGAATCGAGTCGATCCGACCGCCGATGCGAAAGGAACGGTTTGATCTGTGGGACGCTCGGCGCTCAAATGCACTCGATTGTGGACCGTTGGATCTTGATCCAACGGCCGCAATCATAGCTTCTAGGATGCACATGCGTGCACCTCTCGATGGTCGACGAGCGGGCCCGCTGGTCAGTGACCGTGGCTAGCTGAGCCTCGGTGAGAAAAGTAGCAAATGATTTATAAAATCCGAAAACCATTTACTTGCACACTGAAAATTTGTATTAACTTCTAAAATGCATAACTAATTCATTTTAACTCCAAAATGAGTGAAACCACTTCTGATAATTTTCATATTTACTGAACTATATATTAAAATTGGTTCCAACCTTGTCTCTATAACAGAGAGCATTATTTTGGAAAATGAGCCATTAACACTATTATTTTTACAATAGAAAAAGGCTAATAACTTCAAAAATTCATAAGTAATTCTTGGAAACTCCAAAAACAGTGAAATCAGTTTTGGTAATTCCTATTTCAAATTAACTTAATTATAAAAATGGTTTCAAACTTACCTCTATCACAGAAACTATAGTTGGAGGAAATGATCCATAAGGGCATTATTTTCGCATTATTAATGCTGATAACTTTAGAAATCAATAACTAAATCATAAAAACTCCAATTGGAGCAAACTCAACTGTTTTGAAATTGTTATAATATTGCCTATTTATTCATATAATCCATGTACTCACCACTGCTCTACAAAATTTCACCTCATAATTAAATTGTTTAAGTAAAGGCATATTGAAACCTGAAATTCAAACCACCATAACTTTCACATACTAAATCAAAATGAAATAATTATTTCACCAAAAATCCTCTAAAATCATGACTTAGCTACTGTAGAAGAATCATTCATTTTTGAGCATTTTGATTTTCAAAGTTTTTCTCGATGTTTATTCGGTATTGTATTTATCTAGATACCGAGCTTATTGATATCGACTCCTACGCAACTGAGAGCGAACAACTTAGCTACCTGCAAGGCAAGCATCCTTTGAACTTTCTTTTTGCATCATATTTGATCTCAATTTTGTTAGGGTAGATGCAATGATAATTGCTTGCATGATAGTTGTATAATGTCGCTATTTTTTTTATGAGTAGTTAGACACATCCTATTATCTTGTCATTGTGGCTATCCATGAATTACTCCAATACTGAAATGCTTATGTTAGGATGTGTGAAATTATATTGTCCGGGTTTGCTTAGCCATGCAAGTCTAGAACCGGTAGCTCGATTGTCGGGAGTAGCCTGACAATTATGGAATAAACACAACTCTCTTTATATACTTTTGGTTCAGATCTTTGTATCTGTTTTATGAGTTAAAATTTTGTCATTTTAAATGAGCTTTTGGTCTGGACAAGTGTTGGTTAGTGATGGTGCTTCGTGCACGAGTTTTGGGTAAGTGGTTGACTTGTCTGGACAATTAAGGACCGAACTTTGGGTACCTGCTGTTCAAGCAATTCTCGTGCTACCATACGCAGTATATGGGTGTTGTACGGTCAAGTAAGGAGAAGGTCCTATTGTGTTAAGTCTCACGGTGGTGTAGGGACAATTGTGTCTTTGTCAGTTGTCCTTAGGAATCGATGTCAATGTTCTATAGTGTGCAAGAGAGCACCATTTACCTTTTCATTACATCGGTATTTCCAATACAACGTGTGAGCCCCTTAGCAAGTGCTATACGCTACTTGTACTAAGATCGGAACCATCTCACATGGGGGACTTAGCTCAATAGGGTTTTCTTGCTGAAAACGATCGTATCTCGATTCTCCCCGGCCAGCATACCAAAGGAAGTGTGCCATTATCCGGAGGCTTACGGGCTAGTCGAGTCGTGTGGGTAAAGTAGTACACCCCTGCAGGGTATAAATCTATTCGAATAGCCATGTCCGCGGTTATGGACGACGCTTGAAATTTGTGGCTGCTTATTGTTAGACTTGGAATTAAAATTGTGGGTGAGCTCGGTAATTATCATGGATGGGATGTTCATGCTTGTTCTAGTATCAAAGTGGGAAGCCACTTTGCTTATTGCATGCTTTATTTGTTACTCTACCATTACTTATTCACATGCTTTACTTCTACTTCAAATCTGATTTTGAAATGGCACTTGAAAACTAGTATGTGTAGGTAGTACATTGTTGCGTCTCTTTCGCAAAACTAAGTCAATATGAGCCTTTCCTTTGAATGACCTTATGCATAACTATTTTTTATTTGTGTAAGACTTGCGAGTACTCTTGGTACTCACCGGATGTTTTGGCTTTTACTGTAAGAACGATATTGAGGTCGATGATTTCGCGGTGTCGATTTAGGGACACCGACGAGTAGTATGCTATCTTCTAACTCCCATCGGTTGCCGATGGGTTGTGGGCATACCATCGCTGGTCTTTTGGTTTATTTACTCGCTCGCTATAAACTTGTTAAATTTGGCGGTCGGTCACATATGTATTTGTATACTTGGAATCAGTATTGTAACTTTTGCACTATTTATGTGTGATGGTTGTATGGATGTGACCAACGTTGTAATGAGGGTATGATTATATTGGTCGCTGATCTCGGGAGCCAATATAGGTCATGCTCGCTGTTCATGGGTTCCCATTTAACTCGCTAAACGTCGTGCTTGGCTTGTTGGAGAACCGCAATCATGCGATTGCCGCAGGGAGCGTGCGCATGATCGTCGGGGCTCTAATACTCGATCAAGCCTCTCATTTAGACTGAGTTAAGTTGGAATCCATTTACTGGAGTTCCAGGGTTATGTCCCTAAGACCTTGATTAGTCTCGGTCTTAAGGAGATAACTCCGGGGTCCCCACATAAGCTAGGTTGGATCTTGTTGGTTGTTTGATGGTTGAAGAAATTGGGTAGAAACTGAAACTTTAAGCTATCACATTATTTGTGTCCTCCCTAACACATTCTTGAGGATCTGTCTTGGCCGATTCAGGAATTGTTGTGGCTTGATGAATCATCGAGGTTCTTGGGAATGGTGCTGGAAGAGACGACAAGTAATGTGACTTGCTGAAGTGTTCCAGCGATGAACTTGAACTAGCGATTGCTTCCTCCTCATTAAATTCGCTTTATTCCATAGAAATGATGACTACTGTGGTGGCCAAACGGAACAACCAAGCCCGGCATTGTAGACGATTGAACCAGACCGATCGAAGCAGGCATTGTGCCGACCGAGCCCGGCAGAGGGCAGAGGGCATTTTAAAAAGTTTCTCTCTCCTAATCATTCGAATATATTATGTTAATGAGAGGGGTGTCTAACAGCAAAATACCACAAAATATTAGCATCTTTTAGTGAAACCACGTTTTTTGGATGTCCATTGGCTAAGGACGCAAAATTACAGTGCCATGTAGCCATTTTTCTAATTTTATATCAGTGCATCTCTCAAACCCTAGCCTCCTCTATTCTCTACACTTTTTCCAATTCTCAAATTATGGTTTCTAGGCTTGGTTGGGTGGTTGTGCAAATCCTACAGCACACCTTGTATATTAGAGGCTGGATTTAAAGAGAAAATCCTAACGGACACCCGTTAAGCCCACACACAAACGATTCTCACACTCACGCACGCTTCACAAAGCGGATGACGATCTGGCGCTCCCGAATCCATCTCTTCGTGATCTTATCCTTCTCATGACCTAAACCACTTCTCCTTTACGTCATCATGTGCTGCGATTTCTCTAAGGTCACCAATTAGGTATTTTGGTGAACATACTAAAATACCCTTCTCGATCCTTCCATCCTTAATCGAACCCAATCTCGTAAAGCAATTCTATGCTTCGACATGTGTAGGTTCATCAATGACTTTCCTCATGCCGATAAGTCTCTCCTATCCAGCTCCCACCAGACCGCCTCAATACTTGCACTGGCTCAAGTCACTTGATGCAACCTATTGCATCAAACTTTCGTTCTTGTCCATCTTGCGCCTTGCTTGAGATCAACCACTTCACCCGACATCCTTGACCATTCTAGACCTTAATTTCACTAGATCAAGTACTGATCATCCTCGTCGTTTACCATAGTTGACTCCAAACTTTCCTCCACAACAATAGACTAGGAAATCAATTTTGGGTACAAATGCTTCACAACTTGACCCATGTTAGCCAAAACATACGTTATGCAACACATATGCACTAATTCCATAACTTTTGGCCAATTCCCAAAATTTAGGACAACTCACTGCATAGAAATCACCATGGCCGGTCAAACCGTCGCTATTAGGCCAATCTGACTACTAGCCATTGGTCGGTCTGACTGCACTCCCAGTAACAGGGGACCAGTCTGACTGTCATCGGTCTGATCACCATGGATTAGCTGGTCAGATCGCTTCCCAAATCCAGAAAGCACCTATCTCTCGACTTTTCAGTTAATTTCTATCTAGTTTCATGTCGAGACTCTATTTTCAATGGTACTTGATGCAAACACATCCCAAAACACTTCCACGCATGTGTTTGGTACCCTATTCCCCAAACCTGCACCTCGATCACTTGACCGGTTTGACCGCTCGTCCATGGCTGATCAGATCGTGCCCTATGACCGGTCAGACCGCTAGTGCCCAGCAGGACCATTTTTGGAAAACTCATAGTTCACTCTCCAAACTGCTACCCCACTGTTACTGCCTTTCGTTCAGTCTTAACTCATTTTCTTCAGTTACCTACATGTCACAAAAGAAAGAGCTAGCCTGTCCTCTATGGATGTGGCTTTGTGGGGCAAAAGAGGAGAGCGAGAAAAGAGAGCAGAGCTTTCCTGAACGATCAAAAGAAACGCAGCATCGATGATGGGGACTTGCACTACAGGGTTGGACCTAGTAATAGGGCGAGCCTGGGCAGTCACCCGAGGTACACCGTCGATGGGACCCCCAACTGACCCACCTTAGCATCCGTCATGAGCGAGCTCTACTCGGCGTCGATGAGTGGAAGAACAAGCAGGGTGAGTAGTGTCCTAGGAGCTAGGGAACTAGGCCAGAGAGAGAGAGAGAGAGTATTGTTGGAATTAATACGGGTTAGGCCTAATTTTAATTCTAATTAATTCTGAAAAATCCCAAAGGCCTATGTGCACATGCTAAAACTGTTTAGTCCCACATAGAGAGTTAAAGGGGAGTTACATCACTTTAAAAGGTGAAACATGGTAGCCCTCTTGTGGAATTGGAGAGAGCCAATACACACGCACGCTCGCTCGCTCGCCTCGCCTCACCGAGCCGTGTCGTGCGGTACGGGTGCGTGTGTGTGTGCGCGCTATACACAGACGTGTCAGGTGCGTGCGCGTTTTTCTTTATCTATTTGAAAATCAAAACGCACTGACTCATAGTTAATGGCATTAACAAACGGCTGGCAGTAACGGTTTAGTTACTAGTGAGTAATAGGCGGGCTGCGGTTAACACTAGTTGATGGCGAATCAATGGTGACCGTTTCCAAAAGCCTCTGGCCTCTTTATTTTTGGCTATTAGTTTTGCAGAACAGTGTACTGGTTCCTCTTCCAGACTCTCTACGATAAACACAAAATACGACAAACACAAAAAAAGAACTCCACAGTTTGATTGTTGTCTCTAGCGATCTCCATCCTGGCGAGACGCGTGTACGGTTACACCAGGAGAGCAGGCCTCTGGAACCCTCGTCCTTGAAGTGTTGCACGAGCGATGACGAATAAGGTTTTTGGGGAGCATTCGCGCAACTGCTCGCTTCATCTGATTTTCTGCTACGTCTACATCTGCGCGACTACTACCACGACATCCACGAAGTTCTTTGTTACATCAACTGCACAACTACTACCACGATGTCCACTACGCCATGACTAACGACGACCTCACCAAGACTTCTGCTTCTACTTCTGCTGCTCCTTCCGCTGGATCTGGGTATACCTATCTCGCACTTGTTGTTTACTTAGGTTTATTATATGTTGTTGACTTGAACATTGAGACAGGTATGCTAGTTTTTGTCCTTCTAGAAATTTGTATATCTATAGTGTTCTTGTCTACCTACTTTGTGAAAATAGCTACAATATTCTTCATGATTTATCTAGTACATTTCTAGATTAAAGTAATTCAAAAAATGCTCATATATTCAACAATCCAAAAACCTTATTATAGGCATTTTTCGTCGACTGACTTTGCTGCTGCGCTAAAACCCTCTAAATTTGATGGTGCGAATTATAAGATGTGGCACACCAAGATGGTGCTTTGGCATGAACGTTTTCCATGTAGCAAGTGGCAAGCCTGAAGGAACACTTACTCCTGAACAAGAGCAAGCATTCTTGGTGAGAAGTTAGTTGATGCATTCATGGTGATTAAAATTGGAAAAGAGATGTGGGATGCACTCGAGACCAAGTTTGGGGTTTTGGATGCAGGTAGTGAATTGTATCTCATGGATTAATACCATGACTATAGAATGGTTGATGGCCGTTCTGTAGTTAAGCAGGCTCATGAGATACAATCCATGGCCAAAGAACTTGAGCACTTCAAATGTGTGTTACCGGACAAGTTTGTCGCGGGAGCATTATTGCCAAGCTTCCTCCTTCTTGGAGGAATTTTGCTACTTCCCTGAAACACAAGAGACAAGAGTTTTCTGTTGAAAATCTCATTAGGTCTCTTGATGTTGAAGAGAAGGTGAGGGCAAAAGATACACACATCAGAGGTAATAAGGGACATTCTAGTGCCAATGTGGTGCAGTAGAAGAATGACCAAGCTCAAAAGTTCAAAGGCAAGAATAAGACTGCACAAATAACTAGCTTCAAGAAGAAGAAGAACAACACAAATGATGGTCTTTGCTTTGTGTGTGGCGAACCTAGTCATTGAGCCAAGGATTGCAGCCAACGCAAGGGTGGAAAGAATCAGCAAGGGTAAAATTCCAAGTATGCTAATGTTGTTGTTGGTACCACTGAGACGAGAACATCAGGATATGGTAATTTACCTACTGTTCTTTCAGTATGTCAATCTACCGATTGGTGGATAGACATTGGTGCTAATATACATGTGTGTGCTGATATTTCATTGTTCTCTTCTTACCAGGTCACTCGGGATTCAGCCGTTCTAATGGAGAACGGGTCACATACCACTGTTCATGGTGTTGACACAGTCGATCTGAAGTTTACTTCGGAGAAGATTGTGCAACTGAAAAACGTGCATCATGTGCCATCTATCAATAAGAATCTCATGAGCGGATCTCTTCTGTGTAGAGATGGCTTTAGATTGGTATTTGAGTCTAATAAATTTGTAATATCTAAGTGTGGACAATTTGTTGGTAAAAGCTATGTGTGCAGAGGCTTGTTCCGCCTATCTCTTTCAGATTTATGCAATAATGTTGTGAACCATGTTTTCAGTGATAATGAGACTACTATTTGGCATTCACAACTTTGTCACGTAAATTTTGGTTGCATGACGCAGTTAACCAGTTTAGAGTTAATCCCAAAATTCATCCTTACTAAAGGTTTTAAGTGTCAAGTTTGTGTGCAATCAAATCAGCCTCGTAAGCCTCATAAGGCTGCGGAGGTAAAAAATATGGCACCATTAGAACTCATACATTCAGATCTATGTGAGATGAATGGTGTGTTGACAAAAGGTGGTAAGAGATATTTCATGACTTTGATTGATGACTCCACTAGATTCTGCTATGTGTATCTTTTGAAAACTAAAGATGAAACTCTTTACTATTTTAAAATCTATAAGGCAGAAGCTGAGAACCAACTTGAAAAGAAAATCAGAAGGGTTAGGTCTGATCGTGGAGGCGAATACTTTTCTAATGAGTTCAATTTATTCTATGAGGAACATGGTATAATCCATGATAGGACGCCTCCCTATTCACCCCAGTCAAACGGGGTTGCTGAAAGAAAGAACCGCACTCTAACTGATTTGATTAATGCCATGTTAGACACAGCGGGTCTTTCCAAGGCATGGTGGGGGAGGCTATATTGAGTTCATGTCATGTCCTAAACAGGGTTCCCACAAAGAATAAAGAGATAACTCCATGTGAACAATATGAGAAGAAAAGACTATCACTTTCATACTTGCGCACTTGGGGTTGTTTGGCGAAAGTCAACGTGTTAATTCCCAAAAAGCTTAAGCTTAGACCAAAAACTGTGGATTGTGTCTTTCTAGGCTATGCTCACCATAGTGTTGGATATAGATTTCTAGTGGTGAAATCTAGATTACCTGACGTGCATGTCGGTACAATTATGGAGTCCAGAGATGCTATATTTTTTTAGGATATTTTTTCAATGAAAGATATGCCTAATTCATCGAGTCAGGAGCCTGATACAACTCTAAACTGTCATTCCAATGGAATATTTTGAGCAAACCCCTATGCAAATTCCTGAGGAGAAAGACAATGAAACTCTTAGGAAGAGTAAAAGACAAATGATTGCAAAGTCTTTTGGTTCTAATTTCATTATGTACCTTGTGGATGATACTCCAAGTACCATTTGTGAAGCATATGCTTCTCCAGATGCGGAATATTAGAAGGAAGTAGTCCGTAGTGAAATGGATTCCATTATCTCTAATGGAACTTGGGAGATCACTGAACGTCCTTATGGTTATAAACCTGTAGGATGTAAGTGGTTGTTCAAAAATAAACTTAGGCCTGATGGTACTATCGAGAAGTACAAGTCACGGCTTGTGGCCAAGGGTTATACCCAAAAGGAAGGCGAAGATTTCTTTGATACTTATTCACCTGTGGCTAGATTGACCACTATTCGAGTACTACTATCTCTGGCTGCCTCACACGGTCTTCTCGTTCATCAGATGGACGTTAAGACGACTTTCCTAAATGGAGAGTTGGACGAGGAAATTTACATGGAACAGCCAGATGGATTTGTAGTAGATGGTCAAGAAGGAAAGGTGTGCAAGTTGTTGAAATCTTTGTATGGTCTTAAACAAGCACCTAAGCAGTGGGATGAAAAGTTTAACACAATTTTAACATCTGCAGGTTTTATTGTGAATGAAGCTGATAGATGTGTGTATTATCGCCATGGTGGGGGCAAGGGAGTCATTCTATGTCTGTATGTTGATGACATACTGATCTTTGGGATCAACCTTAATGTGATTAAGGAGGTCAAGGATTTCTTGTCTCAAAATTTTGAGATGAAAGATTTGGGAGTAGCTGATGTTATCTTGAATATCAAACTGTTGAGAGGTGATGACGGTAGGATTACATTGTTGCAATCTCATTATGTGGAAAAGGTTCTGAGTCGTTTTGGTTATAGCGATTGCAAACCCTCTCTAACACCTTATGATCCTAGCGTGTTGCTTATGAAGAATCGGAGAATAGCCAGAGACCAATTGAGATATTCTCAGATAATTGGTTCACTCATGTATTTAGCTAGCGGTACCAGGCCTGACATCTCGTTTGCTGTGACCAAACTAAGCCGGTTTGTATCCAATCCAGGAGATGATTATTGGCATGCTCTTGAGAGGGTAATGCGCTATCTAAAGGGTAATATGAGTTATGGCATTCACTATACTTGGTATCCCAGGGTACTGGAGGGTTATAGCGATTCAAACTAGATATCTGATGCTGATGAGATTAAGACCACAAGTGGATATGTTTTCACACTTGGAGGTGGCGCTGTTTCATGGAAGTCTTGCAAGCAGACCATCTTAACGAGGTCAACAATGGAAGCAGAACTCACAGCATTAGATACTGTCACTGTTGAAGCCGAATGGCTTCGTGAGCTCTTGATGGATTTGCCGGTGGTTGAAAAACGGTACCGGCCATTCTGATGAACTGTGACAATTAGATTGTGATCGTCAAAATGAAAAGTTCTAAGGATAATATGAAGGCATCAAGACATGTGAAGAGAAGACTGAAGTCTGTTAGGAAAATGAAAACTCCAAAGTAATAGCTTTGGATTATATCCAAACAGCTAAGAATCTGGTAGATCCCTTCACAAAGGGTTTATCACGGAATGTGATAGACAATGCATCGAGGAGATGGGTTTGAGACCCACGTGAGTTATACCATAGTGGTAACCCATCCTATGTGATCGGAGATCCCATGAAGTAGGATTGACGAAACAAGCTATTGGTTAACTAGAAGGATTGTACCTTTATAGACCTACTCCATTGGAGATGCAATTCTCTCCTAAATCTGTATGGCAGGTTGATTTTTATCTTAATGTGTTCTGTGGATTGTTTAAGCAGAGATGATGTCCTATAGACCAGTCTTGAAAGAACACACCTATATGAGCCTGACTACTAGTCACAGTCTATGAGATAGGGTAATCTCTAGGAAGCTCATGAATAGACCAGGAGTATGACTAATATGCTCCAACCCGCGGGGATGTCTGGCAGCCTAGTATCAGTTAAGGACTTAAGTGAAACTTATTCACACAAAATTGTTAATTCAAGGCTTAGTCCATTGTGCAGTTGTGGATAAGTGTAGCTTCTGTTCTAGGTGGATATTCAACCTTAATCGGTCCCCATCAAAACACCGGTATATTAAAACAATACTGTGGATCAAGGCATTTGACATGTGTCCTTGGGATCTAGTGGGGGATTGTTGGAATTAATACGGGCTAGGCCTAATTTTAATTCTAATTAATTTCTAGAAAATTCCAAAGGTCTATGTGCACGTGCTAAAACTGTTTAGTCCCACATGGAGAGTTAAAGGGGAATTACACTACTTTAAAAGGTGGAACGTGGTAGCCCCCTTGTGGAATTGGAGAGAGCCAATACACGCGCGCTCGCTCACTTGCCGTGCCGAGCCGTGCGGTGCAGTGCGGTGCGGGTGCGTGCGTGCACGCAGACGTGTCGGGTGTGTGCGCGTTTTTCTTTATCTATTCGAAAACCGAAACGCACCGACTCGTAGTTAATGGCATTAACAAACGGCTGGCAGTAACGGTTCAGTTACTAGTGAGTAATGGGCGGGCTGCGGTTAACACTGGTTGATGGCGAATCAATGGTGACCGTTTCCAAAAGCCTCTGGTCTCTTTGTTTTTGGCTATTAGTTCTGCAGAACAGTGCACTGGTTCCTCTTCCAGACTCTCTACGACAGACACAAAACACGACAAACACAAAAAAAGAACTCCACAGTTTTGTTGCTGTCTCTGGCGATCTCCATCTCGACGAGACGCGTGTACGGCTACACCAGGAGAGCAGGCCTCCGAAACCCTCGTCCTTAAAGGCTTGCACGAGCAAGGACGAATAAAGTTTTTGAGGGCGTTCGCGCGACTGCTCGCTTCATCTGATTTTCTGCTACGTCTACATCTGCGCGGCCACTACCACGACATCTACGAAGTTCTCTGCTACATCTACATCAACCGCACAACTACTACCACGACGTCCACTACGCCATGACTAACAACGACCTCACCAAGACTTCTGCTTCTACTTTTGCTGCTCCTTCCGCTGGATCTGGGTATGCCTATCTCGCACTTGTTATTTACTTAGCTTTATTATCTATTGTTGACTTGAACATTGAGATAGGTATGCTATTTTTTGTTCTTCTAGAAATTCGTATATATATAATGTTCTTGTCTACCTGCTTTGTGAAAATAGCTACAGTATTCTCCATGATTTATCTAGTACATTTCTGGATTAAAGTAATTCAAAAAATACTCATATATTCAACAAGTATTGGGTCACATGATGAGGAACTAAGTATGGCCCAGCCTAGTATCTACTAGTCACATGGTCAGAGCTCCCTCCTGCACTCTGGAGAAGGGAAGCTCGAGCAGTCCAGTCGAGGCATCGAGCTAGCTCTAGCGGCTACTGGCTAGTGTATGAGGCAAGCCTGAAGCAGTGCACGTTCACTGATGCTTGAGGAAATTATTTGAAAATAGAATGGATTAGAATTTGTGATTTATTGAATGTTTGATATGCTAGATTTGAATAACTATTTTAGAATTGTATCGCACGGATACAAATACTGATGGAAGTGGAAACGTAGCGGTTATTCTAACCTAAAATTTATTGCTGAGTGAGCAACTGTTGCACTAGCTCTTATGCTGCAGAAGAAAGAACCAGAAATTCAGAGTGAGTAGTGATGATGATCTACGGTCTTCGTTTATCGTCCCGACGAATTGCCGATCGATCAGAGCCGATGTGAACATCCTATGATTAGATTTCCGTCTTAGGGTCGGCGTGCATCGACACGAGGTGTCGGCAAGATCAAGATGTTGCGATGATGAGCTCAGCTCCTCCAATGTGGCTCCACCGCTCCAGGCAGCTACAGGTTGCTGCAAGAAAGGGGGACATGATGAGCAATCAGGTGGTTGACCACCCGCGCAAGCCCTCCAGTCTGTCCATAGTCCATACACTGCCACTCACTCACTCACTGTTGTGGCTCTGCATATTGGGATCTCAACTCTCAAAGTCTCAAGAGGCCATGCATTAGCAGTTAACCAGATCCTGCCATTCCAGCTAGCCATGCATGTTCACTACGCCCTGGGCCTCTGAAGAAAGGTTGCAATTGATGCACAGTTGCAGTGGGCAGACATTCCATTTTGAAGGCATGAGGCTCTCCTGTGTGCTGATGCCAATCTGGGTTTGATGAACAGGAACAGCAGACTCTCCTGTGCTGGATGCTGATGCCAAATCTGGGTCTGAATTATGTACAGGAACAGTCACTTCCAAGATTTGTTGTTAGATCTGCTAAAGGAAGAGATTATATGCTAACTGATCCTACCCCTTTAAGGAACAACACATGGAAAACATGATCTACCCATGGTTGGCATTCTTCTCTCATATAGAATTGCCAGAAAATATTTTTTTAGAAAAAATCCCTAAAAAAAGTACAGGACCAATGCATGCTCATATCCACGTCGATCAAATTTTATCTGAAGCTAACCACCTGTGGTGTCACGGTAAAGTCCATATCTGTTAGGCCCATTTCGGCCCATCCCACACGCTTCTTTTTTTTACCAAGAAGTAACAGCACACCGGGATAACTAGGCCTGCCAGCCTGATAGTTTTAAGAAATTTGTCAATTTTTTTAAAGAAACTAAAAAATAGGCCTCGTATGTAAGCCCAGAAGTTATATAGGCTGGAGCCCTTTGACTTGGAGCCCAGAAGTTGCTCTGGTTGAATTTTCTGAGAGAAAAGTATTCTGGCACGAACTTTGAAGCAACTAAGGGGTGATTTGTGGCTTGATTTGCACATATAGGTTGCTAAAAATGTTTAACTACTCTTAAATTTCTTCTATTCATCTTCTGAGAGAGAATTGAGGTATTCTTTTTTGTTATTTTGCAAAATGATGTACATTCCCAATTGGATGATAACTGCCACAATGCAAATTATCAATCTGGAGGCGATGATATTGGATAAGATTTTCCTCTGGTCTATCACTCACCTCTTTCCTTTTCTTTGTGATATCCGCTTACTTTGCACTAACAACAGTTTTCATGACTCATCAAGTTCCTGCCCTGAGCATAAGTCAACCCATATATTCTTGGAAACCATCACACCAAACCTCTTATCTTCTTTGAAGCCTCATGTAAACAACTTTTTATTAACCACCTGTCACTATGATAATATATTTTCTTGAGTCAACGTTTCATCGGTCACTTTATACGTATGCCAACATCTCCAGCTAAAACATGACACTGACAGTGATGACTGATGAAAATGTTTAAATTTGAGAAATAGATGTAGCAATCCATCAGCTTTGTATTATGTTCTTCAGCTCACAGTGTGGCTGGTTACCTTTCAAAATACATAGACAGTTTAGTTTTAGTTGAGAGTTTGCCAGTGCAATGTTCAGAAACTTGACTTGCTAATGATTACTGAAAAGACTGTCCATTTTGGTGTCTATTGAGTTTGTTCTCTGACCTCTACCTCATATACTGCTTGTTGGGAGGCAATAATAGTTTCTTGACTTCCTCTATGCACCATTAATATCGACAAAGAGCATCTTTGCTCTGAACCTGAGAAGCAGATCCATATCATAATCACTGATATGGTCTACTATTCCAGCTAGCCAACCAGTCCACATTCTGAAAGTCCAGAACAATGGTCTTGAGACAATTATATATCTCCTTTGATGAAATTCAATCTGAAACCAGGATGTACATACATGTATTATGTCGCCCTAGTTAAGTACTGTATATTGCCCATTTTCAACATTGATCTTGAAATGTGCCGGCCTAATCATGAACTGTTGTCTTGAGCTGCTGGAGTATGTGATGCTACGTGCAATGTATTATCCGAGCACGGTACCATTTTATATTACATTTTTCAAGAATGTCGTCACTACATAAACAAATTTGTATGTATATACCTAGTCAAATTATTGTTGATTGTGTGCCCATCATTTGATCGGAGACCTCACTATATTCTTTGTATAGGAGCGGCCAATTACTAGTATAAATTTTAAATTTCTGTAATAAATTTTAAATACAAAAATGGCAAATTTGTAGGGTTCGCACTTATACTGAAAAGTGAAAGTTTTTTTAATACTAATTCTGAAAAGTGAAACTTAAGATGAATTCTGCTCAGTCTTTCTCCTTTCCCTGATTCATTTCTTTGCCTTTTCATCACACAAACATACTATGACACCGCCTTTTAGGCTTTTAGCCATAGCATCATTGCTTAACATGCATGAACTGCTAAAGCCATGCGTGTCAATAATATATTGCCATGATTCCATCTGAATGATCGATTAAAGCAGCAAGCGCAGCAATTACCAGCTGCACAAATCATACGAAAAGAACATCAGGAAACATAATCCTTTACCCAAAAAAGAAAAATTAATCCGCAGAATTGCTTTTGTTTATTCTGCCCTGTGCTTGCTAGCTCCTCACAGTTCACACCACATGATCGATCACCTGCCGCCCTGACCTCTTTGTCAGCTAGGCGCAGTGCGTCTGGATCTGGATCTCTTCAGAAGAATCACTCCTTTTTATTTTCGAAGTTCAGTTCAGTTCTTCCAAAATGCCATCTCTTGCACAGTTCTTCACTGCAGAACAATACAAATCTGAAATCCCCAATAGAGGCCAACGCCACGACGTCCACTTGGCACTACTAATCCATCATTTACTGTGGGATTTCAGATTTTTTTTACAGTGCCACAGTGTTGTACATTAGGTCCTTAATCTAATTGCACGGTTGCCGGAGGTACCCGGTTCCTGTGCGGTTGGTAGTATAACAGCAACTCAGTGTAGGCCCTCGAATCGCCAAATCAACGTACCAGATCCATAGTACTCTAAGGGGGCTACAGTGGCACCGTGCGACGGTGGCGCACCGTGTGAGATTCGAAAACAATGCATGGCACTGTAGCACCGAGAAGTTTTCGTTTTCGGTGTACTGTAGACACGCAGACAGAGGATTGACCCTTTTCCAAAACCACACGGATTCAAACAGCACAAAAGACGGTGGATTTGACTTGTGTTCGAACCAGTAGTACCAAGCTACTAATAATAGTACTGTGCTCTTGCAATTCGCAAACTACCTCACTGTTTCACTTTTCCAACTACAGGGAGCAACCCTTGCTATCTTATTGCTCTTTCTCTCCCTAATGTACATTTCTATCTCCAAACCTCCTATATTAATTCAAGTATAAAGCGTTGGCCGTCAGCTCGCCGATTCAGAGATGCTCTGCAACGACGGCCGCCAGTGCCGGCCTCTGCCGCCACCGCCGGCGCTGCTCCGGTGCCGGTCTTTCTCCGGGCGCTTCTGGTCCTGAACCAAGAAGAGGGACACGTATCGACAGATCAGCGATTGCTGATGCTATGGAATATGGATCACAGCTCGATCGGGGGAGAAGTTGAGAAAGGAGCGAGCGAGCAATCACCTGGTGATCGGTGGGCTGCCTCTGCTCTTCGTTGGCCGCCGCGGCAGCGTCGCCCCGCGGGGGTTGCCGCCGCCGGTGCTGCGGGTGCTTCTGGTCGATCACCTCCTCGCACCTCCGCATCTTCTCCTGCTTCCTCGCCTGCAGCACCTTGGTCACCTCTGCGGGCACGGACAGAGGCAGCCACAGATTAATCGCCATGTATGAGAGGAAATTAACCGGCCAAGAAACAGAGGAATCCAATACAAGAACCGTCTTTGATTGATGGATGCTAGATACAAACCTTGGGAGGTGATGAGGCGGTAGACCTGCCCGAGGAGCAGCGTGTCCTTGGGCTTGAGGAGCTTGACCTTGGTGATCTTGGTGCCTTCTCCTCCGGCGGCCGCCGCGGCCGCGGCGACGGCGGGGCCAGGCTTGGCGTCGCCGCCGCAGCCACCGGAAGCGCCGAGGACGACGAGCGCGACGTAGTGCCCCGGGTTGCTGCGCATGACGTCCGCCGCGGTGGCCGACCAGTAGAGGCGCTCGACCTTGCCGCCCGGGTGTTGGATCACCACGGCCGCCGCCTCCGCCGCCTGGCAGTTGCCCATCGCCGGACTCGCCGCGCTCCTTGTACAGCCGCAATCGCCTCGCTGGTGGCTTAATCAATCCGCTCCTTAAGGCAATGGCTGCGCGAATTCTTGCGAGGCTGCAGCTTCTGCTCGCGTTTGGATTCTGGAAAGGACGGGGGTGGTGGTGGTGGTGGTTATATGGAGCTAGCGAGAGCCGAGAGGAGCGAGAGGCGAGAGCCGAGAGGAAGGAGTGATTAGCTAGGTGGATAACGATTTTTTAATCCACTTTTGGACGTAATTGTTGGTTGTTGCGAGGCGATAATGGAAGGATTCAACGTGTTAGGATTTTATTTTAGGAGATGTAGAGTCTATGGACTGTGGATTGTGAAAAACATGGCCGCCCGGATGTAACAGTACCAGCCCAGAAAAACAGTAGATAGACTTTGTGTTTGTCTTTTTATCCGGGCATGTTGTGACCTGCCATATGTCGCCAATTAGGGGTTGAAATTGTATCAACTGCTTGTGATAGAGAGTGGTAATTATGTAACACTTATATTGTTTCCATGGAAACATGTTATTTCTAGTATGTACAACTTTAGGATGCAGACTTTTTGACGGTTTTGGATACAGCTTTAAGTTGTTTCTTAAGAATATCTCTACGGTTTTTGTATAAGCGGAGAATTCGCAGGCAGGTTTAAGGTGTCATGAGATTTACGGAAAAGCTCTCAAATATTACCACTTTTGCAGATTTGACAGCTGGAGAGAGGCTGAACGGGAACAGGAGTATTGCACAAACTTATCAATATCATTCTGGTACCGGTCGGTATATACCATTTCACCACCTAAACCGATAAAAAGCAGTCCGGCCTTGATACCGGTCAATACCGGCTATATCGGCTTTAATACCGGACAATAGCGGCTATACCGGCAGAATTGATAATACCGTCTATTGTATTTATTGAACTACAAGTTATATTTAATTCTACTACTATGTATTTACGTGACTAGATTTATTTTGCAGTTTGTGTAAATGCTCGAGAATATATTTAGGTATCTTGTAGGATATTTAGAATATCACTCGAGCTTGTCATCGCGACCATTGACTCTTTCAACTCTGGATTTTCTCTTTAATGGCTCTTTTCTTGTTGAACAGCTAAGGTGAGCAGCACGATATTATCCTCATCTCCGTCGTGTCATCGCCTCGACTCTTCGCTTCCCCAGTGGGTCAACGTCTTCTTGCAAGACAGATCAATACCATTGCACTCTTTCATAGTCTCACCTGACACCATTCGTGTTACCTTCATTATAACTTTTGTTTTTATTCAAAAATTTAGTTATTTTTTAAAAGTTCGTATATAAATTAAATTATAAATTTTATTTATTATAAATTTTAGTTATTTAGGGATTTTACTTTGGAATTCATATGTAAATAAAATTGCAAATTTTATTTTTATTTTATCCCAAATTTTAGTTATTTGATGATTTTACCTTGGAATTTTATGCAAATCAAATTGCTAATTTTATTTTTTATTCCGAATTTCAGTTACTTTGGGGTTGGATTTTGTATACAAATATAATTGGTAATTTTTGTTAAATTTTTATTTTTTAGATATTTTACTTAGGAATTCATATGAAAACCAAATTGCTAATTTTATTTTATATTTTATTCTGAATTTTGGTTTTATTGTACTTGGTACATACTCCTTTTTTAAATCTAGACCGTTATAATATGGACCACCACGATCAACGTTGTAGATCTTTTCTATTTTTCCTCTAATTAATGTGAGAATTTATAGCCCTTGAGAGCGAACGTGGTAGCTTTTTTGTGTCTACTCTGACACCATTCATACTATCCTCATTATAAATTTATTTTATTTAATATTTTAGTTATTTTTATTGGAGTTCATTTTCTTTTAGTTTTTATTCCAAATTTTAATTTTTTTAATTCGTATAAAAATCCAATTGCTAATTTTTATTTAATTTTTATTCAATTCTGATTATTTAGAGATTTTAATTTGGAATTTTTATTGAAATCAATTTGCTAATTTTATTTTTCTATTCCAAATTTTAGTTATTTTTGGTTGGGTTTTGTGTACAAATGTAATTGCCAATCATTGTGTAATTTTATTCCAAATTATAATTATTGGAATTCATATTAAAATCAAATTGCTGATTTTATTTTAGGTTTTATTCTTAATTTTAGTTTTTTTGTTGGATTTCGTATAAAATTTAATCGCCAAATTTTATTTATTTTTTATTCTGAATTATAATTGTTTAGGGACATTACTTACATATTTGTATGGAAATCAAATTGCTAAAAAAAAATTTATTCTACATTTTAGTTTTATTATACTCGACATGGACTCTTTTACTTAGGAATTCGTATGAAAATGAAAATAAAATTGTTAATTTAATTTTATTTTTTATTCCAAATTTCAGTTACTTGACATGGACTCCTTCTCCTCCCTCCGTATCGGCTGCTGGCGCCGCTCCTCCCTCCCTCCTCCTCTCCTCCTACTGCTCCTCTCCTCCTCCCTCGTCGCCACGCCGTGCGACCAGAGCCCACCGCACCGCCTTGCCTTATCCTCCCTCCTCCCGCCCCGGCGTCGCCGCCGCCGCTCTCCTCCTCCGTGCGGACGCCACCCCGCCTCCTCCTCCTCCTCCTCCTTCCTCCCTTGTCGCTGCGTGCGTGCGCCGCGGCCGGCCACCTCGGACGCCCCACACGCGGACTAGATGGGTCGTGTCGTGCTGGGCCGATCCACTGTGCTAGGGTTGCGGTCCAAGCTTAGCATGATGAGCCTTTGTGCTGGGCCATCACGACACATAAATAGTGTGAGTTGTGCTGTACCTGGACCGGACCAACAGTGCTGTGCCTCGGGCCGGTCCGACCGGCACGACCCATCTGGTCATCACTACATCAAGGCATTTTCATATCTATAGCTTTTCTTTCGTTTCTTTCTTTTGTTTACCAACCGAAAGTACAAAGCTTTGTTTTCTAATCAAAGACTCAGAATTTTTTTTAAGGATGTATTCAAAGGGCTCGTCATTGCACTAGTGAGAGACTGTGCCCCTGGGCACGTCATTGCGGGACGTCGGTACGAGTGCGCGCACGGCCATGTGGCGGCACAGGGAAGGGTGTCGTGGCCTAGTGGCACGAATTCGGCTGCTCCGTTCCCCAGGGGTGCGGACGCACCTTGTTCGGGCCCAGGGGCGCGACAGTGTTGACCTGGCGGCACGGGGCGTTCGCCCCTGGGAGCGGTGGAGAGCGCATCCGAGCGCGAGGGGAACGGATTTGGATGCATGCCGATCGTTAGCACGTTTATTATGTCATTTTTGGTATTACGGCACATCGATAGCCAATTTTATTAATAGCTGATGCTATTTAGCCAAAAACTCAATGGGCTCTAGTCAAGGGGAGAGATGCTTGACACGACGTGGTGACGTGGTGTACACGGTGGACCCAACCGGTAAGGTTGAGCTGCTTACGTAGCTACGTACGTACGTGTCGACTCCTACGCCAAGGGCGTACAGCTTTCATGCTCCTGCTACAGTAAACTGAATTCTGCATAGATAAATATAATCGTGTCTACGACTTCGTAGTGTCTATTTTGGACAAATTCGGAAGCTTATTACTGAGGTGAGACCGTTCCAGCCATCAGATCTGGAGTTGACGGTCCTGATCAACAGGCCACACTAGAAAGCTCACTTGCGAATGGATTTGACGGGTCGATCTGAGCCGTCCAATCCATCACCCATTAATCATGATCAGAATGCCCCTACACCTAGGGTTTCATGAGTCATGTGCAGGTCCATAATGTCACCTACTTGGAGCATGCCATCAGTGATGATAAAAACCCTTAACACATGACCCAAAAGATAAATTTGTAATAAATTTTAAATACAAAATGGCAAATTTGTAGGGTTCGCACTTATACTGAAAAGTGAAACTTTTTTTAATACTAATTCTGAAAAGTGAAACTTAAGATGAATTCTGCTCAGTCTTTCTCCTTTCCCTGATTCCTGCACCAGCTAGATTTGCTGGTCAGAAAAGTTCAGACTTTGCTGAACCATGATTCATTTCTTTGCCTTTTCATCACACAAACATACTATGACACCGCCTTTTAGGCTTTTAGCCATAGCATCATTGCTTAACATGCATGAACTGCTAAAGCCATGCGTGTCAATAATATATTGCCATGATTCCATCTGAATGATCGATTAAAGCAGCAAGCGCAGCAATTACCAGCTGCACAAATCATACGAAAAGAACATCAGGAAACATAATCCTTTACCCAAAAAAGAAAAATTAATCCGCAGAATTGCTTTTGTTTATTCTGCCCTGTGCTTGCTAGCTCCTCACAGTTCACACCACATGATCGATCACCTGCCGCCCTGACCTCTTTGTCAGCTAGGCGCAGTGCGTCTGGATCTGGATCTCTTCAGAAGAATCACTCCTTTTTATTTTCGAAGTTCAGTTCAGTTCTTCCAAAATGCCATCTCTTGCACAGTTCTTCACTGCAGAACAATACAAATCTGAAATCCCCAATAGAGGCCAACACCACGACGTCCACTTGGCACTACTAATCCATCATTTACTGTGGGATTTCAGATTTTTTTTACAGTGCCACAGTGTTGTACATTAGGTCCTTAATCTAATTGCACGGTTGCCGGAGGTACCCGGTTCCTGTGCGGTTGGTAGTATAACAGCAACTCAGTGTAGGCCCTCGAATCGCCAAATCAACGTACCAGATCCATAGTACTCTAAGGGGGCTACAGTGGCACCGTGCGACGGTGGCGCACCGTGAGATTCGAAAACAATGCATGGCACTGTAGCACCGAGAAGTTTTCGTTTTCGGTGTACTGTAGACACGCAGACAGAGGATTGACCCTTTTCCAAAACCACACGGATTCAAACAGCACAAAAGACGGTGGATTTGACTTGTGTTCGAACCAGTAGTACCAAGCTACTAATAATAGTACTGTGCTCTTGCAATTCGCAAACTACCTCACTGTTTCACTTTTCCAACTACAGGGAGCAACCCTTGCTATCTTATTGCTCTTTCTCTCCCTAATGTACATTTCTATCTCCAAACCTCCTATATTAATTCAAGTATAAAGCGTTGGCCGTCAGCTCGCCGATTCAGAGATGCTCTGCAACGACGGCCGCCAGTGCCGGCCTCTGCCGCCACCGCCGGCGCTGCTCCGGTGCCGGTCTTTCTCCGGGCGCTTCTGGTCCTGAACCAAGAAGAGGACACGTATCGACAGATCAGCGATTGCTGATGCTATGGAATATGGATCACAGCTCGATCGGGGGAGAAGTTGAGAAAGGAGCGAGCGAGCAATCACCTGGTGATCGGTGGGCTGCCTCTGCTCTTCGTTGGCCGCCGCGGCAGCGTCGCCCCGCGGGGGTTGCCGCCGCCGGTGCTGCGGGTGCTTCTGGTCGATCACCTCCTCGCACCTCCGCATCTTCTCCTGCTTCCTCGCCTGCAGCACCTTGGTCACCTCTGCGGGCACGGACAGAGGCAGCCACAGATTAATCGCCATGTATGAGAGGAAATTAACCGGCCAAGAAACAGAGGAATCCAATACAAGAACCGTCTTTGATTGATGGATGCTAGATACAACCTTGGGAGGTGATGAGGCGGTAGACCTGCCCGAGGAGCAGCGTGTCCTTGGGCTTGAGGAGCTTGACCTTGGTGATCTTGGTGCCTTCTCCTCCGGCGGCCGCCGCGGCCGCGGCGACGGCGGGGCCAGGCTTGGCGTCGCCGCCGCAGCCACCGGAAGCGCCGAGGACGACGAGCGCGACGTAGTGCCCCGGGTTGCTGCGCATGACGTCCGCCGCGGTGGCCGACCAGTAGAGGCGCTCGACCTTGCCGCCCGGGTGTTGGATCACCACGGCCGCCGCCTCCGCCGCCTGGCAGTTGCCCATCGCCGGACTCGCCGCGCTCCTTGTACAGCCGCAATCGCCTCGCCGGTGGCTTAATCAATCCGCTCCTTAAGGCAATGGCTGCGCGAATTCTTGCGAGGCTGCTGCAGCTTCTGCTCGCGTTTGGATTCTGGAAAGGACGGGGGTGGTGGTGGTGGTGGTTATATGGAGCTAGCGAGAGCCGAGAGGAGCGAGAGGCGAGAGCCGAGAGGAAGGAGTGATTAGCTAGGTGGATAACGATTTTTTAATCCACTTTTGGACGTAATTGTTGGTTGTTGCGAGGCGATAATGGAAGGATTCAACGTGTTAGGATTTTATTTTAGGAGATGTAGAGTCTATGGACTGTGGATTGTGAAAACATGGCCGCCCGGATGTAACAGTACCAGCCCAGAAAAACAGTAGATAGACTTTGTGTTTGTCTTTTATCCGGGCATGTTGTGACCTGCCATATGTCGCCAATTAGGGGTTGAAATTGTATCAACTGCTTGTGATAGAGAGTGGTAATTATGTAACACTTATATTGTTTCCATGGAAACATGTTATTTCTAGTATGTACAACTTTAGGATGCAGACTTTTTGACGGTTTTGGATACAGCTTTAAGTTGTTTCTTAAGAATATCTCTACGGTTTTTGTATAAGCGGAGAATTCGCAGGCAGGTTTAAGGTGTCATGAGATTTACGGAAAAGCTCTCAAATATTACCACTTTTGCAGATTTGACAGCTGGAGAGAGGCTGAACGGGAACCGGAGTATTGCACAAACCTATCAATATCATTCCGGTACCGGCCGGTATATACTATTTCACCACCTAAACCGATAAAAAGCAGCCCGGCCTTGATACCGGTCAATACCGGCTATATCGGCTTTAATACCGGACAATAGCGGCTATACCGACAGAATTGATAATACCGTCTATTGTATTTATTGAACTACAAGTTATATTTAATTCTACTACTATGTATTTGAAGTAACTAGTAGGGTGGTTCGCGTATTTACGTGACTAGATTTATTTTGCAGTTTGTGTAAATGCTCGAGAATATATTTAGGTATCTTGTAGGATATTTAGAATATCACTCGAGCTTGTCATCGCGACCATTGACTCTTTCAACTCTGGATTTTCTCTTTAATGGCTCTAGCGAGCAGCATGAAATTTTTCTTGTTGAACAGCTAAGGTGAGCAGCACGATATTATCCTCATCTCCGTCGTGTCATCACCTCGACTCTTCGCTTCCCCAGTGGGTCAACGTCTTCTTGCAGGACAGATCAATACCATTGCACTCTTTCATAGTCTCACCTGACACCATTCGTGTTACCTTCATTATAACTTTTGTTTTTATTCAAAAATTTAGTTATTTTTTAAAAGTTCAGTATATAAATTAAATTATAAATTTTATTTATTATAAATTTTAGTTATTTAGGATTTTACTTTGGAATTCATATGTAAATAAAATTGCAAATTTTATTTTTATTTTATCCCAAATTTTAGTTATTTGATGATTTTACCTTGAATTTTATGCAAATCAAATTGCTAATTTTATTTTTATTCCGAATTTCAATTACTTTGGGGTTGGATTTTGTATACAAATATAATTGGTAATTTTTGTTAAATTTTTATTTTTTAGATATTTTACTTAGGAATTCATATGAAAACCAAATTGCTAATTTTATTTTATATTTTATTCTGAATTTTGGTTTTATTGTACTTGGTACATACTCCTTTTTTAAATCTAGACCGTTATAATATGGACCCACCACGATCAACGTTGTAGATCTTTTTTATTTTTCCTCTAATTAATGTGAGAATTTCTAGCCCTTGAGAGCGAACGTTGTAGCTTTTTTGTGTCTACTCTGACACCATTCATACTATCCTCATTATAAATTTATTTTATTTAATATTTTAGTTATTTTTATTGGAGTTCATTTTCTTTTAGTTTTTATTCCAAATTTTAATTTTTTTAATTCGTATAAAAATCCAATTGCTAATTTTTATTTAATTTTTATTCCGAATTACAGTTATTTAGAGATTTTAATTTGGAATTTTTATTGAAATCAATTTGCTAATTTTATTTTTCTATTCCAAATTTTAGTTATTTTTGGTTGGGTTTTGTGTACAAATGTAATTGCCAATCATTGTGTAATTTTATTCCAAATTATAATTATTGGAATTCATATTAAAATCAAATTGCTGATTTTATTTTAGGTTTTATTCTTAATTTTAGTTTTTTTGTTGGATTTCGTATAAAATTTAATCGCCAAATTTTATTTATTTTTTATTCTGAATTATAATTGTTTAGGGACATTACTTACATATTTGTATGGAAATCAAATTGCTAAAAAAAAATTTATTCTACATTTTAGTTTTATTATACTCGACATGGACTCTTTTACTTAGGAATTCGTATAAAAATGAAAATGAAATTGTTTATTTTATTTTATTTTTATTCCAAATTTCGCCATTTGACATGGACTCCTTCTCCTCCTCCGTACGGCCGGCCGCGCGCCGCCTCCTCCCTCCTCCTCTCCTCCATCGCTCCTCTCCTCTCCTCCTCGCCGCCACGCTGGCGACTCGTGAGCCCACCGCACCGCCTTGCCTTATCCTCCTCCCTCCCGTCCCGAGCGTCAGCGCCGCCTTCTCCTCCCTCCGTGCCGGACGCCACCCCGCCCTCCTCTCCTCCCCTCCTTCCCTCCCTTGTCGCCGTGCCCGTGCGCCCCGCCGGCTTGCCACCTCGGACGCCCCACACGCGGACTAGATGGGTCGTGTCGTGCTGGGCCGATCCACTGTGCTAGGGTTGCGGTCCAAGCATAGCATGATGAGCCTTTGTGTTGGGCCATCACGACACATAAATAGTGTGAGTTGTGCTGTACCTGGACCGGACCAACAGTGCTGTGCCTCGGGCCGGTCCGACCGGCACGACCCATCTGGTCATCACTACATCAAGGCATTTTCATATCTATAGCTTTTCTTTCGTTTCTTTCTTTTGTTTACCAACCGAAAGTACAAAGCTTTGTTTTCTAATCAAAGACTCAGAAATTTTTTTAAGGATGTAATCAAAGGGCTCGTCATTGCACTAGTGAGAGACTGTGCCCCTGGGCATGTCATTGCGGGACGTCCGGGGTACGAGGGTGCGGCACGGCCATGTGGCGGCACAGGGAAGGGTGTCGTGGCCTAGTGGCACGAATTCGGCTGCTCCGTTCCCCAGGGGTGCGGACGCACCTTGTTCGGGCCCAGGGGCGCGACAGTGTTGACCTGGCGGCATGGGGGCGTTCGCCCCTGGGAGCGGTGGAGAGCGCATCCGAGCGCGAGGGGAACGGATTTGGATGTGTGTCGATCGTTAGCACGTTTATTATATCATTTTTGGTATTACGGCACATCGATAGCCAATTTTATTAATAGCTGATGCTATTTAGCCAAAAACTCAATGGGCTCTAGTCAAGGGGAGAGATGCTTGACACGACGTGGTGACGTGGTGTACACGGTGGGCCCAACCGGTAAGGTTGAGCTGCTTACGTAGCTACGTACGTACGTGTCGACTCCTACGCCAAGGGCGTACAGCTTTCATGCTCCTGCTACAGTAAACTGAATTCTGCATAGATAAATATAATCGTGTCTACGACTTCGTAGTGTCTATTTTGGACAAATTCGGAAGCTTATTACTGAGGTAAGACCGTTCCAGCCATCAGATCTGGAGTTGACGGTCCTGATCAACAGGACACATTAGAAAGCTCACTTGCGAATGGATTTGACGGGTCGATCTGAGCCGTCCAATCCATCACCCATTAATCATGATCAGAATGCCCCTACACCTAGGGTTTCATGAGTCATGTGCAGGTCCATAATGTCACCTACTTGGAGCATGCCATCAGTGATGATAAAAACCCTTAACACATGACCCAAAAGATAAATTGTTGCTTAGTGCACAACTAGATCATCATGATAATCATCATCAACTACATCTAAAAAAACCATCATCAACTAAGGACTTTTTTTTTGTTTGACTTTAGATGCAAATCTGCAAATATTTTGAACCGCACCCAAATAATTAACCATAATTGTTCTAGCAAAAAGAGATGCACTAATGTACTTCAAGTGCTCATCTTGCTTCATATTATATGAGGAGGAGTAGATCATGCCTTGGTCCAAAGACATCCATGTTTTTTTAAAATCATTCAAAGTAAGGTTGGGTAGTCAACAAAATGTAGTTTAGGGCAGCAGTTTTCAATTTCATAGCCATGGATGAGCTTAACCACTGTACTTAATATATCATTTGTGGTAACTAGTACCTTGTAATATGTAGCACCAGCACTTTTTTTTTTTAATCAGGAGCTCATTTTGATCACTCATAAACATTATTATAGTCCTGCACTTGACAATTATATATAGAGGAAGTCTGGTGCTTGGTTAAGTACACAATGACCTAGTCACTGAGGTTTGTTTCCCACCATCACAATTTCGCATACACCAAAAAGAAATAGCCTGCTAAAAAATGGAGACTACATGGTATGCAAGTAAATACTAATGTATTTGCATGTGAATGTAGCTCGGCTTCGTAGGATGTTAAAAGTTCAACTGTAAATTGTAATGGATCATATGTTACTATATCCTTTATTATATAAAATTCTTCCAAGGCGAACATCGTTGTGAAGCATGTGAAACAAGGTCATTTAGATAGCACTATACTTTTGAAGTGATTGTGGAACAAAGTTCGATTCCATCACAAGAAATTCTCAGGGAACAATCAAAAGAAATAACAGAAAAGTTGGGACAAAAGAGGAGTGCCTATGTACTGCAAGAAGAAACTGCGTGGATCTCACGTATTCTACTCGTTTATATTTGTGAGCGTGTTTGCTTGAAGCCAAAGTTTGCAACACTTTGCCACGATTTGTTTAGACGAGTTTGACTAAGTTAATCTGGTGTTTAGTTGCTAGCCATGGTTTAAGCATGATAAACTTCTTTCAGCCAGGTGACCGGGTCTCACGCGTCATAGATACAGACGTTGTGGCAAGATTCTCCTAGACAAATTTGATTGTAGGGTCGCTTTTCTCGGTACAAGTTTAGCAAATTAACAAAAACGTTTGCTGAAACGGATTCTCTACAATGGCACATGCTAATGCAGAGGAACACAGTGACATATCCGAAATGAACTGTCTAATCAAGCGCTACGGTATCAAAGGCCACAGCAAAATTACTACAATATTTTTGTTACAGAAGTGTGCTATTTCACTGTGTTTGCTACAGTGCTACTGCCGAGTCATGTTCACACATACTCAAACACCATTCTCACGGTGTTCTCTGGTAACAGTAGAGAATTCGGATCCTTAGCAAACAACCTATCAGATATATATCTCTTAACAAATTAAAGAAAGGCTATGGATGCATCGCGTGCAAGAAACAAAACGAATAGAGTAGTGTATCTGTGTATCTCTGTCCAGTCCTGTCCTCTCTGCTTCTCTTGCTCCCAAGCAGTCTTCAGAGGAGTCAAAATTCGTCTGCGTGCTTTGGTTTTCCACGCACCGAATCGAAATCAAATGCCGTGAAGTTTCACGAGGCCATGTGCATCTCTTGCTCGTTTTGGGGAACGGCAGTACGAACTCGATCTTGCCGTAACTAAGATCCTAATTATATTCACTGCTATGCTTGAACAGCGTGCCATGCACAACTTCTGTCACCTCTGTTTGATTTGCTTAGTTTACTGTCATTCAAAAATGCAGCATGAAAAGTGCTATGATAGGATATATATGTTGGCCTCACATTTTCTTTCTCCCAAAAGTTTAGAAAATGTGAAGTATGATACTATTGTCCAGTTTTACTCAACAGCTTAAGCTTTTCATGAAAGTATAAAACTTAATATGACACTAGAGTTAAGACATCCTGAGTTTGAAACTTGGTCAATTCAATTTTAAAGAAACATAATTGCATCTTGCTTTCAAGCTATCCAGATGGCTATAAGCTAGGACGCAAAGTCTTACTTCAGAGTCCAGGCACCATGAGACAATCCAAAACTAATCATGCCCATCCTGGTGTGCCAAAAGGCTCCAATGCACAGGCTTAAAAAGGGTTAGTGACAATGCACACCTAATCCTAGCATTTGTCTTGATTATGCAACTTTATTGGGATCATTGGTACTAGTAGTATTTAAATCAGTAGGTGCCATGTAGTTAGTAGTGTGATGCCGGCTCATCTTAGTGTGGCTAAAGTCTAAACACAAGTTGGTTGCTGTTGTTGTAGTTGCCCCCATCACATTCTCTCTCTTTCCTCTTTTTTTTTTCTTCTTTCCTCTCTTGCTTGTGCCTATCTACTTACTGGAAAGGGATGCAAAATGGAATAAGGATTTTGCGTCTCGGCCATAAATTCCTTAGGCCTATCAATGTCTCCTCGTGACTATGTACTTGCCACAAATCTCCGGAATATGTTGTTGTAGGTGACGGGTCCAATTGCAAGATTCCCCTTCTAATTATTGGGTAGATAGACATTGCAGAGATTAATGGGAAGCCATGCATTGGCTCAAGACAATAACGAGGTCTAAAGTGACATTGCCACAGAACAATCAAGCCTTAACAAGGTAGGAGGAAGATAAACCAAAACTTATCTCATTTCAGTGAAAACGGCAGAATTCCAAATAATAGGATAACCGTACAAATATACAATCAATGAAACCTTACTAAACTTGTTGAGAAATTTTAGAGATGAAGGAAAAAGGAGTAAATTTGCGTACCAATGTAATTGTCCTCGATGATGAGCCTGTCCGCAATGGCATTTCACAATATAATGATGATTGTAATAGTACGGAGCAAATTTACTCAGGTTTAAATGCACTTGCAAATGAAATTTCAGCTCCACTCGAAACAATTTTGGGAAGTAGGACCTAATTTTCAAAAGGGATTGTCTATTTATAAGGTGACTAAATTTTTTTAAACATAAGTCATATTTTTTATCCATTAGATCAACATCTAATCACATGACACATATATCTCTACATAAATTTAATGGTCACAAAAATTGATTTAAACTTACAAAAAATACGGGCGACTTAGAAATAGCAAATCCTTTTTCAAAATTGAAAGCGATGAGACTGAATCGAGACAATTTTGGAGGAAACGGTGCCTGGGTTTCAAAATTTGAAACGAGTGAGATTTGGCTATGATATTTCCAAAAAGAGTATAACCAACGTCGATAATTTCTCAAGAATGTACAGAGCAAACATGACATGATATGAGATAGCCTTAGAGCAGAATTTGAACTAGTCTAGATCCCATCATGCATCAGCAATTGAGCAAACAAGATTGCTCTGCCCTGACACACTAGAAGGCAAGGCAAGAGCACCGGCTTTGACGCACCAGAATAAGCTTTCCACGAATTGCAGACCATGGAGGGTTCACATTGACTCCTTCCAATCCAATCCAGCCATGACCAGTTAATTAATCGCATCTGCTAACCGGCTATGGCACAACCGGCCGCCATGCACAGAATACTCTGAGCAGCCGATATGTCAATATAACATGATACACACAGTCAAAGTTTATTATTAAACTTTTTGGTATGTTCCTAAACAAAGCAGCCGATATGTCAATATAACTATTAAACTTTTTTGGTATGTTCCTGATGACAACAGTGTGCATGGCTGCAACCCAACAAGCACCAATGGACACAGGAATCTTCTTGTGTTTGGCTGGCCTTTGTCCCATTAGAGGACATGGATCCTACCTAAGTGCAGATTGCCTCATGGACTGCCCTCCCCAGAGGGAAATGGCAGGGGGCAGGCAAGAGACAGACAGCATGACACTGGGTTGAGCCTGAAGAAAAGTTTGGGGTTTTGAGAGCATGCATGACAAGTGTTATGGGCAAGCAAATCAAGGATTGATTGGTAAATTAAATAATTATTGAAAGAGCTGAATTGCAAAGCCATCAATTGTTGTTTGCGAATTGCAAGGTGTCTTTGTTTGTTGTAGTTTTTTGTGCCAAAAGTTTTGGGCATGTTGCAGCCTTTTCTTTCTGCACCTGATGAGTAGATAAAACACTGCTGGGCCAACTTACCGACTACTGCTGCTCCTTTTTTTTTGTTGGGATGCATTGCGACTTTGCGAGCGTGAGTCATCGCTCTGCCTATCCTATAATTCCTATTCGTGTGTTGGAACGACGATTCAAAGGAATCAATCGTCTGGAATAGAAAAATGGGAGCGACTCCTGTCAGGATACACTTCCTGCTGTTTTGCTGTCTTGCGTCTCCACGTGCTCTAGGAGTTGCCAAGAAGGTCCCAACGAATATCAGATCTGCTCCCAGACTTTGTTCAGGATTTGATTATCAATCAATCGCTGCAGAAACTTGTGTGTTAAGGTATATATAACTCCACACATCTTGCTCTGACATAAGCTAACCCTCCAATTGCCACAAGCAATTGCGTCCTGAGAACTAAGCAAGCGCAGCCTCTCTCCCTGTTTTTTTCCTGATGCCAGAATTAGCTTTATGCATAAATTATCTGTCTAGCCACTGCAGTGAGGTAGTATACCGATGTGGATCCGCTGCAGTCATAACAACAGATGCACTGCAGAGTGGAGACTATCTGGTGGAGCTACATATAATTGTTCAAATTAACGCGAAAGATCGAACGAAACCTCCTATCTTGCACCGTGCTCTCGATCTGGATTGGTGATTCTTAGGCCGACGTCCTGGATCGATGTATGTCCATACGATTGCTCCAGTGCAACTTGTAAGACGTCCTAGATATAGGCGCAAGGACGATGGGCAATCACTTCTGAAGGCCCCTTTGGAACGTACGAATTTCGTAGGAGTTTTACTTTCACGGGAACAGTTCAATTGCCATAGAAACTAGGGTTGAAAAAAATAGCTCGAGGCTCGCGAGTCAGCTTAGCTCGAATCAAGCTCGACTCGACTCAGCTCGGGCTCGCAATTATTCAAGCCAAGTCAGGCATTGCTTCTGGCTCGTAATTTTTTCAAGCCAAGCTCGAGCCGCTCATGAGCGGCTTGTTACCTCACTTTGTTATTTCTTCCGAGTCCTTGACTTCTAGTTCTTCCCCATTTCATTTCGTTGCCTCCCTCTATTAGTTCTTTCCCATTCTATTTCTTTTTCCATCCCTTCTCTACTCCCAATCTCTTCCCTTTCCTTATCCACATGCCACCGGCCGAACATGCTTCAGGAATCCATTCGCTGCCTCCACCTCCCCTAGCTCCACCCGCTGCCTCCCCCTCCCCTATCTCCACCCGTCGCTTCTGCCTCCCCCATCTCCACCTACTTCGTCATGTCATACTCATACAGTTCAGTTTAATTGGTGTGATGAGTGTATATTCGAAGGCTTCCTCAGAAACCAGATGAGTATTATTGCTAGTAAAGGAAACAGTGGCGATGAACTTGACATGGAGAATTGGCTGACAATAGCCTGTTAATGAACAACTAAAACTTGGCCACTTAAATGGATTCTTTGCTGGTGTTAAGCTCACTTTAGGCAACTGACAATGAACCCCTGTTGACTTTGTTTCTGGCTTTGTTTTATTGTTTATGATGATTGAATTATAAATTTAGGATGAATGGTTCACATAATCACATTCTGCCTCTGTTTCTGGACTTGGGGGGTCACTGACTTGAACGAGCTTTTCGAGCCGAGCCGAGCTGGCTCTCAAGCTCGTTTTCCAAACGAGCCGAGCCTGCTTTGGAAACAAGCCTGAACGAGCCGAGCCGAGCTCGGCTCGTTTCTAGCCCTAATAGAAACTAAGAAAAATTTACACGTACTATTGGGCTGATTTTTTCCCGCAATGGATATGGCGGATTTGCAAGCCTTTTGGACTGTGATCGGTAATGTAGGCGGCAGGGCACGCACCAGGAGAGAGGACAATTGCTCCGTGGGGATTGCCGCTCAGCTCTTTTTTTAAGTACATGTCGGTGTACTCACGTTTACACACCACACGTATGTCCACACACGTGAATACATACTTAATACACGTCTAATTTAGAGCAGGGGCTAAACTTTACAGAGCACAGACACAGGCTTTAACCATTGAACGTATCCACGTATGCAGTGGTGAATCCAGGAGGAAAAACGAGGGTGGGCTTGAAGTCTCGAATGACTAAACTAATTTGTAACAAATATAGTCTTGTATTCTTATGTAATCAAATTCATACATGAATAAAAGCATTGTAAAAAAAGAAAAATACAATGAAGGTACCTGGCAAATGAAAAATTCATCTCCAAAACATGTAGATATAGTTCCAGTAGGTAACAACCTGTACATCAAAATTAGAAAAATTAGTGATACTACACTATATCAAACTTACTAGTTACTAACAAATTGGTAATTAAGCAACGAGTATATACTAGCACTGCAGCACAGGCCACTGAGGTCTGAGCCTCTGAGGCACAACAGTCAACACTAGTACTCAACATATTAGATAAATAGATCAGGCTATGAGCACTTGAGCAGTTCGGCACTTCAGCTTCAGCCTTCGCCCTTCAGGCCTTCAGTAGCTGAGCAGCCCACGCCCAAAAGCCAAAGGCCAAATCGCCTCGCCTGTCGCCTCCTCAGCTCCTTTGTCCTCTCATCTCGTGCACTCAAGACTTCGGGCTCAAGAGAGGCTCGGTGCCTCTGCAGCCTAGCGCCACAGAGAGCCACCAGAGTACTCCCTCCTCCTCGCCTCCTCGGTGAATCTTGATTAGCAACAAAATGGTGAACTAAGACCACGGAGGAGAAACTTTAATTTGAATATCTACATGCCCCCAACAAATAGTGCCTATTTTGGTCTTCTGCAAATTACAGCCAAACAAACCAGTAAACAACATCACCCCGTGCATCTCTCTGCAACTTCCTCTCACTAGCTTTGGAAGCACAAGACCTACCCCAAAAACTACACGATCCATCGCAAATTCGGACAAAAATCAACGCCACAAACCTATCGGACTCTAAGCATTTCATCAAACAGCTAGGGGGCACATCCTAAGCAAAAGCTCCAACCACTTCCAATTAAGCACCCCAACCTTACCGACCCATCCCAATCCCACAAACACCACGATCTCTAGTGAAGCATTTCATCAAACAACTGGTGATCGTGTGCAGTGTGCACAGCTACGATTCACAGATTTTGCGAGAAGCTAAAAGGGAGGAGAGGGGAGGGGCGTGACCGTGATTACTCACCCGGTAGACGTAGTAGTTCCTGTAGTTGCCGTAGATGAACACCTCTTTCTTCTTTCGCTTCTGGCCTCTACCTCCACTGTCGTCGCCTTCTCCTCCAAGCTCGTTGTTCTGTTTCCTCTTCGCATCTCCTTTGGTTGATTGGCTCCCTTGGCGGCGGACAGCTGCAGCGCCGCATCCTCTGGCGCCATAGCAGTGGCCATGCTCTGAGTCTGAGAAAGGGTGTCGCTTTTCGCCGCCATCGCCGTACCGCGTGCTTCATATTTGTCCGACGCTAAGGTCTTGCGGGACTGGCGCCGAGGGAGTCCGGGGAGGGGGAGAGGCCAACGAACTTAGCACAGGGCGGCGGCAGAGATTAGGGTTAAAGGCGGTTGGTGGAGGTTAAGGTAAGGGGTGGAGGAGCCGTACCTAGACGGGAGGAGGTGCGCAGGGGACAACGAGGTCGCTAGCCGCCGGTGGTCGTTGCCGACTTGCCGTGGAGGGTGGGCTTTAGCCCAATGAAGCCCCCGTTGGATTCGCCCCTGCACGTATGCATATACTATTCATGAAGGAATAAAACCCCATGTGAGCACGCGCCAAGCTAATTGCCGCTGAGCTGAGCTGAACTGAGCTGGGCTGGGGATTATAATCACTTGCCACTGAGATGAGGATTACTCCGTGGGGATCACAGTTCACAATCAGCATTCAAGTTGGGATCCAAAGTCCAAACCCAGCTCCACGCAGATTTTGGGGCATCTATATATGTTACACTATAATATCTCTCCTTGTGTGCAGTAACTCTCGGATCATCTCAGAATTTGTGAGATGCGGTATGAGCGTGCATGGTATCAAGAACAAAGTAGATGAATATCAAAGAGAGAACCAAAATAACGGCGATGAAACAACCACATTGAGATAGAAAGATATGGCGAAGCCAACCATAAATTGCTTAAGCACAACCTCAAAAAAAACACAATGGATTATCACTCTCACAACCCTCTCAAACCTTTTAGGACAATCAGATTTTTGTCCTATACAAAAATCTAGTACTAAATAATAACATAGCCTCTAAGTCCACGTACAATGTGCCAAAATAACCGGTGCTAGCTCTCAAAACTGCCTCCAAGCACCGGTGATAACCACTACAGAGGCATGTGCTAGCTTCTTTTTTCCAGGAACCGATGCACCTTCTTGCTTTGGTGCTAGCTTATGGGAAAAGAATATGAGCCCACTTGTAAGTGAAATAGAGAGGGAGTGTAGTATGAGAAAAAGATATAATATTTTATTTAGTTATGGGTCCCGTCTTGGAGAGGGAAGTTGCTAAACACTACATGAGAGAAATAAATCTAGCACCTATGTGACGTGGCAGCGAGGTGGCGAATCTAGCACCGCTCACATTGTGCATGGCCTAATCCTTTCGTGCCCTCTGTTTTGGATGAGTTCCTCTTACTTGGCTTGCTTCTCAGGTTCCTATGGCTACCCTCTTGGTTTTATGTGGTCATCTTAGTCCTCCTCCAAAGTGAAGTAAGGATCATACTCTAAACACAAGTAGGAGTCTTAATCCTATTATGATTCATCTAGTTTTTCTTATAGCACACCTTTCCAAGTCCTAATAGATTAGGATATAAGTAACCATACTCAACGATCTTCACATTCACTCATGTGTTGAAGTCATTGTGCTTTTCCAAGAATTCGCTACAAGTCGGCTCCACTTTTTTCCCCTTTTGTTGTTTTTTCCTCCCACCTTGGGAGTGCCCCCAACACATGGGCCCATGCACATCATCACATTATGTGTGTCGGTAGCTAGGCTTGACCGTCCGAACCGTTCACCGAGAGCACTTTTGTTGTGTAGTTTGATTAACCACGCATTCTATTCCTATAGCCCTCTAAGCCATAGTTATGTACCACCTCTGAGCTCCACCTGCTTGTTGGTACCATGTGATTGGTCCCACTACGTCTCTCTTCTTCCAATAACTCGCACTTTCACCTTTGCGACTGTTAGATTCTACAACCATCTTTGCAGTTCTGCACATAACTGCAGAAGATATATATCTACCACTGATGGCACGGCTTCCTTTTCTTGGCCAAGATTTTTGTCAGGCCTCCCATAGGTTGTCCTTCCTTTAGGTTTACTTATCAATCGATATCCTCTATTTCTCCACATGCTTTTCATGATTACTTGCCCTTTGCAAGTAACTTGCATGACTCCACCTCGAAGTCATACCTCACAATCTTCAAGTTCAAGCGACCTCACGGATATTACATTCTTCTTTAAGTTGGGAATATACCGAAATCCCATTAGTGTGTGATGTGCCCTATCATACATCTCTAATGTAACCGTTCTCACCTCAGTGATTGCATACTCCTTGCAATATGCCAAGTGAACAGTGTCATGCACTGGGCGTAGAGATCCATTGTTGAACGTCTTCCTCGCCGAACATTTGTGGAAGCAACAAGCTAAATCTAATATCTATTCATGAGAAGTACTTGGTTGATTGATGACTAGTACGTCTGAATCATCTTTTGCTACTGCAACTGCATGCATTCCACATTTGCTTCAAACTTAGTGAGTCTTTTATCATATTACCTTCCTCGTCACACAGATGGCATACATGTACGTCCTTGATCTTGCCCTTCTTCTTTCCATGATTATGTCTTTTGCGTGCAACACATATGATAGCTAATGCTTGATCACTTGAGGATGAAGAATCCAATGATTTCTTTAAGGATTCTGCCTCCAATAGGTATGCAAATGTCTCATTGAAGTTGAGAGTGCTTTTCCTAGCGAGAATATTCATCACTAATTGCTCTCATGATGGTGGTAGAGATAATACCAGTATGATGACCTTGTTGTTCTCCTCAATTTTATCATCCACATTGGTTAGTTGCATGGCAAGCCTGTTGGAGACATTAAGCTGGTCAATAAACCGTGTGCCTTACTTCATGCACAACCTATACAGTTGCCACTTCTACACCCACCGGCTTGTTAACAATTTCGCCATATACAATTTTTCTAAATTACTCCATAATTTCTTTGGTGAATTTTCCTTGATCACAAAATATTTTACCTCATCAAAGAGACACGAATTATACTGATAACTTTTCGCTCCACCACTTTTCAGTCTTCATCGACTGTTTTTTCTGGTTTGTCAATTTCAAGAGCATCGATTAACCTTTGTTGGACGAAAACATTCTTCACCACACATTGCCACATGCTAAAATTTCCTCCGCCGTTAAATTTCTCTACTTGACTCCACATTGTAGACATTAGTCTTGATTTTGTGTCACCTGACACTTTGTCGACCTTCTCACAAATCAAATTATTTTGCTTGGCTCTGATATCACTTGTGATACTCCTCCTTATGTGCAATAGCCCTCAGATCAAATCACAATTTGTGAGATACAGCACGAGCGTGCATGTTATCAAGAATAAAGTAGATGGATCTTATAGAGAGAACCAAAAGAACGATGATGAAGCAATTCACGATAATAGAGAAAGATTTGGCGAAGCCGACCGTAAATTCCTTAAGTACAACCTCAAAAGAGTACAAGGGATTGTTACACTTTCACAACCCTCTCGAACCTTTTAGGGCTATCAGATTCTTGTCCTATACAAGAATCTACTGCTAAGAAATGACCTAGTCTCTAATCCTTTCGTGCCCTCTACTTTGGATGAGTTCCTCTTGCTTGGCTTGCTTCTTAGTTTTCTATAGCCACCTCTTATGGGTTTATATAGTCCTCCTAATACTCTTCCAAAGTGAAGTAAGAATCCCACACTAGAGAGAAATAGAAGTTCTAATCCTATTTGAATTTTCCTATTTTTCTTTATAGCACACCTCACCAAATCTTAGTAGATTATAATACGAGTCACCGAACTCGACATGATACACGCCAGCACATCTTCCCAGTTGGGCTAGAAAACGTTGGCGCTATCAGGGCATGTACAATGCTCCTGCATGGCTGGTAGCCCCATTGATCCATGTCAGATTAAATCCACTGTGGAAGAGAGAAGGGAGAAGAGAAGTAGCCTGCAGGCCTATGAGGTGACATGCAGAAGCAGCGATGTCTTCACTGACACAAGTGGGCCCGACTGACGCGAGGTCACTTGTGTAGTGGCCTTGGGAGTTGGGACACGTTTTTGCTCTCTCCCGCATGCATTGGAAGGGTGGACACTTGGATGGTGTATTCAGATTTTGTAGGTCCTCACTTGAAGCTATCATGCATTGAAAGGATAGGAGCTTGAGTTGTGTACTTAGGTGAATGATAAGGCCACCACTCCATGCATCGTACAAGCTGTCAAAGGAGAGATGGTGGTTACCGGTGGGAATCGCGAGATGGTGGTAACTGACCGCCCGTGCCGTTGGATCCGGATGCCATTGGCCGGCCCACGGCGCACGCATGGCAGCGGCTACAGTTCGCACGGGCACCGAAGTGGGGAAGCCCACGCGGCCCTCGCGCTTCCCGTCCGCGCACGAAAGCATCACGCCGTCCGTGCCCGTGTGCGGCGTTCGGGTAGACCGCGTGTACGCGGCGTGCGATTCGCGTCGGTAGGCCCAGTGGTGGCGATTGGCGAAGCCTGGCTCAAGACCGACGCGGACCGGCCCACATTGCCTTTGCATTCCATCGTCCGCTCCCCCGTAGCGAGCAACCTCAAGCTACATTGAGTGATGGCCTAATAGCTCATCGTCCATTAGAAAATGCGTTCCACACAGGGTTTCCGTGTAAGCATTCCTGTATACAACACATGAATAATTGAGTACACAAATACACAATGTCTCAAGGCAGGAGTGCTTTGAGAAGTAACCACCAAAAGATACGAACAAAATGATCGCTAATTAGTGATATACTACCGAACACGTTAAGGACTAAGATTTGGAGAAGTGTGGTATCAAAATTCCTATATAAATCTTAATAAGATTAGAATTTCTACTTCTTTTTATAGAACTAGGGAAGTTATATAAAACCATAAGGGGCAGTTGAGAAGTTATAAACCAACACATCCAAAGAAAGAGGTGCACGAAAGGATTGGAGGCTAAGTTATTTTTTAGAACTAGATTATTGTATAGAGAAAGAATACGATGATCCTAAAAAGTTCGAGAGGGTTGTAAGAGGATGACAATCCCTTGTACTCGTTTGAGGTTATACTTAAGAAATTTGTGGTCTTCTTCTTCTTCAATTCTCTCTCTCGTCGTGATTATTTCATCGCCGTTATTTAGTTCTCTACGAGATTCATCTACTTCATTCCTGATACCGTACATGCTCGTATCGTTTCTGACAACTCTAATCGATCTGAGGATTGCTACGCATAAGGGGTATCAAAGTATAACAAAACACATGAGCAATATGCGATGATCCTCCTTTGACACCAAAGCCTGAGCCGACATTACAAAAAGAAAAAAAAATCGTAGAAGCCCCTGATCTCCTTATTGAACCAAAATGCAACAAGACATGCCAAATTAGTCTCCAATCAGTCAAGTTCACACCGGATCTGAATGTATAAAGTCACGAGAGGTGATCATAGAGAACACAAACTACAAACCAACTCATCTAAAACAAGTGCACGAAAGAATTAAATGCTAAATTATTCTTTAACATTAGATATTTGTATATAGAAAGAAAGAATCCAAAGATCATAAAAAGTTCAAGAAGTTGCAAAAAAAAGCAATAACTACTTTAAGATTGTGTTTAAAAAATATGGTCCGCTTCATCAAATCTCTCTCATCGTGATTATTTGATTCTCAATAAGATTCATCTACTTCATTCTTAGTATGGTACGCACTCATATTGTTTCTCACAACTCCAATCCGATCTGAAGATTGCTGGGCATAAAAAGGGGTATCATAGTATAACAGAACACATGAGCAACATGCCACACTGATGATCCTCCTTAGACACCGAAGCCTGAGCCGACATTACAAGAAGAAGAGAAAAAAAATCGTAGCAGAATCCCCTGATCTCCCTATTGAACCAAAATGCCAAAAAACATGCCAAATAGCCTCCGATCAGTCAAGTTCACCCCTGGATGTACAAAACCATCGAACCAAACCAACATCGAGACTGGCCATAACATGTGCAAGTAGAAACCACGCGTTCCGCCATTAGCAGTTGGATCAGGCAAAAAAACTGCTACCAAGACGGCTATTTGGGTGCATGCCGATCAGACGGAAGGGAAGAATTTGTTCAGGTTAAAAGGCAGAGAATAGAATTCCTCGCTCCTGGTGTCCGTCTTGAAGCTCCTGAACCTGTCCCACCAGTGGTAGCCCCTGTCCCTTCTCACCGCGTTGTCACGCCTGTGGATGGTGTTGTCCAGGAAGTATGCCACCAGCCCAGCAACGAACGGCTTCGACGAGAACGGTACGTTTATCATATCGTTGAACTGTCGAAGACAATGAACAAAACCCTATCAGTGACCCGCACAGGGTTTCGCTGTAAAGGAAAATACCAGAGGCTGAAGGATTTCTTCCACGTACCCAACGAGCACCAGTGTGCACCGGGCCATAACCCGCAACGGATGTGTACTCGTTGAAGTACTGAGGAACTGACAAGCCCATGAAGAAAGAGAACCCCACAATGAACTTGGTCCTGAAGCTGTTGAGATTGCAGAACTGAAGGAAGCTGAGACCACATGCACCTGCAAATGGAAGCGTTAATAAAATTGGAAACCACAATGCATAACAAGCACTGGAAATTATCAAATGAACCCTATTGAACGATGACTGGACTTACCAATATATGCAAAGAAAATGCAGTACAGAGCAGCAAATATTGGCAATGGAATTGACGCGAAAATTGCTCCAAATTTCCCTGGTTTAGCAAAATAAATATGATCATCATAACAAAGTACATAAGAAAAAAAGTATAAATGTGAAAAAGAGAAGACACTTGTTCCACAGCACCTGAACCATGTAATACACTCAAGCAAGTCTATAATGGATGTGAAAGTACAATCACATTATCAAAACTATGCAACAAATATTCTAATTGCTGTGAGGACTAGATGTCAGTGTGCCCTCAGTCAAGTTTGCTTTGTGCAAATACACACTTTGGGAAACTTATACGCCAAAAGTTACAAACATGGCACATTACCGAGAATAGAGAAGAAAATCATGAAGCCAGCAGATATTTGCACTACTCTCCGGCTGCCAACATGTGTCAAAGCTAGTAAACCAGCATTTTCGCTGCAAAGATCAAAATATGAATACTTAGAGACCAGCTAAAAGGAAAGCAGTAACCCAAGTAATCAAGGGCTCGGTTTCAAAAGAAAAAAGCAATCAAAGGTTGCTGGTTTCACTATATGGTAACATCACACTTACACTGACACTGCAGTTCCATTTGCTGTCCCAAAAAATGCACCCAGTAAGGTACCAATACCCTGCAGATGATATCCAATGTTGATCATCAAAAACTAGTGATAAAACAAAATGATGTTTCTTGTGTAAAGATGTATAATAATTGACTTATTTACCTGCCAACCAATGCCCCGACCAAGAACTGAGGGAGGTATCATAGTTGCGCTTGCATATCTTGACACAGCAATGAAGGTCCCAGTTGACTGAAAGGTAGCATATTGCTAGTTAGATTGTTTATTATAACTGACTACCAGCAGCTCACATTATTTTTGTAGGTAAGCAGTGCAGACAAACCTCTACAAGAGCAACAAATGAGGCCATCATCATCGCAAAAGATTCACCGGCATCAAATGTTGGAGCTCCCCATTGAAAAGGAAACGGGACTCTTATCCTACAACATTTTTTCAGCACTTCTATAATGAATTTTATCAACACAAGGGTCCACACAAAAAGTGATGTGATCCTAATGAATTGCTTACCAAGGAGCTCCACTTATAAGTCCAGAGCGGTCAACACGACAATGCACTTGTGTCTTCTGTCGGGCATTCTTGTATGCGCCACTAGCAGTGAGGATGTATGCATACAGCCACACAATAGTGATGGTGAAAATTACGGCAAACCGGTCGAACACAGGCTTTGCCACATGTACAACATGAGGTAAATACTGTAGAAAGGACAAATACAATTAGTACATGACCATTAGCAACAATGGATACTTGTGTGTAAAGGCATAACAACAGATGCTAGTACGGTAGTACCTGAGAAAATATGAGCAGTAGAATGATTTCTGGGAGCCCAATTTCCACACACTTAGCAACCTGCAGGCACGACAATACTACAATCAGTCTTCCAATGAGGTAGGGAATAACAAAGATTTTTTTTAAAAAATCACGTGACAGCTTCATCAGAATAATCCCTACAATAAATGTAGAGAGATAACTCTTACCCCTGGAAAACCAAGCTCATAGAGACCAAATCCAGCAAGTGATATCAGTGGAACAGCAGACAATGGACTTAGCAATCTGCGAAAGGAGCGAGTAATAGTCAAACCACAAACTGAAATGATACAATATGCAATGGCAGTCAAACCTGCAAACTGGAATACTAAAACAGTACAATGTACAAGCACAAGTTCAAAAGGAGGACCATGGTACCTACCTAACTACATTGCGCCAGAGGCCACTAAAACCAAGTATGATCTGAATTGTCGATGCAATGATGAGAGCGCCTTGTGTTCCTCGCATGGTCCGCAAGAATTTCTTCACAGCAGTAACAAAACTTTATTAACTTCACAAGGGAATCCCACAGAGCCAGTGGCAACACCAATATGTAGTGAGCTATTTGGAACTACCTCATGAGGGTCTGCTTCATTGCTGTAACGGCCGGCCAAGATGATTGAAATGGTCGGCGCAACAACGGTGTAGGATCCACCCATCACAGCCGGAAGACGAGTCCCGAAGAACGATTGGAACAAGGTGTTTATGCCGGCGACAAACAGCAAAGTCTGAATCACCCGAGCCTTCTCATCCTGACAGAAAGGCAATGAAGTGTAATCACAGTTCAGAAGTTTGGCATGCATAGACCATCCCAAATCTAGCTCAAATCTTAGACCCTTTTTTTTTTACATTTTCACATGCATATGTTAAGCAAGTGAAGGCAACCAAGATTCAGAACATGCAGTGGTTTTCAGGTGATTAGGGGCTCACATTTCCTCCTCCCATCTGGGGAACAAGAGCGCTTGGTATGATGACAGATGTGCCCAGCATCACAAGGTAGTGTTGGAATCCAAGTATGATGGCCTCAGCTGCAAATAAGAGATCAATTCATCAATAGGTTAGGCGATAGCCACCGATGCGAAGTGATTAGAAGTTAGAATCAATCAAAGAATCACACCCCATTCCACACAACGACAGCGGAAAACATCAACGGGGAGAATCTATACGGCAAGAACATAAATGCCAAAGTACAAAGAACAATCCCAACAATGAAACCAAAAGGTCATTAGTGATTGGTGAGAGAAAGAGACGCACGCCAAGGTGGTGGGCTTGTGATGCAGTAGGACACGCTGGGCAGCTGGTCCTTCACCGGGTGCGGATGCAGCTCCTCCTGCTTCGGCGGCGGCGCCGGCCCTCCTCCGGCCATCCTCTCCTCCCCTTCTTTCCTCCTCCCAAGAAACCAAACTCTTCACCTCACCACACTGATTCACTCCACTCCACTCAAAAAGAGGAACAAGAAAGAAAAAGAAATGCAAGAACCAAGTCCAAGAAGCAGAGTACACTGGAGCAAGGCCAGGGAGCAAGAAGACCAGCGATTCTTTGCGTGCAAAGAGGACCAAGAACCAAGGACCCAAAGAAGAAAGGAACAACCGCTACAAGAAAAGGCGCAAGGAAGCGAAGGAAAGGGAATGCCGCGGGTGTGCTGCTGCTTCTTGCTCCTCCCTTTTTATCGCTGCTCTCTTCTTTCTTATCCCCCCACACTGGAGTGGAGCAGCACTCGTAGCTACTTGTAGTGAGCTCGAAGGAATCCACAGTCCACGCAAAAGAGCCTTCACAGTTCACACACACAGAAGACGAGAGGAGAGCCTCTCTGCTTTCCTCCCTTTCCTAACCCCCCCCCCCCCCAATCTTTTCTCGTCTACAGCTTTTTTTTCTGGTCATGGGATTGGAGTTCGCCTTTGCGTCGTCGCCACCCCCACGAAAATGTGCTCTTGCTCTTCCCAAAGAGAAATCCTTTGCACCGTAAAGGAGATGGCAGAGGCCAGAGAGAGAGAGAGCTTTTCGTCCAACTGCAGTGCAAAGCTTTTCTGCTTGGCAGGGGTGTGTGTTGTGTCATGTGTGGACTGTGGACTTGTGCTTCGGCTCATGTGACGCGCCATGGGCAAAAACGGACGTGCGAAATTGTTTGCTCGGCCTCTGCATGTTCGTACTGCCATCGAAATGAACCATTGCGTGCACGTTTTGGGTTTTTTATAATAAATTTTTAATAGAATTATATAAATAAAGATCCGTTTAAAAAAATTACAAAATAGGCTTCTACCCGTTTGAAATGGAGAAATGGCTTTGTCGCCGTTCGAAATAGAGAAATGGCTTTATCGTTATTTGGCATGGCGAGAGACCTCTTTCGCCATTTAGAACGCCAACAGAATCTCTTCTATAAAAGGCAAAAAAAAACGACCAAAATTCACTTTTGATCCAAAAAAAAAGGGGAGAAGAGAAAGGAGAGGAGGAGAAGAGCTAGTGAAGTGATGTCCATCTGTAGGCCGTAGTGGAGGAGGGCAGAGAGAGGAGCAGATCTGCTCGCTAACTTTGTAGTTATTTTTTTTTTAACTTTATAGTTAATTTCGAAACTCTGGTAAGTTAGCAAATAAAACTAGAGGTTTGTAATTGAATGGATTAGATAGTTTTAGATGTATAGTTATGTAGTGCAGTTTGTTGTAGCACATCTTTACATGTGTGTATAGTATAGTTTTAGATATACGGTTAATCGTATAGATCTTTTTTATGGTACAGTAATTGAATAGATTATATAGTTTTAGATGTATAGTTATGTAGTGTATTATGTTGCAGTACATCCTTTTAGGTGCATATTGTTTAATTTTAGATATGTGGTTAATCGTATAGATATTTTTTTTATAGTGCAGTACGTAGATATGTCGGATGTAGCCAATTTCAAAATTTACTACTGACAAAGAACATATCTAGAGTGTTCCGAGGGGGGTTAATTTGTATTATTTCTAATCGGTGACCGTGAGCCTCACAAGACCAGAGCAGCGTACATGGGGTGATGTGATGTGGTGGTTGTATTACACATTCAAGTTAGACCATTTTATGCACGATTTGAAATTGAGCTGCTTTGCCACCCAAGCATGACAGCGCACATATTGGGAGTTAGTGCAGCTAAAGGGAACGATACCATGACAGTCATACCTAAGCATGACGATGGATTGTAGGGGGGAGTTAGTCCTTCTGGCCCAAGCAAATGTTAAAGCTCCGCCTGCATATGCGGCTGGACAAGGGGTTGCTGGTGGTGACACCGAAGAAGTTGGGGACTCTAGCCATAGCGTGACGCACAAAACAGTCGAAGGTCGGGGAGTTCCTATTTCGCCGATGAAGACGGGGGTCGAAGAAGCTCATTTCACCCGGGAAGCTAGTGGGATTGCAGATGAACATGAAGAGATTGAAGACTTAGTCGAAAGGATGACGATCGAAGACCGGAACTATGAGACATTGTCGAAAGATGAAGGTACAGATGACGAGGATGGTAGGGAATAGCAGACAGTTCCATCTGAGTGGAACACATACCAATTCAACAATATCGTCGTGGACAAACGATCACGTGTACATTGGGAGTACCACCAGAACGAGGTCTGGCAAGGAGTTATGTACAAATGCAAGGAGGCGGTGCAGGAAGCTGTGAAATTCTGGGCCTTATCACTGTGGAGGACATTCACGTTAGTGAAGTTGAACCCCATATGCTATGACGTGAAGTGCGAGATAGCAGAATGCCCTTGACGAGTGCACGCATTCTAGCACAAGTGGGACATCTATTAGAAATGCTCTATAGTAATATCTCACACATGTGTCGTCTCTGAATCAATGCAATCCCACAAGAACCTGTCATAATGCTTCATTGCTAATGTCATGTATGACGAGATCGTGGATAACCTGAATTTCAAGCTATGATCCATTATTTGGGCAATAGAGTCAAGGCTCCAATATACAATCAGTTGTGCTGAGGCATGGAGAGGATAGCAGAAGCATTGGAAACAAGGTTCGGTACGTTTGAGACCTCAACCTGCCTAGTCAACTCCGAGTCATACAGGAGAGGAATCCTGGTACTCATATCGATATTCAATATTCCATGCATCTGCGATATGCCAGGAAGAGGGTACTAAAGCGAGCTTTCTTCACCTTTAGTGCACGCATCAATGCATTCCGACAATACCATCTGATCTTGTGCGTGGATAGCACATTCCTGACTGTGAAGTACAATGGACAGATACTTACTGCAATTGTGACTAATGGGAACAACTAGGTTCTTCCCGTGGTTTTGCATGCATCGAAAGTGAGAGCACAGACAATTGGTTGTGGTATCTAAGGAACGTAAAGATTTCTATTGTACAGGGTCGTCCTAACGTATCCATCATACATGACCGGCATGCCGACGTGTTGAGTGCAATAACTCAGCTATAGTAAGGAGAACACGAGCCACTTCCATGGGTGGATTTGCAAAGTAGGTGGTGTATGAGGCGGATAGGTGCAAACTTTTATAAGTAATTTCACAATAAGGATTTGATAAATCTTTTCAAGCGGTTGTGCAACCAAAATCAGCACAGAAAGTTCGATGTACACTAGAAAATTCTAGATGAGCGGATGAGGACGAACATAAGGGAGGTAGCAAAGAAGCCCGCCACAAGCACTGAAAATCTCTTCAAATCCTTGCCCTAATTACCCACAGATGATCTCGGTATGACGAGGAAGACCGACAAATAGGTGAAACACTTCTTAGACTGGATTGAGTATGAGCCAAAGGTGAAGTGGTCATTGCTACATGATAAGGTTGGTGCTCGATATGGTGTCATGACAATAAATCTAATTGAGGTGTACAACTGAGTCATGTGCGGTGCGAGATGCCTCCCTTTAGTTAGTATTTTGGAGGCAGTTCTGCGTGGTACCACAAAATACTTTGTTGACCGAAGCAACATCGCGTAGCTCTTGGTGGCAAATGACAGAGTGTTGTACTCCGCCATGATCACCAAGTACATGGAGGAGAAGATCAAGAAGGGTGGGATGCACAAGGCATTCAAGATGTGCACAAGGAAGCTTTGTTTTGAGGTACTTTGCAAGGAGAAAGGATGTTGAGGGACGAACTTTGAGAGGATCATCCACCAGTGTACGCTTGGCCGCGCTTGTTGCATATGCACTTGCAATAAGCCACTTCTTCGGCATAGGCTGTGCTCACATGTGATAGTTGCATGTCTGACGTTGGCACATCCTGGCCAATACCTTTCTAAATATTCCACAAAAGAAGAGGTGATGCTAACTTGGAGTGCAGATTTGTATAGTCACGGCATGGTTGGCCATTTCACCTGCCATCCTACTAGGGAGCAGTAGATGTGGGGATCGACATTGATAAGTTGAAGGGAACGGTTGGCAGTCAGCAGAGACAGCGTATAAGGATCAACATGGACGAATCAGAAGCCAGACATCGTACGAAGAAGTGCTCTATTTGCAAGGAGTCTATGCATACACTCAAGTATTGTCATGCGAGACATGAACAACATGAAGGAGAGATCGGCAGTCTGGAAGGCGTCGAGGGGACCGCCCTACTCGAGGCAGGCACCACGGAGGTTGACCTGGCGGACGTGGAGGTGGCGGCCACGGGGATGGTTTACCTATTTTAGTTATATTGTGATGAATGTTTTGCGTACTACCATTGTTATTTGTCGAACAACGCTTGTACTCAATATGTGTCAGTAGTGGACATGCAAGTGTGTCCTATTTAGTTATGTTGTTCGATGTAGTGATGTTATGTTGGGCATCAAATAATTATGTGCAACCTACGTAGTACCGCTAATTATAAAGTTTGTTCACAATATGCTTAATATTGTTTCTTATTATTTTCTGTTTCTATTTCTTATTATTAATAATGTAAGCATTGACTTTTCTATTTTTGTTTACGATATGCTTAATATTGTTTCGTATTATTTTCTATTTATGTTTCTTATTATTAATAATGTAAGCATTGACTTTTCTGTTCCTTATTATTTCAGGTATGGCGTCCGTAGTAGCTTTCGTGCTGTGGCCCGATGAGTTATTGTACCCGACCGTTGACGTGAGCCACCGTAGCCGCCTCAGCACTGTCCAGCCCGAGCCTAGTGAGGCACCCACGGAGCTTGGCTCGTTGTGACTACGCACGTCCATAAGGGCATGGAGGCACCCATACTGGGTTCCAAGGTACATGTAGTTCCGGCCATTATATACTCAATTTCGATTTGACTAGTTTGGTTATACTCATGTATCTTGTTAATCCTTTTGATGTAGGTTGAAAGCAGCTGGCTTTCTTCCTCGTGTAGGGATGGTGGAGGTGATGTGGGAGGACGACAAGGGTAGTCGTATGTCCAGGCGTTTTCTGTACGGTCGGTGCCTGCTGACGGCGTTGGTGGATCGTTGGAGGCCGGAGACGCACACGTTCCACCTTCCATGTAGGGAGATGGCGCCTATGCTGTAGGACATGTCGTGCTTCACAGGTTTGTTTTGCGCGGGCTTTCCACTGACTACGCACAACGTCACTCCGACACGGCGCACAGACTTCCTCACCGGGGTCCAGGGTGTTTTGCCGCAAGGCGCCGCGCACTGAGAGTTCACTAGTATGCACATGCCTACGCTAAGGTGTGATGAGGATATCAACGCTAAGGATGCAACCACAACTTCGACACGTTGCACTGCATCCTTTACTACAACCACATATTCTCCAATGGAACTATCGGCTACGGCAATTCCATATACTCCAATTGGGCCGAGCTACTACTACATACCATGGTGCTGCGTCACCTATTGTTGGCCCACGGGCTATGTAATGTATTGACCGACAACTTGGCCCATCTGGTGGACGACCTGGCCTATCTGGTGACTGGCCACCCTAGGACCGTACTGTTCATGTAGGTACTATTCATGTATGAACAGTACCATATGAATAGTACCATCTCGCCATCTCTTAGCTATGTGCGTCTCCCCCTCCCTATTTAAGGAGGCCGCACCCCTTTAGTTTTGCTTGGGTTTCTTTTTAGATTATTCTGCATAGCAGTTTCGTCGCTCATTCGGTTTGAGGAACCCTAACTTTTTGAGCTTAAATCTTTATTCGCAATACAATTTCAGATTGCATCTTCTACTTTCTTACTTGTGTTCTCGATTCGCTTGCAGGAGATAGCCTTCTTGGCGAAGTCAACCGTGTTCGGCACGGTTGATAACCATCGGAGTAGTGGTGTAGTGATTGTGAGGGGTTCGATCTGTTTGGGTTGGAGCCTTTGGATCATCAACGTCGTGATCTCCATAATCGACTTATCGCTAGCTTTCGGAAGATCGGGCCATAGACACATTAAGGTGGCTTTGTTAGTTCTACGTAAGTACCCATATCTCTGGTGTTCGCACTTCAATTTTTTTTGTTGAACATACTAATGAGTCGTTGTCATTTTACAACCAAAGCATATGTCCCTGACGCTCCCAACTACACATTGAGGAGTCACTTCAATGCCTAATTGTTATGGCTCTTCCGGTGGGTCATGTTCTGTGGGTCTCACGGTGGCAGCGTCAACAAGCACATGATCAGGTACACACAGGAGTTGGTGAACACGGAGTTGGAGGAGATCCAGCAGTACACTTGGGCCCAGTAGTGTTGTGCGCGACATACCATGCCCTCTACGACGCTTGCCGGTGGGTCGGGGATAGCTCCATACTCTCAGGATGCCCGCTCCTACTGCAGCTGTGGTCGTTCGAGTGCTTCCAAGTCGGACGGCCACAACTCGAGTTCGCAGCGTACTCCATCGCCCTTTATGCCACTGACGACGTGGATAGCCCGTCCATGGGTACGGTGTGGTGTCGCCGACATGTATGTTTTTTGTATCGTTCGTTTGTTCTCATCTTTGTTTGCACTGCCTGTGCTGAGGTGTGTGTTGTTTTCTTCCACAGGTCATGTTCACTCCAGTCACTACGCACGCGTTGCACCCAAACTACGTGGTGATGTTCGACCAGCTGACGAATGACCGTTTCATCTGGACACTGTACACTGCCGAGAGGGTCACGCCTACTGGCTCACGTGGCGTCACTTTGTGCAAGACGTATTCGTGGAGGCCTACTCCATCCACCGGGTCATGAGGTAGTCCGAACTTCGACAGGAGGTCCCAGTGCCCTGGGGGGAGCCGTTGCTGCCGAATGTCCATGCGTAAGTTTGACTTGAATATAATATTTTCGTCGTGTTCCATGTAAACTAACATTTTTTGCGTGTTGTTTTCCGCAGGCACACCAGAAAGGGCGTAGCCGGTAGCACATCCTGGGCTCAACACATGAATCCTTGGGTGGCGCAATGGGGACATGGCTTGGAGGATGTAGTCTAGGAGTCTGCTCCGTACGACTGGGGGACGTACGATGACTACATCGAGTGATACAACACTCAGACAAGAATTCATTGCGTCCAAGTCATGGACGATCTACTGCACATGTTGCCGCGACGACTGACACATACCCATGCAGTCGAACTCTACATTCCATCGCGCAATACGTATTGAACAGTCCATAATGTTTATTTACTTCTCCTGTTTTGGAGTTCTAACTTGTTCATTGTGCCAAATAGAGCATTCTAACAAGGAAGGTGTACTCGGAGGCGACCTCCATTCTTTCCTGGATCAGGGACCACATCAACATGATGGCGCACTAGCTTAGACATGGCATGCTCCAGATCAAGGATGTCGTAAGGTGTGCCGTCGAGCTAACGTCATGTCAGAGGTCGAGGGACGTGTTGGACGCACCATCACATGCGGACAGAGTGCATGGATGGGGGGTGAGCCACGGTGCATCACACCCGATGCCCACGTCGATGGATCCTCACCCAAACTTTCCAGGGAGGTCCTCGTGGCACTGTGTCAGTAGTACCCCTAAACAGTTCGCAGGTACACCTGTAACAGTCACGTGAGTTTGTTCCTTTTACATCGAGTTTGTACTAACACCAAGTTGTTCGAACTGGACCACAGTTCCATGCGTTCACGGGATAGGAGCTTGCGGAGACATCTATTCCGATGCAATGACTAGGTTGGTTATTGCTCCCACTTCATGTACTGTTTTAGGAGTTGCATTACGTTTAAATGCATATATTACTGTTTGATAGGGCGTCAGCATGTTTGGGACAAAGTGTTGCCCACGCAGGATGGGATACAAGTCTCGGACTACGACATTGAGGACTGGCGGGTACCACGAGGCAAAGGTGGGCCTTCGTAGGTCGAGGGCACTCCGAGCCAAGTCTTGGTTGGGGCTTCATAGCTCCATTGTGTGCTTGGACCGACCCAGCCGATGTAGCAGGGATACACGACACCCGCGAAAGTTACTCCCCTCTAGGCAAGTTCGGGCCCTAAACCTAGTTGGACTGCGGAGGCAACTAGAAGGGGGTGAATAGGGACCACACAATCGACAACCTCTTTTTAAAAAAATTTGCATCAAGGAGTTCAATATTCTTTCACTCCAATAGCTATGTGGAGCTATGATGATCAGAGAAAATCATTTAAAGAAAAACAAGGCAACAAGAAGATCAATGCTAGGAAAAACCCACTGACTGGTCAGACCAGATGAATAGTATGATCAGACCGGTGCACAGTAAAATCAGCATGAAAACTGAATTGTTGTACGACTTCAAAATCACGAATTGAACTAACTTTTGATCCACAGCTCCATACTTCATGAAACTTGAAACACACCTTCTATAGGATGCTAAGAACATATTCCGATCAAACATCTTGAAGATCATTGTTAAAGTTTCGACCTTTTTTGTTTGAGTGAAGGTTGTAATAAAATCGAGCTAAATACAAAAACAATGATTGAGAGGAGCTCGTGGGAGTAATTAATCCAAGATGGCTATAGATGGTTTCCCACACATCGTAATACCCTCATCACAAAAAGAATAAGCCAAAAGCCCTCAAGAGCCAAATCCCCCAAATCACCATTTCTTTCATCAAACCGGGCAAACTCATGAACTTGCAATAGAAAGTACTTCGATAGATGGGATCTGGTCGACAAGAGATATATCCATCACTTACATCTCCTAGGTACAAAGCAATATCAAGAAATCAATACTTGATCATATGAGAGGAAGACTTGGATGAATTTAGAGAGTTGATATCTTCTTGGAGATGAATGTTTACCACCACTCCCTTGGGAGGACAAACCCACTAGGGAAGCACACACACACACACAAGTGCTCTCATATCTATCAATACATCTCCTAAACCCTAGCCTCCTCTACTTTCCTCTCCTAGCCCTAAAACACAAATTAGGGTTTCGTAGGCTCATGGCTTGGAGGTTAGGTCTAGAGAGAAAACCCTAACGAGCACCTGTTAAGACCACACACAAATGGGTCTCACTCACGCACGCTTCTCAAAGCGATGTCTTCATCTTTAGCTCCATTAGGTTAAATCCATCATGCTTTGTCCTCTTTGGAGTATCCTTTACCTAATCTACTTAGACCACTGTCGTGGTTTCGCACATCACCACTTTTTCGGTATTTGGCAATTTCAAAATGCCCCTCAACCGGTCTTTTCCAATTCCTTCACATCGAAGCATCACCCATGCTTCGTCATCATCCATGTGACCCCAATGACTTCCCCCGCCAACCCTCTCTTCCGTTCGGATCCCATCAAACCGTCCTCGCTTGCAACCGGGCCAACGTCACTTGATGCACCACATGTCTCGCCATGCACCACGATCGCACCTGGCTTCCTTGATCGTCCTGGACCTCAGCTCCTCCCTGAGCCTAGTCCCAGTCCATCTCGTTGTTTCCCGTCATGTCCATAACTAGTAGCTCCTACTCCGGTTACTTATCTTCTCGGCTTGTAACCACTCGCTAGCCTCGGTCATCTTCCGGTGGCACCTTGATCGTTTTGTACCTCAATTCTCCTAACCTAGTCCCAATCCCTTCCGCCTCACCATGACCTTGGTCTAGAGTCCTACAACCATCACAAATAAGCAAACCATCACATAGCACTACACAATACACAAAATCAACAATTGACACAATTGATGAGTCACGAGCATATACCTTCTAAGCTTCGCTCCCAGAAGCATCACTTTACCTGAAAAGGTCTTTGCTCAAACTTTGCCTTCAATGGTTTTTGCCCATATTGCACCTTACTTGAGTCCAACCATCTCACCTAGTATCCATGAATGTCCTGGACCTTAGTTCTCCTAACCAAGGGCCCAGTACAAGGATGCCTTCAGGACTGGCTGCACCCTCCGATCCATAATTTTTTTCTCGATTCCGAAAAAGCTGTAAGATCGAGGAGGCCGACTAGAGAGGGGTGAATTGGTGGTTTTAAAAATTCTTTTTGCTAAAACCGAGTGTTTTGCGGAATTGTAAATTAATTCGATTTTGCACAATTTAAAACCTAAATCAACTAGTCTTGACTAAGTGCACCAACAAGTTCGGACTAATACAAGAATTGCAATCCTAAGTAGACAAACAATCAATTTAATTCTACAAATGTAAATTGTAAGAAAGTAAAGCTCAAAAAAGCAAACCACAAGAATACTTGAACTTTTTTTCGTGGTGATCATAAACTTGCCGGTTTCCCTTAGTCCACGTTGAGATAAGCCCAAATAAATTGGACCAGCTCTACAAATTAAGCCTACACCTCGAATCCACTTGGGGTTGCTCTTCCTCCACTCCGGAGATGGTGAGCACCAAGCCACTCACAACCGCTCGGGTATTCTCACAACCTTCTTTGAGAAGATCACTAGCGCAACTCATCCAAGCTATCTAGGTGTTGACAAACACCAAGAGTAATAAGTCGAATACACTCACTTGAACGAATCAAGTGTCTAAGCTCAACGGATACTAAATCTAACACCTAATGCAACATATGCACTACGATTTTTCTCTCTAAGCTCTCTAAGTGCAACATATGAACAAGAGAGGACAGGGCTTGCTCTTTGCTCAAGGGAAACGAAAGTGGCACCAGCACTCTCCCACAACCGGCCACAGGGGGTATTTATACACCCACACAAAAAACCAGCTGTTGGAGGAGAATCTACAGAAAAATAGGGATTCCCAGTCTGACCGCCAACCAATGGCCGGTTGGACCACCCTAGCTCCAACAGCTATAAAAACTTATCGTTGGACGCTCATTCGAACTGACCTCCCTCAAAGGGGCCGGTCAGACCGCTCCACAAAGAGTCAAGCTAAGGGGGAAAACACCCATCTCTGAAAAAAGCAAACTAGGGTGACTGACCGTGAAGCTGTTCAGACTGACTAACACACGGCGGTCAGACCGGTTGCCCACCGATTAGACCAATCACAAATGGCGGTCAGACCGCCAGGTCGAATGGACCGGCACTTAGCCCGGTCAGACCTCTCAAGGGTTGGTCAGACCGCCCTAGGCCAGTAGTCAGATCGCTAGGGACATAGAAGCTAGAAAAGAGATTTTTGCAATTCGCTTCAATTCAATTTACAAAACACATTTGCCATGGTGCACGATGTAAATAAGGGATGAAAACGAGATTCTCAACAAGTTACAAAACACATTTGCTGACCTTTTAGAATCATGCCATAAAGGAATTAGGTACATGGACTTAAACCATTTGTAAAACATATTCGCAAACTAAAGTCACATGGTATAAGGATTATACATGAGCCTCAACTATTTGCAAAACACATCCGCAAAAATCGGCAACATGTCAAAGAGAGCTAGAGCAAGCACTAAGAGCTATCAACACATGACACACTCAAGCTACTAGTCAAGACCTTTTTTATAGTACGACAATCTATACTACCAATCCGGTCTCCACATCAAACACTGAGACTGGTAGAAGACTAGGAACACAACCTTAGCCTATACTAGTTATACCTTTGCCTTGAGCATCCATCATGGAGTGATCAGTTGATGACAAACATCTCCACTCCAAGTCCGGGATCTTGACTTGAATATCGTCAACACATGATGATGTTCTTCACTTCATGATCTTGTCTCGATGCCCATCAACACATGATGATATCCTAAGTCTTTATGATCATAGGACTCAACCTGTTTCACCTATTCATGAAAAATATTAGTCTACATGACGATTGTTATTAATTACTAAAATACTTCATTAACTAGTAATAGCGGGTCTGGATTGTTCAAATGAACACATCTATCCTAGGTGTAGACCGGTTTGATGATTGTGCTTGTTGTCGTTTGTACCGTATAAGTAGCAGGACAAACAAATGCACGAAACCAACCCTCCGCGCCATGTAATTCGTACATACATTATAAAGTCTTACTGCTGCAGTTGAAATATAATCTTTTAAATTTAATTCCCAAATTATTCTCTATTTAACATTCTGCTATCTTTTACGAAATAAGTGGGTTGTACAAACACTACACTCGTAAGTCGTAACAACAACGTGTATAAGGGATTTATCCACGTAGCCAACAAACTCCAGCTTCTTTAGGCACTACAAGATATTACCAAATAACTTATTAAAATCCTATAAAATTTGAATATGTATTCTATCAAAATGTAAATATAATTTTATTTCATTTTTTTCCGCCAAGTTTTTTTCACATCCTGTCGCCATATGATCTAGTGACAGGAACGTGCTGCCATTTTGTTTGGTGGCAGGAACGTGTCACCATTTTGTTTGGCGTCAAGAACATGTCGCCAATTCAAATATCGATTTTCTTCTCTGTCGTCATTCCAAATGGCTACGGAGACATTTAATACTATTTGGTTAGCAACAGGGATTTTGTTGTTAATCAAAATGGCGATAGGGAACGCCGCCATTTCAAACAGCGACGGAAGGTGATTTTTATATTTTTATTAAATGAATATTTATTTATATAATTATATTAAAAATATATTATTAAAAAAATTATGCATTGGGGCTCTTCACGTGTAACCGATTGTCTAATGATCTTCGAGCTGAAACCGTTTGCAATGTGAGAATTTTACATACTTTCTATGGAACTTGTGTGATTCCTTGCAAGATTTTATGCTTCTCTTCTTTTCTTTGCACAATACTCACATGTAGGTATGTAACCACACGTTAAAACAATACAAAAGTTTGGTAGGAATTTTATTAGTACAGATAACATGGATTTTCTAGGTATATCCCTTGTTCAAAACTGGGTCTTAGCATGAAATATCTGCAAGAGATTAGTTTCTCGATTTTTTTTCTCAAAAGACTTGTACAGTGCAGATTTGATCCTTCTAACTAAGACAAAGAGAGAAACCTCTGCAAGTGATATATTTGAAACATAAGAATTTTATAGGAATTTCAAAGGAAACAGTTATATCTCTGCATAAAATTCCTACTCCTATATTTCAATCAGGCTATATGGCATATTTTAGCCCGTGATAATAAAATCATAAAACACATGAGCAAAGAACTAGATGTGGTCAAACTATAATACTTGCGTGCAACGATTTTTTTTAAATAATTGTTTTTTAATAGAATTGCAGAAATAAATATTTTTTTAATAAAATTACAAAATAGGCTTCTGTCTTCGTTTCAAATGGTGAAATGGCAGGATCCGTGTCGCTAACCAAATAGTATTAAATGTCTCTATAGACTTTGGAATAGCGACAGAGACGCAAGTCACCATTTAAATTGGTGTTTATGTCGTCATTCCAAATGGCAACATGACCTTTTTTTGGCAAAAAAAAATGAAATTAGCGGTAAACAGAAATATAAAATTAAGTGTTTACATTGTTCATAATAATAAACAGGGACAAAAAGTAATAAGAAACAATATTAAGCATACTCCAAACAAACTTTGTAATTAGGGGTAGTACATAGGTTGCACAGAATTATTCGACACACGACATAACATCACTACATCAGTCAACATAACTAAATAGGACATACATCATCACATAGTTGTTCGACAAATCACAATGGTAGTAAGCAAAATATTCATCACAACATAATTAAAATAGATAAACCATCCCCATGACCGCCACCTCCACATCCTCCATATCAACCTCCACGGTGCCTGCCTCGTGTGGGGCAGTTGGGTGGTGAGGTCCCTATGGCGCCTTCCAGACTGTCGACCTCTCCTTCGTGTTGTTCATTTCTCACATAATAGTACTTGAATATATGTCTAGACTCCCTGCAAATAAAGTACTTCTTCGTACGACGTCTAGCTTCTGATTCGTCTATATCGTTTCTGATACGTCATCTCTGCCGATGGCCAACCATTCCCTTCAGCCTACAATGTCGATAGCCCATATCTGCTACTCCTTGGTAGGATGGTCAGTGAAATGGCCAACCACACCGTAGCCATAAAGCTCTCACTCCAAGTTAGCATCACCTCATCCTTGTTGGAATATTTAGAAAGGTATTGGCCAGGATGCTGTGTCAACATCGAACATGCGGCTATCACATGTGAGCATGGCCCATGCCGAAGAAGTAGCTTATTGCAAGTGCATATGTAACGAGCGCGGCCAAACTATACTCATGGATGATCCTCTTACAGTTCATCCCTCGACGTCCTTTCTCCTTGCAAAGTACCTCAAAACGAAGCTCCGTTGTGCCCATCTTGAATGCCCTATGCATCCCACCCTTCTTGATCTTCTCCTCTATGTACTTGGTGATCATGGAGGAGTACAATACTTTATCATTTGCCATGGAGAGCGACGCGATGTTGTTTCGGTCAACAAAGTATTTTGTGGTACCACGTAGAACTGCCTCCAAAATACCAACCAAAGGGAGGCATCTCGCGCCATGCATAACCTAGTTGTACATCCCAGCTAGATTCGTTGTTATGACACTATACCGAGCATCATCCTTTTCATGTAGCAATGACCACTTCACCTTAGGCTCGCGCTTCGTCCAATCCGAGAAGCATTTCACCTGCCTATCGGTCTTCTTCGTCACACCGGGACCATCTATTGGTAATTGGGGCAAGGACTCGAGGAGATTTTTAGCACTTGTGGTGGGCTTCTTCACTACCTCCCTTCTGCGCGTCCTCGTCCGCTCACCTAGAGTTTTCTAGGCTACATCGAACTTTCTATGTTGGTTCTAGTTGCACAACTGCTTGGAAAGATTTATCATGTCCTTGTTGTGAAACTGCTTGTAAAAGTTTGCACCCATGTGCCTCTTGCATCACCTACTCTGCAGATTCACCAATAGAAGTGGCTCGTGTTCCCCTTATTGTAGCTGAGTTATTGCACTCAACAGGGTGACATGCCGGTCATGTGTGATGCATACGTTGGGATGGCCATGTACATACAAATCTTCATGCTCCTTAGATACCACAATCAAATGTCTGTGTTCTCGCTTTCGACGAATGCAAACACCACGGGAAGAACCTAGTTGTTCCTGTTCATCGCAATTTGCAGTATCTGCCACATGTATTTCCTAGTGAGGAACATGCCATCCACGCACAAGATCAGACGGCAATGCCAGAATGCACTGATGCATGCACCAAAGTCGTAGAAAGCTCGTTTCAGTACCCTCTTCCCGGTGAATCACGGATGTGTGGAATATTGAATGTCGACGTGAGTACCGGGATTCCTCTCCTGTATGATTCAGAGTTGATCGGGCAGGTTGTGGTACGAGTCCTCGAATGTACTGAACATTGCTTCTAATGCTTCTGCTTTGCCCTCTATGCCTTAACATAACTGATTGTATACTGAAACTTTGACTCTATTGCCCGAATGATGGATCATAGCTCAAAATCCATAACATACCAAAAATTCATAAATGAAAAATATGAGATTTTTAAAACTTTTTATGTGATAACTAGTGTTGTTCTTATTGACTGCATTTTCGAGTCCAATTTGAATTGCATCTTATTCTCTTGCCGGCATGAGTGGTATAAAAATCGGAGAATCACCAAATGATAATACCAGAACTAGATACAACTCTAAGATCCTGTCCTAGTTCTTTTTCCTATTCTCTCTAGCCTAATTCCCACTGGCTATTCTGTTCCTCTAACTGGCTGTTGGCCAAATTCGGTGCAGCCAGGCTAACCTCCTTGGCTGTGAACCAGTGGCAACAGAGTCCCCGTTTTCCTTGCTCGGCGTCAACGACCGTAAAGCTAGGGCACCACCTTTCGACCAAGCTCGAGTGTGCTGGCGAATGCTGTCACTCGGCCATTACTCGCCGTCGTTCAACCAGTCACTCCACCGCACTGTGCTGCCGACCCTGCCAACATCACCACCACTTCGCCGCACTGTGCTGTCGACCCTGTCAACATCACCATCACTCTGCCTTGTCGGGCCATGCCAAATTTCTTATATATAGCAGCCCCGAGACCCCTCATTGTCTTTCCTCGCCACACAAGTACTAGTTCCGCCTCCTTCATCCCTCAAACGAGCTTGAGCTCCAGGTAAGGCTTGAGTGCTCGTTTTGGCAGATCGCCACCACGACGCCTCCATCACCATTGGCATCCATCAAAACCGCCGTCGACCTTGTTCTTCCTCCCCCTCTGAATAGACCTCGCTGGTGAAGTGTGCTCCAAGTCATTTCTTCGGAACCATCTACCTACTCCCTTGAAGCCTTCCTGAGGGTTGAATGCTACTCATCTTCCTCGGGCCATCACCACCACTTGGAGCTTCTCTTGCCGTTGTTGTCCACTGTCGTCAGGCCATTTACGGCTAGCTCGTCCCCTTCACGTCATATCGATACGTTCCTAGTGGCCACTAGATACTCATGCTCACTCTAGTCGTGCGAATGCATTGTCGGATCAACGAATGCGTTGTAGATCGTGTAGTCTTCAAGTGTAGTCAAACTTCCTTCGATTACACATGGTCGAACCATCTACGACCACGTAGTCGAAACTCCTTCGACTACGCATAGTCGAACCTTCTACGACCACGTAGTCGAAACTCCTTCGACTACGCATAGTCGAACCTTCTACGACCACGCAGTCGTACCTCCTCCGACTACACCCAGTCGTACCTCCTTCGATCACACGTAGTTGTACCTCCTCCGACTACACCCAGTCATACCTCCTTTGACTACACGTAGTCGTATCTCCTCTGACTTCACGTAGTCGTGTCTCCTCCGACAGCACCCAGTCGTACCTCCTTCAACTACACCCAGTCGTACCCCCTTCGACTACACGTAGTAGTTGAAACAATGTATAGTGCTTGAAACGATGTACAGTACTCGAAATAGTGCACAGTACTCGAAACTCCTTCCGAGTAGGTAGTTGAAACCCTTTTTGAGTAGGTAGTCGAAACCTGTCGACGATCAAGACGTCGATCTTACGAAAAGACAAGGAGAGAATGACGTGGAAATTCAGGGGAGATAATGGGATTGCTCTTATATTAATATAAACTGGAATTTACAGGGAATGTCTTCTGACTAGATGGTGAACTACTGCTGTTTACACTGAGAACACTGCTTGCTATGCTACAATGCCAGACTTAAAACACAAATCTAATGTCTATGCTTTTGTCTGATCTGAGACCCCCTTTGCTCCGTCCATGCTCCATCTTTAAATAGCTCTTGAAAGGGTGGCAGTTACTTTTGGAGGAGTTGTCTGTTGTGAAGCGTTGCAACTGGTCGGAGCGGGATGACGGTTGATGGAGGATCAACCGTTCGACGATTGTATGCTTGTGAGATACTCAACCGCATGGTGGTTGTTCATCAGTGTTCCAGGATAAGAAACGTCGTGTGGTATGGAATATACGCACGTGTTCCATTCATCACACGCTAGAGAATATATCTGGAATCAATTCTAAACATCAGTTCATACCCTATACGAGCAGTTCTCTGGTTGGAAGCTAGGCACAGGCCCTCGTCCGACCAAGGTACCCATTGCGTAACCTCTGGAATATCTACGACCAGTGAGGTCGTGAACCTCAGGGGTTACGACCATGGAGACGTATGGTCTTTTATGTATTAAAAATAATACATAGAGGTTTTAATCCTCGTTAGCTACCCCTCGAACTTTAAATGAATAGGTCGTGTGAACACCTCTCTTCCGATGAAGTCGTATCGGGCATACGCTCATTAAATACAATGATATTTGAAGCCGTTTATATTCACTTTAAAGTGGAGAACTTGCCTTGGGAATCGAAGAGTTTGTGTGTCCATTGGAAAAAAGATTTTTGTCCGTTGGACTTTTGGGTAACTCCCGATTGCAGTTAGAAATTCTGAAGTTATAAAAACCCCTTTGTAGGCTTCGGATTTTTACACTTCCTACTTTCCCTCTTCATCTCCCGAATAGAGAAACTGCCTCCGACCTCTTTATTCTTCATCCTCCCTTTCTTTCCTCATCCAAAAAACTGACCATGTCGGACCAAATCACTAACTAGTCGGCTTCCAACTTGAGCGAGAAGAAGCTAGAGAGTTTGGAGAAGATCAGGATGCTTCCCGACAAGAGTCTGATTTCTTGGAGATCAGCGGCTGGAGAACATTTTTCGAGCAATGAAGATGGAGAAATTCCGATTTTTCTTGCATATGTCGAATGCGGATTTAGGCTACCAATTCACTCCTTCCTTCCTACAGTTTTGGAGTATTATGAAGTTGAATTGGTGAATCTTGCTCCCAATGCTATCGTCAATCTCAGCATCTTCATCTATGTCTGCGAAGCGTACTTGGGAATTCTCGCAGATCTGGATCTATTCAAGTACTACCACAGGATGACGAAGTCTGGGAAGATGATCGGGACGCCTAGAGAGTGCACCTTGCACCTCCATGACGGAAAAGCTGATGAGTACATCTTCATGTACTCAAAATCTTCATGGCAGTCATGGAAGAAAAGTTGGTTCTATATGACGGTCACGAAGAAAGATAGCCTTTATTATTATGGTAAGAAGGCGGTCGAGAATCCGAGATGACGCTCCTCCACGGAGGAGGGAAAAATAGAAAAATAGGCCGAAGCTATCAAGCTTCTTAGTGTCAAGGGCTTAACATCCTGGCACGTAGTGAAGGATTTTTCCATACGCCAGATTAGTCCTTTGAAGTCCCGAGCATACCCAATGCTCTGGTATATTGGTCGTAGTGATACGACCAAAGATTCCAAAGAGGGTAAGCTCTGAGTGATTCTGACCAGTTTTTCTATATTAGTTGATTACTTATTGTGAGGACCCCAGTTTATTTGGTTTGTAATGCTTAACCAACCACCTGGTCCTAGCATCACAAATCAAATAAACTGATCCTCGAGATATGTATACTTCCTGTAAAGCAATATACACACCTGTACAAAATTAGACATCAACTCCATTCCACACATAGAGTCCAAACACCACACTTCCAAACGGAAGATAAACAAATAGTAAAGGTATTACAGACAATGGCCGACTGGCCACAAGATACACAAATAACAAAAGAGAGACAGCGGAAGCAAAAGTGCCATAAGATGGCTATAAACAAAGCCAATCGGTGTGCCTTCAACCCACAAGGCATCCGACCGGACCGCCAAGACTAGTCGTCACCCACGGCGACAAAGACTACTCACGTCAGTGAGGCCCCGAGGCTCACCTTCCTCCTCGCAACAAAAACATCAAGCAAAGCACTGAGTACAAAGATTGTCTTTGTACCCGCAAGATCGACGTGTGAACTAGCGGCACTGTTAATATGCTACATGCAAGCTTACTTAGTGGAGGCCATATGTTTCATTTGCATAAAGCCGATTTTCATTTGCAATAAGGTAATACAGCTTTAAAGGCAAGTTTGTAATTCATTTTAAGATTGAAATAACAGAAAGATAATAATAACCAAAAGCGAAAGATAAACAACCTAGAAGTGACTATCCCAATAGTCACCATTAACAATAGCACGAATCCCGCATTCGTACTCACCCATCAAGTTTTAATTTAAATGTTGTAGTCTAACTCTTGAAAAGCTTACCCAAGCGTGTCCATCACCTAGGACGAGGCTATTCGAATAGTTTTTAACCTGCAGGTGTACCATCGCACCCACACTTCGCATCGCCTTTAAGCCAAAGCACACTTCAAGGTATGTTTGCACACTAAGTCCTACGAGACTTGTTCCAATATTGTGTATTAACTACGAGCAGCTCGTATGGATAGAAACCCATACGCTACATGGTAAAGCCGAAAGACAACTACCCACTCAGATAAAGCTTTTGGACAACTACCATGCTCCCACCTCCATCCCTCCTGCGACCTCCTCGCGACCGAGCCAATACACGCCAAAGTACTAGGTCAAGAGAGGTCCCATATACTCTAGTGTGGTTAGCACGCCGAAATGCCCGGATAAAAATTCACTCACAAGATGTTCGGTCCTTAATTGACCCGGGCACCTTTCCAAATACACCCAAAAGATCACACCAATCTTACCATTGTGCGCGCCCAAATCATTTTTGTTTTCATTTTTAGTTTTGCAATTAAACATAGCAGAAATGTGAAACAAAAGTTGTAGTAAATTTTGTGTGATCAAGGTTACCGACTAAAGTCGATAACCGCTTGCTTCTACCGATAGCTAAGCATGTCTAAGCAAGTTGACCGGATCTACTAAGTGACAAGAGATCATCCAATGATCTCTAATCACAAAGAAATAACCTAAGCTCAGTAGTAGAGATCAATATTTTGTCTACAGGATATGCAACACTGATTTAACTAATCAATTTAACACAAATTAAGCAATGCATACATACAAATGAAACAAAATATTAATCTTTAAAATACTGGGATTAAACATGATCAAACGCTTATTCGTCGTTGTTGCTCAAGTTGTTATGAGGATCGTCCTCGTGGTTGCCGCAAATATCGAAGCCTAACGATCGAACAAAACAGCAAATAAGGACGAATAACACCGACAAAACTCAAACATACAACAACAAACAAACATACCAAAATTCACATAGCAGCTTAAGCGCGACATAACAAAATTTTAGAAACAGAGAACAATTCATTTTGAGTGGTTATGAATTTTCTAAGAATTTTCTAAACTAACAATTCACATGAAAACACTAGTTAATTACTTAACAAATTTTCATGAGTAAAAACAGCATCTAAAACCTATCCTAAATAATTAGTATACTGAAAATGGAACTTTACAGAATTGGGTTCATTGAATTTGGACAATTATTGAAAGAGATATGCATTTTCTAATTTGGAGATTACATTCTACAACATTAAATCAATTAACAGATTCTTGATACAGGGACAGGGTTGACACTAATTTTAGTAAATAGAACATTTAAAATGAAAATTAACAAAGACTGGTTTCATGCAATTTGGATAAAATTGAATTAGTTATGCATTTTCTAAGTTTAAATGAATTAACAATGCAATGTAAAACATATTACGAAATACTAAAGCATTAAATCCTTTTTCTACCCACGCCTATCTAGCCCCGGACATCGATGAGCGGCTCGCGCGAAAGTGTTGACTGTGACACCACGCGCATCAAGGTGACGTCGGCGATTCGAGAATACGCTTTGACATATCAAAGTGTACTTCTAACATATACTCACAGATAAATACGTTTCCAATCAAAGAAAACGTATAACCAGAACTACACAACCCTAACTGACAGCATGGACCCACATGACAGCGACTCAAAGGGAAATATAACGGGCTGGATTAAAGGTTCTCTAAACGGGATTAGCCAATAGGGCCCACAAGTCGACATAACTAAACAAAGTTTAGGATAACTAACTCGCCGCTGCTCACCGCAGACGCGACGGGGCGCGCGCGCCGCACTGATGGATCTCGCAAACCAGTGAGTTTCAAGACGAGTGAGTGATACCTTCGGGTTCACAGAGACTTTGCGAACCCAGTGGTGGCGACGCGGGGTCCGATGGTCACCGGAGTTGAGCTCACGACGACCGGAGGCGGAGAAGAAAGCACGGTCCACGCGGAGAAGGCGATACGGACTTCTAGAAGACTCGGAAGGTGTGCTTAAGTCGCCTCAACACCGTGAGCAAGAAGCACATGATAACGCCGACGAAGAAAGCCCGAGGTGACCGGAATTTCACGCGGCGAAACCGAGCTTGAGGAGAATTGGTCGCACGCCCGCAACGATGCACAAAAGGCGTAAACAAGCCCACCGTTAGACTCGGTGCATCAATGCGATCCTAAGGGACTAGGTGGCGAGCCGAAACTCACCAGTCGCAAACGAGCTCACGGATCGAGATCGCCGAGGCGAGACGACGATACCGCTTTGGTGATCCATCGACGCCAAGGACCCGGGTTGGGCAAAATGGAGGCGGCGTCGAGCGTGGATCACGGCGGTGTGGTTGCGGGATCAAGGGCGGCGCTAACACAGCGGCGCTACTCTTGGGTTCAACTCCGGCCGAGACAAAGAAACGGGCGGAGAAAGCACGAGAATGGGGTAGAGAAGAAATGAATGAGTTCGGTGGGTAGATGAGACCCCGGCGATGCTTCTCGGACTGACACGAGGACAGAAATGTGGCAGCGACGAGAGACGTGGCAAGCATGCGCGCACGGCCGAGAGCTCCGGTGAGACGCGGAGAAGACGAGGACGAAGCTGACAGGTGGGGTCCACCTGTCAGCGACTGACGAAGCGGTGCGAGCCGATGGTTTGACTCAATCAGCATCGCACCGACCGTTGGATCTGAAATGGACGGCTGAGATTGGTGTATGCATTCGGACAGGTCGGTTGCGCACGCGACGCGGATCGTTCGATTTGCATCGGACGGTCGCGATCAATTGGACTCAGGCGGTGCGATTAGTTGACGCGACCGAACCAAGTGTGCGAGTCGGACTCGAGCCTGAGTTGGGTTCGGGCCCGAGGAACAGTACTTTTAAAATTTGATTTAAAAGACAGAGAAGGTTTGGGGAATTTTTAGAGGTAGCTCCTGAGCTCCAAAAATTTCAAAATTTTTATGGTAGCTACTAGGGACAGAGGACAACCTTGTATAATTTTTCCAGAACTTTTTATGCACTGCATTGTTCTAGAGAAAATTCACAAGCTGCTGTACAGGGAGTTTGACCAGATTTCAAACAGAGTTGACTTGGCCATTTGAAATAGCAAACAAAATCTAAAAATTGTGAAATAATTCAGGGAGGTAGATAGGATGATCAAGATGATAGGAAAAATAATTTCAGAGGATGATCACAAGTTTGAAAGCTAAGAATCTGATAACAACAATTTCCAATCACAAGAATTAAATTCTAAAAATTGGAAATTGCTAGGGAAAATTGTAGAAACTTTCAAATGATTTGAAGAGACAACAAAAGTTTTTATTTCTCCTCAAAATTTTACATTTGAAATACAAACCCTAAGTTAGGGTTGTTACACTTATGTATCTTCAAGTCTCTTGTTTACCTTTATAGCTTTATCTTCTGACGAGATTAGAAGCCGGATCAAAATGATCAGTGCCGGAGAGCCTGGCGACAAGGCTAGATTCCCTCGGATCTTAGCGGTTGTTTCCGCCTAAGAGAGGGTCGAGAGACTTAAGGTAAGACTATCAACTGTGCTTTTTTCCTTTGTCGTACATATTATTTCTGATCGGTATACCATAAATCCTTTTTGATGTGTAGTCGGTTGGGTTGAGGATCAACGAGGCCACTGAAAGATGTGAGCCGATTGATGATCCGACCACCCCTAAGACCATACAGGATGTCAGTCTTCCAGAGGTAGGTAACCGAACATAAATGTGTATCTTTGATAAATGGTTTTCATCACCTAATTATTTTTGATGATTTATTTAGGCGGTTGTCGTACACTCCAGCAATGTCGCTAAGGACCTGCCAGTCGCTACTGAAACTACTGTTTTGGAGGTCGACGAATCTACACCCACTGATCCGCCGACCAGGGACCTTATCCTTGACCAACTGGTCGCGGATATTGCTTCTGATTTTCAATCAGTGGATGTCCAAGATCTAATCAACCCTGCCGGTTCAGAATCGGTGAAATTGGTTGAGAAGAAGAGGAAGGCCAGCGCAACGGATTTTACTCCGATGCGTTACAAGGTTAAACTCAAAAAATCGATTAGGTATATCTAAATGAAGAAGTCATATATATATATACATACCTTGAATATTTTTTGATATGTTGAAACCTTGATCTTCCTTGCTTTCTTCTTTTGTAGGTCTTCTGGTGTTCCGGTCGTTTCCGACCAGAATACTTCTTAGGAAACGGTTCCTGGGGAAGAGGTGGTCGTGGAGGTTCTTGATCAAGACACTCCTTTGGCTAAGACTACAGAGGATGAAGTGGCTAAATAAGCCCCCGAGCAGGTATCAGTACCGATATTTGCTCAGGATCCTCTAGTGATCCTCACTCTGTCTCCGGAGGTAGTTATCCCCAGAGATTCCCAACAGATTCCACCTCCCCTTGGAAATACTCCTCAGGCTAACAAGTTCCCTTTTCCCCCCGATTTATCGAGGATAAGGAACTTGACGAGGCCTGGGGAAAGATATCGGACCGTCAAGTTGAGATGGGTTCAGATATGATTTTTGCCGAATATAATGACGTGGCAATTCGGGTAAGTGTTTTACGACCATCTTTATAACTCTTTCTTTTGAAGTTTCTTTGAAAACTTACCAAAGAAAGGAACTTATTTTTGTAGCATATTGTCGAGAATTATGCTGTGGTCAGAGGGCTGACCCAACGAATAAAAAATCTGGACCAAAAACACTCCGATTTGAGAAGTAAGAACTTTTCTCTTTTAACTTATCTTCTTATATTTTACCACCCTGTCCCCCTTTATAACTAAATTTTCTCTCTTTATCATATTTGATAGATTTAGAGAAAATTAAAGAAGAGGTCGTGGCTAAGAAAGCCATGATAATAAGAAAATCAAAATAAAGACCGGTCGATCGCGCATGCAATGACCAGACAAAAGGAGGTTTTCGACTCTTGTGAGAAGAAAATCAAAGGTAACTAGTCGTAAACTTGACCAGTATTCCCTGACTCCAATTCAAAGTGTATGTTAACTTCTTTTATCCACTCGTGAGAGAAAACTTAAGCACTTGATCGAGCAAAAAAGACTCTTGAGTTTGAACGTGGCCAAGGGGCTGAATTTGATCGGAGTCTTGAAGATAAAGTCAAGGCTCGGAGCAAGATGCTCTTCGACCTGGGGTCGGGAACACAAGTGCCCATTCTAAAAGACCGTGCGGAGAGAATCAATTTTCTTGGCCATCAACTCGAAGATCTTAAGAAAGTGATAACACTATTTCGAGAGAACCATGCTAGGACGATGAAGGAAGCTATTGCGAATGGAGTGAGTGTTGCCTTGGCGAAACTAAGGGCTTCCGACCCCTCTGTCCGTCTTGGAGCTATTGAAGAAGACTTCGACTGCTCCGAAGATGAAGTAACAAAACTTCTCGAGAAAGTAAGGCCTCTCAGAGAGAAAGTTCCTAAGGAAATGGAAGTCGGATCTCTATCACGCAGCGACCAGTCTGGTGGTTCTAACAAGTAGATGAATGTAATATTTAGACTTTGTAAATAAAACTTACCTTTTATCATCAACAAAGTTCTTATTTTTGTCTTATCTATGTTATTAAATACTCATATATTTTGTAGCCCCCGACTACTTATATTAGTAGATGAACTTTACTAAAGAAGTAGTAGACCAAGAAATGGAGCAATAACTACGACCATAGTATATGTGCTGATAATGTTTGTAAAAATGATATAGTGAACACTAGGAAATCATGTGGTCGGAACCGGTTGATAATTTCGACTAGTCTAGATCTTGCCTATTATCGAATCACTGTGAGATACCACATATAGTCTGAAGATATAGTAAGACTTGCTTTGATGAGAAGAATGTATGCAATAAATGTATGCAAAAAAGGAAATGATAAGTACCTTTGTTTATATAAATTATTCGAAACTGGTCGTAATGAATCCCAAGAATGGAAGATTTGTAAAATATTTCGTGAAACGTGCTCATGCTCAAGTCCGACTGGCAGCGAGGATCGTAGGAAAAAGATCGTCACTAGGAAGCTCCTTCCAGTGGGCAGGACCATGTGCAGAGAGGAGAGACTTCGACTAGGAGGCTTTCCGTGTCCCGACCAGTAGCCAAACAAGAGTAGAACAGAATGTTGAAATAAAATAGTAATCTTCGAATTCGAGAAATAAAAAAAACCATATAAATTGTCTGAGTGGTACTCCTTATACTCGTATGTTTCTTTGAGAAAAGAGTATGTGGTCGCGCATGGGAATCATTGAAGCAAGGATCACGGCTAAGACCGGTGTGGCATGTAACATCCCAATATTAGACTTGTGTTTCAAATGTAAGAAAATGAGTAGAAATTAAAACTTTTTCGTACATCATGTATTTCCTGTTGTACCAAACAATTCTTGTACAGGGAATTATGGAAATACAAAGTCACAAGTCCTTTTGATCCAAATTTTGATCTTCCAAAAATAAAATCATGTCAAACATTGTGATCATCCTCTGGAAATATTTTTCCTAAGTTATAAGGATGGGTTGTGACCCCTCTGAAAAATTTCATAATTTTTAGAAATTGTTTGAATATTATTAGAGGGCAGTCAAACCTATTTGACTTTCAGTCAAACCCTAAATCAGAACCTTGCCGAATTTTTGGAGAAAAATGCACTGCATAAAAACCTCTAAAAATTTTACACAAGGTCAATCTTTGAGTCAGCAAGCTCCTGTAAAATTTTCAGAAATCTTGGAGTTATTTTTCTACATCAAATAAATCTTCAAAGGTCCTCGCTCGTTTTGAAAACCAAATCGTTTGTACTGCTACTCGGGTTCGAGTCGACTCGGGCTCGAGTCAATCGACTTGGTTGAGCCAACTAAACCGCACTGTGTCTCTTTATAAACCGCAAACATTTTCAACCGTTAGATCTTGATCTAACGGCCTTAAATGATTGGGCTGTTGGGCATCGAGAAGAGCCCATCAATCGAGCCCTGAATCGAAATCTAACGGTCCAAAATAAGTGTGTGCCGATCGGTCACCAAGAGCGCATCTAATCTCACCGCCCATGATCGATCCAACGATCACGATTCCTCTGTTGTTTTTAAAAGGGCGCGAGGGCTTTGAGATCTAAGCCGCCCGCGATAGATCCAACGGCCCAAAATTGCCCAAGTGCATTGTGAGTCATCTCCTACCTCCAGTCGTGCGTGAGCAGTGGGAGAGGTATGGGGATGTCAATTCTTGCTCCCTACAGCCGCCCTAGTTGACCTTTAGGGTTGTGGGAGGTGTTTCGGCCGAGCCATACCCTATGCCATCATCTCCACCTTTTTCACTTTCAGCCATGTCTTGAGCTTTGCACCACGTCTCCCGCAAAGCTCTTTGTCCAAACCCTAATGCTTTCAAAGCTTTATAAGCACCTAACACACCTCCTGGTATCTCTTTAGACTATCATTGAGCTCCATTTTCAATTTTGGAGCTTAACACCCCAAAACCAACAATCCACCATTGTTGACCCATGAAGCTCCATTGGTGAATTTGGTGTTCCAGTGGTTCTCGTTCACATTTCTTTACACCATGTTTATCTCCTCACTATCTTGAACATATCCCCTCACTTAATTTTGGGTTTGATTCTCAGGAATTGTCCAATTTGGGGTTTGTTCAAATTCGACCGATTTTGGTCATCTTCTTCCTCAGCTCAGGTGAGTGCTCCATTTTCAAATTATTTGCTCATGTAGCTTCTATAGGCTATAATGAAGCTATGTTGATGCTTGGGTATCACTCACTTTGCTGAGGGTGCACTTTTCAAACCTTTTTCCCCAACTCCGGCAAGCCACCACCGTGGACAAGCTTCCCCGGCCATCTTTGAAACTTCTCTCCATTAAGGTAGCTTCTTATTAGTCCCTAAAGGCCTTGGCACACGCTTCTTTGGACTGCAGCGAAGCATTTTGCTATTTTCGTGCTTAGCAGTAAAAGCTCCCTTTTTCATTTTCCGGCTAGCCGGCGATTAGAGCCCTCACTGCCGGCGAGATTGCCACCACGAGGTCCGTAAGGTTATTGCGATTCCATTTCACTACTTGGTTGGCGCCGCCGCGACTGGAGTCGCCGGCGATAAGCCGTTGAACACGCTCGGGCTCGTGCCGGCGAGAACTCCCATTTTCGTCAAATTTTTAGGACAGTGTTAATTGCCCTGTGATTGCTAATCATTAGTTAATTAATTGTGTCTTTAACTAGGTCTTTGAGCCACTGACAGTGGGCCCAGTTCCTTAAATCCCCCGCTGGCGCATTTCCGTGCGCTTCGGACATCATTAGCATTTAATTAGCATTTAATTGCGTTTCGACATTTTAATGCTGTCGGTAATCACCCGTGAGTCACTGCCAGGTGGGCCCTCAAATTACTTTAATCACTTCTGTGAAAATCATCAGGACACATTAACTCCTAATCATTAGATTCGGTAATAAATCCCTGTCCTAAAAACCTCCCTTAAGTCGCTGACATGTGGGTCCACGTGCACTGTGCACGTGTGCTAAAGCCCCTCGGGCAAGACCCTAGTCGCTGACAGTGGGCCCCGCGTGTCAGAGCGCCTGTTCACGTCGTGAACGGCTCAATCCTTATCGGCCGTCGATCTCGCGATCAACGGCCTAGATCTGGGTGACATTCGGACCCCTCGAAGTCCCCAGCGTCCTGGATCGTCGATCTCAAGATCTACGGTCGAGATTCGTGTGCTGTTTGGGTCGCCCGAATGAACTCGCGCTCTGGGCCGCTCATCTCCAGATCAACGGCTTTGGATGCGGGTGGCGTTCGCAACGGCCCGAATGCCTCCATCCCCGAGCGCCGTTGGATCTAGATCCAACGGTGGGCTTCTTCGAGTCGCGCAGGCGCTATTCCCAGCGTGCGTGGGCCGTTGGATTCTAGATCTACGGCCCACGAGCGTCCACGTCGTATCTTTTCGGTTAAGTTGTTTATATCTCTATAGGTATTTAATTGTATAAAAACTTTAGAAATTCATATCTAGTTCAAAATAAATCCTTTTTACATGATTCCAGTTGCAATAGATTTGTACTTCACTAAAGTTTAATGTAAAAATACCTTGAGCTTTGCTTCTGTGTTAGAAAATTTTGTAATCAACAATAACTTGTTTCAGTCATGTTGTATATTCCTGAAATTGAATTAAAACTTAGAAAATGCATATCTTTTTCTGTATATCTCCAAATTGGGTAATTTCGACTTGGTTAATTTTGTCATTAACTGAAATTTAATATAAAAATGATTGTAGGCCCAGGATAGCACCAGAAACATCAATTAATGATTTTGGCCCTATTTTAAGCAATTAGAAAATCCTGTTAATTTTGTAAAAGACACAAATAATCCCCTGTAAATGCAAAATATATAAAATCAATGCTAGAAAATCCCTCTGTCATCATACTTCAACATAAAATAGGTTTTGAGCATATTTATGTTTCTGGAAAATGTGATATGCTAGGTTTACAACTTAGAAAAATCATAACTAAGTCATTATAACTCCAAATTCAATAAACTCAACTTTGCTGTGATTAGGATAATATATCCTACCTACCATAAAAATTTTAGGTTCTAGATCATCCTAGATATTTTCGCCATGAACAGTACCAGTAATTAATTAAGGGAATTAATAGGCTGAGAGAACTGATTTTAACTATAACTTTTTCATGCTAATTCCAAATGAAGTAATTCTCGTTCCTAAAATTGTCTAAAGTCATACCCTTGCTGTTGGGTAAATTTCTTAAGATTTGGATGTCTTTTGTTGTTGAGTTTTTTTTTGTGTTCTTCGTTTTTATTGGATTTTTTCGTTCTTTCGATAGGTTCCAACGTTCGCGTTGATTCCGTGAGTGATCCTCTGCAGCAAATAAGTGATCTCCAGCAAGGCAAGCAGTGTAACATCATTTGATCATATTGCTCCTACTACTTTTAAATTCTAATATCTTGTTTGCAAAACCTAAGTATGCATGCTTCTTGTGTCAAGATTTATTTTGTCGATTAGAGGTAACTAATCCCATTGCATGGTTGCCCTTAAATTGATTATCCCCTGCCACAAAAGATAAGTTATTAATATCGCTGGTGAATTAGAGCCCGGTGATTTAATTATGCTCTTTTATTGTCTTTACGGTGTCATGCTTAGAATGCTTAGATACCGGTAGAATTGGGCGATTATCGACCTAGTCGATAATCTTGATCACACAAGCTTATTATGACTTTATGATTTCAGCCTCTGTGCTATGTTTATTTATGAAAACGAAAAATGAAAACAAAATGATTTAGACTTGGGCACAATGGTAAGATGGTGTGATTCATGGGTGTGACTGAAACGGTGCCCGGGTCAACAAGGACCGAACATCTTGTTATACTAAACCAAGCATTCTTGCGTGCTAACCACACTAGAGGGTATGAGACCTCTCTTGACTTAGTACTTTGGCGTGTGTTGGCTACGCGTCGCAGGTGGAGCATTGTAGTTGTCCGTAAAGCTTTATCCTGAGGGGTAGTTGTCTTTACGACTTTACAATGTAGCGTATGGACTGCGATCCATACGAGCGGCTCGTAGTTGATGCATAATATTGGAAATGTCTCGTAGGACTTAGCCGTGCCGGCATACCTTCGGAAGTGTGCTAATCATGTGGCTCAAAGGCGGTCTGAGGTGTGGGTACATTGGTACACCCCTGCAGGGTATTAAAACTATTCGAATAGCCTCGTCCTAGGTTATGGACACGCTTGGTAAGGTCTTTCAAGAGTTAGACTACAACCTTTTTAATTAAAACTTGACATGGGTGGTGCGAATGGGTAATTCGTGCTATTGTTGGGATGGCTATTGGGTTAGTCATCACCAGGTTATTGTTGTTACTTATTGTATCGTTGTTATTTATGCAATTAAAATTCAGATTGTCAAAGGTGCTTTCAAATTATTATTTATTGCAAATAAAACTTGCTTTATGCTAAAAATTAACCTTGAGCCTTCTCCTTTGATTAAAGCCTGCATGTAGTAGTAACTAGGTTTGTTACCCGTAAGTCTTGCGAGTACAATTTTGTACTCATTTGCTTTGCTTAATTGTTGCAGAGAAAGGAGGTTGATCCCCAAGGGATCAACTTTGGTGAGTTTGGCTACGTTATGGACGACTAGCTTGGCGGCCCGGTCGGTTGCCCTGTGGTTATGTGGTTAACCGGTTGGCTCTTGTCTTAGCCATCTTATGGCACTTTTGCTCCCGCTGTTATTAATATTTGTTGTTTTTGGCTAGTTGGCCCTTTGTTGTAATAACTCTATATTATGTATATCTTTTGCTAGACTGGTTATCATTGTGATGTATGGAATTGATGCATGATTTTGTAACGGGGTGTGTATACTGCATTTCTTGGAAGTATGCATATCTCGAGGCTTGGTTTATTTGCTTTGTGGTGCTAGGGTCAATGGAAGGCTAAGCATTACAAGTCAAATAAATCGGGGTCCTCACAAAGTTGGTATCAGAGCCATACTGACCGTAGAAACCCCTAGCTTGGTCGTCCTTAGGATATTTTGAAAACTTATTTTCAAGTGTCAAATGGTTTATGAAAATTTAGGTAGTATTTCAGGTTTTACTTCTTATCTATCTTAGCTTGCTCATCTCACCTTATTCTTGGTTGACTTTGGAAAGTTGTTTTTCCCTCTCATCTCCTTTTCAAATATAGTTGCTTAATCGATTAAATTTGTTTTGGGTAACCCATGAGAGTTATAATTTGAAGTGTTGGCTGTTTTGGAGTGAAGATTAGGAGCTCCTGAAGATGAAGATTTCGGTTGCACACCTGATAAAGAAAATCTGGACAGCAAGCAAGAATTTCTAGACAGCTAGCTTTTAATTAGTAAAAAATGCTGAAAATGAGAGGTAAATTCAATTAAAACTTGTGGAGATAAAAGGGTAAGAAGTGATATGAATTAGCTAAGTATCTAACCTTTTATTAGGAGGTTTTGCCTTGTTTCTAGCTGTGTTAAACCAAGGTTTGATTTCTGAAATTTTACTTTCCTAAGAATTGATGGCTCGTTCTTCTATACGAGTTAGTCGTAGTGGGAAGTTGATCTTGTAAACTGTGATCTTGCATTGATTTTATGCTGGTTTTGAGCTGTTGGAGTTCAATTCGTAAAGATGTTAATTGGTTTTCTTTACCTTTAGTTTCGGGCTCGTCCCTTATCTATCTTAGTATCTGTTCCCACCTCAACCTTCGGTTGAATTCCCTAGCTAATCGCTCACCTACCTTGTTCTTATATGCTTTAGATGGGCAGCTGGTATTTGGTCAAGGAGACGCGTGCGGAGTACGTGGACGGGTATCCCGCACTGCTGCGAGATATGATGTGGTGCTCCAATTTCACCACCAGCCTGAGTATGCCATCTACCGTCGGGACCGAGGACCTGGAATGGAAGAATATCGATGCGTGGTCAACTTCATCGCAAGACAAGTGACCGGCAGTGTTCCGTACAGCTTTCGGGCTCACGCCACCTCCGAAGCCATGGCCATTCAAGAAGCTGCCAGCAGGGTTATGAGCCAGCTTCGCCATGACTTGACGGAATTGTCTCAGCCGCCCTACGACCATTTTCCCCAAAGAGTTTATGAAGCGGACGTAAACACATTCGCTGAAATCCAGTTCGGAGAAGACCCTCAAGTGCGCCAGTTGGCGAGGTTGGTCCACATCATGGACCAAGTTCATCGCTGCAATCTGTTTGAGTTGTCAGAAACTCGGCGCCGTCTCAGGGAGGCCCAGGAGTACCTCAGGATCGGGGTTAGCATGAACCGCGTTCCTCGCAATGTGCTTTATGGTGCCAATGAAACCTCCCCAGCTGCTGCGGCACCACTCGAGTTTTGACTTCCGGAAGTGACAGGGCCAATGCCTGCCTATGGGCCGCGCCGCCAAGTCCGCATGACAGCAGGATTCCCTAGCAATCGGAGGCCCGATCCTCCGGGAGGTCATGTCTCTTTATTAGGATCCCCGAGGCGTCTCTTCAACCCTTTGTCTCCTCGACACCGGACGCTGGAGCTCATCTTCTGGATGAATTCCCTGTGAACTTCAACAGGGATGACCACATCTAGGTGTATGGGAACTACCATGAAAATTGTATCCAGCTAATAGCTGTCCTTTGGAAGAATGTAATAGGATAGCACCCATCCAGTTATGTATGTTGTGTAAGACTCTGTTGTGGGGGCAGTAGCCTTATCCCTTCATCAATTAACTAAAAAGGAGTCTTGTATGCCAGGACTAATTGGTGCTCTTTAATTCGAATGACGCTTCTCTTTCCCTATACGTCCGAGGGCATCACATACCTATTATTGCCTCAAGTTCTGCGGCCTTAGTGGCCATAGTCCTTCTAACCGACTAGCTGCGGAGGGATGACTCCGTATAGCTAGTTATCAAGCCGAGGCCCCATTCGTAGTGACTCTGGAAATGAACCAACACAGTAGTAGGAACAAGATGTGTGGGGTGGATATAAAGCTTATCGCTTCTTGGAGACACCAACAGTCATTCCCCTCCTGCCATTAGTCTTGGTGTGCTGAGAGTCTAAGACCCCAGTAGTGAGTAGTGACGCAGACCACGGTGGTTCCTGGAAAACGCACAGGTGTGAACATGCAAAGTGATAAATCATATAGTTTCACAATAGATGATGGGACTAACATCCTAAAGTTCAAGGCCTCAGGCATTCTGATATATCTCCCATGTGATCAAATAGAAATGATCTTAATTCACCTAAACTAGTCCCTAGTTACCATATCTTCAGCAACATATTCCATGCTAATTTGAGTAATTTCAATCATGACCAAACCACAGTTCTGAGTGCTGACAGGTGAAAGCCATGCTACTAGGAAGAAAAATTACATCTAGAATCAACCAAAGCATACTAACACCCAAAGAAAGATAGAACTATCTAGTGAAACAAACAAATTATCCCAAACCAATAAAACTCGGTCTAACTCACCCATTATTAGACTACTTCCAAATTATCTTACCTCAGTGGATCTCAGCCTCAGTCATCATCTCATCCTACAAAAATAGATTTGTAGAATGTAAGATCATGTCATGAAACCAACACGTGATTCTATATTTTTATCAATCATGTTAAATTAAAAACAATTATCAAACCTCCTCGTTCATGTTTGTAGTGGCACATTGTTTATCATCCATCTCCAAATCCAACTCATCAACAAGTGATACTATCTTCTCCTTAGAACCTGAAATTTTTAAATAACACAAAGTTAGTTAGTAAAGTTGAAAGTGGTGTAAACTATGAACTAAATTACTTATTATTACCTTTCCTAGATGAACTTGTCCAGTCCTTGGTACAAATTAGAGCCTCAACCATCTCGGGCTCTAGTCGACTACGAAATGGATCAACAACATGCCCACCAGCACTAAAGGCCGACTCTGAAGCAACAGTTGATACTTGAATAGCTAACACGTCACGAGCTAATCGTGAGAGAACAGGAAAAGCCCCTTGGTGTTTGTTCCACCATGACAATATGTCAAACTCTTCACCCTTACCAGTAGGATCAACCCGCCAAATTGGTTTTTCTTTAAGGTATAGCTCCAACTCATTCATATCACAAGTTATCACAGCTGCATCCTCATATAAGAACTGTTCAATGTCATGAAGACCCAAGTCAGCATCATCATGTGAATGAGAAGGTTTTTCTTTAGAATTAGGCTTTGAAGCTTCAGGAGTGCTGGACAGGTAAGCTTGGAACAATTTGTTCACAACAACCATAAAACAATTAACTTCATGGGTAGCCCTCTCATGATAAATCTTCCCCATAAAGTATTCCACCAGTTTTTTCTTGTATCTTGGATCAAGAAAGCATGCCACAGCAAGAGCCATGTTCGACTTGTCCCAATACTTGTCATATTTGGCTTTCATAGCCTCTACCATACAAGAAATAGTGTCATCAGCACTTTCACATCATTCTGTAATTGCCATCTTAATCTCACAAAATTTCCACCAAAATAGATTTGCTATTGGATATTGATTTCCAGAAAATATCACGGTAGCATCATTGAATTTCTGCAAACACTTGCATAATGCATCTGCCATATCCCATTCCTCATTTGTCGGAGAACATTTCTCATATTTACCCTTGTTCAAAAACAACAACCTATCAAAAGCCTCCCTGTAGTAAATAGCATGACTCAACATTTCATATGTGGAGTTCCACCTTGTAGGCACATCCAATGGAAGACCGGATTTATTGTCCAAGTCGCATTCTACTACACACTTTTGAAATTCCTCCCATTGCAATGGAGAATTCTTCACAATAACAATAGTAGCTCTAATATTCTGAACTGAAGATGCAATTATTTTCAAGCCATCTTGAGCGACAAGGTTTAGTATGTGACATAAACATCTCACATGGAAAAAAGCACCATCACATATCAAGGGAGAATGCTTATTAAGCTCCACCACAACTTCTCTAACACATTTATCATTAGATGATGCATTGTCTAGAGTAAGAGCACATAACTTCTTCTCAATGTTCCAAGACATGACACCCTTGACAAATTCATTTGCTAGATTAGTTCCTGTATGGTTTCCTTTCACATGAATGAATTTAACAATTCTTTTTTGCATATGCCAGTTATCATCTATCCAATGCATAGTGATACACATATAACCTTTATTTTGATTAGATGTCCACATGTCCATAGTTGAGGAAAATCGACAAGAAAGAGATTTTAGTTGTTCATACAACTTCTTTTCATCTCCAAACATGTCCAATATCTCTTTCCTAGTGGTTATGCGACTCTTGAATGAAAAACCAGGATGCAGAGACTTGATGAAATCAACAAAGTACTCATGCTCAACCATAGCAAAGGGATATTCATGCATAACTAGTGCCAAATAGAACTTCTTCAGACTAACTTCAGGATCATACCTGTAAGTCCAAACTGAACTATTTTCTCCACCTTCATCATTCTCAAATTGCAGTTGTTGTTGGCCTTGCTTTACAGTATGCTTGAATCCCACATGATTCCACAATGCCTTTGTTCCCCTTGAGGTCTCAGCTTGAGCTTTGTGAGGACATTTCTTGCATTTCGCCCAAACTTGTTTCTCCTCACCCCCATCTTTTGTCGGGAAAGTCACCGAGTACTTAGAGTTGTACTCCCAAACCTTGGAGGTACATTTCTTCTGCTTCTTCACAGCAGATTCAACTTCTCCCGTGCAAGTCTCTTCATCTACTTCAACATGTCCTACACCTCTAGTGCTTGCGGCTGTCTCACACGCCACTAATGCACCAGCATTCGGTGGCGGTGGCATTGGCGCCGAGTGGCCCGTACCAACTGTTGTGGTAGCACTAGCAACAACAGGGGATGCTCCTGTGCTAGCACAAATGCTTGCACTTCCACTTGCAGCAGTCATCTAAAATTAACTGTTTACCTTCAGTAGTGTGATGAAGAGCCTTAGTCAACCTACAAGTTCATGGGCTGAAGAGCCTTATTGTATGCCTACACAAACTAATGACATTGTATTATTAGTTTCAATATTAGCCAATAATCACAAACATAAAAACTTTATCTGAAAGCTTGCCAAGAATATCAAGATAGCGAAATCTTTAGGATTTGGTGCAAAGAACTCAACTAGTGACTAACAGTATACACAAACTCTAGCAATTCATTGGCAATCTTAGTCGATCAATAGCCTAGGTGTTTGAAAACAAGCAAAGGCCATCCTCTTAATCTAGGTAACATGATAAGGAACCAAGTGAGCACATGCAGTATTTCTGTATACCTGTATCTGATCTTTGTTACCAGCAGTAATATTCGAAATCGTAATTCAGTGCTAGCAACCTTTTGGAGAAGCCAGGAGTTGGATCACATGCAGATGCAGTATTTTTGTATACCTTTTGGCTTTTGGAGAACCAAGTTTGATGAAGTTTTTCCATTGAGTTATTATGTTACAGCTGTACAGGTTTATAAAGCATCAAGCATCAACCCACATAAATAATGTATATGCATCAAGCAAATCACCCCATCAGGCCATCACCATTCCTCATGAATAATCAAGCATCAACCCACATAAAAATGTAAATCAAAATTGAGCAAAAAAAATTAAGTGAACAGAAAAGGAAGGCTAGAGCCTGGAGGCCGAGCCGGCTGGGCACGGCGCGGTAGCGGGCCGAGGGAGGCGTAGGGGCACGGGTCAACGGCGGTGGCGCAGGAGCCGGGGGTGGCCATCGGGCGAGCAAGCCGAGCCAAGGGCGACCAGGGGGCAGGGCCGCAGGGGGTAGCCATGGAGAAGAAGGGAGGGATAAGAAGGATTGGGGGAAGAAAATCGGAATGACAATTCACCTGGAGCCCTCACCTTGATGCTCATTCGGTCATTCCCCCTCGACGCAGCACATGGCGGGAGATGCGGTGGTTGCGGCGATGGCGACGGAGGTGGCTACGGAGGGAGGTGGTCTATGGGCTTCCACCTGGGCAGCGGCGGCGAGGGAGGGGAAGGGAGGCCACGACGACGGAGGTGGCTACGGAGGGAGGGGTTCTACGGGCTTTCACCTGGGCAGCGGCGGCGAGGGAAGGGAGGCGGCAGCGGTGAGGGAGGGGGTCTACTCTAGGGAATTTGGGAGCTGGGCGCGGGAGGGAGGAGTTGTGGTCGGAGAGGGAGGGGAAGGGAGGCGGCGGCAGTGAGGGAGGGGGTCTAGGGTATTTGGGAGCTGGGCGCGGGATGGAGGAGCTACGGTCGGAAATGGAGGGGAAGGGAGGCAGTGGCGGCGAGGGAGGGGAAGGGAGGCGGTGGCGGTGAGGGAAGGGGTCTAGGGGATTTAGGAATTACGAGCTGGGCGCGGGAGGGAGGAGCTGTGGTCGACGAGCGAGGGAGGGGAAGGGAGGCGGCGGTGGTGAGGGAGGGGGTCTAGCCGTCTAGGGGATTTGGGAGCTGGGAGCTGGGTGCGGGAGGAGCTATGGTCGGTGAGGGAGGGGAAGGGAGGCAGCGGTGGTCGGCGAGGAAGGGGAAGGGGTCTAGGGGATTTGGGAGCTGGAACTGGAGGTCTGGAGGACTGCGCTCTGTCTCTGTGGCTCTGTGCAGTGTGTGGGACAGCGGGAGCCAAATGAATGGCCACCACAGAATGGGTGGAATTTTGGTGCTCGGGGTGGATTTTTGGTGCGCGGGGATTCAAATAGTCAACCGGATAGTCAACAGATAGTTCTGAATTATTTACCGGATAGTTCCGAATTCATCGGGCATGTGCTTACCGAATCTGAATCCGAATCCAGTAGAAAAAAAGCCGAATTCGTATCCGAATCCGGAAAAAAAACGGATATCCGAAAAAACTGTTCTGTATTTCGCCCACATTGATTCGGACGGTCGGTCGGTCGAGAATTATCCGCTCTATTTTCACCCCTACCCATATACCAAAAAGAATGGTGTTTCACTGGTCGCACGACTAGTTGTGGTACGAACAACCCATAACACAGAAGAAAGTTCTTGAACCCAAGCCCCTGACCGTGTAATTAACTGGTCGAAAACTCGCCATTTGATTCCTTACATTATGATACCATTAGCTCGCTCAACTGCTCCATTACTCTGCGGATGAGCAACAGAAGCGTAATGTATCTTGATACCTAGGTCATCACATAATTCCTGAAAATTACTGCTTGAGAACTGTGTACCGTTATCCGTGATTATACGACTTGGTACACTAAATCGTGTGATCACGTTTTTTGTGAGAAACCTCTTGGCAGCCTCAGTTGTAGTTTTGACAACTGGCTCGGCTTCAATCCATTTAGTAAACGTGTCAATCATGACGAAAAGGAACTCAAAGCCCTCGTGTGCTCTTGAGAAAGGTCCCAGAACGTCTAGTCCCCAGGTTGCAAAAGGCCAAGAAAGAGGAATTGTTTGCAAAGCTTGGGACGACTGATGTACTTGTCGGCTATGAAACTGACATTGTACGCACTTCGTCACGAGCTCTTTTGCATCATAAAGGGTAGTTGGCCAATAGTATCCTTGTCTGGAGGCTTTACCGACCAGCGTTCTGTAGGAATGATGAGCTCCACAGTCTCCTCCGTGAATTTCGGTTAGCAACTTAATGCCAGCCGGTTTAGATATGCATCTCATCAACACTCCGTGAGATCCTCGTTTGTACAAGGTACGTTCAATAAGAGTGTATGATTTGGCTTTTCGTTCTATACGATCAACCTCTACCTCATCTTCTGGAATGAGGTCATGCTGAAGATAATTATAGATCGATGTCATCCAATCTCTACCGTGATCGTGATGGCGCCAACCATCATCGACCTGTGGAGCATCCATGTTTGCAGAATCGAGGTGTGCGACCTCCTTGCGAACATCTATGTCCTCGGAAGGCTCGACTACCAAGGGTGAATCGAGTTTCTCGAGAAAAACTCTGGGCGAGACGGATGTCCTTGTAGAAACCATCCGTGCCAACTGGTCTGCCAGAAAGTTTTCCTTTCTAGGAATGTATTGGATCTGAAAACCGAAGAAATGCTTTTCGAGTTTCCGTACTTCCACTAGATATGATGACATCTTGGTACTAGAGCACTGATACTCTTTCCCTACTTAATTTGCTACTAGTTGAGAATCGCCTTTCACTAGTAATTTGTGAATCCCGAGCGAACGAGCTTCTCGAAGTCCTACCAGCAAACCTTCATATTCTACCACATTGTTAGTAGCAGGAAAGTATAACTGAATGATGTACTTTATTTGTTTGCTAGTAGGGGAAATCAAGACGGAGCCCCCGAGTCGTGGAGCATCAAGGAACCGTCAAAGTACATTGTTCACTCGTCGTGGTGTTCGTACTCGGGCCCTTGGGTGGATTCAGGGTTTGTCCATTCGGCAATAAATTCTGCTATTGCCTGGGATTTGATTGCTGTTCGTGGGATGAAATGGAGGTCAAATGCTCCAAGCTCAACCGCCTATTTTGCTATTCGTCCTGATGACTCCCTGTTTCCTAGGACTTGACCAAGGGGATACCCAATTGGTACGAGCACTTTATAGGCCTGAAAATAATGCCTTAGTTTCCTTGAATCCATAAGGAGATCAGAGAGCAACTTTTGTACCTGTGGATATCGTTCTTTTGGTCTATGTAAGGCTTCGCTTACGTAATATATTTGTTGGACATTGTCACGTTCTACGACCAGCACACCACTGACTGTTTGTGGCGTTACCATGTAAATCAGCAATGTCTCTCCCAATCTTGGAGAAACTAAGATTGGGGGACTCGTAAGGTACCGTTTAAGTTCTTCGAAGGCGTTGCTTGCCTCTTTAGTCCATTCAAAACTTCCATGTTTCTGGAGAAGTTTAAAGAAAGGTAGTCCTTTTTCACCTAACCGTGCTATGAAAAGACTTAGCGCTGCCATACAACCGGTTAGCTTCTGAACTTCCTTCTTTGTGGTCGGAGGGCGCATCTGATCGATCGATGGCGGCAATTTTTACTAGGTTTGCTTCAATGCCCCTAGCTGAAACCAGGAACCCAAGAAGCTTTCCAGATGAAACTCCGAATACACATTTCTCTGGATTTTACTTAAGGTTATGGCGTATTAAGTTATTGAAAGTCTCTTGTAAATATGGAATGTGATCGCCGGCGTTGATGCTTTTTACGACCAGATCATCAACGTAGGCTTCAAGATTCTGACCTATTTGCGGACTAAAGGTTTTTTGCATCAACCTTTGAAACGTTGCACCAGCATTTTTGAGACCAAATGGCATGTTTACATAATAGTAAGTACCATATGGAGTGATAAAGGAAGTTTTTCTCTTCGTTTTCTTCACTCATATTAATCTGGTGGTACCCTGAGTAGGCATCTAAAAAACTTAACAACTCACATCCGGAAGTAGAGTCTACAAGTTGATCAATGCGAGGAAGGGGAAAGTCATCCTTCGGACAAGCTTTATTAAGATCTGTAAAGTCGATACACATTCGCCATTTTCTATTGGCTTTTCTAACCATTACAGGATTGGCGAGCCACTCTGGGTGGTCGACCTCACGAATGAACCTAGCTTTGAGAAGCTTGTCAATCTCCGACTGGATTGCTTCCTTCCGATCAGGTGCAAAATGCATCAGCTTCTGCTTGACCGGTTTTTTTTGTTAGGTTGCAAAGCTAGCCTATGCTCGATCACCTCCCTGGAGACTCTGGTCATATCGGACGCCTACCAGGCGAATACATCCTGGTTTGCTCGGAGGAAGGAGACGAGCAACTCTTCCTATTTAAGGTTGAGTCCTGCTCCGACTAGTATCTTGGTACCCTCTGGAGAAGCGCTTTCGTTGAGTTGTACCTCTTTTATCTGGTCGGAAGGTTTTGGAGTCATCTTTGATCTCGAGTGCTTGACCTGCATGGTAGTGGTGTTAGTTCCCTGGTCGGAAGTTCGTCGACCAGTTCCAAATATTTCTGATCACATGCGTAGGCTATTTTTTGATCGCCTCGAACCGTGATGACCCCCTTTGGTCCCGACATTTTTAAACTCTGATAACTGTAATGTGTAGCTATCAGGAATTTTGCTAAGGCCGGACGACCAAGGATTGCATTATATGCGGTTTTGAAATTCACCACATCAAATGAAATCTTTTCTGTCCGGAAGTTGTCGGGCCTCCCGAACGTAACCAGTAGGGACAAATGCCCTATTGGTTTGGCGGTAGATCCAGGAACTATGTCATGGAAGGCATATTTCACAGGTTTTACCTTGGATTTGAGAATTTGCATGTCTTCCAATGCGCTTGCAAATAAAATATTTAAAGAACTACCCCCATCTATCAAGACCCGATTAACCTTGTAGTTATTAGTAGTAGGCTCAACGACAATAGGAAACCTACCTGGTCGAGTCGAAGGGATAAGGCAATGTTCTTTACTGAAGGAGATTATTGTCTCTGACCACCTTGAAGGTTTAACGATGATCGAAGGTTCAGTAAGGTTGACTTCCCGCTCCATGGCCTTCAGATGACGCCTGGACTCGTACGAAGAAGATCCACCGAAGATCACGTCGACAGTGTGCTGAGGTTCTTGGTACTCCATTTCTTCATCACCGTCTTTGTCCTTCTTAGAGCTTGTCTCCCCGAGCTCTTGTATTGAAGGGAGTGGACCTTTATCTGCATAATAATCTTCCAGCTTCTTTTGCCAAGCACATCAATTACGCAAATCATGTACTGCTTGCTGATGAAGAGGACACCACTTCTTATTTTTCTTGTATTCATTGGTCGGGGCTTTTGCCTTGCCACGACCAGAATAATCCTTTCTTCCCTTGGTGAATTTTTCAGGAACCGCAAGAACCTCCTTATCGTCGGTTTTACGGTGTCTCTTTTTCTTGAGAGCCTTCTTTTGCTTCCTCTTTGTCTTATCTGAGCCAGATTGGGGGATTTTATCCTTTTGATCAATGACCTCGTTCCACTCGACCGCTTCGCTGGCGGTCGCGTACGTGTCAGCCATATCGAAAAGCTCAATGGTTGTTCGTGGGGGATGTATAACTAAATCCTCTATAAACCTTCGGTTTCTTAATCCCGCTTTGAAGGTTTGGATGATAGAAGATTCTGCAACCTCTGGTATTGAATTACGAGCATGGCTAAATCTTTTGATGTACTGCCGGAGTGTCTCATTAGATTTTTGCCGGATTCGGTGGAGATCATCCTCCTTTCCAGGGCGATCGTACGTACCCTGAAAATTTGCAATCAGAAGGTCGCAAAGTTGCTCCCAAGTATACACTGATCCGACCGGTAGGTTAAGTAATCACGACCGGGCTGATCCTTCTAATACCGTGGGAAGATAGTTAGCTATTACATTTTCATCACCACCAGCAGCTCTGATGGCGGTGGTGTATATCTGGAGAAATTCTAAAGGATTTTGAGTCCCATTGAATTTGTCCAAATTGGCTGGTCGGAACCTATTTGGCCAACGCACAGCCTGGAGCCCTACGGAGAAGGCTCGACAACCTGTGTTAGTTTCATGGCGCCTTCTTTGGAAAGGTGCCGGATTATAATCGGTCGGAGACCAGTTTCTAAGATTAGATTGCCGGTGCTCCGGTGTCCCAATTTGGTCGTGGACGTTGCTAGGACGCCTCCGACCGCCTGCTTGATTCAGATGATGTCGAAGATCACCAGGTCCAAGAGATTGCTCCTCTCGACGAAATGAGGGTGAGGATTCTTGGAACAGCCTTCTCCCCTCATGACTTGTTGGTCAGAATCGTCGATGTGGTCTTGGTATCAACTAGTCTTCAACACGACCATGCTGGCCCCTGCTGCGGGAAGAGTGCTGGGATGAAGTCATAGTCTGATTTTGCAAGTGCCTTCGTTCCTGATATGCTTCTGTGCGCTGTATAGTCTGTTGGATAATTTCTGATACTTGACCTGCAAGTTGGACAAAATCTAGAGTCTCTGCCAAAGCAGGGTTAGAAGTATTTAAAATATCTCTAACTCGCTGCAGGTTTTGTATTGTTACCGAAGATCCCAAAGGGTTTCTGCCAGAAGAGGGTGTCTGATGGCTTGAATACCCCGACCTCCTAGTCGGTCTTGCCTGGTCCCTTACACTGGCTTGGGAAGAACCAGGAGAATTAACTGATGGATGTCCACCGGTTCTGTTACCTCTGACATTTGGTGCCTGACCGCTTGTACCATCTCCATCATTATGTGGTGGCGAGGCAACTTGTGGAGGACCATACACGGCATTTTGATCTGTATCTCCGATTGCATTGACCTCGTGCTTCCAGCAGTGATCCTTCGATGAGCTTCCGTCGTAATCGATAGAGAGCCTTTCAGAGCTTCTGCAAGAAGCTTCCACGATGGAGAGTGGTCGGTAATCAGCACTTCCTGAGGTCTTCGTAATGGTCTCAACCTGATTCGGCGGATCGCCGATCGTATGCTGAGCCTTATCATCCCCGCTTGGTTTATGACCAGTGGGGGTTTCATCGACACCGTGACCAGATGTCGGTTGGCTCGTGGAATTGCCAGAAGTCGTCGGTGAGTACCTGTCTACCATGATCGCATCAAGGGTATAGTGATCCTCGAATTGCGGTATTGAATTTTCGTCACCTTTTTTGCCGATCGAAAAGTCCGTGCTTGCAGAGGTTTTTGGGTGTTCCGAGCTGGTCGGAAGCACTTCCTCTGAAACCATCATTGATCGTAGCGGTGTATCCTCATCCATCCGGTCAACCTCGCTGATATCTGCGATGTGCGAACCGACAGAGGAGAAGGATGATGAAGAGACTCCGTTTTCCTACATGACGCGGATGCATGCGTCCATGTCAAGGTTGGAGTAGTCCGTCAGGTCGAACCAGTTTTCCTCGTCCTAACTTCCCGCCATAACCGCATGAGCGATTACAAATGGGAAATGGACAAGGATTTGATGAGCAAAGAACTTCTTCCAAAATTCCACGCCGCGTTCCCCACGGACGGCGCCAGCTGTCGACGATCAAGACATCATTCCTCTCCCATTCCTATTCTTCATCAAGGGCCAAAGTGAAGAAACCACAGAGTAGCCTCTGCGTAAGCCCTGCACGCTGCCACACCTCTTCCTCTGCCTTCGCTATTTCTCCGCACGGCGTGCTTCTTTCTCCGATTGGATCTCCCTGTGTAGGCATGTATGCATGGCAGCAGGTCACTGGATTATGTAGTGACATCTAGTGGTCAAATCTAGGTGGCTAAGTTAGATAATTAAATGTCAGATAGTTGTTATTGACAGTGAGACCCATGTTAGTAGGACCATTCCTAACCCGAAAGCAGATCTGAGAGTATTACCTAATCAGTTAATCTCTCCCATCTAGGTAACCATTGAGGAATGTTTCTATGAACATTCTCTCTCTCCCTAGTAGACTTATCCACTTTGGTGTGAAGTACTTCCTTCATCAACTTCTTTGGTTATACTTGGTCTGAAGTATTCCCTTCATCAATTTCCCTTGGTTATACTTCGTCTGAAGTATTTCCTTCATCAACACCAGATGAATGTTGACGAGGATCTAATAATCCCTATTTTATTCATTTATCTATAATTCTTATTATAGATAACAATATCTTTACACTTCTCGTGAGTATACCCCTATCCATAAGGGATAGGGTCGTATGCTTTTTACGACTATCCCCTGATCATAAGTCCTTCTACGATCAGTTTGTGGTCGTAAGTTTTACCACGACCACCATCTGGTCGTAAGTTTCTCTACGACCAGTTCCTAGTCGTAAGCTTTACTACGACCACCACCTGGTTGTAAGTTCTTCTACAACCAGTCTCTAGTCGATGGAGATTGCAAACATGTAGGCTTGGTTAATCCTAGGAGACCCCCCTGAATCAAACAGTCATACGTAAGATCGGATCTAGATCTCTGACCAGTATGTTTTAGTCTCATCTGAAGTACTTCGTCCTTTCGAGTTATCGTTAGATACGTTTGCTCTCATTCGAAGTGCTTTCGTTTGTTTGAATGTATTTGGATTTATTGGATTTCATTTTGTTATTTTCAGTCGTTCTGGAGTTTAATCGTATTATGCGTATTTAGAATATGAAGATATAATGAAACAGCAACTCCAACAAGGACAAGATTGCCAGAACATTGAACGGGATGATTATCAGCACATCGAGCGAGATTATTACTAGGATATTGAGAAAGGCGAATATCAGAATATTGAGCCTTATCAGAACATTGAGCAAGGCGAGTCAACATTTTGATCATCTCGCACCTACTTTTTGTAATTATATTATTTTAAATTTTAAAATTGCATTGTTGTGGTTTATAAAACTATATTAGTCCAAGCTCATAGTTAATGCCATAACAGTACTTGAGTATAAACTTTCAATCTTTGAATTTGGGCATTATCCTTGTCACCATAGATTAATGGTTAAACATACTAGTTAATAAGTCAGTATCTAAGTGTCATGCTTAGCTTTGCTTAGATACATTATCATTCGGGCAGTAACTTGCTTGACATCATTAAAAACCTATGAAAGTGATTTGGGGCAGTCGAGGCTGGGAGACTGGCTAGTATGTTGGACTACTGGTTATTTTAAAAAACAAATGAAAACCTGAAAAACCGATTTCGACTTGGGCGGATGGAAAGAGTGGCTGGTGCTAGGGGCTTGAGTGGATGCTGGTATGTGGATGTACCGCCCAAGTCAATTAAGGACCAAATCTGGTGATGACCTCTCAAGTAAAACAGTGCAATCATAAGTCAGTAACACCTACGACCTGGCTAACTAATTTATTCACCTTAGTGTGGCTTCGCCATTGGTGGATGCAAGTAAATAGTCGGGGGAGAACGAAACCATGGGAACTACACGACGCTAAAGGGAGACCTCCGGGTGGCAAGGGGAGAGTCCGAAGGAGGTGATACCTAGCGGTGCGAAGTTGCAAAGAGTTGAGACATTGTAAAGGCCTTGTGATAATCAACATTAGCCACACACCTACGGAGGTGTGTCGGGGCAGTATAAGTTGATTTATCTCTTGTGAGGAAATTGCACAAACTTTGTAGAGTAAGAAAACTATCTGGATAGCCATGCTCATGATCAAAAGCGGTGCTGAGAACTTGCTTGATTTAGCTTTCATTTTTATAAAACCATTTGCGTGTGTGTGAAATAGAAAGGGGTGGGTTGGAGCCTAGCAATTGGTAATGTTGGGTCGGAGCCCTTAGAGTTGAGAAAGCCTGGTCGGGGACCAGTGGTAAATACAGGATAGCCTGAGCATTGAGTGGACGAACTCACTCAATGATGTAGGAGATGAAATCTCCACTAGTAATTAACAATGAAAACTCAGTTTTATGACCTGTTAGTTAAAATGCTAAGTCTCAGGTGTTGTTACTACTTACCCTATTTTCAAATAAGTGGCTTTATGCATACAAAAGAACCACAAACCGTTCCTTTGTATAGCCTTGCATTTACAATAATTGCATTGTGTGTTTGCTCGCGAGTACGGTTGTGTACTTATGCTCACTATTTACCTTCTTTTAGCCATTAAGCATAGAAGAAGGTTGCGGGGACAATTATGAGTACTGTTCACACTGAGTACTATTCACACCTTGGGATGCTCGGACCTTGCCCTTAGCGCAACATGGCGGCATTTGGTCGAAGACCCCAACCGGTGCTCCCTACACTGCATGACTACAACCTTCGGCCAAGACCTGGTCGTGACAACGGACCTGGTTGTAGGCCTGCCTTGGGATAATTATGGGTGTTGATCAATACTGAAGATCAAGAAGGCAAGAACTAGGTCGCGAGCCCACAGTCGATTGCGGTGGGCATATCGTGCGGGCTCCACGTGCTACACGTTGATTCTTCTTCCGCTGTTGATCTCTGAAAGATATTTGGCCTGTTCGGCCATTCTGCAAGTCAAAAGCCATAATGTATAATTATGTTTTGTTTAATATTATATAATATATTTATATTATCGTGATATGTGTTTGAAGCAACTATATGTGCTAGCTACTGATCTAGGGAATAGCATAAATATACACAGTAAGTCCCAAGTTCCAAATTTGGGGTCTGACAAAATCCATGCTATCCACAATCTTGCCGTACATGACATTCACAATGAAGCATGATGACATGTTCTTGTGGGATTTTATTGATTTAGAGACGACACATGTGTAAGGGATTACTATATAGAATTTCCAATAGGTGTCTCACTTAGACTGGAATGCGTGCACCCACCAAGGTCATTCTGGTATCTCGCACTTTAGGTCGTTGCACTTGGGGTTCGACTTTACTACCGTGAATGTCTGTCGCGGCGACAAGACCCAAAATTTCACAGCCTCCTTGCATTTGCACATGGATCCTTGCCTCACATCGTTCTGGTAGTACTCCCACGGTAAACGGGATCCTTTGTCCCCGACGAGGCTGTAGAATTGGTATGTGTTCCACTCAGATATTACCGCTGTTGTTCCCCATCATCCTCACCATCCGAACCTTCATAAGGATATACTACAACATACTACACTACATAACCATACATATGAAACTATCTAATTCATTTAGTTACAAAAAAATTATCCGCAAGGCGGGCGATCGGACAAACATCGCTTCACTAGCTCCTCTCCTCCCTCCCTTCTTTCTCCTTTTTCGGATTAAAAGTGAGTTTCATCTGAAATTTTAGGCCTTTAATAGGGGTGATTATGTCACCATTCCAAATAGCGACAGAAAATTGCGAGATCTCAGTCGCCATTTGGAATGATAATTTGCCTAAAATTGTCATTCCAAATGGAAACATAGGCAGTTAATACTGTTTGGCAATCCAAATGGTGACATCGCCATTTCGCCATTTGAAATGTCGATATAGACCTATTTTTTTTTGTAATTTTATTAAACGGGTATTTATTTATATAACTCTATTAAAATATATTATTTTAAAAAATCTGCGTGCAACTATGTAGGGCATGTGATGTAGAGCATTACTTGCAAACCTTAATATAGGAACACGGAATTCATTCTCTTGGGACACGATAGGGTGCCCACTGATGAGGAGGTCCTACGATCCACTGTAAAGAAAACATGCAGAATCTTACTTAACACAAGCAACACAGGTACTACTGCCCCTACCGCAAATCTTGGCTTAGCATTAGCCTATACCCTATATAGCCGTGCAGTATATACTATCTGCAGGACTATTCTTGTCAGTAGGTTTGGTAAAAGCATCTTGGCTTTAACACAAGCCAAGGGATAATTTAAGTGTACGGTCGGTCAGCAGGGGAGTATGAATGTAACCCTATCTCTTCTCATTTTCTTCGCATCGATGTCTGGTCTTTAGCCGTGTAAGTCCAACTGTTTGTGTCATCAGAGTGCATATGTGGAAGCACACCAACACACCATCAATGGAATCACACAACAGTGGAGGAAAACGACGAGTGCTTTCGCCAGATCTCACACGCACAGGCAGCGGTTTTGGCGTCCACTGCAGCGGCCTACTATTTACAGCTCTTAATACCCACGATCCGAAAAACAAATTCTATTGGAGAGGGTCTTAGTGAGACCTCTCCTCTATAGCCATTGAATGACGTGAGACATTACTGTAGCATTTGTGTATAGAAAGAAGATCCGACGGCTGTAGGGAGAGGCCTTACTGAGGCCTTCTCCTGTAGGATTTTTTTCCCCAAGGTCGATGGAACAGTATGATCATTCAAGATTCGTAGGAACCACGAGGGAATCCTGAATCTGAAAACGCAGCAAAAACCAAAAAAATCAAAAACAAAACGTGGGATTGAAATGTAATGGTTTACTAAATCCAACGTGAATGGCTTAAAAGAGGTGTTTGGTTGTTTTATAGGAAAAATACATGAATTTTGAGACTAGATGTTACTTGATTAAAGATAGAGTGGAGAGAGAATGTATTGGATTTATCAAAGGAAAAATAACATGAGGCTTGAGCTCATATTCATTTCCTATACAATTGAGGGTATAGGAATGCATTCTAGGGGTGGATCTGGATCTAGGGCTGGATAGACTATAGCGCAAGGCCTAGTAAAAAAAATCCAATGAATTTTTTTGCTATATAAGCCCAACAAATAGATTTACAGTGCCTAGCCCGAGACCCAACCTCCTACTATTCCTCCCATCCCACGGCCCATCACCCGCCGACCCAACCCACTCGACATCTCCCCCACACCCCCGAAACCCCCTACCCCAGGAAACCTAATCATCCATCGATTCACGCAACCACGCTAGCTTCTGTAACATCCCAATTTTAGACTTGTGTTTCAAATGTAAGAAAATGAGGAGAAATTAAAACTTTTTCTTACACCTTGTATTTCCTGTATGCTTTGAAACAATTGTTGTAAGAAGTTATGGAAATACAAAGTCACAAGTCTTTTTGATCCCTAGCCTTGTCTCCCAAAAGCATTCATCTCAAATCTTGTGATCATCCTTTGGAAATAATTTTTCTAAGTTCCTGTAATGGTATGTGGCCTCTCTGAAAAATTTCACAATTTTTAGAAATTGTTTGAATATTTTTAGAGGGCAGTCAAACCTGTTTGACTCTCAGTCAAGCCTTGAATCAGGGCCTTGTTGAAATTTTGGAGAATAATGCGCAGCATAAAAACCTCTGAAAATTTTACACAAGGTTTATACCCGAGTTAGCAAGCTCCAGTAAAAATTTCATGATTTTTGGAGTCATTTTGCTATCTCAAATAAATCTTCAAAGTCCCAGTTCTATTTAAAACTCAAAACCTAATTTCACTGTTCCTTGGGTTCGAGTCAGACTCGGGCTCGAGCCATGTGTCTCGGTCCAGTCGACTATCTGCACCGAGCCTCTTTAAAACGTGCGCGTTGAATCTCCACCGTCGGATCTTAATCGCGCGGCCCATTTTCGTGTGAACATTCGGACCGTGCGGATGCTTTATCCCTTTTAAACCGTTGGATCCCCATCCAACCGCCCAGGTTCACCACGACATTCGGACCTTCCGGTTGTATTGTTAGAATCTAAGCCGTGCGTTTCTAATCCAAGGGCTCCCGATCTATCCCTCTATTTTCAAATCTCATAAACGTGGCGCGTTGTCAGCCGTCCGATTAGAATCTGAGGGTCCAAAATCGCCCGAGTGCATTTCGTATCTTCTTCCTCCTCTGGTTCGTGCGTGAACAGTACCGAGGGCGTGGGGGTGTCATTTCATGCTCCCTACGGCCGCCCTAGTCGACATTAAGAGTTGTGGGAGAGGTGTTCGGCCGAGCCATACCCTATATTGTCAGCTTCACCCTTTTTGCTTTCGGCCGTGTTTGGTGCTTTGTGCCTTTGTCTCCCGAAAAGCATTTTTGCCAAACCCTAGCCTTTCAAAGCCTTATAAGCGTCCTCAATGCTTCCTGGAATTTCTTTAGGCCACCCTCAAGCTCCATTTACAGTTTTGGAGCTTAACTCCTCAAGACCCCCAATCCGCCATTGTTGACCCGTGAAGCTCCAGTGGTGAATTTGGTGTTCCAGTGGTTCTCCTTCACATTTCTTTACCCCATTCTTATCTCCTTACTATCTTGAACATATCCCCTCACTTAATGTTGGATTTGATTCTCAAGAATTGTCCAATTTGGGGTTTGTTCAAATTCGGCCGAAATTAGTCATCTTCTTCCTCAGCTCAGGTGAGTGCTCTATTTTCAAATTACTTGCTCATGTAGCTTCTGTGGACCATAATGAAGCTATATTGATGCTTTGGTATCACCCACCTGGCTCAGGGTACCATTTTCAACCTTTCTTCTCCAAGTCCGGCGAGCCTCCACCGTGGACAAGCTTCTCCGGCCGTCTTTGAAGCCTCTCTTCATTAAGGTAGCTTCTTATTAGTCCCTAGAGGCTCTGGCACACGCTTCTTTGGACTGCAGCGGAGCTTTTTGCTACTTTTGTGCTTAGCAGTAAAAGCTCCATTTTCGTTTTTCGGCTAGCCGGCATTCTGGTCCCTCACCGCCGGCGAGGTTGCCACCATTAGGTTCCTGGTGCTATTGCGATTCCATTTTAGTTCTTAGTTGGCGCCGCCGCGGCCAGAGTCGCCGGCGACAAGCCGTTGAAGTCACTCGGGAGTTTGCCGGCGAGAACTCCCGTTTTCGTCATTTGTTTAAGACACATTAATTGCCCTGTGATTGCTACTCATTAGTTAATTAATCGTGTCTTAAACTATGTCGTTGAGCCGCTGGTAGTGGGCCCAACATCCTTAAATCATCCGCTGGCACAACTCCGTGCTGTTCCGACATCATTAAGGATTAATCATTGATTAATTAATGTGTCGGCGGTTAAGAGCTGTCGGAAGTTGACCCTGGGTCACTGACATGTGGGCCGTGGGGTTATAATCAAAATCCAGAAATCATTAGTGTCACGTTTAGGTTTATTAATGCCAACCATTAATAGCATTAAATCTATCTTAGCCGCCACTTCTAGTCGCTGACAAGTGGGCCCCGTGCACTGTGCACGTGTGGAAATCAAGCGTGTGGGTGACTCAAGGTCACTGACATGCGGTCCAACCTGGCAGCGCGTAAATTTGAACTTCGGTCAATAGCCACCGTTCGTTTCCAAATCTGCGACCCAGATCTTGTGTGCATTCGGACTTTCCGGTTCCCTAATCCATCTTGACCGTCGATCTTGTGATCAACGACTGAGATCCCATATGCAATCGGACCATCCGAAGGAAGGTGTGCTCTGGGCCGTCCATCTGCAGATCTGCGGCTGTGATTGGCCCAAGCAACCGCACCGTCCGAATGCATTCCCTCGCGTGAGCCGTTGGATCTTGATCCAACGGTGGGCTCCTTTTAGGTATCGCGCGCGTGCGCTGTTCCCGGCGCGCATGGGCCGTAGGATTTTAGATCAAGGGTTATCAAGCGGCCACGTCGCTTATTTTCTGATTAAGTTCGAATCTTTTTCGGTAAGCTTTTATTTATCAACTAAAAATTGCATTTAAACTTTAAAAACTCATAACTAATTCTTGTTAACTTCTGTTTAGGTAATTCCAACTGTAATAAATTCTGTTGTCACTAAGGATTAATATAAAAATGAAATTAGGTATATTTCAGTATCCGAAAATCGTGTAACTAGAATAACTTGATTTCTGCCGATTTTGAGTGTTCCAAAAATCGGTTTAAAACTTGAAAAATTCATATCTTTTTCTGTATAATTCCAATTTGTGCAAAATCAATTTAGTTAAACTCATCTGTTAGCATACTTTCATATGGAATAAGTTTTGAGCATGTTTATAATTCTGTAAAGTGTCTTGCATTAGATTTACAACTTAGAAAAATCATAAGTAAATGTGTATAACTCCAAATTTAGTAAACTCAACTTTGCTGTTATTAGGATGTCATAATCTACCTTGTATAAAAATTCCAGACCCTAGGTCATTCTAGAAAATTTCGCCATGAACAGTACCAGTAATTAATTAGGTTGATTTTTAAGCCGAGAAAGAGTATTTTGCCTATATCTTTTGCATGCTAAGTCCAAATTGCATGATTTTTATTCCTAAAATTGTCTAAAATCATCCCCTAGATGCTGTATAAATTTCATTAGATTTGAGTGTCTTTTGCTGTTGGAGTTTATTTGGTGTTCTTCGTTCTTATTGGTTTATCGCCTTTCCGCGTTAGGTTCCGAAGACAGTATTAATATTGATTCTGAGCCACAACCATCAGATCCTGCACTCCAGCAAGGCAAGCAGATGTAGCATCCTTTGATCATATTGTTCCTACTAATTTCAAATTCTAATATGTTGTTTGCAAATTCTATGTATGCATTGTTATGTTGATTTAAACTATTGTCGATAGTTGGCCCAGTAGCTGCATTATCAGTAAGAAATGTTTATTTCCTCTACTACTGAGCCTAGGATTACTTGCTGTGATTTTGGGTTCGCTGAATGAACCCTTGTCACTTAGTAGCTTACGTGTCATTATGCTTAGCCATGCTTAGCTATCGGTAGAAATGGGCGGTTATCGACTTGTCGATAACCTTGATCATACAAACTGTTATAATCTGTATATTTCAGCCTTGTGCTATGTCTAAATTGCAAAACTAAAACTGAAAATGAAAACAATTTAGACTTGGGCACAACGGTAAGATGGTGTGATCTTTTGGGTGTGATTGGAATGGTGCCCGGGTCAATTAAGGACCGAACTACTTGTGAGTACCTGTTATCCGAGCATTCTGTGCGTGCTAACCACACTAGAGGGATATGGGACCTCTCTTAGCTGAGTACTTTGGGGTGTGTTAATTAATGAGTCGCGTGGTGGGTTGCATATTTAATTATATGCAACATGGACATGTTTGTGGGGGAGAGGAGCACCCGCCGAGGCCGGTGTGTCCTGCTCCACGTATGGGTCCTTGTGATCCATATTTCGTTGGCAGATCACTAAGGATTAACCCCCATACGTGCATCTCTTGATTAGCATATTCCATTGGAAAGGGTTCGTAGGACTTAGCCGTGCCGGCATACCAAAGGAAGTGTGCTTAATAGCTTGGCAAAAAGGCGGTCTGAAGTGTGGGTACATTGGTACACCCCTGCAGGGATTACAAACTATTCGAATAGCCTCATCCTAGGTTATGGATACGCTTGGATAAGCTTTTCAAGAGTTAGACTACAACATTTTAAATTAAAATTTGATGGGTGGTATGAATCCGGGATTCATGCTATTTGTGGTGGCTATTGGGTTAGTCACTTCTAGTTGGTTACTTGATAATTATTGTTACTCGTTGATATTTCAATGCTTAAAAACTGATTTATCAAATTGCCTTCAATCTATTACATTATTGCAAATGAAACTTGCTTTGTGCGTCCAAAAAACCATATAACCAAATTCCTTTGATACAACTTTCATGTAGCTATGTATAGGCTTGTTACTCGTAAGTCTTGCGAGTACATTATTGTACTCACCTGCATTGCTTATTATGTGCAGAGGAAGAAGGTGAGCAGAAGGGCCTCACTTTTGTGAGTTGTCTTTGTGGCGGTGTTTGGGGCGATTAGCTTGGCGGCCGGTCGGTTGCCTGTGTGTTATGTGGCTAACCGGTCGTCTTTTGGTTTAAGCCATTTTATGGCAACTTTTGCTTCATTGTTATTTGATACTTATGTCATTTGGCCGGTCACTGCTCGTAATAACTTATATTATGTATATCTTTTGGTAGACTTGTTATAATCTGTGTATGGAATTGATGCATGCTTTGGTATGATGTATGTGTGCTGCATTATCTGGGAAGCACATGTTCATCGAGGTACGGGTTATTCTGTTTGTGATACTAGAACCAGTGGAGGGTTAAGTATTACAAGCTTAATAAACCGGGGTCTCACAGCTTCTTCCGCCGCCACTGCCCTCCACGACTCCTCGACCGTCGTCGCGCTCGTGCCCTCCCTTGCATTCCATAGGAGTTTGGCATCTCTATTACTATGTTCCAAACAACCCTAGTAGAGAAAAAAAATCATAAGGATTAGAACCATCCAAAATTCCTATAAAATTCCTTAAATGCAAGAAACAACAAGATATGCATATGTGCTGGTTGCAATCAGGGGCGGAACCAGAACGAAAATGACCGAGGTTCACCACTTCAAAATACATATAAAAACATATATAATTTTGAAGTAACAATGTACTAAATTACGACAAATATTGGCAAAATGCATCATCCGACCGGAGGTTAGGCTGAACTGGGGTGCACAACTTTTGGAACAGATGGTGCACACGTAGTATATATGGGCTAATCTCTGCTGTTTTTTTTTTTGACCTGGTGTCCTGTGAGACTTGGTCATCCCATTCAGTTCCGCCACTGGTTGCAATGCTGTAGAGGATGCAATTCGGCAACAGGCATAAAAACATTTCATTGCATATGATTTTCAGTGCAAGAAAGGGCTTTCCTTCTTTTCGACTATTGACTATTGCGACAGATTCCCAGGAACTCAAGTGGAGTACTATAGTAACTTTAGAGCATCTATAATGGTTTATTTCTTAATGGATTTTTTCTTGAGCTTGTATTTAAGATTTTAATTGCTACAAGTGTACTTGGAGACAGTGAGATATACAAAATGAGTTTTTAGGTAACAAGCAAGTCTTCAACAGATTATTTTGTAGTTTCTTGTGTCTTAGTATTAACAATTTGCTTGTTTTTTTTTGTAGTATCAAGTCCACCTTCTCTCCTCATCATCTCTTCTCCGTATCGCCTAAATGCTGATATGTCATCCCTTAGTAACAAATGATATAGATTATTGTAGATACTCTTACCGTAACATTTCTTAAAGGCAGAGCAGGGCAGGCTGCTCCTAATACACCACCCTAGCTTGTATCTTAAGGGTGTCATGTAGGCAAAACACTGAGATGACAGTAGATTAAATGAGGTGAGAGATTGTTGCAATATGTAAATAAGAGATTGCTCTGGCTCGAAGTCATAGACAAGAAAATTAACTCCTTTCTATCTTGTACATATCATCTTCTTAAGATTTTACATCTAATTAATTAAAAAGACCTAAGATACTACACTATAAAAAATCATACATTAAAAAAAATAGTATGCTAACACTCCCCATGCATTAAAAAAAACTAGGCTAATCATTCGCAACGCATCTGCGTGCCATCGAAGTGCTCTACGCTGGGAAGATGCGGATTGCGGTGTAGACGCGTAGTAATTTTATCAAGTGGCACGGCTTTTGAGGCGGGAATACAGAGATGGAGGGAAAAGGTTAGGATCCCTCTCGGCCAGCGTGCCTCGTAAAATCGATCGCTTCACGGGTTCAGCCCGCCTCAGGAATCCAACGAGCGAGTACATGGCAAATTGATGCTAGTACGAGTGTGCAGCAGGGCTCAAAGGTACTAGTACTACATATAATTTCTGATGTCATTTTTACAGCTTACAGGTTCCGTTTGAAATGGAGAAATTGTGCAAGAAATTTTATAGGAATTATACTGGTTTTCACGAAATCCTTATGTACGAAACATGTCTATTCTGTTGTTCAACGGAATAAATTATTTAGATCAAAATACAGTGAGCTAACATGACTGACCTTTTCTAAAGCCAAAACAAGGAAAAATCTAAATCCTAAAAATCGTTGTTTTTGTCACTTCCTTCCTTACATTAACACAGTAAAAGACATTTTGCCGTTCAAATACCCTTCTCTCTTTTTCCTTATCAAATCGTTACACGTCAGCAGCCAGTATTGACCCACTATACATCCTCTCTCTCATACACACACTCTCTCTCCTCATCTCGAGTTTTGGCTCAAATGATACTGTTTATACGCGAAATAGCAAATCTAGCATCTTTCTTAGATCAAAGTCAAAAATGATACCGCGAACTTGTCGGCAAGGCGTGGACCTCCTCGTCTCCTCTCCTGAAGAGGGAACTTTCGACACATGTCCTAATTAAACGACTAGCAAGGATTAGTTAAACTCGTATAATTAATTAATTAACTATCAGTACGAGGGAAGCCCTAGCCATGGCGCGAGCAATGATTAATTAACATGTGGCGTGGACGAGGACTAATTAATTAAACCAGTGTAATTAATTCATGGTGAGGGTTAATTACATGACTAAATAATTACATTGTAGGGTTAATTAATTATGACTAAATAATTACACGGTGGGGCTAATTAATTAACCTGTGTAATTAATTAGTCATAATTAATTAGTTATAATTATTTAGTTGTAATTAATTAGTTGTAATTAAGTGGCTGTAATTATTTAGTTCTAATTAATTAGTCAAAATTAATTTAGTCCTAATCAATTTAGTCGTTACTAATTTAGTCATAACTAATTATTCATAATTAATTAGTCATAGTTAGTTAGTCATAATTAATTAGTCGTAATTAGTTAGTTCTAATTATTTAGTCATAATCAATTTAATCGTAATTAATTTGTAGTATGAGGGAAGTCCCCTCCCTAGAAGCGCGGACAAGGGAAGTCCCCTCTCCAAGAGAGGGGATGATGACACGTGTCAGAAGTCCCTTCTACACAAGAGGGGACTAGGGGGTCCGCGCACCCATGGCACGGACGAGGACACATGTCGCCTGTCGACGAGACCGCGGTGCTATTTTTAGCTTTAATCTCCGGAGAAGGTTAGATTTACTATTTTACGTGCAAATAGTATCATTTAAGCCAAAAACTCTCTCGTCTTCACCGGTACACTCCCACTCTCTTCACTGTAGCATTACTGTTTGGTGATGGCAACATCTTACCGAGTGAGTGCCATTTGGCGGGAGAGCGAGACATTATGACTATTTTTAGCCAAAATCCAAGAGTTATTTTTTTGTTCTCTTCATTTGATTTAGTTCATGTAAGAAGGAAAGCAAACTTGGCTGCACATTTTTGTACCGAGCAAACTACTCTACATAGGGTTAGATGTATCTGGTTAAACCATACTCCTGAGTTCTTGCTATAAGCCTTGTAGTATGATTGTAGCCCTGTTAAATAATGAAGAGATTGTCCTTGGTCTAAAAAAAGTGCCATTTGGTCGATGATGTGTCACGATCTGGTAACATAAATTGACAAGAAAATTATAAAAAGGTAGGTAAAAAAAGTTATGGTGTTATTAATAAATCAAATTGGCTTTGACTTTGAGTTGAGTTGTGAGGACCCAGGGTATTTAACTCGTAATATTTAACCTTCAATTGGTTCTAGTATTACCAATTGCAGCACACATACATTTTTACAAAATCATACATCATTTTCATACAACTTACAATACTAAGTCTGCCAAAAGACATACATAACATAGAGTTATTACAAAAGAGCCGACCGGCTAAATGACATCAAAATAACATAAATGACAGCGGAAGCAAAAGCGTCATAAGATGGCAATAACAAAACCAACCAGTTTGCCATAACCCACAAGGCAACCGACCGGACCGTCAAGCTAGTCGTACCCACCGCAGCAAAACTCACAAAAGTCGATCCCTTGGGGATCCACTTCCTCCTCTGCAACAACAAAGCAATGCAGTTGAGTACAAAAATGTACTCGCAAGACTTACGAGTAACAAGCCTATACATAGCTACATACAAGCTGAAATAAAGGAGATGGTTATATGGTTAATTTGACGCATAAAGCAATTTCATTTGCAATAATGTAATAGATTTGAAGGCAATTTGTCAAATCTGTTTTTAATTATTGAAATAATAGCGAGGTAACAAGAGGTAACATAAATAACAACCTAGAGGTGACTAACCCAATAGCCACCACAATATAGCACGAATTCCTAATTCATACCACCCATCAAGTTTTAGTGAAAATGTTGAAGTCTAATTCTTGCAAAAAATAACCAAGCGTGTCCACAACCTAGGACGAGGCTATTCGAATATATTTAAACCTACAGGGGTGTACTAATGTACTCACACTTTAGACCACCTTTTTGCCACAAGATTAAGCATACTTCCGACGGTATGCCGGCACGGCTAAGTCCTATGAGACGTTTTTCAATATTATGTGTTAACCACGAGTCGCCCGTATGGATAGAAACTCAAACGTTGCATCGAAGTCATTGTAAAGCCAGGAGTCAAGTACCCATAGAGGGTAAAGCAACCTGGACAACTACAATGCCCCTCGGTGTGGAGAACCTAGAAAGGATTCCACTCCCGTGCACCCAACACATAAACACCACCTCATTTTACCACAACACACAAACCCACACATTCTCCTGCGACTCGGAGCCAACACACGCCAAAGTACTAAATCAAGAGAGGTCTCATATCCCTCTAGTGTGGTTAGCACGCAAAAGTGTTTGGATCAATGGCGCAAGTAATTTGGTCCTTGTTGACTCGGGCACTAACTATTCACACCCAAAAGCACACCATCTTACCATTGTGCCCAAGTCTAAAATATTTTGTTTTCAGCTTTAGTTTTCTCAAATAATCATAGCACAAGGTGCTGAACTTAAAGTCATAATGAGTTTTTTTGTGATAAGGTTATCGACTAAGTCGACAACCGCCAAATTCTACCAGTAGCTAAGCATGACTAAGCAATATTACTCAAAAACTACTAAGTGATAAGGGCTCATCCAACGAACCCTAAATCACAGCAAAATAATCCTAGGCTCAGTAGTAGAGGATAAACATTTGCCTACAGATTATGCATCTAATGGGTCAACTAATCGACAATAGTTTAACAGCAAAATAGCAATGCATACATAGAATTTGCAAACAACATATTAGAATTTGAAAATAATAGGAGCGATATGATCAAATGATGCTACATTTGCTTGCCTTGCTGATAGTTCTCTTGCTGCAGAGGATCACTCTCGGGTTCAACAAATTCTTCGGAACCTAACGCAAGAACGCGAAAATCCAAGAAGAACGAAGAACACCGAAAGAGACTCAAAATCCAAAATCATCCAAAATCCACGAAATTTGCACAGCAGGAAGATCATGATTTTAAATGAATTTAGCAACAAGAATCGATCAATTTGGACTAAGCATGCAAAAGTTATAGCCTAAACAATTTCAGTCTCCTCGATAATTCTAATTAAATTGTTTTCTGTTACTGTTCATGGCACAATTTTCCAGAAGGTTTTTGAGTATGAAAATTTTATGGCAGACAGAGCATGACATTCTAAGAACATCAAAATTAGGTTCACTACATTTTGAGTTAAAATGAATTTCTTATGATTTTACGAAGTGGTGAAAGTAGCACAAAGTTAATTTCAGAGGCAAAGACAAGATTAAAACCTACTCTACATCAAAGCATACTAACAAAGGAATCTAACACATTTTAGTTTACTAAGTTTGGAGTTACAGAGAATTACTTAAGCATTTTACAAGTTTAAAGAAATTTCTAGAGCACTAATTAAATGCTAAGGCAAGTTAATACAATATGCCCAATTTTCTGATATAGAACAATGTCTAAACACATTTTTTGATTAAAGTTCAGTTAAACATAAATTTAACACAATTTGGATCACCCTAAAAGGAGTTAAAATGAATTAGTTATGCACTTTTAAAATTTAAAACCCTTAACAGTTTGAAATTAAAAGCTTTCGGGCTTTTCTTTTTAAACTAACTCATCCGGAGAGGTCGGGACCGTAGATCTGGAATCGCACGGTTCCAGCGCACGGGAGCACAACACCCGCGCACGTGCGCGCTGAGGAGGTCTGGACCGTCAGATCTAGATTTGACGGTCCAGATCTTCAAGGGGAGGTCCTAAGGGGTAGGTATAAGAGAGGAGGTCTGGAATGGTCAAGATCTACCAGAGGAGGTCCAGGACGGCCAAGATCTAGATTGGGGAGGTCCGAACAGCTAAGATCTTCAAAGAGGGAGGTCTTAACGGTCAAGATCAAAACTGAAGGAGGTACTGACGGCTAAGATCTCACAGGGGAGGTCTTAACGGTCAAGATCTAACTGAGGGAGGTCCTAATGGTCGAGATCTAAACGGAGGGTGGTCCTGACGGCTAAGATCTCACAAGGGGAGGTCTTAACGGTCAAGATCTCCACGAGGAGGTCCTCAATGATAAGGTCTAAAAGAGGGGAGGTCTTGAACGGCTCAGATCTCCATAGGGAGGTCCTAAACGGTCATGATCTACTCGGGGGTGATCCTAGAGGTTCAGATCTGCGAGGAGGGAGGTCCTGAGGCTTTATGTACAAAAGACCAAGGGGTGGTCTTTTGCAAAGAGGACCCCAAGGGTGGTCCCGAGGGTGATCTTGGGGGTGGTTTTTACAAAAATGACCACGGGAGGTCTAGGGGGTGTTCTTAGTACAAGTACCAGGGGTGGGTGGTCTGGGCGGCCCAGATCTACATAAAGGAGACCCTGGATGGCTAAGATCAATAGAGGGTGGTCCTGAAGGTTGTCAAAGAGGTCTAACTTACGACAACAGGACTAAGTACCTCCCGGATTTGCCGGCGCAAACCAAAAGTGGCAAAACGTTCGCAATATCATTGCGCACACGATGGGAGCACTTTCGACGGCAGAGCTGGCCTAAAACGTCGGCGAGCCGGAAAGGGGCAGAGGTGCACGTACAGCTAAATACGAAAATAGCAAAGGTTCCGCAGTGGACAAAAATAGCAGGTGCTTGAGAACTAAGGGACTAATAAGAAGCTACCTCTACTGCGAAAAGGTCCAAAGGTGGTCGGAGGTGCCCTGGCGATGGAGGAGCTCACCGGAGCCGAGGAAAACGGGGACAAGAGATCCTAAGCAAAATGAAGGAAAAAGGATGGTAAGGACAACTTCACAATGGTCCAGAGGTGGTCCACGAGCAAGGATTTAAAGGGAGGAATTCCTTACCAGAGATGGGGACGAAAACGAAGAACACAGCTGCGGAAGATCCAAACCCAGAGTTAGGCCGCTCCTGCGAAGGCAACCCAAAATTAGGTTAGGGGACTCGCTCAAGATGATGGGGTGGTCCAGGCGACGTGAAAAGAAGAGCCAGGGAACCACTGGAGCACTATCGACGATGAGGAGCTCGAGCAACCGACAATGGCAGAAAAAGAGGCTCTCGGTGATTTGCGCACAACTCACAGAGAGGGGGCTGGGGTGACAGAGAGGCGCTAAAGAGGAACCAAAGGAGGAGCTCGGAGGTCCTCAAATAGCTCGGGGTCAACGGCTACGCGAGGACGCGCTCTAATGGCGGATAAGACCTAAAGCTAGTCTGGGACAAAACGGAGGCGACAGGAGCAGGTATGGACAAAAGGCTACTGAGCTAAACACTGACACACGCTGAAAAATGGGGCTCAGAGCCGTTGAATAGGACGTCCAGAGGTGACCAGTGCATGCCCGCCTTTACTTGCCATGGCGCACGCTTGTACGGGCGCGACGAGGAAGAAGAAGAACAGAAGAGGGAGGTCGTGGTGGTTAGATCTGAGAAGGACAGCTGCGATTGAACGAGACCTCCGGAGGTTCGAAACGGCACAAGAGGTCTGGGGCGTTTCATCAAGATCCAATGGCCCAAACACACGCATCCACACGGCCGCGCCCGAGTGCAGTTAGGTGACTTGGCTCGACCATTAGGTGACTTGGCTCGACCAAGTCAAGTAGTCGGGCTCGGGTCTGTCTCGAACCCAACAGTGATTAAGACTAGGGTTTAGAAATGAGACAGAAATTTGAGGAATTGTTTGAGGTAGCAAACTAACTCCAAAATCTCTAAAAATTTTACAGAAGCTTGCTAACTTTAGGGTTGACCTTGTATAAAATTTTCAGAGGTTTTTATGCAGTGCATTTTCCTCCAGAAATTCTGCAAGGTTCTAAGCTAGGGTTTGACTCAAAGTCAAATTGGTTTGACTGATCTCTTAAAATATTCCAACAATTTCTAAAAATTGTGAATTTTTTTAGAGGAGTCACACATCATCCCTAGAATTTAGAAAAAAAATATTTTCAAAGGATGATCAAAAGGTTTGAGAAGGATTTGAAAAAGGAGGTTCATGATTTGGTTAAAAAGGAACTTGTTCTGCTTTTGAATTTCCATAATTCCTTTAGAAGAATTTTCAGAAATTCCATACAACAGCAAGATGTAAGAAAAATTTTAATTTCTACATATTTTCTTACATTTGAAACACAAGCCAAGACTTGGGATGTTACACGAGTTTTAGATTTATAAAAGAAAATCCAATGTTTCGTCTTCTTTCTTGTATTTTTTACAAAGTTTTCTTCCCTTCCCAAGAATGACCTTAAGGTTGAGTTTGGCTTAAAAGCTAAAGGTCAACGGCAAAATGAACTTAGGTCTAGAAAAATGAATTCGACTTGAGTTTAGGGCTAGCCCACAGAAATGAAACTAGACTTGACCAAATCTCGGGCTAGGGCGGAAAAAAAATCCTAATTTTTTTTAGGCTAGCTTATGCTACTCAGGCCTAGCACGATAAGGTAATAAGGCCATGCACAATGTTGCTTCAAACCGGTGCTAGAAGAGGACAAAGGACATTAGGAATCGGTGCTAGCAGATTCCTGCAATTGGTGCTAGAAAAAACATGCTGGAACCGGTGCATCTGCTTGCACCGATGAGAAGCAAATATAAGATTCATGCAGGTCCAGATGTAAGTGAAATAGGGAGGGAGAGAGAGTGTGTGTGGTGCGGAGAAAAATGTGTAGTATTTTATTTAGTAGTGGATCCCACCCTGAAGAGAGGGATGTGTTGAACATTGTCGGATAAAAATAAATTTAGCATCTCTGTGACATAGCAGTGAAGTGGAGAATCTAGCACCTGTTACATTGTATATGCCTAAAGTGACGTCAAGCTAGGCCATGCTACATAATTTTACAGTAAAAATAAACAAATGCATAGTTCTAGGCTTGGGATGGAAAATTTTTCGGGCTGCCATTGCGTTGCCCAGGCCCGGCCCTAAGTGGCCTCAGTCAGGGACCGGTTTTCCCATGGTCTGAATGAGCCCTTGGTTAGCCCAACCCAAGCCCGGCCCGGCCCGGCCTATCTCGCAGCGTATCCAGTATATTGGCTTCTCATTTCTCAAGACTGAAGAACGTTTGGTTCGATGAAAGTAACGTACGTGAATGATGAGCCCATGAGCAGGGCAGGGGCGCCTTTTTGCTTTCATATGTAGATGGCATTTGCAGATTTGCAGTGCAGGACCCTCCTGGTCCGTATTGTAGTTTTGCTGTCCGTGTTAACAGAGCTCTTTTGGCTTGGCTTGCCACTGATATCTGACATGTTCTCCAAATTTCTTTTGCGATGAAATGGAGGACCTAGCGATGGAGAATCTCCTGCTAAGCCCGCGTCCATTTTCTTGTTGCGCTGCCCCTTCTGCAACCTAACTAACCCGAAAATGGATCTTTTCAGTGCTTTGCATTAGAATACGATTTTTACCGTCTGATAAAAAAGTAAATATCCAGATCAATAGCTACGGTGCTTTCGGAACAACAAATTTTTTGCTACAGCAGCACTGCCAAATACTGTTGGTACTCTTACAAACACTGTTTGTACAGTGATCCTTTGCGTGCACGATGGTTTAACACTTGAACTAGACTAGACCGAGAAAAATACAGTTGCACAAACCACATTACCTTTGTGTTGTAGTCGCCTGTCGCCCTTTCTCATTGCCTTACTGCCATCAAGTTGCCCGTTCTCCATGCTCTTTACTATCACTCATCGGCGTCAATTATGCAGTGCACCGACTATATTTCTTTTTGTCCGTGATAGTACATCGTCAAAGAAAAGTGGTCCACGAAGTTTCTATATTTTATATTTTTTTCTGGTATTTTCCTTGATTTATTTTCAATTTTTGTATTTTTCTTAACACTCAAACATGTTGACTTGACGAAAAATTGGATGGAGTGGCAGAAACGAAATGCTCACTGTTGGAAAAGTGGCATAAACGAAATAGTCAACTTTTTTATGGTAAAATCAATATTACATGTATTTTCAGTGGCATGAACAAAACTTTCCCAATATAATTTGGTTCGCAGGGGACGAGATCGGGTCGAACCGCCCCGGGCCACTTCCACCGGCGGACGGCGCCTTTCCCCTGCCATCTTTGCTTTTTAACGACGGTGCAAGAGGAGGAGGAGGAGGAGCATCTTTTTTTTAAGGATTAAGTACAAGTTTCGTCTCTCAACTATACATGATGATTAATTTTGGTCCCTTAACTAAAATACCAGATATAACGCACCTCAAAGTTTAGATACCGGACAAAAAGAGTCTCTCCGTGCGTTCGAGGGCGGTTTTGACCAGTCAATGATCCACGTGGCGACTCGAGTCAGCCTTCCTTCTTTCTCACTTCGTTCCCCATCTTTTTTCTCCTCAATCTCTCAATCTCTCAGCTCGCCTCCAGCTTCCCGCGCCGCCATCTCCGGCCTGGCCGCCCGCCGCGCGCGCGCCAGCCTGGCGCCGACTCGGCCGCGCGCGCCGCCAGCCTAGTTCCACCCGCGCACCCGCACCACGATGCCCTTGCGCTCCCGGCTTTGCCCGAGCCCTGCCCCGACTGCGCCTCCCCGGCTCCGGTTGCTCTTAGTGGGGTTTGGGTGTGGCAATGGTGGTGGGCGCAGGGAGCGGTGGGCGAGCCGGGGCTGAGGGTTGCGCGCGGGCGGTGCAGCCGGTGGTAGTAGAGGAGGAGGCGACGCCGAGCCGGAGAGGCTCCAGGCCGGCCGGAGGCAGCGACGCTAGGAGGGAGAAGGCGCCAGGAGGAGGCGGTGCCATGGAGGAAGAAGGGGGAGATTGGGGCCCGGGCGCCACCGCCGTCACCTTCTACGTCTCCAAGCGCCCGAGCGTCGAGGCCTTACTCCGTGCCGCGGCGGAGGCATTCGAGGTCGTCATCGGCAGGCACGGTTCCCTCTGCCCCACGGACGACACCTCCCTTCCTACCCCTCAATCAATTTCTCTAATCGTTCGCAGGTGCTCGCCGGCGACATCTCCTCCCCCATCCCCAGCCGAAGCCGCCGCTCTCGTCACGTCGCCCCTCCTTGCGTAGTGTACCTCCAACCAATTCCTCGCAGGTCAAGCACCCTCGGGCTTCCCTCTACCACCCCCATCACCCACTTCAGCTTCCCCTCTCCCCAGCGGCGCCCCCACGGCCAGCCACCTACGCTGCCTTGGGTTCAAGCCGTCGGCGCGTCTCGGCACCGCCCCGCCTCCACGGTCTGGCCAGGCAAGTTCCCCTGACCCCCCTCCTGACTGTGCTACCCCTACCCTCCTTCCCCTCCCTCTTTGAATAATTATAACTTACCAACTACATGTTGGGGACTCACAGTCCTGCTCGCAGGAGCTCTCATCAATTTTAGACTGTTGGCCTATAACATCCATCCACCTATGCAACTAGCGCAAGGGTCAGCACCGAAAACTTCTCATCTTCGCAGGTTTGGTTGCAAGGATTATATACCTATACCACCACCACAACAAACTGCAATGGGTCTTCTCCGAAAGTCTGGGATATACGTTGGTTATGAGACAATATCCATAATCAAGTATTTGGACTCTATGACTGGAGATTTGCATAATGCCCGATTCGCTGATAGGATATCAGATGAGGTTAGTTTCCCGTCATTAGGGGAGGAAATCAACTCTTGATGAAATTATCGGGAAATAATGTGGCAAGCCACGGGAAGTCCAGAAGATAACTGAAGTCTAGAAGATAATTGAAATCTATGCACATGACCCACGCACTAGTGAAGCAAATAGCGAAGTTCAGAAGATATTTGAAGTCGAGAAGACAATTGAAGTCTAGAAGATATTTGATTTGAAAGCATTAGCGAATCCAGTGTCTGACCACTTTAGTGATTTGAAGAGCGTGACTAAGTTGCATGTGCCTGCACGCAATGCACCGGAGAGGGTTGAAATACTGAAGAAAGAAAAAGGTATTTCTAATCCCGTCCAGAGGCTTCAGAAAAGGACGAGAACTCCGGCCCCTCGAATCCGAAGTAACCGGGAACGCCTGGTGAAAAAGAACAAGAGGGACTTGACACAGCCGATCATCGAAGTGCCCTAGAAACTAGAAGGAGAGCCAGTTGAGACCTGGCACCAGTATAGAACCTTCAGAAAAGGCATACCAGAATTGAACATCCCCATGAAGGGATACATCAGCATGGATGTGTGCGCACACATCGGAGCTGAAAAACTAAAGAGACTTGTGATGGAGGCGGGGTACCCGATCTTTCGATGAGATTGATAACTATCGATTTTGGTGGAGGTGACTCTCGCGATCCGACTACAACCGTACGACGACGCTTGCGCCTTAGCAATCGTTGAACCAACTCCGAGATGTTATTGACCGTGCTAGAAGCGCGATCAACCTGAACACGAGTTTCGATTCTTGCGAGCAATCGAAGAACTAGCAAGAATAAAATATAGGCAATCTGATATTGCGAATAAGAATGTAGCGTAGATGGTATTGAAAATCAAAGGTGGGATCCCGAAGGCTGTCTTGACAGGTGGTCGTCCGACACAACTGAAGAACAGAAGTTTGCACAATGGCTAAACCTAAACTCAACGAAATCCGAGTTCTGGCCAAGGTAACGGTGGCTCCTATATGGGAATACGACCAGGGGTGGTGGCCAGGGAAGTGGATGCACGCCCCTAGGGTTACAAGGCCCATGGGCCCAAGAGGAGGTGGCGCAACACCCTTTTTGGCTCGGACAAAAAACAGACGTGAATTGTTTTGTTTATTGTGGCCGGCTCGATTGGAATTGGAAGCCGAGGTTGGATCCATTAAAAAGTAGACTTGGTAAGCTTTCAATGAAGTCCAAGAACGTCCCAAACGGAGTCTGTATGAAGAAGTTACGTCCGTTTAAACGTAGTGCTCTTGCAGCAGTCCGAACTCAAATCCAGAACGAGCCCAACTCGAATTCTTGCTTTGCTCGGACCCAAAGTGACGTGATGACCTCCATTATGCCTCCTATGCTTGTCCATGATTCCACATACCTCTCCTTGGTCCTTTCCCATATTCCTAAGCACAATTAAATCACTTGCATTAGGTAGCGATCTATTCTCAGTAATATATAAACCTATGAACAAATTCACCTGGTGATTAAGTTGGCGAGCACGAGCTCGAGTAATTGGTCCTTGTAACATTTGTTGTGGATCAGCTGTGTGTGTAGACGCGGTTGTATCCAAGTTAGGGATGTCCTCATCAACTTGCCCCCGCAATTGGAAGCAGCAGTGAGCAAGTAAAAGCTTTAGCAGAACCGCCCCATGAAGATATAGCTATAAATTATGTGACCACGGGAGAATTTATGAATAGGGCAACATCTAATATCGATATCTATTTTGTAAAGAAAATTGCCACAATCATCGATCTTGATCCAGAGCCTGTATCGCTCGCTGAATGCAAGAAAAGATCAGATTGGAAAGATTACAAGAAGGCAATAGAAGTAGAATTAATATCTCTGAATAAAAGAGAGGTATTTGGGCCCGTAAGCCACACGCCTAGGGGTGAAAACGGATCGAATAATTATAACTTACCAACTACATGTTGGGGACTCACAGTCCTGCTCGCAGGAGCTCTCATCAATTTTAGACTGTTGGCCTATAACATCCATCCACCTATGCAACTAGCGCAAGGGTCAGCACCGAAAACTTCTCATCTTCGCAGGTTTGGTTGCAAGGATTATATACCTATACCACCACCACAGCAAACTGCAATGGGTCTTCTCCGAAAGTCTGGGATATACGTTGGTTATGCGACAATATCCATAATCAAGTATTTGGACCCTATGATTGGAGATTTGCATAATGCCCGATTCGCTGATAGAATATTAGATGAGGTTAGTTTCCCGTCATTAGGGGAGGAAATCAACTCTTGATGAAAATATCGGGAAATAATGTGGCAAGCCACGGGAAGTCCAGAAGATAATTGAAGTCTAGAAGATAATTGAAATCTATGCACATGACCCACGCACTAGTGAAGCAAATAGCGAATTCTAGAAGACAATTGAAGTCCAGAAGATATTTGAAGTCGAGAAGACAATTGAAGTCTAGAAGATATTTGATTTGAAAGCATTAGCGAATCCACTACCTGACCACTTTAGTGATTTGAAGAGCGTAACTAAGTTGCATGTGCCTGCACGCAATGCACCGGAGAGGGTTGAAATACTGAAGAAAGAAAAAGGTATTCCTAATCCCGTCCAGAGGTTTCAGAAAAGGACGAGAACTCCGGCCCCTCGAATCCGAAGTAACCGGGAACGCCTGGTGAAAAAAGACAAGAGGGATTTGACACAGCCGATCATCGAAGTGCCCCAGAAACTAGAAGGGGAGCCAGTTGAGACCTGGCACCAGTACAGAACCTTCAGAAAAGGCATACCAGAATTGAACATCCCTATGAAGGGAGACATCAGCATGGATGTGTGCGCACACATCGGAGCTGAAAAACTAAAGGGACTTGCCCCCGCAATTGGAAGCAGTAGTGAGCAAGTAAAAGCATTAGCAGAACCGCCCCATGAAGATATAGCTATAAATTATGTGACCACGGGAGAATCTATGAATAGGGCAACATCCAATATCGATATCTATTTTGTAAAGAAAATTGTCACAATCATCGATCTTGACCCAGAGCCTGCATCGCTCGCTGAATGCAAGAAAAGATCAGATTGGAAAGATTAGAAGAAGGCAATAGAAGCAGAATTAATATCTCTGAATAAAAGAGAGGTCTTTGGACCCGTAAGCCACATGTCTAGGGGTGAAAACGGATCGAATGCGACGGATAATGGCTCTACCATATTTGTTTTCATATTTTTTTCCCCAGATTCGAATACGAATACGAATACCCCGGATGTGAATATGGATACGAATAATATCGAATACGAATACGGAGCGAATACGAATCAAAACGAATACGATCGCGGATATTTTTCGGAACATGAAAACCCCTTAAATTGTATGCAAGAAATTAACGAAAACATATAACTAGTTTATCTGATGCAAACATTCATGAATTGTTCATATTTCAGCAACCACACATAAGATTGGCACTAGCAAGCTGCATTAACTAGTTTATCACAAAAATAACACTTAGTTTACCATATTTAGCTCATAAGTTATAACTCACAGAGTCATAAGTCATTACGCATTCACACTTAGTTCATCAGATACATAAAACTTAATTCACATTAACATCGATCAGACTGGATTTTAAAGAGGTTTTTACTATTTTCCCAAAGTATGTTACCAAAGATAAAATTAATAAAGTTATTATTTTATTGGTTTTTCTCAGATTTAAAAGAGTTTTCTTAGTTAAAAAAATAATAAAATAAAGTTAATTATTTAATTTCCTAGTTTTTAATGTCAAAAACAATATTTATTGAGCTTTATGGAATTTTATTGGATTTAAAGTGAAAAAATAATTAATTTCTTGAATTTTCTGGATTTTAAAGAGGTTTTTACTATTTTCAGAAATTAAAAATAATTTATGTGCAAAAATAAAAACCAACTTTAAGTTGAAATTAATTTTATTAAGTTCAAAATAATTCAAGGAATTTCTATGATTGTTTCTAGAATTTTTTTGCTCTATTTGCTATTTTCTAAAAGGCTATTTGATTTGTTGCATTTTCTGAAAATCGGAAATCAATTAAAATCTCCTTTTCTCTTTTGGGCTGAAATCCAGCCTTCGTCTTATCCGGATAATCCGTATTCGTATTTGTATCCGCTGGATAACATGTCTACCGTATTTGTTTCCGTTTCCGACAAAAAAAATCCTATTCGTTTCCGCCCCGAGAATTATCCGAGGAAAATCTGATCCGAGACAATCCGAATTGTTTTCGTCCGGATCGGTCGAAAACTGTCCGATCTATTTTCACCCCTACGCACGCCTCCCCATGTGCACCCTGTAGGGCATGAATGGGTATTTGTTTGAAAAAGAAATGAAAAGAAGCAAGGCTTGTTGCACAAGGTTTCACTGAACGTTCAGGAGATGATTATGAAGAAACATATTCCCTGTCATAGGCGGAACTCCCTTTAGATATTTTATCTCAATGGCAGTGAAATTGAAGTCAGAAGTGAAATTTATGGAATGAGTATCAGCATACCTTTATGAAATATTGGATTCGGACATTTATATGAAGATACCTGAATGTATCCCTGTCTTGAACCAAGACAGAGCAAATAGAAATCTGTACAGCGTGAAACTTATAAAGTCACTGTACGGACTTAAGAAATTAGGTAGGATGTGGTATAATCGCTTGAAGTGACTTTCTTTGCAAGAAAGGCTACACGAACAATCAGAATAATACCTGTGTATTTATACAACGATCCTAGGATGGATTTTGTATAATCTCAGTGTATGAAAATGATCTGAATATCATCAGAACCCTGAAGGATATTAAGAAAGCAAGCTCTTACATGGAGTCGGAGTTCGAAATGAAAGATTTGGATAAAACCAAATATTGCTTAGACTTGCAGCTTGAGCATGTCCCTTAAGGAATATTAGTGCATCAACCATCCTACACTCAGAAGGTGTTGGAAAGGTTCGGCTTTGGAAAGGCATACCATTTGAAAGTGCCAATGGTCAGGAGATCTTTGTAACAAGACAAAGACCCGTACAGACCTAAAGAAAAGGGAGATAAAGTCCTGGGACCGGAATTCCTACTAGCAAACTGTACTAAATCAGGCATTGCATTTGCCGTGAACCTACTAGCAAGGTGTAGTGCAGAACCTACCAAAGGCATTGGAAGGGAATGAAGGACATCTTCTGATACCTCTAAGGAAGCAAAGAACTTGGTCTGTTCTACAAAAAGAACCAAGACCTAAATATGAATGACAATGCAGATGACGGGTACCTGTAGTACCCGCATACAGCCAAATCACAAACAAGCTATGAACTCCTATGTGGTGGAACTGCAATTATTTGGAAATCATCTAAGCACTGTCTTGTATCGACTTTGACGAACCACTTGAAAATAATAGCACTGTACGAGGCCTTACGAGAATGTGTTTGGCTTCGACGGATGATTCACCACATCCAGCAGTCATGTGGATTGAATACCGCGCAAACCCCCCACTATTATCTATGAAGATAATACAGCTTGTGTTGCGTAAGTACAGATGGGTTATGTGAAGAGTCCTCTCAGAAAGCATATCAACCCCAAGTCCTTCTATGCTCATGAATTGCAAAAGATAGACAAAATCAAAGTACTGCATACTAAGTCATGTGAAAATCTTGCAGATTTATTCACAAAGTCACTTCCAGCGTCTAGCTTTGAAAGATGCATACGAGGAATTGGAATGATGAGACTTAGAGAAATGCAGAATTCAGGGGGAGAACCTTCACGAACTCATTATAAAGCTTGATCATGAAGATCGAGTACCCAAAGAATAAATCCTAGCGATTAAATGAAATTAGGTGGATTGTACTCTTTTTCCCTTGACGAGTTTTCCTGAAGTTTCTTGGTTAAGGTTTTTAATGAGGCAATTCGTGTAGCACAGCAGAACATGTTTCTTGTACTCTTTCTCTAAATTTTTTCCACTGAGTTTTTATGGAGTTTTGACGAGGCATGGACATGAAGGATGAGTGCTCAAGGGGGAGTGTTAAGAAACCAGGCCCAAGCCAGGAGTCCTAGCCTAGGTGGGCACCTCATCCACCTAGTCGCCTATATATAGGAGGGGGGACCCCCAACCATTGTACACAAATATTGAGAAGAGCAATAAAGAGAAGGCTGAAGTCCCCTCTATCTCTGTGTTCATCTATTGTTCTGTTCTTGTGTTCTTGCATTGTTCTTATAATTTTGAATTTGTCTACGAGGTAATCACTCGGACTGGACTCGCCAACGACAGTTCCTCAATAGTGGCTACTCGCTAGTCGCTACGCGTCCTCTGCTTAATTAAATAGTCACATGCAAGCATGATTAGTGGATCATCATCGCTAATTAATCCTTGTGCCCAAGCAACTAGGGGTCTTTTCCTTTTTTTGCTTTCCTTTTTCATTTAGTTGCACCGTAATTTTTCCCTCATGTCATTTTTCTCCACCATTGTTTTATTACTATTATTATTATTATTAATATTTTGTTCAACTAATTGCCTTGATTTGTTCCACTAATATTTTTATTTATTCTATTAATAGGCTATGAATTGTTCCAGAGACACATTTCCACTAATAATTTTATTCTCCCGAACATCGATGATGAAATGTTCGAACATTGTCGACGAACTGTTGCAACGTTGAAACCAAATACGTAGAACATTGGTTATCCCCCTTACAACTTAATATGTGAAACATCGCGATGAACGGTTGAAACATCGTCGAGGAACTGTCGGAACATTGAAACCAAACACGTGGGACTTTGGCGGGCTATTCCACATTAACACTTAATGCATGGAACATCATTAATAAAACTATGAAACATCGAAACCAAATATGTGGCACATTTCATTTTACTTACCGTAACATCCAACACCCACTCGGTTCATTCCATATACCCAATTCAAAGATATGCACATGAACATTATCCATGAACCGTTGGAACATTAGGAAGTTCATTTCGGGAATAATTATGTGTTGTCCCTTAAGACCCCAACACCCTATATTTATAGTGCCAAGAATTACAATCCAACTCTAACACAACTCTTCATTAGACTCTAATAGTAACTCACCAACACACCCCCTCAAGATGGCCCGAAGATATCAATCATGCCCATCTTGTTACATATTATAGCACCCTCGCTAGGACCTAACCCTTTAGTGAAACAGTCAACCAACTGTTCACCAGACTTAACATACTCCAACTTCAACATCTTGCCATTGATTTTCTTCTTGACGAAGAACCTATCAATCTCAATATGCTTGGTGCGATCATGTTATGTCAGATTGTTAGTAATGTTGATTGCAGATTTATTGTTACAATGCAACACCAAGGGGTTATTCTTCCATAACCGAAGACCAGACAATAAACCCTCCATTCATATCATTTCACTTACACTCAACGCCATTGCTTTATACTCCGCCTCTGTAGTAGACCGAGCCACAATCTCTTCCTTCTTGCTCCTCCATAACACAAGGTTATCTCCCATAAAGATACAATATCCAGAAATAGATCTTTGTCATCCACGCTACTCGTCCAGTCAGCATCACAATACCCTTCCACATTCAGGTGCATATTTTTTCCGAACCAAAAGCCTTTCCCATGACTACTCTTCAAATATTGTATGATTTGATAGACACCATCTATGTATCATGTTCTGAGATCATGCATATATCAACTCACCACACTCACTACATATGAAATATCAGGTTTTGTACGACACAAATAGATGAGACGCGCGACAAGCCTTTGCTAAACCTCCTTGTCAATTGGATCTTCTGATTCAGAACATAGTTTGTGATTCCTATCAATAGGTGAAGTAATAGGACGATGCCCAAGCATACCTGTTTCTGCCAACAGGTCAAGAACATACTTCCCTTGGGAGAGAACTATACCCTTCGAAGAATGAGCAATCTCAATCCTAAGAAAGTATAGAAGAGTTCCAAGATTTTTCTCCTCAAATGCATCTCCCAATCTATTCTTGGAAAACTTGATTTCCTCGATATCATCTCCAATGATCACAATATCAACAACATAGACTGCTAATATGGTGATATGTGATCATCTATGCCTATAAAACATAGTATGATCTCTATTGCACTAAGAATATTCCATACTACGGACTGCACTCATGAATCTATCAAACTATGCCCTCGGAGACTACTTGAGACCATATAAAGACTTCTTGAGTACACACCTTTCCATCAATCTGCTTGTTCTTAAAGTCTGGAGGAATCTCCATGTATACCTCCTCTTGAAAATCACCATGTAGAAGAATATTTTTTCACGTCCAACTAATGTAGGGGCCATCAAAAGTTAGTTGCACAAGAGATCAACAATCTTATCGTGCTCATCTTTACCACCGGTGCCAATGTCTCATCATAGTCTATCCCATATGTTTGACTATAAACTTTTTCAACCAACCTTGCCTTATCTCTCTCTATCTTGCCATTAGGAGTTTGCTTAATCGTAAACACCCATTTGCATCCCACTACCCTCTTTCTTGCTGGAAGTGGAACAAGATCCCATGTCTTATTCTTCTGAAGTGCACTAAGCTCCTCTTTCATGACATCCTTCCACTTAAGATCCTGCTTAGCACCTCGCTAATCCTTTCGAACATGCACTTTCTAAAGAGATGCAATGCATACTTTGTATGTAGGTAAGATATGAGAATATGAGATAAAATTTGCAATGTCATGCTCAGAGCCATATCCTATTGGAGGCTTTTTGGCATTAGCTCTAGTTCTCCGCATTGTGCAAGTGGTAACTGTAGATGGGAGTGATTAGAGGGAACATTACCACTTGCCCCCAAGGGAAAGAAAAGACTTGATGGAGAGAGACCCGAGGAGGGATTTGTGATTGGATCAACTTGAAAGGCCAGCTATTCAGACTATGGCTATTCCAGTTGCTCCTTTGCTGGTGCTCACAGCTCCGCCGACTTAGGTGTCGACTGCTTCTCCCATGTTTACCAAGGTGCTTTCGTTAACAAACCTTTAATTTTTTTGGGCTATCACATCTCTTGCATATTCCGCTAGGCTCGGGCACAAAATTGTCCCTACAATAACCTTTTCTCGTTGGCTATCACTTTTCTTGTTCTCCACCTCTTGACTGTCATCCTCAGTGACAGAAGAGAACTCCTATAAAAACTGATCAAGAGTACATCCACTCTTGTAGTACGGCTCAAAACTCTCGGAATATCACATCCATACTCACGAACAACCCTCTCTCAACTGGATTTTAGCATCTATAGCCTTTCTGATTTGATGAATAGCCTACGAAGATACACTTCATTGCCTAAGGATCCAGCTTGTCGACCACTGGTCGCCGATCCCGTACAAAGCATACACAACCAAACACCTTAGGAGGTACCTTGAACTCCAATTGACCCAATAGAAGTTCAGCTGGAGACTTCATACCATGTATTCGAGACGATATGCGATTGATGAGATACACCGCTGTCATCACTGTCTCACTCCATAATCTCTTTAATGCATTCATCTGAAACATGAGTGAACGTACTACTTCCAACAAATATTGATTATTTATTTCAGCCACTCCACAATCACTACATGTGCCCGAAGGAAGGTAATGAACTCAATTTCCTATTTCTCTTCCATTCCCAACCCAATTCGTATTGTCATGGACTAGTCATTGGGAGAAAGTGGGACTTGCTTCACTTTTTATTTGGTTGACGAATTGCCTTTAGCCGCTCTGCTTTTGCATGTTTTTCAGCCTTGCTTGGCTTTTCTACATCATTAAGATCTCTTAATGGTAATTGATTAACAATATCTAAATATTTACGATCGCAATTAAGTGCAGAAGGATGATTGCTGTGCATGGAGATGGCGCCTTTTGGACCAGGAATTTTGATACGCTAATAGGCGCGATGAGTAGCTGTCATGAATGTAGTTAGTGATGGTCTACCTAAAATGACATTATATGCAAACTCAAAATCTACAATTTCGAAAGTAATTAGCTCTGCTAGAAAATTGTGACAATCGTCGAATGTTACTAGTAACACTATTTGACCAATAGGTGTTATCGAAGGACCATGTATTGTCCCAAAGAATGGATTTGTAACTATTTTTTATTATTTTAGAATGAGGTATTTGAGTCTCATCCAAAATATTTATAGAAAACAAATCCAAGGAACTACCACCGTCGGCCAGTACCCTTCCTATTTTGCAATTACTTATTATAGGAGAAACGACCAGTGGGAGCTTACGAGGTGTAGACATACCTTTTTGACAATCACTTTTGTTGAAGGTCAAGTCCACGTCTGACCACTTTGGGTAGCTAGGCTTCCCTGGTTGAGTTTGACATTTTTGACCTCCCTCCATGTGGATTTGAATTGCTTTTTTGATAGATAGGCTGCAGACCATTTGAAGATGACGTTGACGTGGTTATCAGGCTTTTGGTACCCAATTTGTTCATCTCCGTCAGCATCTTTGTTGTAATTGGGACCACCACTTTCAGGTAGTGTAGGTATTTTCCCCTTACCTTAGTAGAACTCATCCATGCGTTTCTGCTAGGTACGACAGTTGCGCAAATCATGACCAGGCACGTTGTAAAGCGGACACCAACATCCATTTCTGCTAGTCGCGGCAAAGCTCTTGGACCCAGACTGGTTGTTTGGACAACCATTCTGCTTCCTCCATGGACCCTTGTCCTTGTTGTAGGTCGGACGCTGCTTTACAACAGCGACATCCCTTGAAGCAAACCTTATTTTATTCTTCTTTTTGGCCTTGCCATTGTGGTCATCAGACCTGATCGATTTCTTTAATTCTTTTTTATCAGAAACTTCCATACCTGGTTGTGGTGGTGGATGGCCTTTGTCGACGATACGGTTCCACTCCACTTCTTCATGATCATTAGAGTAACGATCAACCATGTCAAATAATTCTAACTTGGTTCTTGGCGAGTGGATGTTTAGGTCTTCTATAAACCTCTTGTATCGTACCCCCTATTTAAATGCTTGAATAACAAAATCGCTAGTAAGGTTTGGAATAGTATTGTGTACTTCTACAAATCTTTTAATAAATTGCCGTAAATTTTCTCCAATATTTTGACAAAGACGATGTAAATCATCCTCTTTTCCAGGTTTAGTCTAACAACTCTTAAAGTTGTTTATAATAGCATAGCATAAATTTTTCCAACTAAAAATAAAACTTTCTGGCTAGTTGAATAATCATGTCCGAGCAAATCATTTTATTATAGTGGGTAAGTAATTTGCTATTACCTTTTCATCGCCACTCGGAGCCTGGACAACAATAGTGTAGATTTAGAGAAATTATGAGGTTTTCAATGTCCCACCAAAGCTTTCCTAATGTTCTGGCTTGAATTTTTTAGGCTATGTAACTTCTCTTAGCTCGGGTGAGAAAGTCTTGCACCCAGTGTATGGCCCCAATCATGCTTGGATGTTATAACCTTCATCACGCTTATGAGGAGAACAGGGTCTTCTACGACTACAGTTAGAGTGCTCACCTGGGCCTTGTAACATCCCAATTTTGAGCTTGTGTTTCAAATGTAAGAAAATGAGTAGAAATTAAAACTTTTCTTACATCCTGTATTTCCTTTTGTACCAAGCAAGTATTGTACAAGAAGTTATGGAAATACGAAGTCACAAGTCTTTTGATCCAAATCTTGAGCTTTCAAAAACAATCTTGTCAAACCTCTGGATCATCTCCTGGAAATATTTTCCCTAAGTTCTTGGGATGGTATGTGACCCCTCTGAAAAGTTTCACAATTTTTAAAAATTGTTTGAATATTTTTGGAGGTCAGTCAAACCAATTCAAAATCTGGTCAAACCTTGGACCAGTGCCTTGTAAATTTTTGGAGGAAAATCCACAGCACCAAAGCCTCTGAAAATTTTATGCTAGGTCCTCGTTTGAGCTAGCAAGCTCTGTAAAATTTTATAATTTTTGGAGTCAGTTCTTTGCCTCAAACAATTCTCCAAGGAGCAGCTCCTTCTAAAACCGGAAAAACTAAATCTGGTTGAGTCGGACTCGGGCTCGGACCGAGCCCAACTCAACCGACTTGGTTGGACCACGTCGCGGCGCCGCACTCGGGCTCAAGCTTTGCGCGCAAGCTGAGCCATTGGATCCCAATCCAATACTCTCGACCTCCCCCTGATCCGAGGAGCTCTTGAGCGCCCTCAGCGCCTTGGGGTGGTCTTAGCCGTGGGATATCCATCGTGTGGCTCACGACCTCCCAGGACCTCCTCGCCCGCGCGCGGACCTCCCCACCCCAAGCAAATCTGGGACGTCCGGGACCTCCTTAGCGCTGTGTTTCTTCCTCACGACCTCCACGAGGTCCGCGCCATGAAATTTCGCACCTCTGTGCATGTGTCGAACCAGGCGGTTGGGAGCGTGGCTTTGTCACTTTGGTCCTTCCCAACGTCTCTTTCTGTCATATATTAAATGTGTCGAGCCCAGCCCTAGAAGTCTTCCCCTACCTACCTGCTCTTGTCAAATCTAGCAAGTCATGGCAGGGGCATGGACCTTGCTCACAGTGGGTTTGCCCTAGCCTTGTCCAAACACCCCGGCTATGTATAGCCAGTGGTTCCTTCCTCCTTCTCTTTCCCCGTCACTTGGTGCTGTTTAGACTCTCTCGGTTGTGAGTGTGAGCCCCAAACTGAGCACCGAGAGCCCCTTCCTTACCTCCATTGTCACCTTTGGAGCTCCTGCGAAGCTCGAGCTCCAGTGGTTCCATCAACGTTCTTGCTGTTTTCCTTGTCATCTCGAGCACCTCGAGCATTCTCTAACTTCTTTGTGGTTGTCCATCGCAGGTGGTCAAGTTGGGGGAGCCGCTTGTCGGGTCGAGGTCGTCTTCTTCTCCTTCGCGCGGCAAACACATCACCGCGGGACTTCGTCGACCTTCTCCAAGTCCCTCCGTCTTCCTCTGGACCTTCCCTACACTCGGGTGAGTTCATTTTAGTCCCTTAGAGCTTAGGGTCTAGCTAGCTTAGCTCGTGGCGCTCGATTTTGTCGTTTCGGTTCTTTGAAAGGCTTGTCCTCCGCCATTCTCGGCTCGCGGCGTTTAAAACGTCGCCGCCGTCGAGTGCCTCGCTAGGTCCGCGACACTATTGCGAGTATATCGGTGCCCTTGGTGGCGCCGCGAGTCCCCATCGCCGGCGGCAAACCGTTGAGCCCGCTCGGGATTTGCCGGTTCAAAACTCCGTTTCGTCATCTTGTTAGGACATCTTAAATGCCCATTTATTACCAATCATCGATGTGTGAGTTGTCTTAGCCGCCACCCTTTGTCATTGTCCAGGAGGTCCGCGCCTTTAATAAACACCTTGGACCTCCTCGGGTTCTTCGTGACCGTCTAGACCTCCCCAAGTTTAGATCTGGACCTTTAGATCTTTCCCGTGAAAACCTTTTAGTATAAGACCTCCCTCGGTCCTTTTGCAAAGACCACCTCTGAGCCACTCCCGAGGTCCTCTTTGTAAAAAAGACCACCCCTTGTCGTGTTGTCAAAACCACCCTCTTGGACCTCTCCGAGGTCCTCTTTGCAAAAGACCTCCCCTTGGTCATTTTTGCAAAGACCACCCTCGGGGTCCTCTTTGTAAAAAGCCACCCCTGGCCTTTTACAAGGAAAACCCCCGCTCAGACCTCCTAGGCTCAATCCTAGCCATTCGCGACCTCCCCGGCTTTAGATCTGAGCGTTAGATTTTATTTGTAAAATCTTTAGTCTAAGGACCTCCCTCCGCGTCGATCTAGACCGTTCAAGACTTCCCGAGGTCTAATCTGAGCCGTCCAGATCTCCTTCCGTTGAAGACTTAGGACCTCCCTCGTTCATCTTGATCGCCCAGGACCTCCCTCTCGGGATCGTGTCCGTTAAAGACCTCCCTCTGGAGATCTAGACCGTTGGAAACCTCCTCCGTGAGCTCTTAGCCGTCTAGACCTCTCTCCGAAGGTTTACCCGTAGGACCTCCCCTAGTGCTCGGGACCGCCAGATCTCGATCCGACGGTCACGACCTCTGTTAGGCGCGTAGACCTCCTTGCGTGCGCTGTGCACGCACTGGTCGTGATCGTTGGATCAGATCTCAGCGGTCCGACCTCCCAGTCGGGAGGAGGTCTTCCGTGCTGTGTGCTGAGTCTGTGGCCTGCGATGCAAGATCGACGCCCACGACCTCTCCTTTGTCTTCGATTCGGTTGGACCTCCGAGAGCTCAAAGTTTCCTAAGTCTTTTCTTGTTTCAAATTTCAAAAGTGCTTAAATTTGTCATTTTAACTCCTTTTGAATGATTCGATTCTTTGTAGCTTTGTTATAGTATGAACTTTAATCGAGAATGAAATTAGGCCTGTTTTGTAGAGAAAATGATTTAAACAGCATGATCTTGTTTAATGAAATATGATGTCTAGAAATTCATGGAAAAATTTGTAAAACACATAACTTCCTCATTGTAGTTGCAAATCGAGCAATCTCAACCTAGTAAATTTGGCTGTAGACATGCTTTAATTTGAACTAGGCTTTGTCTTTTTCATGTCCACGAGAAATGATATATGCTAGTTTTAGAACTTAGAAAAATCATAACTAATTCTTTAGAACTCCAATTTGTGCAAACTCGGTTTTTTGTTGTTAGGATAACCATATCTACCTACCATAAAAATTTTCAAGTCAGAAAACCTCTAGAAAATATTTTTGCTCTGATTACCTAATTATGGCCGAAAATGGGTTTTTAGGTAACATCTTTTGCACCACAAATCCAAATTAGGTTTTTCCAGTTTCTATGTCTAGGTATATTCGTATTCTACCTTATGTATAAATTTCGTCGCATTTGGATAATTTTTGCTTGCTCGTTTGTTTAAGTGTGGCTCGTCTTATTGGTTGTTCTTGGTTCTTTTTGCCTTTCGCCTAGGGTTCGACATTTGCGGTAACCCCGAGAACGACCCTCCACAACAGTTTGAGCAACAGCAAGAAGGCAAGCAGTTTGATCATGTTAATCCCAGTATTTTAAGTATTTATGTTGATTACAAATTCTATGTATGCATTGCTACTTTGTGTTAATAGTTGGCCTAGTAGATGCATTTCCTTGGCAAATGATTATCCTCTACTACCATGAGCCTAGGTTACTTGCTGTGATTTAGAGTTCATGGATGGGCTCTTGTCACTTAGTAGTTGCGAATTAATTGCTTAGCCATGCTTAGTTTCCGGTAGAAACGGGCGGTCATCGACTTGTCGATAACCTTGATCACTTAAAACTTATTATGATTATGATTTCCACCTTGTGCCATGTCTACTTATGAAAACTAAAACTGAAAACAAAATGATTTAGACTTGGGCACAATGGTATGATGGTGTGATTTTGGGTGTGACTGGAATGGTGCCCGGGTCAACAAGGACCGAACATCTTGTTACACTAAACCAAGCATTTTAGCGTGCTAACCACATTAGAGGGTATGGGACCTCTCTTGACTTCGTACTTTGGCGTGTATTGGCTCCGAGTCGCAGGGAGTCGTAGGAGGGATGGTGTTGGGAGCATTGTAGTGTCCGAAAGACTTCACCCGTGATGGGATTTGTTGTCTTTCGGCTTGCAATGTAAGCATATGGGTTTCTATCCATATGAGCGGCTCGTAGTTAATACACAAGATTGGAAATGTCTCGTAGGACTTAGCGTGCGGCATACCTTGATAGTGTGCTTTGTGGCTTGAAGGCGGTGCAAGTGTGGGTACATTGGTACACCTGCAGGTTAAAACTATTCGAATAGCCTCGTCTAGGTTATGGACACGCTTGCAAGGTCTTTCAAGAGTTAGACTACAACCTTTTAAATTAAAACTTGATGGGTGGTGCGAATCGGGGATTCGTGCTATGTTGTGGTGGCTATTGGGATAGTCGCTTCCAGGTGGTTACTTGTATGTATCTTTACTTACTGTTACTTTGATAACAAAACAGATTTGCAAACTTGCTTTTAAAATGTATTACATTATTGCAAATAAAGTTGGCTTCATGCAAAATGAGACATACAACCTCCACCTAAATAAGCTTGCATGTAGTTTATGAATAGGTCTGCTATTCCACACGTCAGTCTTGCGGGTACAAAGACAATCTTTGTACTCAGTTGCTTCGCTTAATTGTTTTGTTACAGAGGAAGAAGGTGAGCCTGAAGGGCCTCACTTTTGTGAGCTGTGTTGTGGTAGCTTGCGGGGCGACTAGCTTGGCGGCCCGGTCGGTTGCCTTGTGGGTGTATGGCTAACCGGTCGACTTTTGTTCTAGCCATCTTATGGCACCTTTTGCTTCCGCCATCTTTCTTGTATATTGCTCTATTTGGCCGGTCGGCTCTTTTGTAATAACTTTACTTTATGTATGTCAGTGTTGAACTTAGTAATATATGTTGTATGGAAATGATGTGTAATGTTGTGATGATGTGCATATGCTGCAATTCTGGGAAGCATATGACCATCGAGGCTTAAAATGTTTAATTAGTAACGCTAGAACCATTTGGAGGTTAAGTGTTACTAGTTAAATATTCCGGGTCCTCACAAAGTTGGTATCAGAGCCATACTGACCGTAGAAACCCCTAGCTTGGTCGCCTCTAGAATATTTTGAAAACTTACTTTCAAAAGGTTTGTAAAACTTAAGTAAGTTCTCTAATTTTACTCCTTACCTGTCTTAGCTTGCTCATCTCACCTTACTCTCACTTAAGTTTGAAAAAGTTGTTCCTCTCTTCCTTTCAAAAATTAGCCTCTATCGATTAACTTGGTTTTGGGAGAAACATGAGAGCTTGGAGAAAGGAATTTGGACAGCTAGCTAGTGGTTAGTAATTAAGGTAGGAAATGAGAGGTAAATTCAACTAAAACTTGTGGGAATGAAAGGGTAAGAAGTGATATGAGATTAGCTAATGCCTATACTCTATTAGGTGGTTATACCTTGATTTTTGGACTGTTTTGAGCTAGAATTTAGTTCTGAAAATTTTGGGTTTCTCACACGATTACTCGTTCTTCCATACGGGTTAGTCGTTTCAGGAAGTCGATTTGGTGATTTTTGGTCCTGTGCTCTTGGTGGTTATTCCTGAGCCCTTTTTATTGAGTTTGGATTTCTTTGCTTTCTTTTTATCTCGGGCTTGTAGCTAACTCATCTTAGTGAATCAGGATGGCTGGTGGGTCACGTAGTGGCCGGAATCAGCCGGGTAGTCCCGATGAGGAGCTTCCCCCTCCTCCGACCATGGCGGAAGTCCTCATGCAGATTGAACGCAATCGTTCGGAGGACCGTAGGGTGTTGGAGGTTATCGCGAGGAACACCTCCACTCCCTCTGGTGCCTCTGGATCCGGAAGTGGTCACCAGTCTCGTGGGGGACTTGCGGAGTTCCTTCGCACGCAGCCTCCCACCTTCTCCCGGTCCGAGGATCCCTTGGACGCAGAGCGGCCGCGCTGCGTGCGGTTGGCGAGCTCGGCGTTGCTCGATGCGAGGAGCGGGGCGGGCACTTTTCGCATCCCATCGGTGGAGGGTGCGGCACTCTCATGGTAGGAGAATTTTTCGCCATGCGGCCGCGGACACGTGGTCTCGTGGGAGGAGTTCCGTCGATTTTCCGTCGGGCCCATGTCCCCGCCGGCTGATGAAGTGAAGAAGAAGGAGTTCCTTGCGCTCAAGCAGGCGCAAATCGTGATGAGTACCTCCATGAGTTCAACCATTTGGCGAGGTGCGCTCTGCCGAGGTGGCCGATGAGGCCAAGCAGAGAAGTTCGTGGAGGGCTTGTCTGAGGAACTTCAGGACAAGCTCTCTATTGTGGACTTCCCCGACTTCCAGACCTTGGTGGACAAGGCCATCATCGCCGAGCACAAGGCGAGAGCGCTGGCGAGTCATAGCGCAAGTGGGAGGCCCCGGTGCGCACAGCCGGCCTCATTCGTCCGTGTTGGACTGCACGGTGGCCGTCCTCAGGCTTCCCTACCGCCGAGGCCTTCGGCACCAGCTCCGCGTCCTCCGCCGGCCGTGACTCAGTCACGTGCTCCTGCGACCCAGCAGCAGGGTGTTCCCCTCAACCCCGCGGCCGACGTCACCTGCTTCTACTGCCACAACAAGGGCCACTACGCGAGTAGTTGTCCTAAGAAGACTGGAGCGGCCCCTCGTCCTAATGGAGGACGCGGGCAAGGGAGTGGTCACCCACCTGACCAGAAGACCCCGGGCTTGGAGAGCGGCCGAGTCAACCACATCTCGGCTGAGGAGGCACAGGAGGCGCCCGACGTGGTGTTGGGTACGCTCCTTGTTAATTTGCATCCTGCTACAGTTTTATTTGACTCTGGGGCCTCGCATTCTTTTATTTCGAGGTCGTTTCTTTGTTGATTGTGGACTTCATTGTGTTCCTTTGAGGTTCCATCGCTCATTCGCTCTCGGGTTGAAATGAGAGCGACCAAGTATCTTGGGGTGTTCCTATCCACATCGAAGGAGTGGGATTCTTGGCGAATCTTATCCTACTCGACTCGGCGCTTGGATGTGATTCTTGGCATGGATTGGTTGTCCCAACACTTGGGGCAAATCGATTGTGGGAAGATTGTCTACCTCACGATCCTTGGTGAACAGGTTGGGTTTCGCGCGATTGCGAGAACCCCATCTTTATGCCCTTGAAGCAAAGCCGGCATTGGAGATTCACGACGTCCCCATCGTGTGCGACCGCGGATGTCTTTCCGAAGACTTGCCGGGATGCCTCTGTTCGAGATCTGAGTTTGTGATCGAGTTGCTGCCTGCATCGCCCCTATTTCTAAGAGGCGATCGCATGCCTCCTAATGAGTTGGAGGAGTGAAGAAGCAGCGGGTGAGCTGCAAGAGAAGGGTTTCATTCGTCCTAGCTCATCTCCTTGGGGTTGTCGATTATTTTTGTGAAGAAGAAGGACAAGACCTTGCGCATGTGTGTTGATTACCGTCAAGCTTAATGAAGTGACGGTGAAGAACAAGTATCCTTTGCCCGTATTGATGATCTTTTCGATCGGTTTACGGAGCGCGTGTCTTCTCAAGATTGACTTGAGATTGGGCTATCATCAAGTCGAGGATCGGGCGAGGATATTCGAAGAGCGCCTTTGCTACTCGTTATGGTCTTTACGAGTACACCGTCATGTCTTTTGGTTTGACTAATGCTCTGCTTTATTCATGAATCTTATGAACTCGGTATTCATGGAGTATTTGGATAGGTTTGTGGTGGTATTCATCGATGATATCCTTATCTACTCCAAGAGTGAAGAAGAGCATCTTGAGCATCTTAAGCTTGTGTTGGGCAAGCTGCGTGAGCACCGATTGTATGCCAAATTCAGCAAGTGCGAGTTACGGTTGAAGGAAGTGGCATTCTTAGGCCATGTTCTTTCGGCGAGGGTGTGGTGTGGATCCTAGCAAGGTCGGTGATGTGCTATCTTGGGGTCGCCCAAGTCGGTCACCGATGTGCGAGTTTTCTTGGTTTGGTGGCTACTATCGCGCTTCATCGAGAATTTCTCCAAGATTGCAAAGCCTATGGTGAACTGCTCAAGAAAGACAAGAGGTTTGAGTGGTCATTGCTTGTGATGTGAGTTTTGGGAACTCAAGAAGCGGTTGACCTCACCCAGTGCTTGTTCTCCCGATATTCGCAAGAGTTTTGATATCTATTGTGATGCTTCTCGTCGGGGTCTTGGTTGTGTTCCTATGCGGGAAGGCAAGGTTGTGGCCTATGCATCGCGGCAATTGAGGCCTCATGAACTCAACTATCCTACTCATGACTTGGAGTTAGCTGCGTGGTTCATGCACTCAAGATTTGGCGGCATTATCGATTGGTAACCGTTGTGAGGTGTATTCGACCACAAGAGCTTGAAGTACTTGTTCACCCGACGGATCTGAACCTCGAGCGCGGAGATGGTTGGAATTGATCAAGGATTATGACATGGGTATTCGGTACCATCAGGCAAGGCCAATGTAGTGGCAGATGCGCTTAGTCGAAAGGTGTATTGCAACATGTTGATGCTCCAAGAGCAGCAGCCTGCGCTCATTTCTGAATTTCAGCGCCTTAATTTGGGGTTGATCGAGCACAGTTCTCTTGCTACCTTGGTTGTGCAACCAACCTTGGTGGACCAAATCAAGGCGGCACAGCAGTCAGATGTTGGCGTGAGTCAAATCAAGCAGAACATCAAGGATGGGATAGCCAAGTGCTTTTCAGAGGATGAGCATGGCGTTGTGTGGTTTGGGCAGCGTCTTGTGGTTCCTAAGGTCATGGAATTGCGGGATTTGATCCTCCGCGAAGCCCATGATTCTCCTTTGTCCATTCATCCCGGGGCTGCCAAGATGTATCAGGACCTTCGTCAGAGATTCTAGTGGACCCGAATGAAGCGAGATTGCGAGTTCGTTCGAGTGCGGCGTGTCTTTGTCGTGTGAAGGCGAGCATCGGCGTCCGGCGAGCCTTCTTCAGCCTTTGCGGTGCGAGTGGAAGTGGGATTCGTTGGCATGGACTTCATCACCGGATTGCCCGCTCGTCCAAGGGAATGATGCTATTTGGGTCGTGATTGACCGGTTGACTAAAGTGGCACATTTCCTTCCGTCAAGACTCGGCCGTGTGGGGCCTTTGGCGAACTTTATGTCTCGAGGATTGTGAGTCTTCACGGTGTCAAGGCGATTATTTTCGATCGTGGTGCGCTTTTCACCTCGCGGTTTTGGCATAGTGCGCAGAGGCTATGGGGACCGCCTTCACTTGATCTGACCTTTCATCCTCGGGATGATGGTCGACGAGCGAGTCAACCAAGTGTTGGAAGATATGCTCCGTGCTTGTGTTCTTTCCTATGGGAAGAAGTGGAGAAATGCCTACCTTTTTTGAGTTCTCCTACAACAACGGCTATCGAGCGATCTTGGCATGGCACCGTTTGAGGCTTTGTATGGGAGAAGGTGTAGAACCCGTTGAAGCCCAGTCGAGGCGGCGCGGCGGTTTTCGCCCGAGTCGATTAATGAGGCAAAGCCGGGACCGATTGATTCGCGAGCATCCGCACACGGCGATCCGAGCGAGAAGAGCTACGCGGTCGCCGTCGCCGTGAGTTGAGCTTTGAGCCCAATGACTTTGTGTATCTCAAAGTCTCTCACTTGAAGGGTCATCAGCGTTTTGGCATCAAGGCAAGTTGGCTCCTCGATATGTTGGGCCTTATCGCATCATCGAGAGAGTTGGGCTGTTGCTACAGGTTGGAGCTACCGGTGCACTTGAGGTGTGCATGATGTGTTCCATGTGTCACACACGAAGAAGTGCCTCAGTGTCCCGGCGAGGAAGGTCCGTTGGAGGTTCTCGATGTGCGGAGAATTTGACCTACCGCGAGCATCTGTTCGTATTCTTGAGAATCGAGCGGAGAACAAGGAACCGTGTCATCAAGTTCCATAAGGTTGAGTGGTCAAACCATTACGAAGATGAGGCAACTTGGGAGCGAGAAGATCGCCTTTGTGCAGATTTTCCTTCTTTCTTCTCGAGTAAGCGGAATCTGGTCGAGATTCTTGTAAGGGGAGAGTTGTAACATCCCGATTTTGAGCTTGTGTTTCAAATGTAAGAAAATGAGTAGAAATTAAAACTTTTCTTACATCCTGTATTTCCTTTTGTACCAAGCAAGTATTGTACAAGAAGTTATGGAAATCTGAAGTCACAAGTCTTTTGATCCAAATCTTGAGCTTTCAAAAACAATCTTGTCAAACCTCTGGATCATCTCACGGAAATATTTTCCTAAGTTCTTGGGATGGTATGTGACCCCTCGAAAAGTTTCACAATTTTTAAAAATTGTTTGAATATTTTGGAGGTCAGTCAAACCAATTCAAAATCTGGTCAAACCTTGGACCAAAGTGCCTTGTAAATTTTGGAGGAAAATCCACAGCACCAAAGCCTCTGAAAATTTTATGCTAGGTCCTCGTTTGAGCTAGCAAGCTCCTGTAAAAATTTTATAATTTTGGAGTCAGTTCTTGCCTCAAACAATTCTCAAGGAGCAGCTCCTTCTAAAACCGGAAAAACTAAATCTGGTTGAGTCGGACTCGGGCTCGGACCCGAGCCCAACTCAACCGACTTGGTTGGACCACGTCGCCAGCGCCGCACTCGGGCTCAAGATTTTGCGTGCGCAAGCTGAGCCATTGGATCCCAATCCAATACTCTCGACCTCCCCGATCAGAGGAGCTCTTGGCGCCCTCGGCGCAGGGTGGTCTTAGCCGTGGGATATCCATCGTGTGGCTCACGACCTCCCAGGACCTCCTCGCCCGCGCGTGGACCTCCCCACCGCAAGCAAATCTGGGACGTCCAGGACCTCCTTGGCGCTGTGTTTCTTCCTCACGACCTCCCTGAGGTCTGCCCGCCATGAAATTTCGCACCTCTGTGCATGTGTCGAACCAGGCGGTTGGGAGCGATGGCTGTCACTTTGGTCCTTCCCAACGTCTCTTTCGTCATACATTAAATGTGTGAGAGCCCGACCCTAGAAGTCTTCCCTACCTACTGCTCTTGTCAAATCTAGCAAGTCATGGCGGGGCATGGACCTTGCTCACGGTGGGTTTGCCTAGCCTTGTCCAAACACCCGGCTATGTATAGCAGTGGTTCCTTCCTCCTTTTCTTTCCCGTCACTTGGTGCTGTTTAGACTCTCTCGGTTGTGAGTGTGAGCCCCAAACCTGAGCACCCGAGAGCCCCTTCCTTACCTCCATTGTCACCTTTGGAGCTCCCTGCCGAAGCTCGAGCTCCAGTGGTTCCATCAACGTTCTTGCCTGTTTTCCTTGTCATCTCGAGCACCTCGAGCATTCTCTAACTTGCTGTGGTTGTCCATCGCAGAGGTGGTCAAGTTGGGGAGCTGCGTGTCGGGGTCGAGGTCGTCTTCTTCTCCTTCGCCGGCAAACACATCACCGCGGGACTTCGTCAACCTTCTCCAAGTCCCTCCGTCTTCCTCTGGACCTTCCCTACACTCGGGTGAGTTCATTTTAGTCCCTTAGAGCTTAGGGTCTAGCTAGCTTAGCTCGTGGCGCTCAGTTTTGTCGTTTTCTGTTGCCGAAAGGCTTGTCCTCCGCCATTCTCCGGCTCGCCAGCGTTTAAGGCCGTCGCCGCCGTGGAGAGTGCCTCCGCTAGGTCCGCGACACTATTGCGAGTATATCGGTGCCCTTGGTCGGCGCCGGCGAGGTCCCCATCGCCGGCGGCAAACCGTTGAGCCCGCTCGGGATTTTGCCGGTTCAAAACTCCCGTTTTCGTCATCTTGTTAGGACATCTTAAATGCCCATTTATTACCAATCATCGATGCAGTGAGTTGTCTTAGCCGCCACCCTTTGCCATTGTCAGGAGGTCCCGCCTTTAACAACACCTTGGACCTCCTCGGGGTTCTTCGTGACCGTCTAGACCTCCCAAGTTTAGATCGGACCTTTAGATCATTCCATGAAAACCTTTTAGTATAAGACCTCCTCGGTCCTTTGCAAAGACCACCTCTGAGCCACTCCCGAGGTCCTCTTTGTAAAAAGACCACCCCTTGTCGTGTTGTCAAAACCACCCTCTCGGACCTTTCAGAGGTCATCTTTACAAAAGACCTCCCCTTGGTCATTTTGCAAAGACCACCCTCGAGGTCCTCTTTGTAAAAGCCACCTGGCCTTTTACAAGGAAAACCCCGCTCAGACCTCTAGGCTCAATCCTGGCCGTTCGCGACCTCCCGGCTTTAGATCGGCGTTAGATTTTATTTGTAAAATCTTTAGTCTCGAGACCTCTCTCGCGTCGATCTAGACCGTTCAAGACTTCCGAGGTCTAATCTGAGCCGTCGGATCTCCTTAGTTGAAGACTTAGGACCTCCTCGTTCATCTTGATCGCCGGGACCTCCTCTCGGGATCGTGTCAGTTAAAGACCTCCCTCGGAGATCTAGACCGTTGGAAACCTCCTCAGTGAGCTCTTAGCCGTCTAGAACTCTCTCAGAAGGTTTACGTAGGACCTCCCCTAGTGCTCGGGACCGCGGATCTCGATCCAGCGGTCACGACCTCTGTTAGCGCGTGAGACCTCCTTGCGTGCGCTGTGCACGCACCGGTCATGATCGTTGGATCGATCTCAGCAGTCGAGACCTCCCGGTGCGGGAGGAGGTCTTCCGTCTTGTTGTGCCGAGTGCGTGGCCTGCGATGCAAGATCGGCGGCCCGACCTCTCCTTTGTCTTCGATTCGGTTGGACCTCCGAGAGCTCAAAGTTTCCTAAGTCTTTTCTTTGTTTCAAATTTCAAAAGTGCTTAACTTTGTCATTTTAACTCCTTTTGAATGATTCAGTTTACGTAGCTTTGTTATAGTATGAACTTTAATCGAGAATGAAATTAGGCCTGTTTTGTAGCAGAAAATGATTTAAACAGCATGATCTTGTTTAATGAAAGATGATGTCTAGAAATTCATGGAAAAATTTGTAAAACACATAACTTCCTCATTTGTAGTTGCAAAGTGAGCAATCTCAACCTAGTAAATTTGGCTGTAGACATGCTTTAATTTGAACTAGGCTTTGTCTTTCATGTCACTGAGAAATGATATATGCTAGTTTTAGAACTTAGAAAAATCATAACTAATTCTTTAGAACTCCAATTTGTGCAAACTCAGTTTTGCTGTTGTTAGGATAACCATATCTACCTACCATAAAAATTTTTAAGTCCAGAAAACCTCTAGAAAATATTTTTGCTACAGTACCTAATTATGGCGAAAATGGGTTTTAGGTAACATCTTTTGCACCACAAATCCAAATTAGGTTTTCAGTTTCTATGTCTAGGTATATTCGTATTCTACCTTATGTATAAATTTAAGTCGCATTTGGATAATTTTTGCTTGCTCGTTTGTTTAAGTGTGGCTCGTCTTATTGGTTGTTCTTGGTTCTTTTGCCTTTCGCCTAGGGTTCGACATTTGCGGTAACCCGAGAACGACCCTCCACAACAGTTTGAGCAACGACAAGAAGGCAAGCGGTTTGATCATGTTAATCCCATATTTTAAGTATTTATGTTGATTACAAATTCTATGTATGCATTGCTACTTTGTGTTAATAGTTGGCCTAGTAGATGCATTTCCTTAGCAAATGATTATCCTCTACTACCATGAGCCTAGGTTACTTCTGTGATTTAGAGTTCATGGATGAGCTCTTGTCACTTAGTAGTTGCGAATTAATTGCTTAGCCATGCTTAGTTTCCGGTAGAAAGCAGGCGGTCATCGACTTGTCGATAACCTTGATCATAAAACTTATTATGATTATGATTTCCACCTTGTGCCATGTCTACTTATGAAAACTAAAACTGAAAACAAAATGATTTAGACTTGGGCACAATGGTATGATGGTGTGATTTTGGGTGTGGATGGAATGGTGCCGGGTCAACAAGGACCGAACATCTTGTTACACTAAACCAAGCATTTTAGCGTGCTAACCACATTAGAGGTATGGGACCTCTCTTGACTTAGTACTTTGGCGTGTATTGGCTCAGTCGCAGGAGTCGTAGGAGGGATGGTGTTGGGAGCATTGTAGTGTCAGAAAGACTTCACCGTGATGGGATTTGTTGTCTTTCGACTTGCAATGTAAGCATATGAGTTTCTATCCATATGAGCGGCTCGTAGTTAATACACAAGATTGGAAATGTCTCGTAGGACTTAGCGTGCGGCATACCTTGATAGTGTGCTTTGTGGCTTGAAGGCGATCTGAAGTGTGGGTACATTGGTACACCTGCAGGTTAAAACTATTCGAATAGCCTCGTCTAGGTTATGGACACGCTTGGCAAGGTCTTTCAAGAGTTAGACTACAACCTTTTAAATTAAAACTTGATGGGTGAGTGCGAATCGGGATTAGTGCTATGTTAATGGTGGCTATTGGGATAGTCGCTTCCGGTGGTTACTTGTATGTATCTTTACTTATTTGTTACTTTGATAACAAAACAGATTTGCAAACTTGCTTTTAAAATGTATTACATTATTGCAAATAAAGTTGGCTTCATGCAAAATGAGACATACAACCTCCACCTAAATAAGCTTGCATGTAGTTTATGAATAGGTCTGCTATTCCACACGTCAGTCTTGCGGGTACAAAGACAATCTTTGTACTCAGTTGCTTCACTTAATTGTTTTGTTGCGAGAGGAAGAAGGTGAGCACGAAAGGCCTCACTTTTGTGAGTGTGTTGTGGTAGCTATGGGCGACTAGCTTAGCGGCTGTCGGTTGCCTTGTGGGTGTATGGCTAACCGGTCGACTTTTGTTCTAGCCATCTTATGGCACCTTTTGCTTCCGCCATCTTTCTTGTATATTGCTCTATTTGGCCGGTCGGCTCTTTTGTAATAACTTACTTTATGTATGTCAGTGTTGAACTTAGTAATATATGTTGTATGGAAATGATGTGTAATGTTGTGATGATGTGCATATCTGCAGTGCAGGAAGCATATGACCATCGAGGCTTAGAATGTTTAATTAGTAACGCTAGAACCATTTGGAGGTTAAGTGTTACTAGTTAAATATTCCGGGTCCTCATAGGCCTATTCTGTCAAACACGTTCTGCCAAGGCGGATCGTCTTCTTGGCAAAGGATGTTGCTGAGACAGCGATTGTCTAGAGGTAGAGTGGTTTACCCTAGTACTGCTATGAGACCTTGATGAATGCAAAAGACTCTATACTTCTGCAACAGCCTCTTGCAAGTCAGCAGCCAATGAACGAATGCCCAGAATATCCTGTTAATTGTTTTCTCCCATCTAATGGTTAGCAATGGCACCTGAGAGTACACGAACACAGTCGACGGGAGTCTTTGCTTGCGAAGGAGAAGATATAATATTTAAATCCCTTACCGTCGTCCTTGGGCGGCCTAGGTGAAGTTGGCGGACGCTGGTCGCCACTCACGTTGGTGATAGGCCTCCTGGTTATGCTCGGTAGGCTGCCTTGGTATTGGTGACGAGCCTCCTCCATTGCCTTCTTCTTAGTGGCGAGAAGTTGATTGTTGAGTTGTTCCTGCGCTAAACATTCAACCTGCTCCTAAGCCTCATGTTGTTCATGTGCCGCTCGTTGCTCGTCGGTCTCATTGATGGCTACACATGCACGAAAGTCAGAGAAAATGAAGGGCGGGAACATCTCATCGTCATCAGAGGAGGGGTAGTAATCGAGATCTCGAGGTAGTAGTTGGACATCTCAGCTAGATCCATTATTATGACACCATATCGAGCATCATCCTTGTCATGTAGCAACAACAACTTCACCTTAGGCTCGCGCTCTGTCCAGTCCGAGAAGCATTTCACCTGCCTATTGGTCTTCTTCGTCACACCGGGACCATCTGTGGGTAATTGGGGCAAGGATTCGAGGATATTTTCAGCACTTGTGGCAGACTTCTTCGCTGCCTCTCTTCTGTGGGTCCTCGTCCACTCACCTAGAGTTTTTCAGGCTACTTTGAACTTTCTGTGTTGCTTCTAGTTGCACAACCACTTGAAAAGATTCATCAAGTTCTTGTTGTGAACTACTTGTAAAAGTTTGCACCCATTTGCCTCATACACCACCTACTCTACAGATCCACTTATGGAAGTGGCTCATGTTCCCCTTGCTGCAGCTGAGTTATTGCACTGAACAGGATGGCATGGTGGTCAAGTGTGACACATATGTTGGGACGGCCCCATACAACAGAAATCTTCATGTTCCTTAGATACCACAACCAAATGTCTGTGTTCTCGCTTTCGGTGAATGCAAATGCTACGGGAAGAACCAAGTTGTTCCCGTTTGTCGTAATTGCATAAAGTATATGCCCCTTGTATTCCAAGTCAGGAACGTGCCATCCACGTACAAGATCGTACGACAATGCCAGAATGCATTGATGCATGCACCAAAGGCGAAGAAAGCTCGCTTTAGTACCCTGTACCTGGTGAATCACAGATGCATGGAATATTGAATGTCAACATGAGTACCAGGTAGGGGTGGGCGTGGATCACTCCAACCCAATGGACCAGCGATCCGCTCCAAAAAATTCAGTCAAATGGGCCACCGGTTCGATCCAAAAGACCAAATGGGCCACCGGTCCATAACCTAAAGCTCCCTTGGATCGGTCGGATCGACCCTACGCGCAAGCCTCCTCCGGTCCTCCCCTGAGTTCCTCTCCTCCAGACTTCCACACCTCCTGCCTCCACCCCGCCACCGCTGGAGCCGCCGCCTCCGGCGCGCCCCGCTTCGATCCTCCGACCCGCCGTCTCCATCCCTCCACTCTATCGCGCCCCCGTCTCCATCCCTCCACCCGTGCGCAGACAAGAAGGGAAGAAGAAGCGACCATGAAGCGGGTGGCCGAGCACGAGCAGCAAGAGAGGAAGACGGTGACGGTAGGCGGTGGGGCTGGAGGATCAAGGCGGATCGAAGGTGGGAGCGAGGAGGAGGGCGGCAGCGGCGGCGAGATCTAGATTCAAGAAGGACGGCAAGGCTGTTCTTCGTCATCGCTGGTAGCAAGGGCTACGATGGTGATGTCTCCGGCGGCAAGGCTCTCTGCCGCGATGAGGTCTCCGGCTACACCGATTGCCTCGTCGGTACCCCTAACGGTGAGTTGTTGCTACACCGATGAGGTCTTCGGTTGTTGTTGAGTTGTCAAGAAAGGGCGGGAGTAGTAATCATCTTGATGTGTTTGGTTTTGGATTTTTGAGTTCTGTCATGATTTCTTGGTGGCGGATCATTACGACAACAAATAGGTCGATAACTGAGCGGTTAGGAAATTTTTATGTTCTTCTGTCTTGTTTTTGATGGGTTTGTGCGAGTATCAAATTCTCAATCTCCCTTGTCAGATGCTCTGCGTTACAAGTGGTGAAAAGTCTTGCCCAAACTAGGCGACATTCTGATGTTCTTGCCCAAATTTTGATGGGTTTGTGCGAGTATCAAATTCTGATGTTCTTCTATCTTGTTGTCCGTAAGGTTGGTTTTGTAGAATGCTTGATTAAGGCTCAGTTGGATTCAGTAGCTAACGACATCATGATTAAAAGTTAAAACAACCTCAATTCCACTTATACTATTAGTGTTACACCCTTCATGGATTTTGCTTCTGGTTTGGTCTTCAAAACAACTCATTGCCATCATTAAATCTCTCTCTGTGTTTTTTTCAAGACGAAGTATCATGATGGACTATCAAGGCTAAACTGGAACATATCTTGATTGACCCGGTTGAAGACCTTTTGGTTGTATGCAGATATCAGGACATGAACCTTTTTGTTGCAAAAGATGGTTAATGAAGCTCTAGCTATTGCTTATGCATTTTGCAAGACAACTCTTGCTTCGTGTAATCATGTAATGCTCATATCAGGAACTATTGATGTTGTGATTAACAACATGATAAGCATGGTAGGAATTTTGTATGATGGCTTATCAGATTGCCAGATTTCTGAATAACTTTTGTATGATGTTGTGATTATCAGATTTCTAAATAATTTTTGGAATGCTTATCAATAAACCTTCTTTGTATAGCGGCTTCAAGTTGATGAAATTGTTAGCCTAGACATGGTAAGTATGTGACAAAAACATAGACATGTACAAGCGGATCGACCCATATGATCCGGTGGGTCATAAGGGCCACTGCAGCAAACTCAAAACGGTTGACCCCTTAACCCCTTCTTAATCCATGGGCCACACGGGGCAGAGCCGATCCGGACCGGAGCGATCCACGCCCACCCCTAGTACCAGGATTCCTATCCTGTATAACTCGGAGTTGATCCGGCAGGTTGTGGTATGAGTCCTCGAACGTACCGAATCTTTCTTGTAATACTTTTGATTTGCCCTCAATGCCTTAGCATAACCGATTGTGTATTGGAACTTTGACTCTATTGCCCGAATGATAGATCACGGCTCGAAATACAGGCTATCCACAATCTCGCCGTACATGACATTCACAATTAAGCATGATGACACGTTATTGTGGGATTGCATTGATTCAAAGACGACACATGTGTGAGGGATTACTATAGAGCATTTTCAATAGGTGTCTCACTTAGGCTGGAATGCGTGCACTCGCCAAGGGCATTCCGGTATCTCGCACTTCAATTCGTTGCACCAGGGGTTCTAATTGAACCGGTGATAGTGCCCTATATTTAATTTTTTTAAAAAATTTATGTCTAGAGAATTCTGCCTAAAGATTAAGTGTATTTCACAAAGTTTTTTTAGTAATTCCTTGTAGTGTCCGCGTAGTTCGGAATCCAAAATTGGAGAAGATAACAAAATGTAAAGTAGAGAATGCGAGATGACAACGCAATTTGGAACACGAGTTCGGCGATGCAGTAACACAAATAGCCCCCTTCGGAGCAAAATGAAAAAAATATATTTGGGTTTCAGGTTGCCATACGTGTTGTTGTCCTGATTGTGTTGTTCGTGGAACCGATTCCTTTGGAAAAATATTACATAATATCCCATTGGAAGAAGTTGCATCGCATCTCCGGCTGCCATTATGCGTAGATGTAGTTAGGGTGTAATATCCCATTTTATTAAATGTGTATTTAATGAATTAGAAAAGAATTCATAATCTGAATTTGTTGGGGAAATAGTTATGGGCCGTCGACGCATACCCAATAGTTGGGACGATCATCAACAAAAGAGGGAGAGGGGGAGAAACCCTAGCTGTACTACAGCACCAGTTACTGTAGCACGACCCTCCTAGTGTCTCCTCCCATGGCAGCCCTAGTGCCTCCATTCCCTTGGTGCTGCCGGCCAAGGGAGAGAGGAAGAAGACGGGGAGAAGAAGGAAGAAATGGGGGATTTTTGTGGAGACTTCTCCGTGTTCTTCGCTGCACTGTCGTGGTTCCAAGGGTATGATCAGATCTCCCTGGTTGTGTTTAGCACTTTTGCTTGTTGGGAGAATTGGGTAGTAGATCGGGTATTCGGTTTTTTTGAATTGCTTTGTAGTTTAGGATATTTTTAGTACAAAATTTGAGGATGTCATCTCTTGGAGATTTGTAGATGAATTCATTATCTTTCTGTAGAGTATGATTTTTACAGTTCTGCACAGAATTTTCTGGCAGATTGTAGCAATCGTAGTAATTGATAGATTAAAAATAGATAACGGTCGAATTAGGGTTGTTGACCAACATGACTTGTGTAGATAATTCTTTTAGGTTTCCAGAATGTCAAAGAATGCAATTTTTGGATCAACCAAATGAAATTTATGGTTATTTCAATTCTACTATCCAGAAGGTCTGTCAGATTTTGACAATGTTTGTAATCTGTTTGTTAAAATTAGATAAAAGCTAAATTAGGATATCTTGCCAACTTAACTATTGTAGAAAATTTTGTAAGCTTTCTAGAGAGACCAAGAATGCATTTGTTTGATAAGCAAATGAGAGTTATGGATATTAGAATGTTGCTGTTTAGTATCGAGCTACTGCTAGTTCGTCGTTTTGCTTGAGTAGATTAAATATATGAAATGTTAGATTTTGGAGTGCAGATAAGAGTATTGTGAGTAAGCATTGTTATATTTTGTCAAAGCTATTTTGGATAGCCATTATTACTAAACCAATGATTTGCAATGATTTGCTCATAAATGTTGTCCTAACGACAATACGCAGAGCTACGACGTCCGACAAAAACCCGAGGGCGAACAACGGCTTGTCGCCGGTGATGAGGACCTTGCCGGCGCCAACCAAGGGCACCACTAAGTGCACAATAGTATTGTGCACCCACTGGGACCACTCATGATGGCGGCAACGACTTAGAACACCGACGAGCCGGAGAGAGGCGGCGATGACTAATACGGCTAAACTCGAAAAGCAAGAATGAGCTCCGCATTGTTTTGAGAAGCAGGTGCCCAAGCCTCTAGGGACTAATAAGAGGTTACCTGAGGACGGAGAAGGCAAGAAAATAGTCGGAGGAGCTCCGGCGACCAAGTATATTGCCGGACTTGGGGAAGATGATGGAGATAGGGAGGTCTGAGCAAATCCAAAGTGAAGGAATGGTAGGGTTAGTTGCAATAGGGCCTAAAGAGGGCCCAAGAACAAGGGATTGGGAAAAGAATGTTCTTACCGGAGTTGAGGAAGAAAGGGGTTGAATTCAGCTCAATTTGAACAAACCCCAATTTGACAATCTCTGTGAAGGTCAAACAAAATAAGTTAGTGGAAATACTCAAGGTGATCAGAGGAAGAAGTTGACACGCCAAGAGTTGCAATTGAACCACTGGAGCCCTGATGCCACCGAGGAGCTCCAAGGTCCAGTAATGGCGAAAAGGGGTTCTCGGGTGTTTGAGCTCAAGTGACAGAGATGAGAGCTAGGGTTGCAAGGTGGTGTCTAAAAGAAGCCAAGGAGGAGCTCAAGGGTCCTTTATCCGAGTCAAGGTCTTGCCATGGGCGCACTCGAATTGACGGGGGCAGGTAGAAGGGGGACTTTGGGGGCAAAGGTTCTGACTCGCATTTAATGTTGGCAGTAAAGAGTCGTTGACAAGGACAAAGAATTGACAAAACACTGCTCCTCCTCTGCCATAGCGCACGCGCACGAGGAAGGTGATGATGACTAGGCTCAGAGGTCCCACCAGTCAGTGAACGAGCCCAAGGTGGACTGGTCAGAAGAACATAACGTTTAGGTTAAGTCCGGAGATTGAGTTGGGGAGGTCTTGACGGTTGGATTTGAAATGAAGGGCCGTGATTTAAAGTGAGGTTCGGAAGTCCTAATGTTCAAGGAGATCTAAGACACAGTTCAAGACATGGACGGCCCACGATCACCCAAACGCTAACAGAGGTGGTCGCCAAGGGTGGTCTGGAGGGTTGTCTTTGCAAAAGACCAGCGGGGTGGTCTGTGCAAAAACACTGAAGGTGGTCTGAGAGGAGGTATTCTGGAGGTCTTTTGAGGAGGTCTTTGCAACCGACCCAAGGTGGTCTTTACAAAGATACAAAGGGTGGTCCAAGGGGAGGTCCAAAAGGGTGGTCTTTGTAAAAAGACGCGAGGTGGTCGTGACCTAGGGTAGTCTAAACGAGAGGGAGGTATGGGAGCTCCCGAAGATCTCAGCGGTAGGCAGGAGATCCAACGGCTGACATTGATCGCGCCAAAAGGACTGAGCCTGAGCGCGCTAAGAGGTTGGGTTCGACCAAGAGACTGAGTCTGACTCGAACCCAAACAGAAAAGGTTGACTTAGGGTTTGAAATTGAGCTGAAAACTTTGAGGGATTTTTAGAGGTAGCAAACTAACTCCAAAATTTCTGAAATTTTTACAGGAGCTTGCTAACTCTAGGATTGACCTCGCGTAAAATTTCTAGAGTTTTTTTTATGCAGAGCATTTTTCTCTAGAAATTTTGCAAGGTTCTAAGTTAAGGTTTGACCAAGGGTCAATAGGTTTGACTGCCTCTTAAAATATTCAAACAATTTCTAAAAATTATGAAACTTTTCAGAGGGGTGACACAACCAAGGAAAAATATTTTCAAGGAGTTGAACACAAGATTTTCGATAAGGAGTTGATTACTTTCAGTCAAATGGAAGATTTAGGTTTTTGATTTCCCACAATTTCTTTACAAGAATTACAGAAAAGTTCAAAAACTTCAAGATGCAAGAAATTTTTTAATTTCTACGTATTTTCTTATATTTGAAACACAAGCCAAGAATTGGGATGTTACATTTACCGCCAGACCAACCTACAAAGAAAGCTAGTCCGACACACACCGTTGGACCTGAAGACGGCGAACCGCTCATAAATGTGTTCTACTTGGTAGTCCACACCTCCATCTTGTCACAAAGCCTAACCTATCAATCTGAACATCAATGTCGAGACTCCATAACCTTCTAAGTTAGGCCCGTCCCATCAGGCATGTGGTCGTACAGTAAGGCTCAGTTCAATGGCGTACAAAGTCAAGTCCTTAATCGACCAAGGCAAGACTTCTATTTTCTAACTATGCCACAAAGATTATCATTCCCATTCACAAAGTCCACCATATCACTTAGTATCCACCACTTGCCTCAGTCTAAATCTTTTACCACCCAGTTGGTTTTAGTGCAACACATGCTATCACAAAGTAATAACACATAGCACACAGTTTTACACAAAGTTCCATAGTCATTTAGTCAATTTATAATTGCAACTCAAATTATATGTGTGACTCGTAGCATGGCTAAGCAATTCTACTCGTATCCAACCAACCCACGTTGGTGCTAAGATAATACCAACTAAATAAACCAATCTAGGGTGACAAAAAGGTTATGACATACAAAAGACAAAGTGGATGTACCAGATTGGATTAATAACTAAACCCAAAAGCATTTAAATATATACTTAAAGTAAATGCAATAATTTGAATCAAAGTAGTTTTAAAAACTGGGATTCAATATTATCAAAGGTATAACTTGCCTTGGAAGAGGTTTCGGTACTGGTCTTGGTCTTGGTGAAGTCCTTCTTCCTCGAAGTTCCCCGGAGTATCGACGTCTACTCGCAACGAAATAAACAAACAAAACAAATAAATAACAGAGGCAAAACAAACTCCAAAAATTAAATAAAAATCTCAGATAAATAGATCTTGAATTTAGATGAATTTAGAAATTTTAATGGTCTCAATCGGAGTTCGGATGCAAAAGATATCGGCTTTGGAAGTTTGAATCTAAAAGAAAAACCCTAAAAACTGAATTATTGGAATTTCTGAATTATTTCTTAACAGAAAAATTGGGTTATTGCACAAGCATGACATCAACAAAGATTCTCCGGGAATTAAAAGAATTAACTAACATGTGGGACCCACATGTCAGTGGCTCAGCTCACGGTAGACCAGGTCTACCAAGCCTCGGAATCTGGGGTGGGGTGAACTGCCACGCGTGCACACACGTGGCGCACATGACGGCACTGATGCGGCGCCACACAGGACGACACACATGCACGGGGGCTGAGTTGGATGCTGACGTGGATGACGGCAACACGGCGGAGCTCGGGAACCAAGGGTAACGACGAACAGCGGCTCACCGGCGAGGATGGTTGGTACCATAGTGTAGAGGGGACTAATGCAAACCTATTGGAGCACTCCCGGGTGGTTGAGGTGAACAGTGGTGGCTGGTGGCGAGCTTGAGGCGGCGGAGACCTTCGTTCGGGTTTTGTCGGACGGGAGCTCCGGTGGTGCTCCGGCGATGCGAAGGGGCTTTGAAGGTAGAGGCTGCGACGGCGGACTCGGCGGTGTGCTCCATGACGATGTGGCGGCGACGGCGGCGGTGTAATCGAAGAAAAGCTTCACGGCGGCGACAACCCTAAAGCTTGGATTACGGCGGCGCTAAAGCTCTAGAGCGGCAGTGGCTTGAGGTTTCGGGTTGCGGTGAGAATTGGGCACCTGAGGCTGCTTTTTATCGGGGCCGGGGTGCACCCAGGCGGCGGGCAAAGATCGTTGGTTTGGCGGCAAGGTGGTGGTGAACATGCACGCACCGGCCACGGGGACGAGGGGGTCGTGGGGTTGAGGCGGTGGTGGTTGCGGGGTGTTATGCGCACGCACGCGAGAATCTAGGAAGGACGGGAGCGGCACGTTTGAATTTTGAAACGCGGCAGACTTGGGCGACTCGTCGGAGAAGAAAGCGGTGGAGACGAAGGTGGTGGGGTCCACTGGCGGTGGGAGCTGGCGCGGCGCGAACGGGCTCCAAAAAGATCTGACCGTCAGATCTTGATCGGAGGGTCCAAAACGAAAGGAACGTTCGAACCACCGAACGACTCAGCCACATCTGACCGTTCAATCTTGATCGAACGACCCACGCTGATTTTAACGTTCGAACCTCCGAACAGACGAGCTTCATCGGGCCATTGAAAACATATCCAACGGTTGGGGATGGATCTGCGCGTGCACAGAGACAGAAAGAGAGAGGCTGACTGGTGGGGACCACTGTCGGTCTGTGGCGCTGCTGCGATTGGTTGGGTTGCAAGTGGGCCAAAGGAGGTTTGGGCTGGGTTTCGGCCCAAAAGGATTTCTGAGATTTTAAATAGGTTTTCCATTTTAGAAAATAGCAGAAATTCAAATAAGCAATAGAAAATAGCAAATGTACTCAGAAAAATTCTAGAAAAATCTAGAAAATATATCTGAGCACACAGAATTCAAATAAAATAGTTTTGACAATTGTTGATGTTGACTTTAATCATATTAAATTGTTTCGATACTAAAGTCCATGTTTAAGCTTTTGAATTAAATTTTTAAAAAAACAAATGGTGGATTTTCTTCCTACCAACTATTCAAAGAATTTTTAAAGCTCAGAATATTGGGATGTTACACGGAGTGACCTTGGGTTTGGTTTCGCCTTCACTACATTCTAATTTGTCGCAACGCGAAAGGCAAATACAATTTAGAGACATATTGGATGCTTGATTGTTCAAATTGATTAAATGAATATGATAAGATTAATATTATGAAATATGAGTATTTTCCACTGATTACATGCTTCCATTAATTATTTATATCAATTGGAAAGTGTGGAAGTATTCATTTCGTTTCATTACATTCATTCCAAGCTTTTATGTTTAACCCATGGGAGTGGGTATTGAGGTTCGTTTCATTTCAAACATTCATGTTTAACCCACGGGGGTGGGTATTGAGATCCCCATATTTTGAATATGGGCAACTAGATCCCCGTATGAAAGATTCTTCATATGGGAAATGGATCCCAGTATTTTGAGAATGCGGGCATGAGTGAACACCGACGGGTGTTACACTTAGCTATACCGGTATATGTAGAAGGAAAGTGGAGACATATGCATGACTTGCATTGCATCCATGATATTTTCATATGTATTTGATATAATGAAAAGGTTCTGTTAATGATTTAAAGTTTCATATGTTGTATATTAAGAATGATCTGTCACTGATAAGAGGTTTTGTATGCTGTTTATTTGTACTTGCTGAGTCTTGGACTCACGCTTGTTTATTTAATGTTTTAGGTGATCGTTTATGAAGGCATACTTTGGGAGAAAGTAGAACATGGAACTCTCGCACTTGAGAAGCAATTCACTACATTTCATGATTCATTCATTTTATAAATTGTAATAACTAAATAAGTTGTGGTTCCCTTAGTTCCTCATGGTTGATATTATGGCTAGTAGTAGTTTTTCCCTTAAATGAAATCTATCTGTAATATTTTTGATAATTACTTAGATCCAATTATAATTGAATTACATTTAACTGGCTTGCTGAAATTATGATTACCTCTTTGTCGAATGTGTGATCATGATGCCTAGAAGGTAGAAATACTTGAGTTTGAGATAGAACCTTGTAGTGTTAATATTTTTAGGTGACATCTTGGGCTTTTACTAAGCCGGGGTGTTACATAGAGATTTGTGGAATGCAATGTAAGATGTAAAAAATCTACGTGTGTGCAAGATTCACTTACGAGGTGATGACCACACGTGTAGTACGCCTGGGTGGCCATTGTTGGGTGTGTGGATTGGATGATCTTTGTAGGTTCTTCGCACTCACTTTGCGGGCGTGGGAACTCTGGTGGTACCGGCGCATCCTTCATTGAACAATCCGGATAGGGGTTAGCCCTCTTGGCAAGCCACTTGCGCTTCTGCAGGATCTTCGCATAGAAGTTCGCTGACGAGTCCGGCATCTCCTTCGTCATAGTTGTGTGAACCGAGCTTTGGTGAAGTATTGAGTGTGGTGGTGTAGTGTTATCCTGCAGCTCTCTTCTCCTCCACTTTCTTCTCCCTCCTTTTATAATGGGCTATTTCGGTATGAAAAGGGGGCGTGACCGAGTGTGGTCTTTTCAGTCTCAAAAGCTGGTGTGGCATAGTGTGGCCTCATCGGTCTGATAAGGTAGCTTCGTAGTGTGCTGTCATCTCGGTCTGCAAAAGTTATAGCCTGTGGCGTGACAGGGTACGGTCTCTTTCGGCCTAAAAAGGGATGTGGCGAAGTGTGGTCTTTTTGGTCTCAAAAGGTGGTTTGGTATAGTGTGGTCTTATCGGTCTGATAAGGTAGCATCGTAGTGTGTTGTCTAATCAGTTGCAAAAGCTACAGCGTGTGACGTGACAGGATGCGGTCTTTTCGGCCTGAAAAATGGACGCGGTGGAGTGTGGTCTTTTCAATCTGAAAATGGTGGTTTGGCATAATGTGGTGTCATCTCAGTCTACAAATGTTGTAGTGTGTGGCGTGACCTGGTGAGGTCCTTAAGGTCCGAAACGAAGGGGTATCACGATGCTGACACCCTCCCGTGGTTAGCCGTGCACACAAGAATAAACTGTATCGGAACACAACACTACCATAATATAAATTGTACATAAATTTATATTTATATAGCATGACTGATATTTACAACAACAAGTATCTACTCGTGGGCCCTCTTGGGGCGTACCCCACGTGCGGCCTAAGGGGTGTCGCGAGAGGATCTTGTATTGACTGGGTCGCTCCGGGCACACTGTGCTGCTGTGAAGCCCCATGCAGACCTCGCTGCTCTCGCCGTGGCAGGCCCACCGCCACCCAGGTCAAAATTGTAGTGCCCTGAGCGTGAATCCTCGTGCGACACCGGCTCCTCCTCAAAAAGGGGTGCGTGAGCTGTGAAACAGTAAGTTATGCTTGTAAACATGACGAACATACCGAGATAATACGTTGTGCATGCATGTAAATAAGACGGACATACCTCGGTGCATGAAGGTAGAGGACAACTCTGTGTACTCGTGCCTCATGTACGAGTGGTACTTAGGATCTGCTAGAGAAAATTGTTGTTAGTAACCACTAGAGTTTGAAATAAAACAACCAGACATGAGTGTGTCTTGTTGACCCGGGAACTATGCCAGGGTAGTCCCAGCACGGTGCCACGAGGACTTGCCTACCATGTCCGGGTGAGGAGCCGTGGGGCTTGACGCACCATGCCTCACCACCCGTCCACACACAGGTGGATCCACCACCTCCCTCGACCTACAGCAGGACGTCCACTCGATGCCTTGCCTCATCTTCTCGATGAACTGGTCCATGAGCCCTCTGATATCCTATGATGTCATGTTGAAGCACTCTCCTAGCGTCATACGATGCACTGAGGTCGCCAACACATGCATCTCCCAATGTAGATCGACATGTACACATAATTAACAAGTTCAGAAGTTCGGAACTGAAAACTTGCCAAGCAAATAATATATACGGACCTTTCAATATGTACCATGCGATGGAATGCGGAGTTCGGCTGGGTGGAGTACGACCTTGACATAGCAAACCCTTGTCCGACTGGAGTACCACTTGATGTACTTGTCGTATGTCCCGGGGTAATAGGGAGCATCCTCTTGGACGACATCCTCTAAGGCACAACCCCACCCCAAAACCCAAGGGGACATCCTGTCCGTCCAGGAAGTCATAGCAGGGACTCCCTTCCTAGTGTACTTGTAGAAGGCAAAACGATTGTTTCGTAGGTACGTAAGGCAAATAGTACGATAGAAATAAACGTGAACTTACCCATGGACGTTCGGCGCCACCCACTGCCCCTACGGGGCTAGGACCTCCTATCGCATCACCCGGTGCATGTGGTACTCCTCAGTGAATACGTCGTGAACCAAGCACCTCCGTGTGTACCAATACGCGTGGTCTCACGTGCAAAGGCTCGACAGGCCTCGGGGTGTGCACTCGTACACCCTGTCGGGAGTGTACGGTGTCTAGATGACACGGTCATCTGTCAACTCATCGAACATTCGAGTAGGATGGGTGAATAGTGATAGGAGTGAATGTGACCTGCCCAATGGAACATCGCAACTTAGCACAAGAAATTGAATTACATTACAAAAAATAACAAATGTTAGAAAACTTACGCGTTGGCGACACCACACTGTACCCAAAGTCGGCCAGTCCACGCCGTTGTCCTCGCGCGTACATGGCTACTGTGCATGCGCCTAGGTCCAGTTGTGGTCATCTGATCTAGAAACAGTCGAAGGACCATAGCTAAAGAACCAGCGGCATTCGGAGAGGACAGAGCTATCCTCAACCCGATGGCACACGTCACATAGTCCATGGTACATTGCCACAGCACCACTGGGCCCTAGGCGTAGGGCTGGATGTCCTCCATCTCCCAGTCCACCAGCTGGCGTGTGTACCAGATGTAGTGCTTGTCGACACTGTCGCTGTGGGACCCAAGGAACATCACCCACCCGAGCAGCCACAACAAGTAGACCTCGATTTTCCTTCTCACCGTGTGCTCGGGTGCTTCCTCTACCATACGCTCTGGCTGCAAAAAGACAGATACACATCAGTAAGGTGCACAAACCAATTAATGCGGGAGAACAAGAGTTACGAAGACTCATGTAGAACTGGTAGATCCATTATAGCGTCGGCCCATGGGTGATGCTAAACTCCCTATAGTCGTTGTTGGGCGGCAGCACCCCCTAGAACCTCACTAGGAACTCCATGCATGACGTGGTCGGGATGTCGTGCACCACCAGGGGATGCCAGCATAGGGAAACCCAGTCCAGAAGGTCACATCCTGAAGCGTCGGCGCCATCTCCCCCCACAGGAGGTGAAACGTGTGCGTCTCCGACCTCCACCGGTCAACTAGTGTCGTCAGGAGGCACCGGTTGTACGGAAAGCGCCTGGAAGTACGACCACCGCCCGCGTAGTCCTGGTCGTCCTCCCATGTCGCCTCAACCATCCTCGCCAGTGGAAGGAGGAATGCCTCCCTCAAACTGCGTCGAAAAGATTAGGAATAAACGTTAGTCCACCCAAAGTAGTCAGGCTGCAATTGAGTACTCGAAGGTCTCAACTGCACATACCTCGGAACCCAACGTGGGTCCACCCTCCACGCCCTCATGGGTGTGCACAGCTGCAGCGTGCCAAGCTCAATCGCCGCCTCGCCCTCCTAGGGAGGATGGTACTAAGGCGGCCACGATGATGTGCGTCAATGACTGTGTTAAGCAACTCGTACATCCACTGCGCAGCGTATCTTGGGTCCGCCATACCTAATAATTCAATGCATACATTGTAAAAACTACGAAACATATACAAAAAGTAACAAGAGATGGCATACCTAATTAATTCAATTTAAAAATATAACTTGCTACGTTCATTGTTTAAAAAGTGTCTCCAGCATTTACGAAATATTTACTGTGTACAAATGGAAACAATAAATAAGTTCAGAATATTTTAATTCACATCTACATACACTATGTACCATCTTTGGATTTCTTAGAGATTTTTTTAGGTGTCTAGCTAATTTCATAGTTTAAAAAGTTCTTCCAGCATTAACAGAATATTTAACATGCACAAATGAAAAAACAAAATTAAGTTAGGATTATTTTGATTAAGCTCTGCTTTACACACTCTATTTAGCTACCCTATAAATTTTTTTAGATTTTTTAGGTATCCTGCTACTTTCCCTGTTTAGAAAGTATCTCTAGCATTTACAAAATATTTACCATGTACAAATAGAAACAAAAAAAATAAGATCTCAATATTTTGATTTAGCTCTACATACCCTATGTACCTACTCTAGATTTTTTAGAGAATTTTTAGAGGAGTCTTGCTATTTTCCTAGTTCTAAAAGTATTGTCGTCATTAACAGAATATTTACTATGCAATTTTTATAGATTTTCATCATTAACATACCATATTTAGTTACTCCGCAAATTTTTCATATTTTTAATAGGCATCTTTTTATTTTTAGAGGGGTACTCCTATTTTCCTAGTTTTAAAAGTATTTTCGGCATTAGCAAAATTATCTAATGACGCACTGTACACAACTAAAATGACGTACTACATCAAAAAACAATACAGCTAAAATTATATAATACATTGAATTTAATTTTATGTCGCTATTTTCATTTGCCAACATACAAGGTTTTGAATGTATATATAAAGTTGCAAAGACATTTACTGTAGGGAAATGGGTAGGCTACACTAAGCGCAAATTAAAAATTCTACAGTAAACCAAGATCACTGCGATTATAGATCACGATCTTACCACTAGGCGCAGTGCGGAAGTTGATGCGGCGCGTCGGGCGATGTAGTCGTACCAAGTTGATGCGATGCGTCGGGCGAGTAGTCGTACTACTTCCTCGTCCTCGTCGTGGCGTCCCACGTCTGACTCCTTTCTTGCGGTTCGTCCCAGCGCCACGGATGCGGCGCCTTCAAAGGTATCCACACGTGCGGGAGAAGCGGCGCCGCGCGGACTACTAGATCGCGCGGCGACTAGGGCGTGGGAGGGTGGCGGCGGGGTTTGGGGATGTCACGAAAAACTCAACCCTCAACCGGCGCCCTGCCCTCCTTTTATAGGCGTCCTTATAATGGGCTTCTACGAATAGAGGCCCATTAGGACTCAATGCTCGATCTAGTCGGATCAATCCGAATTAGGCTTGACTTATAAGTGTGTGACCTATGGTTCACATATGTTTAGACATGGCGAGTACACATACTTGGTCAATAGTTGGTAGCGACCTCTGGCAAGGCGTGCCAACTCCTAAACATACGTAAAGATCATATCGGACGAACCATCACAGCGTTATGTACATGCCAATCCCTTTGCCTCACGATATTCGGTCGAGCCCCAAGCGACCACTCTTTCTCAATCACGTGATCGGAATCCCTTACTAGGTTAACTCTTAACCTTAAGTAGCATGGCCATGCATTTCGGATCCGATCACTCGAGGGCGAGAGATATCTCTCGGTAGAGAGGGCAAATCCCATCTCGTGACCATGCCTCGCGACATGCTTCATGACAAACCGAAAGCTACCTTTATAACTACCGATTCTGGAGTAGCGTTTGATAGCCCCTAAGTAGGTCGATTCACATCTCAAGTACATGCGACAATCTCGGGTCTAAGGACAAGGCGTACACATTGTGTAGAGAACCATAAGAATAATTACTATGTCTCATGTTGGGTCGGTCCAACCCCATGTTCTAAACATGTGTCCACATTATTGGTTTGACATCTCCATATCTATGACCTATGAAACATGGTCATCAACCGATACATGTGCTAATCCATCATTCACGTGTGTCCTCACATGAACTCCGACTAGGGACAACTTTAGAATAACCATACAAGTAAAGAGTTTCACAAACAAGTCACATACTTGTTAATCAACACAAAGGCAATATTCAAGGAACATTTATTAAATCATGGATACAATGAAATATCATCATCAATATGATTGCCTCTAGGGCATATCTCCAACATTTACCTGCTAAATGGGCCGCTAGATCTGCTGCTCCGTTTGCTCCGCTACGAACTAGCAGGACTTCGCTACGTCTCTTCTCTTTTTTCTGAAATTAAAATGACTGTTCTCCCAATTTTAGAGGTTTATATAGTCACTTGCACTGGTGACACGCCAATTGGAATGGCGATAGGAGCCTGTCGCCACTCTAATTGGCGACATGCACCTATATTTGTAAAAAGAAAAAGCTAATTATTTTTTGTAATTATCTTTTAAATTATTATTATTATTTAAAAAAGCCTGCGACTACGTAGGGCATGTGATGTGGAGCATTACTGCAAACCTTAATATAGGAACACGTAATTTATTCTCTTGGGACATGATAGGGTGCCCACTGATGAGGAGGCCCTACAATCCACTGTTAAGAAAACATGTAGAATCTTACTTAACACAAGCAACACAAGTACCACTACTCTAACACAAGTACTACTACTCTAACACAAGCTACACAAGTACTGCTACCCTAACACAAGCCACACAAATCTTGAATTTTATTTAAAATAATATAATTTTAAAAGATATTTACAAAAATAAATAGCCGCCCAAAAAAATACAAAAATATGTCCTGCTTGATTCAAGCGGCGGCAGAACCCTATCGCCTTTGTCGCGGTTGAGGTACCTATCGCGATTGTGGCGGCGACAGACTCTGTCGCGATTCAAGCGGCGATAGGTACCTCAACCCTATTCTACTTAGCTCGTTTTTTATTTTCATAACTTTTAAACAGTACGAAATCTGTTAGACTCGTAATAACATTTTGTCATCGTCATTATCCGTCTGTTTCCGATCCGTTTTCACCCCTAACTATGGTTAATTTCTGAAGAATTTAGCAAGGATGATCGAGGTATCAACGATTCGTAAAGGGGAAGGTAAGTGATATTGAGATTCGCCCGGGAATTCATACACACTGATATTACAGAACATGTAGCAGAACGTCATAACAGTTAATTGAAATGATAATTCAGAACATTGGTAATAATATATTATTGTTGTCTGTTTTTTCTTGTGGTCGCGATCTCAATGTCTCCCATGTGGACTGCCTCGAGTCGGGGCACCGGATGATGTCCCCGCGGTGACGTCCGGAGTACCGATGTCTCCTTGGTCCTGAGCATTTTGTGAGGGGCATGTCTTGAAGGTGTGCCCAGACTCCCTGCATATGGAGAACTTCTTCGTACGACATCCGGCTTCTGCCTCGTCCATATCGTTCCTGATGCGCGGTACCTGTCGTCGGCCAACCTTTCCCTTGAGCCTACCAATGTCCACGGCCCAGATTAGTTGCTCCCAAGTGGGATGGGCAGTGAAATGTCCAACCATGGCATAACCATACATCTCTCCACTCTATATTTGCATCACCGCCTCCTTGGTAAAATAGTCAGAGAGGTACTGGCCGGGATGCTGCGCCACCGTCGAACAGGTGGCCATGACATGGGAGCAGGGCCTATGCAGAAGAAGGGGCTTGTTACAAGTGCATACGCAACTATTGCGGTGTAGCGTGCACTCATGGGTGATCCTCTCGCGGTTTGTCCTGCGACGTCCTTTATCCCTGCACATTATCTCAAAGCGAAGCTCCCTCGTGCCCATCTTGAATGCCCGATGCATCTCACCCTTCTTGCTCTTCTCCTCCATGTATGTGGTGATCTTGGCAGAGTAGAGTACTCTGTCATTTGCCATGGCGAGCGACGCATTGCTGCATCTGTTAACAAAGTAGTTTGTGGTACCGCGGAGAATTGCCTCCACAATACCAACCAAAGGGAGGCACCTGGTGCCGCGCATGGCCCAGTTGTACAACTCAGCTAGATTGTTTGTCATGATACCATATCGAGCACCACCCCTGTCATGTAGTAGCGACCACTTCTCCTTGGGCTCGTGCTCAATCCAATTCGAGAAGCATTTCACCTGTGCCCTTGTCTTCCTCGTGACACTAGGACCATCTGTGGGTAGATGTGGCAATACTTCGGGGGCCTGGTCAGTGCTTGGGGCGGTCCTTCTCACTGCCTCTGTCAGAACCCGGGATTAACACCCCAGATCTTCTGTGCATAACTGAACTAGTCCCATGATCAGTGGCTAGCTCACACAGTAAACAAGTGTGATAACACAACCATAAACGCTAAAATTTATTAAATGACAACAGAGTTGAAAACAAGATAGCCTTACAGGGCAACATTAAATAAACACAGCGAAAGACGATGAAGAGGTAGTAGGGTCCAGCAATCTGCCACAGGCAATCGACTGGGGTAGCGGCCTAGTCGTCATGATCCACACCTGAAGCGCAGTTCTTCTCATCTGAAATTGGTTTGCATTAAGCAAGAATGAGCACAACTTCCGTGCTCGCAAGTTACACCCATCAAGTAACAAAATAACATGCATATATGAATATAACAATAAAAAGGCTTATAGGGTTATTTCTGCAAAAAAACATTTGACATTGAATACCATAATAAGTTCAAAAGCTCAAGTGTTATAAAATCAAAGATTGATTTTGCATTGATAAAGATAGTGTAGGCACCAACCTAACACCAATATAAACACGGGCACCAACCCGGGGCTTCAACCCATAACTTTTCTCATGGACACCCATCCATGTCAAAACTGTTTTACAAAAGATTTAAAATCGAGGTCTAACTTTGAGTGGCTTTGCCAGCATGTCCATGACCATGGACACGGCTATTCGAATAGTTTGACACTCTGCAGAGGTTGTACAACTTTACCCACAAGACATGAATTCACTAGTTGTTTGGCATCCGTCGATACCACCGCTCACTACCTTAGGTAAGCAGTCTAGAGTACATGTCAAGGCCTTTGTCGCTATCCCACCATAGTCCTCCTCGCTAAGGTTTCACCCCATTTGGACTACCGTCCAGGTTCGAGCCCCTCTTGCGCCAAGTGGGACTAACAAAGGTCATGAAAGACCACCCACCGCATCACCGGAACGATCATGATGGAACTTTGCAAATTAATCAGCCAGGTCCTGCCCATACAAGACATGTGGTAGTACGATGTGGCTTAGCAAGATGCGGCTCGAAGACCGGTCCTTAATTGACATAGGTGACAACCAACAGAACCCTGGGCCTCAACCTACCCGGTTGAGCCCGTGCATAAACCTGCACCCACCAGACAACCATTTCGCCCAAGTCCAAACCATCATTTTATTTTATTTTTCAAGCATTTGTAAAACTCCCATGACACACCAATGCCAAGGGTACAATTTAAACAACATTTGACTTTTGGCTGAAATTCCCCAAATGAAACATATGTGATCTATAAGCATGGCTAAGCACAATATTTTCCAAATGATCCTAGTCCATACTATTGCATCAACTAGGTTTTTATCTAAGGTGACAATATGTTTGATTCGATATCAAAATTGGCCATACAAAGGATTTTAGGCATAACTATAAATTTAAAACAGGAATTTAAATTACTGAATATAAATAAGCATGCAATAATAATTTAAATTCAGAATTTAAATAATTTTAAATAATGGGTGCAAATATGATCAAGAATGTAACTTGCCTCGCTTGAGGTGAACAGATCAACTGATACCGAGGTGATGTAGTTTTTTTTCTTAACAGGTCACCTAGTACTCACAAGCACTTTCTCCAGGTAGTCAATGTGCACAAGCACGATGATCACACAGTCAAAATCAATCATCTTATGTGCTCTTCAACGGCGTCAAATCGACTTTCAAGTCGCGAAATCTATCTGTGAAAATAAGCCAAATTCAAACCAAATTCAAATAAGATTCAAATTAACTCCAAATTGAATAAATTTGGTTTAGATAGCTAGATCTTGAATTTAGATAAATTTAGAAATTTGAATGGGTTCAATCGGAGTTTGGATGCAAAAGATATGAGCTTTCGAAGTTTGAAATTAAATGAAATGATAGATTTAGGGTTTAAAGACATTTGTGATCAAATGAACTCAAAATTAAATAATTTTGATGTGGTTGGCTAGATAATGATTTTATACAAATTTTGCAATTTGAAACACCCAAATTGGAATTCATATGCAAAAGTTATGAATTTTTGAAGTTTAAAACTATTTAAAACCTAATTTCAGAATTTATTAGATTTTCCTGATTTATTTTTCTAAAGGAAAATCGAATTATTGCGCAAGGTGACGTCAGATCTGAGAATTTCGGGATTTAAAGAATTCAATAGATTTTTCTGACAGTGGGCCCTACTTGTAAATGGCTCGGCTCACATGGACTAAGTCCATGGAGACTTGGATTTGAGAGAAGGTGGACCTTGCCACGCGGACGCTGACCCAGCGTGACACGCGGACGCCACGTGGGCAAAAGTGGCGACGTGGCGCTTATGTGGCACCGAGGTGGCACTACCACGTAGGCAAGGACGGTGCCGACGTCGGGACCGAGGGTCACCGGCGATTGGGGGCACGGCGGCAGCTGGCGAGCACACCAACGCGTAGAGGAGATCACGGGGAGACTAGGGCTCACCTTGGCGGGGCTAGGGCTCGAGTGGTTCGACGGCGGCGCGGTCGGGGTCGCGGTGGCGAGGGCGTTCGGGAGGCGCTCCGGCGAGGTTAGCGCGCGCACGAGGTAGGCCTAGGGGCGGCGATGCCGTTGGTGTCGTCGGAGAGGCACGGGCGTCGACGGTGGCTGCGCTAGAGGCGGCGGAAGAGGTGGCGGCCGGCGGTGGGAAAATGCCGATTGCGGCGAGCTCAGAGGGGTAGGAGAAGAGTGAGTGCCGGGGAGAGGTTGCGGGGGAAAGGGGGCTCACCGTGCTCCCTTTTATAGGGGCCGGGAGTGGCCGGAGGAGTAGATCGTGCGCGCGGGATCGGCGGCGGCGGTTAGTGCTCGCGGGCGAACCGGGCACGAAGAGAAGAGGAGAAGGTGGGGGTGGAGGCGGTTAGGGGCGGCGCGGTTCGTGCGCACGTCGTGTGGTCTCGCGGGAGAGCCAGAGTGGGGTTTTGACGGAGCTTCTACGCGGCGGAAATGGCGGACTCGGGCGCGGCCGAGGAAAGAAGAAGCGGGGGAAGAAGAAGATGGGCGTGGGGCCACCTGGCGGCGAGGAGGCGGGGCTGACGGGTGGGGTCGGGACGGTGAGAGAGAGAGAGAGAGGGGAGCGGGCGGGCCGAGTGGGCCGGGGGCGCGGTGGGAAGGAGTGGGCCAGAGGAATTTCGGCCCAATGGGATTTTCGGATTTTAAATGATTTGTGATTTTATTTAATCTAGTTAATTCCTTTTGGCTTTTGAAAATAGCAAAATAAATCCAAAAATTATGGGAAAATTCACAGAAATTCTCATACTTATTTTGGATTTAATAAAATTATTTCCAACTAAAGGTTGGCTTTTAGTTTTGCAAATAAATTGTTTTGGCTTTAAAATATTTATAAAAAGGTTTTTAAAAACTCAAAAAATTCTAGAAATTAAGTAAATTTTATTTTTCAAATTAAATCTAATAAAACTTCAAGAACTTCAAATAAATTTTAAATTTTGACTTTTAAATCTTCAGAAATTCAAATAAAGCAATGAAACTCTATCAAATTCAGAAAATCCAATAAAATAATTATTTTATTTTATTTTAATTTTGGTAACATAACCTTGGGATGTTACAGCCTCCCTTCTGTGGGTTTGGGTCCGGTCATCCAGAATCTTCCAGAATGTTTCAAACTTCTGCTCCTGGTTCTGGTTGCACAAGTCCTTGTTGCGGAACTGCATATAGAAGTTTGCACCCAAGTGCCTCATGCACCACCTGCTCTGTAGATCCGGCCATGGAAGTGGTACGTTCTCTCCTCATTGTAGCTGAGTTATTGCACACAGCAGGCCTGCGTGCTGATCATGTATGAGACATACGTTGGGACATCCTTGCACATCAGAAATCCTCACATTGTGCAGGAACCACAACTAGCTATCCGTGTTCTCGCTTTCAACGAAAGCGAATGCCACGGAAAGAACTTGGTTGTTTCCGTCCGTCGCTATTGCAGTCAGTATCTGGCCCTTATACCTCCCAGTCAGGAATGTGCCATCAATGCACAAGATTGGACGACAGTGCCGAAATGCATTAATGCATGGACCAAAGGCAAAGAATGCTCGCTATAGTACCCTCTTATTGGGCCACTTCGGATGCGTGGCATATTGAATGTCGACATGAGTGCCAGAATTTCTGTCTTGTATGACTCGGAGTTGCCCAGGGAGGTTGTGGTAGGAATCCTCAAACGTGCAGAACCTTGATTCCAATGCCTTCTGTTTTGCTCTCCAAGTTTTGGCATAGCTGATAGTGTACTGCAACCTTACCGTACATGAGGTTGGCGATGAAGCCTGATGACAAGTTTCGGTGGGACTGCATTGACTCAGCGACGACGCATGTGTGAGGGACCACTATAGAGCACTTCCAGTAGGTGTCTCACTTAGGCTGAAATGCGTGCACTCGCCAAGGGCATCCCTCTATGCCGCACTTCACGTCGTAGCATCTTGGGGTAGACTTGACGACGGTGAATGTTCGCCGCACCGACAATGCCCAGAATTTGACCGCATCCTGCACGGCCTCCTTGCATTTGTACATTGCTCCTAGTCTGACCTCGCTCTGGTCGTACTCCCACGGCACACGAGAGCCTTCGTTGACGACGAGGTTGTCGAACTGGTATATGTTCCACTCGGATGGAACCGCCTGCTGGTCCGCATCATCCTCGTCAACGGAACCTTCATCTTGGACAATGCCATGTAGTCCCGGTCTTCGAGATCCATCCATTGCACTAGGGCTTCTAGCTCCTCACCCTCATCACCAAGCCCATTAGCTTGTCTCACTGAAGGAGCTACTTCGGCATAGTCTTCATCGACGGTATCAGCAACCTCTTGTCCTTCAGCCATTGTGTCCGCAGCGCTGGAGTCCCCAATCTCTTCTTCGGTGTCAGTGTCCCCTTCTTGTTCAGCCGCGGATGCTGGAGTGGGTTTGGCATATGCCTGGACCAGAAGGACCAATTTCCACCCTCTCTCCCTTGCCATGCGTACGTATGACCGCCATAAATTTGTTCCCTTTAGTTGCACTAACTCCCAATACGTGGGCTGTCCTGTCCGGGGGGGCAAGGCAACTCAATGTCAGATCGTAGACATCACGGTCCACATGGAACGTGTGGAACAACCACCGCATCACAGCGCCGAATGTACGATGCTCAGGTCTTGGTACCCTCCATAATAGTCCCTCGACTATAGTAAATTTTGAAATTGGCGACGTCACACATATTTGACGCACTGCAGTGTAAAGAACATTTACGCGATTAACTACACATCTAAAACTAAACAGCCCACAAAAAATATTATGTAAAATGTACTACACTACATAACCGTACATCGAAAACTATGTAATCCATTGTATTAAAAAAAATACCTAAGAGGTGAGCAACTGGCCAAACAGCGCTTCGCTAGCTTTTCTTCTCCTCTCTCTTCTCTCCTTTTCTTTTTTGTGAATAAAACTGAGTCTTGTGTCGAATATTGAGGGTTTCGAGAGGGTTTTGTAGGGGTCAGGGGCGTGTCACCAGTTCAACTAGCGACAGTGGCTTGTCGCCAGTTTAAACAATGATAGCTTCCTGTCGCCAGTTGAACTAGCGATAGATAGCTCAACCGGCGACATGGGGTTCAACTGGCGACAGGGAGTCATTTTTGTAATTTTTTGGGGCGACTATTTATTTTCGTATATATATTTTAAAAATATGTTATTTTTGGGAAAAAATTGCAACCGGTTCAACTGGCGACAGGAACCTGACACCCTAAACAATTTGCTTTGTTTGTGATTTTCGCAGAATTGCAACGGTACGTAATGGGTTCAACTGACAATAGGATTTTGTGATCATCGTGTATTGTTCTAGTCAGGTGAATTTTGTAAGATTTTTTTATGACGATTGGGGTATCAATAATTCATAAGTACGAAGCCAAGTGATATTACGATGCGTCTGTGAATTCATACACAACTCCTTTGGAGAACTTTGGGGAAATGACGCTACGATAACAACACGACATTTGATCGGACAAGGGGGTTACATGGCACGCAGGCTAGCGAACCGAGGACGGTACACGCATGCCTTTAGGGAAATAGAAATACATAGGATATATGGACGAAGAGGGTAGAACTACTTCGTGGAACATGGCCATTTGCCCTTGCGGCACAGCTCGGTGTTGTACTCCTCGCCTTGTGCCTTAGCTCTCGCTGCGATGGCCCTCTTCCGCTCCCTCTTGGCCTCCCTTCGCCTGGCATGCTCACGCTCCTGCTCCTTGCGCTGCCTACCCCGCCTGCCTGCTCGGCCTCCTCAGCTTTCAACTCTTTGAGGCGCCTTTCACGTATCTCGATGTCCTCCCTCACCCAGCTCTTTCGAGTCAGCAACCACCACATGTCATAGGGGTGGATCTTGTCGTCGATCCACTGCCTGAAGTCGCACAGGCGTGGCGGAGACTGCGGTTGGGAGAGAGAGTTGGTTACGCCGTTACAGGAAGAAAAACAGTATTGTACACCGAAATGCGATTTCATTACCGGTTGCCTGTGGTTCTATGTGTCCACGGCGTAGTTTGGGCAGCACCAATAGCGTTAACTAATGGTCCACTCGTTGGTTGATTTGACGCACTTGTAGGCGTCCCGACACCAGCATAGGGGTGGTGACACCCCTATCGAGGGCCCTTTTGGAGGGTGTTCGGCGGGCATAGGTGGGGGGCCACGGCTCGACCCTGAATCGTTGGGCATACTGCGAGGCAGCTTCCTCAGATCCACTAGCTCCGGAAAAGTTTGGTGTGTGAAAGGCTACTGACTAGCGGCATGATGGCGAGCGGCTGTCTCATGGGGAGACACTCAGTCCTTTAAAAGCTTGCGGATTTTCTCCCATTCCTTCTCCTTGCAATGTTGTGCGGATGCATTTGGCGTCCATGGGTCACATCGTCCTGAAAAAGCTGGGTCGTCGGGTCACATCGTCCTGAAAAATCTAGTTCGTCGGGTCACATCGTCCTGAAAAAGCTGGCTTGTCGGGTCACATCGTCCTAAAAAACTAGCTCGTCTGCTCACGTTGTGCTAAAAAGCTAGCTCGTCGGGTTACATCATCCTAAAAAGCTGGCTCATCTGGTCACGCTGTCCTAAATAGCTGGCTCAACCAAAAAAGAGATATCGAAACACGACACTACCATAACAATAGTTGCACACAGATTAATAATTACATGGATACCATTACTGATATTTACATAAATAAATATCTACTGCCGTCCCCACTTGGGGTGCACCCCGCGTGTCGCCCCGGGACTCGCCCGCCGATGGTGCGAATACGCCAAAGGGTCAGGCTACCTAACTACCCGACCCAACTGAGTCACTTGCGGTGCTGTCGCGAGGGCTGCTCCTGCGTCAGCTGGGTCGATCCCGGCGCACCGTACAACTCGGAGGCCTCCAAAGAGAACTGGGTGTCATGCGGGTCCTTGAAGAAGTCCTCGAGGGGTGTCGATAGGTCTGCATCGTCTTGTGACAATGGATCGTCCTCCCAAGCCGTTCCTGCGAAGCATTACGTTACAAACGTAATTATGACGGAAAGGACGTTACGCAAGCAAGCAGACTGATCTAACCTGTTGGCCTAAAGATGGGCTCCGATGACTCGTGTAACATCCCAAAGTGTTGTTACTAAAATAAAATAAATAAAGTTATTGGATTTTCCGAAATTTGAAAGAGTTACATTGCTTTATTTGAATTTCTGAAGTTGTAAAGGTCAAAAACTTCAAATTTACTTGAAGTTCTTGTAGTTTCAGTTGGTTTGATCTGAAAAATAAAATCTTAATTAATTTATAGAATTTTTCTGAGTTTTCAAAAGCTTTTTCCTAATTATTTCAAAGCCAAAACAATTTATTTGCAAAATTAATAGCCAACTTTAAGTTGGAACTAATTTTATTAAGTCCAAAATAAATAAGGGAATTTCTATGAATTTTCTCATAATTTTTGAATTTAACTTGCTATTTTCTAAAAGCCCTTTCTATTTATCTATATTAATTCAATTGGAAAATCCATTTAAAATCCCTAAATTGCCTTTGGGCCGAAACCTCCTCGGTTCGGCCCATTTCCACCTCACCCCGGCCCACTCGGCCCGCTTCTCCCGCCGCTCCCCCACTCTCCCTTCGACCGTCGGATTAAGATCCGACGGCATCCACGCCACCTACCTCCTCCGCACCGTCGGATCAAAATCCGACTACCACGCCCTCTCCTTCGTCCCCGCTTTCTTCTTCGCGGAGCCGCGCCCAAATACCGCCATTGACGCGCGTGTGGAGCTCCATCACCGCCGTGATTGCCGCCCCCTCTTCATGCGTGGACGTGCGCATCTAATCCGCCGCATCCCGCCGTCTCTTCTCCCGACCGTTGGCCCTCGTCCGCGTGCGAGATCGCCGGAAACGTCACGCAATCGCCGTCGTGATCCCGCACCCGACCTCCTCCTCCCGTGCTCCTCCGGCCCCTATAAAAGGCGCATCGGGTGCGCCTCTTCCTCCTCAATCCACCTCCACCACGCACCCCTCCTCCCTCGCTCTCTTTTGGCCGGATTTTGCTTTTCCCCGCCGCCGGCCGCGAGCTCTTTCTCCTCCGACTCCGGCACCGACACCGCCTCCTCGCCGTCACCGTCCGCACCAACGGCATCGCCGCCACCTCGCCTACCCGGTGCGCGCCTCGCCCTCGTCGGAGCACCGCCCGAATCACCTCGCCGTCGTAACCCCGTTTGTGCCGCCGCTTTGGACCTCGCCGCCGGCAAACCGTTCGCGCCTTCGTGCATCCAAGGTGAGCCCCGAGATCCCCCGAACTCTCCTCTACACGATGGTGTCCTCACCGGTCGCCGCCGCATCGCCCATCGTCGGCGAGCCTTGGTCCCAGAGCCGGCGCCGTCCCGTGCTGACGTGGCTCAGCCACATCGCTGCCACGCACGCGCCACATCCGCCCTAGTGTCCGCGTCACCGCCTACGCGGTGCCACGTGCGCACGCGTGTGCCACCTAGCCCCAGCCCCGAACCAAAAGTCCTTGCTGATTGGTGGGTGCAGGTTTATGCACGGGCTTAATCTGGTTAGGGTTTAGGCCCAGGGGTTTTTATGGAAAGTCGCCCAAGTCAGTTAAGGACCGGTCTTCGAGCGCATGATGCTACGCCATACCGTACCACCACATGTCCCAAGTATGGGTCGGGACTTGGCTAAATAATTTGTGATGTCTTAGTGTCATTGGTGCTATGTTGTTGGTATGGGTGTTGGTGGACAGAGAGACCCATCCGGCGTAGGAGGGCTTAGGAGGATGGCGATCCAATGGTAGCGAAACCTTAGCGGGCACAAATACATTAAGACCGAACATTGTAAAGGCCTCGACACGTGCTCTAGACCGCTTACCAAAGGTAGTGGCGGTGGCATAGATATATCTTGGACAAACTAGAGAAGTCTTGTCATGTGGGTAAAGTGTACAACCTCTGCGAGTGTAAAACTATTCGAATAGCCGTGTCCGCGGTTATGGACATGCTAGCGAACTACTCAAAGTTAGACTTTGATTTTTGTTTGAAAAGACTTCTTCAAAGCTGGTTTATCGGATGGGAATTGGGCGAGGAAGCCATGTGATAGGAGGGTATCCTTCACCGTTCATGTGTGAATGTTATCGACTATAAAATTAAGAATTTTATAAATTTTAGTTATAAAATAAGCGCTTTGGAACTTATTACAGTATTTAAAAGAAATCTTTGCTTTATGCAAATAAACCAATAAGCCTTTCTATTGTTACATCCATATATGCATGTCATTACATTACTTGACGGTGTAACTTGCAGTACGGAAGTTGTGCTCATACTTGCTTTATGCAAACAAAATTTGAGAGGAGAAGGACTTTGCTACGGTGTGGATCTCGACGACTAGGCCGCTACTCGATCGATTGCTGTGGCGATTCTTTGGACTCTACTACTTTTCGTCTTCAGCTGTGTTCTTTATTGTTGGCTGTAAGCCTCTTTGTAATAAACTCTGTTGATTATTAATAAAGTTATGATATGAATTTTGTTACCATATTTGTTTCCTGTGTGAACTAGCTACTGATCATGGGACTAGTTCAGAAATGCACAGAGGATCTGGGATATTAATCCCGGGTTCTGACAAATTGGTATCATAGCCATATCGACTGTAGGTCGTGACCTTGTTAGAATTGCCGTTAGTTGAAAACTTCAAAACTTATTTAACAAGAAAAATAATTTGTTCTCTTCTCATCTTGGTCGTCTATCTATAGCCTCCTTATAGAAATTCTTTCCTGTCTAATTCTTTCCTCACCATTTTATGAAGTAAATGGATCCTCTCTCCCTTGGAAATTTCTATAGATGGTCAATACGTTTTTTCCATTACGATCCAGACAAGAAGACATGAAGTTATAAAGGGAGCATCGTCAACAGAGACCACGAGCAAAAGATACGACGCGAGCCCAGCCATATAGTATATAGTATAAGGTTGCAAAGACTCATTCTGTGCATTGAGTCGTTCCACCAAATTAAGAGTCTCAATCGATAGAACGTTGTGTTTTTGAAAGGTTGATCAGTTGGTTATTTCGTTTGGGAGTGTTATTTTACTCTATCCCCTTAATTCTTCATATTTGTCTCTTCCCTATCCTTTGTTCTCCTTTTCTAAATCTCTGGAATAACCGGCAGATGAAGAACACCCGTCGTTCTGGAAATGATACCAACACCAACAAGGATGTCCCTGCTGAAGGCAACCAACAACTGATAGCAGAAACCCTTCGGAATCTGAACCAGTCTATCATCACCCAGACTCAACTAATGCAACAGTGGATTCAACAAATGAGCAACAACAATGTTTTCTCAAACACTGCCCCTACAACACAAGAACAACGTTACTGCACCAAGTGTGCCAAGAGAAAGATGGTGGATCAAGGGCAACATGATGCAAGAAACCTTAAGGCTCGTGTGATTCAAACCCAACCCAACCAAGCACCATCGACGACTGTATTCAAGACTCGAGTCGTCGCACCACATCCACCAATCTGAGACGCCCGCAACATCAATGATGGCCAATTTCAGTGAGCGAGACATCAAGGGCGGAATACAATGCCGTTTGCGGGATATGGGACATTATGCCAATCAATGCCCAAAGGGCGCTTAGCACTCACCACGGCGGCATTCGGATGCCATTCTGATCGCAACAATAACACCGGCAGCAGGAAGAAAAGCCAACGCAAGAATATTGTCACAAGTACAAGAGTACAAAAGTTTGGGCTTACCAATGCCCAAGATGAAGCAATGAAGCATCAAGCTAGCCTTAGCACCTCCAAGTTATCTGCTCAAGGCCAACCTCAGAAGAAGTTTCCTCCTATTGCAAGTGTCACTTGTTTTCACTGCCAAGAGAAAGGGCATTATGCCCACAAATGTCCAAAGAAGCAGCAGGCAGCAACTCCGAAGCTCCAAAGGGAAATCATTCAAGCAAACAAGAAGCCGCAAAATTACGGGCGAGGGCGTGCATGCAATGTCACAACTCAAATTCTGTCAGATGATGAACAGGATGTGGACGACAACAACTCCAGTTGAAAGCCTTGTATTCCTAGTTTTCTTTCTAGCCACTCTGAATCTCGGGGACGAGATTCCTTTTAAGGGGGGTAGTTTGTAACATCCCAAAGTGTTGTTACCAAAATAAAATAAATAAAGTTTTTGGATTTTCTGAAATTTGAAAGAGTTACATTGCTTTATTTGAATTTCTGAAGTTATAAAGGTCAAAAACTTAAAATTTACTTGAAGTTCTTGTAGTTTCAGTTGGTTTGATCTGAAAAATAAAATCTTAATTAATTTATAGAATTTTTCTGAGTTTTCAAAAGCTTTTTCCTAATTATTTCAAAGCCAAAACAATTTATTTGCAAAATTAATAGCCAACTTTAAGTTGGAACTAATTTTCTTAAGTCCAAAATAAATAAGGGAATTTCTGTGAATTTTCTCATAATTTTTGAATTTAACTTGCTATTCTCTAAAAGCCCTTTCTATTTATCGGTATTAATTCAATTGGAAAATCCATTTAAAATCCCTAAATTGCCTTTGGGCCGAAACCTCCTCGGTCCGGCCCATTTCCACCTCGCCACAGCCCACTCGGCCCGCTTCTCCCGCCGCTCCCCCACTTTCCCTTCGACCGTCGGATTAAGATCTGACGGCATCCACGCCTCCACGCCACCTACCTCCTCTGCACCGTCGGATCAAAATCCGACTACCACACCCTCTCCTTCTTCCCCGCTTTCTTCTTCGCGGAGCCGCGCCCAAATACCGCCATTGACGTGCGTGTGGAGCTCCATCACCGCCGTGATTGCCGCCCCCTCTTCACGCGTGGACGTGCGCATCTAATCCCCCGCATCCCGCCGCCTCTTCTCCCATCCGTTGGCCTCGTCGCGTGCGAATCGCCGAAGCGTCCATGTCGCCGCCGCGATCCCGCGCCCGACCTCCTCCTCCCGTCTTGTCCGGCCCCTATAAAAGCGATCGGTGCGCCTCTTCCTCCTCAATCCACCTCCACCACGCACCCCTCCTCCTCGCTCTCTTTTGGCGAATTTGCTGTTCCCCGCGGCGGCGCGGCTCTTTCTCCTCCGACTCGGCACCGACATCGCCTCCACCGCCGCCGTCGCACTCGCGGCATCGCCGCCACCTCGCCTACCGGTGCGCGCCTCGCCTCGCGGGGCGCCGCCGAATCACCTCGCCAGTAACCCGTTTGTGCGCGCTTTGGACCTCGCCGCCGGCAAACCGTCCGCGCCGTGCATCAAGGTGAGCCACGAGATCCCGAACTCTCCTCTACACGATGGTGTCCTCACGATCGCCGCCGCGCATCGCCATCGTCGGCGAGCCTTGGTCCCAGGCGGCGTCGTCCGTCTTGGCGTGGCTCGACCACGTCGCCGCCACGCACGCGCCACATACGCCCTAGTGTCGCGTCACGCCTCGCAGCGGCGCCACGTGCGCGCGTGTGCCACCTAGCGAGCCCGAACCAAAGTCCCATGGACTTGGTCCATGAGGACCGTGTCATGACACGTGGGACCCAGCGTCGGAAATTATTTTAATTCCTTTAAATTTCCGAAAACTCCTTGCTGACGTCATCATTGCGCAATAAAGCCTTTTCCTTTAGAAAAATAATTCAGGAAATTCAATAAAAATCTGAAAAGTAAGATTTCTGATATTTAGAACTTTCCGGGGTTCGTTCTCCCTCATACGAACTCCGATTCTGTCGATTCAAATTCCTAAATTCCTATAAATTGAAGATCTAGCCAACCAAACCAAAATTATTTAATTTTGAGCTCATTTGGCCAGTATTTCTTGTAAACCCTAAATCTATCATTTCATGTAATTCCAATCTTCTAAAATTCATATCTTTTGCATCCAAACTCTGATTTGGGTGATTCAAGTTGCAAAATTTGTACAAAATTGTAATATAGCTAACTAAATCAAATTATTTTCATTTGGAGTTCTCTTGAAATGTTATTTGTATTTTATTTGAATTTGGTCGTATTTTCACGATTAGATTTCGACGACTTCGGAGAATCATATTTCGACGCCGATTGAAGAACAACATAAGAGGAATGATTTTGACTGTATGATCATCGTGATCGTACACTTGGACTACCTGAAGATAGTACTTGTGAGTACTAGGTGATCTGTTAAGAAAAACAACGTCACCTCATCAAGCAAGGCAAGTTATACCCTTGATCATCTCGATCCCATTATTTCAAATTATTTATATTCTGTTTTTAAATTATTACTGCATGCTTATTTATATTCAGTAATATAAATTCCTGTTTTTAAATTCATAGTTATACCTAAATCCTTTGTATGACCAATGTTGATATTGAATCAAACACATTGTCACCCTAGATAAACCTGGTTGATACGATAGTATGAACTAGGATCATTTAAACGTATTGCTTAGCCATGCTTATAGACCAAACTTATGCGATTTGGGAATTTCACCAACAATCAATTATTGTTTAAATTGTACCCTTGGCATTGGTGTGTCATGGGAGTTTTACAAATGAATTGGAAAATAAAATAAAAATGGGTTTGGACTTGGTGAAATGGATGATTGGTGGGTGCGAGTTTATGCAGGCTTAACAGTTAGGGTTAAGGCCCGGGGTTTTATGGAAAGTCGCCCAAGTCGATTAAGGACCGGTCTTGAGCGCATGATGCTACGCCATACCGTACCACCACATGTCCCAAGTATGGGTGGGACTTGGCTAAATAATTTGTGATGTCTTAGTGTCATTAGTGCTATGTTGTTGGTATGGGTGTTGGTCGACGAAGAGACCCATCGGCGTAGGAGGGGCTTAGGAGGATGGCCACCCAATGGTAGCGAAACCTTAGCGGGCACAAATACATTAAGGCCGAACATTGTAAAGGCCTCGACACGTGCTCTAGACCGCTTACCAAAGGTAGTGGCGGTGGCATAGATATATGCCTGGACAAACTAGAGAAGTCTTGTCATGTGGGTAAAGTGTACAACCTCTGCAGAGTGTAAAACTATTCGAATAGCCGTGTCATGGTTATGGACATGCTAGCGAGAACTACTCAAAGTTAGACTTTGATTTTTGTTTGAAAAGACTTCTTCAAAACTGGTTTATCGGATGGGAATTGGGCAGGAAGCCATGTGATAGGAGGTATCCTTCACCGTTCATGTGTGAATGTTATCGACTATAAAATTAAGAATTTTATAAATTTTAGTTATAAAATAACGCTTTGGAACTTATTACTGTATTTAAAAGAAATCTTTGCTTTATGCAAATAAACCAATAAGCCTTTCTATTGTTACATCCATATATGCATGTCATTCTGTTACTTGACAGGTGTAACTTGCGAGTACGGAAGTTGTGCTCATACTTGCTTTATGCAAACAAAATTTCAGAGGAGAAGGACTTTGCTACCGGTGTGGATCTCGACGACTAGGCCGCTACTCCAGTCGATTGCCTGTGGCAGATTGCTGGACTCTACTACTTTTCATCTTCCGCTGTGTTCTTTATTGTTGGTTGTAAGCCTCTTTGTAATAAACTATGTTGATTATTAATAAAGTTGTGATATGAATTTTGTTACCATATCATTTCTTGTGTGAACTAGCTCACGATCATGGGACTAGTTCATAAATGCGAGAGGATCAGGATATTAATCCGGGTTCGTTAACTCGGCATACTCACGCCCGCGTGCAGGTGGGCGAGGACCTATCCGGGTATGCAGGTGGGCGAGGACACGTAACGAGAGACCGTCGTTACTAACTTGTGATGTTCGAAATAAAGAAGCGATATGAGCGTGTTGTACTCACCTCCAACATGTCCCGCGGTGCTTCCCCCACGGTGCCACGACGACGAGCCCGCCACGTCCGGGGCAGGAGCCTGTGTCCTACCACCTCTGCTGACCCCTCGTCATCGCGTAGGTCGATCCACCGAGTCCCTCGGCGTGCGACAAGTCGCGATCTGGACCCCTCGGACTGCAGCTTCCATGATCCGCTGCAGGACCCCTCTCGTGGCCTCCAGCGTCATGTGCTGCACGGAGTCCACGAAGCCGATAATCTCCCGGTGTAGATCCGTCTGCACAAATGAACAAGTTAGAAACATAAATCTGGCAAATTACATATGAATTAAGGACAGTTCAATACGTACAGAGCGGTGGAAAGCGGAGTCTAGCTGGGTGGGGTACGTGTCAGACATCGCAGCCTCATGTCGTGGTGGATCAACCACGACACGGACGCAGCGAAGCCTCGTCCGTCTAGCGTACCACTCCATGTACTCCCCATACGTCTCTGGGTCGTAGGGATCATTGCCGCACTGGATGCGATCATCGTGCGTGCCACTCCAAGCCTCAACCCAAGGGGGCATCCTGTTCACCCAGGACATCGTGCCCCGTACTCCCTTCCTAGTGTACCTGCGTACGGCAAGACAATTATTTAGTAGGCATGTAAAGCACATTGTACGATAGTAGTAAAACGTGAACTTACGCGTGAACATGCGCGGCCACCCGCGCCCCCCCAAGGGGCTAGGATCTCCTGTCGCAGACCGAGCTAGCGCATGACCCGCTGCACGTGGTACTCCTCAACGAAGACATCATGCACTAATGCCATCCACGTGTACGGTGTCCAGATGATGCGATCATCCGTCAGCTGATCGAACATCGCAACGTACTCCGGGTAGGACCCCTGCGAAGTGCTCGGCGTAAAGGTGACCTGTGCAATAGAACACCGTAAAGTTAGCACTGAAAATGATGATTATAATACGTAAATAACAAATGGTCATGAAACTAACCCGTCGGCGGCACCACAACGTGCCCATGGTCGGCCCGTCCACATCGTCGTCCTAGGCGTACAAGCTGACTGGGTACGCTTGCAAGTCTAGTTGTGGACGTCCGATCTGGAAGCGCTCCAAGGACCACAGCTGCAGGATTAGCGTGCATCCGGAGAGGATGGAGCTGTCTTGGGCACAGTGGCACGCGTCGCACAGTGCGTGGTACGTAGTGCACAACACGGCCAGACCCCAAGCGTACTGCGGGATCTCGTCGATCGACGAGTCCACCACCTCACGCACGTACCGAACGTAGTGCTTGTCAACGCTGTCGCCGTGGGAGCCCAGGAACAAGACCCACCCAAAAAGCCACAACAGGTAGGCCTCGAAGTGCCTCCTAACAACGACGTCATCGGCGTTCTGCGCCATACGCTCTGACTGCAACAAGGCATTTACACGTCAACAAGTTTCACATACCAATTTATACGAGAGGACAATAGTTACGAAGACTTACGTAGAACTGGCAGATCCACCTCAACGTCGGCCTGTGCGGGCTGCTGAACTCAGTGTACCCGCTGCCCGGTAGGAGCACATCGTGGAACCTCGCTAGGAGGTCCGTGCGCCACATGACCTGGATGTCGTGTGCTACCAGGGGGAGCCTGTGCACGGCAATCCGGTTAGAAAGCCCACGTCCTGCGGTGTCGGTGTCATCTCCCCGCACGGCAGGTGGAATGTGCGCGTCTCTGGCCTCCAACGGTCAACCAGCGCCGTCAGTAGGGCCTAGTCGTACGAAAAACGCCTAGACGTACGACCAACACCACGGTCCTGGTCGTCCTCCTAGGTCGCCTCCACCGTCCTTGTGAGTGGAAGGAGGCTTGCCGCTCGCAACTTGCGTCAAACGATAAGAACAAACGTGACTGCACGTCAAGTAAACAAACTGCGGTGGAGTGCATTACGTTACAAATCTACGAACCTCGGAATCCAGCCTGCGTGCAGCCTCCATGCCCTAATGGGCGTGCGCAGCCGTAACGCGCCAAGCTCAATCGGCGCCTCGCCCTCCGGGGGGAGCATGGTACTCAGACGGCTACGGTGATGCGCGTCAACCACCGGATCAAGCAACTCGTACTGGCCTGCGTCCGCCATACCTAAAAATACAACAATAAACAAAGTTCACCATCTTTACGTACGATACGTAGCGATTACAGATTTTTCTTTACGATTTTCATGTGTCAGGCTATTCTCCGAGATTAATTGGTATTTCTTGCACTAATAAAATAATTACTCTACTTAGCTACTCAAAACATTTTTAATAGAATAATTACTCTTCCTATTTCTATAGATTGATCCTTAATCGTTCCAATGCTACATAATTCCGACCTTACTCAACTACTCCGGATTTTCTTTATAATCTTCAAATGTGTCATGCAATTTTTCTAGTTCAAAAGATAACTCCTGCATTAATAATATAATTACCATGCACAAATGGGGAGCTTAATAAAGTTGAAATTATTCTGATTCTGCCATTGTGCTATCACTACCGCCTATACAACTTAAATTACATGCTACACAATTTAACTACATCTATCTAACCTACTCAACCCTATGTCGCTATTTTTGTTTGCTAACCAATAAGGTTTTAACATAATGTACAAAGTTTCGGGAAAATGTACCTGCGAGATGACCGATCGGACTCGATGCTCTGACGACAATCTCTCTCGTCCGTGACAAACTGACAGAGCTTCACTACTTTTCTTCTCTCCCTCTCCTTTTCTCTCTCGCTTTTTTCCTGGAATTAAAATGAATTACGGACTGATTTTTCGCCGTTTTTATAGCCGGGTCTCTGTCACCAGTTCAACTGGCGACAGGGACCCTGTCGCCTGCCTGTCGCCAGTCCAACTACCTATCGCCAGTTGAACTGGCGACAGGAAGTTGAATAGGTCCCTGTATTTTTGTAATTTTTTAGGACGGCTATTTATTTTTGTAAATATCTTTTAAAATTATATTATTTTTTTAAAAAAAATCCACAAATCTTTGCTTAGGATGAGCCTATACAGTAGTACAGTATATACTTGCAAGGACTATTCTTGTCAGTAGTGTTGGTAAAAGCATCTTGGCTTTAACATAAGCCAATGAATAATTTAAGTGCACGGTCGGTCAACAGGGGAGTATGAATGTAGTCCTATCTCTTCTCATTTTCTTCGCATCGATGTCTGGTCTTTAGCCGTGTAAGTCCAACTGTTTGTGTCATCAGAGAGTGCATATGCTACATAATTTCGACTTTACTCAACTACTTCGAATTTTCTTTATATTCTTCAAATATATCATGCAATTTTTCTATTTCAAAAGATAACTCCTGCATTAATAATATAATTACCACGCACAAATGGGGAGCTTAATAAAGTTAAAATTATTCTGATTCTGCCTACCGTCTACACAACTTAAATTACATGCTACACAATTTAACTACTTCTATCTAACCTACTCAACCCTATGTCTCTATTTTTGTTTGCTAACCAATAAGATTTTAACATAATGTACAAAGTTTCGGGAAAATGTACCTGCGAGATGACCGATCGGACTCGATGCTCTGACGACAATCTCTCTCGTCCGTGACAAACTGACAGAGCTTCGCTACTTTTCTTCTCTCCCTCTCCTTCTCTCTCTCGCTTTTTTCATGGAATTAAAATGAATTACGGACTGATTTTTCGCCGTTTTTATAGCCGGGTCTCTGTCGCCAGTTCAACTGGCGATAGGTAGTTGGACCGGCGGCAGGGTCTACCTATCGCCAGTTGAACTGGCGACAGGAAATTGAACAGATCCCTGTGGCCAGTTGGGACATATTTTTGTAGTTTTTTTTTTGGCGGCTATTTATTTTTGTAAATATCTTTTAAAATTATATTTTTTTAAAAAAAAATTCCACAAATCTTTGCTTAGGATGAGCCTATACAGTAGTACAGTATATACTTGCAAGGACTATTCTTGTCAGTAGTGTTGGTAAAAGCATCTTGGCTTTAACATAAGCCAAGGAATAATTTAAGTGCACGGTCGGTCAACAGGGGAGTATGAATGTAGCCCTATCTCTTCTCATTTTCTTCGCATCGATGTCTGGTCTTTAGCCGTGTAAGTCCAACTGTTTGTGTCATCAGAGAGTGCATATGTGGAAGCACACCAACACACCATCAGACAACAGTGGAGGAAAACGACGAGTGCTTTCGCCAGATCTCACACGCACAGGCAGCGGTTTTGGCGTCCACTGCAGCGGCCAACCATTTACAGCTCTTAAACACCCAAGGTCGATGGAACAGTAGGACCATTCAAGATTCGTAGGAACCACGAGGGAATCCTGAATTTAAAAACGCAGCAATAGCAAAAAAAAAACGCGGGATTGAAATGTAATGGTTTATTAAATCCCACATGAATGGCTTAAAAGAGGTGTTTGAATGTTTGGTAGGAAAAATACAAGAATTTTGAGACTAAATGTTACTTAATTAAAGAGAGTGGAGAGAGAAAGAGAGAGAATATATTGGACTTCTCAAAGGAAAAATAGCATGAGGCTTGAGCTCATGTTCATTTTTCTATACAATTGAGGGTATAGGAATGCATTTTAGGGGTGGATCTGGACCTCGGGCTCCAAGGGTGGATCTGAACCTCGGGCTCTGTAGGCTATAACTCGAGGTCTAAAAAAAATAATAGATTTTGTTTGCTATATAGGCCCAACAAATAAGTTTACAATGCCTAGCCCAAGGCCCAGCCTCTCACTATTTCTCCCATCCTGTTGCCCATCACCTGCCGACCCAGCCCACTTGACATCTCCCCCACACACCCAAAGCCCCCTACCCTAGAAAACCTAATCACCCACGGATCCACGTGACCACGCTCGCTTCTTCTGCCGTTGTTGCCCTCCACGGCTCCTCAATCGCCGCCACGCCCGTGCCCTCCCTTGCATTCCATAGGAATCCGACAACTCTATTACTATGTTCCAAACAACCCTCGTAGGAAAAAAAAATCATAAGGATTAGGATCCTCCAAAATTCCTATGAAAATCCTTCAATCCAAAGTAAATGTGGGCATCTTGAGTGCAAACTTGTTATATCAGTGTTTCAACACACGAAATATTTGCAGGACTTTTGCAGGATGGTTGGCTAGGATCTAACTGAAAAATGATTGTAAGGTTTGTGTATTCCAAACGAGGCCGGAAGCCGGAGAATGCTATGGGTGCCCTTGGCCATCAAACATCAAGAAATTGATGTGGTGCAAGAAGTAGTACTATTATCAGACGCCAAGAGCTGTGCTTCAATTGGCTGTGACATTGTGGTTGTGGCAAATGGGTGGTTTGTTTCAATTCTAGTAATGCACTCACTCATAAATGCCTGGCTTCAAATTCTTCTCTCTCTCTAGGCAGTTTGGTCAACTGAATGATCCGGGTTCATGATATGTGTAGTTAGGGTATCTCTAATAGTGTATTTATTGTCGTCTCTTAGCTATGCTATGTCAATAAAATCCTACGTAGAAGAGAGAGGGGGAGAAAAGAGAGAACATGTCGTCTTTTTCTGAAGAGACGATCGTGCATGCGAAACAAGACATGCTACATTAATTTACTCTGGATGACATGCATGCCCGTTTTAAAGAAAAATTATAAAATATAAGTGCTGGAGAGTATATTAGAGACTGTTTATTAGAGATGTTGTCTATAAAGATAAGGTCACATATGTTAAAAATAAGATTGTCTCTAACTATTAGAGATGGCCTTAAAACACCAAATGACATGTGCATCATGGATTTATCTTTCGCTGATGCATGTACTGTGAGAAATTTATTCCGAGCTTACCTTGACTGCCCAATTTCACATTAGATGAAGTGAACATTGTAGCATAAAAACAACAAGACATGCGTATGTGCCAGTTGCAATGCGGCAGAGGATGCAAATCGGCAAGGGGGCGTAAAAACATTTCATTGCATATGATTTTCAGTGCAAGAAAGGGCTTTCTTTCTTTTCAACTATTGACTACTGCCACAGATTCCCTGGAACTCATATAGTGTACTGTAGTAACATTACTGTAACATTTCTTTGCAAAGGCAGAGCAGGGCAGCGTTATCTGCAACTAATCTAAATCATTCGCAACCCATCTGCGTGCCATCGAAGTGCTCTACGTTGGGAAGATGCGGATTGCGGAGTACTCGGAAGACGCGTAGTAATTTTATCATGTGGCACGACTTTTGAGGCGGGAATACAAAAGATGGAGGGAAAAGGTAGGGATCCCTCTCGGCCAGCGTGCCTCTTGGGACAAAAGCCTCGTAAAATCGATTGCTTCACGGTTCAGCTCGGCTCAGGAATCCAACGAGCGAGTACATGGCAAATTGATGCTAGTACGAGTATGCAGCAGGGCTCAAAGGTACTAGTACTACATATAATTTCTGATGTCGTTTTCACAGCTTACAGGTTCCAATCTATAATTTCTGATGTCGTTTTTACAGCTTACAGGTTCCGTTTGAAATGGAGAAATTATGCAACAAATTTTATAGGAATTATACTGGTTTTCACGAAATCCTTATGTACGAAACATGTCTATTCTGTTGTTCAACGCAATAAATTATTTAGATCAAAATAACGTGAGCTAAACACGACTCACCTTTTCTAAAGACAAAACAAAGAAAAAATCTAAATCCTAAAAATCGTTGTTTTTGTCACTTCCTCCCTTACATTAACACAGTTAAAGACATTTTGCCGTCCAAATACCCCCTCTCTTTTTCCTTATCAAATCATTACACGTCAGCAGCCAATATATGAGACACACTACACATCCTCTCTCGACACACACACTCTCTCTCCTCGTCTTGAGTTTTGGGTTTAAATAGCACCGTTTGCACACGAAATAGCAAACCTAATCTTCTCCGGAGATCAAAACCAAAAATGTCACCACGGACTCGTCGGCATGTGTCCTCGTCCGTGCCACTGGTACATGAACCCTCTCGTCCCCTCTCCTAGAAAGGAACTTCCGACACGTGTCCTAAGTAAACAACTAGCAAGGTTTAATTAAACTCGTGTAATTAATTAACTAACTAGCAGTACGAGGGAAGTCCCCATTGTGGCGCATACGAGGATTAATTAACACATGGTGCAGACGATGATTAATTAATTAAACCCATGTAATTAATTACAGGTGGGGTTAAACTAAATAATTAAAAAGTGAAGGTTAATTAATTAACCCATGTAATTAATTAGTCATAATTATTTAGTCATAATTAATTGCTCGTAATCATTTAGTTGTAATTAATTAGTCGTAATTAATTTTTCTAATCAATTTAGTCATGATTAATTAGCCGTAATTAATTTAGTCATAACTAATTATTTATAATTAATTAGGTGTGGTTAATTAGTTGTTATTAGTTAGTCTTAATTATTTAGCAGTAATCAATTTAATCGTAATTAATTAGCAGTATAAGGAAAATCCCCTTGCTTGGCGCGTGGACGAAGGGAAGTCCCCTCCCCAGGAGCGCAGACGAGGGAAGTCCTCTCTCCAGGAGAGGGGGACGATGACACGTGTCGAAAGTCCCCCCTCCAAGATAGGAGAGGATGACACGTGTCGGAAGTCCCCTCTTGACGAGGGGGTCCTCGCACCTGTGGTATGAACGAGGACACTTGTCGCTTGTCGACGAGTCCGCGGTGTTATTTTTAGCTTTGATCTTCGGAGGGGTTAGATTTGCTATTTCGCTTGCAAACAATGTAATTTAAGCAAAAATCCCTCATCTTCATTTGTACCCTCCCGCTCTCTTTAGCATTATTGTTTGGTGATGGCAGCATCTTACCAAATGAGTGCCATTTGGTGGGAGAAGTAGAGATTATGACTATTTTAGCCGAAATCCAAAAGCTTTTTTTTTTTGTTCTCTTCATTTGATTTAGTTCATGTAAGAAGGAATGCAAACTTAGCTACGCATTTTTGTACCAAGAAAGCTATACTCCACATAGGGTTAGATGTATCTGGTTAAACCATACTCCTGAGTTCTTACTACAAGCCTTGCAGTATGATTGTAGCTATGTGAAATAATGAAGATAATTGTCCTTGGTATAAAAAAAAAGTGCCATTTGGCCGATGATGTGTCACGATCTGATAACATAAATTGACAAGAAAATTACAAAACGGTAGGTAAAAAAAGTTATGGTGTTATTAATAAATCAAAATTGGCTTTGACTTTTAGGGGAGTTTTCGATTTATAAAAGAAAATCCAATGTTTTGTCTTCTTTCTTGTATTTTTTTTACAAAGTTTTATTCCCCTCCCAAGAATGACCTTAAGGTTGAGTTTGGCTTGAAAGCTAAAGGTCAACGGCAAAATGAACTTAGGTCTAGAAAAATGAATTCGACTTGAGTTTAGGGCTGGCCCACGGAAATGAAACCAGACCTGACCAAATCTCAGGGCGGAAAAAAAATCCTAATTTATTTCAGGCTAGTTTATGCTACTCAGACGCTATGCACAATGTTGCTTCAAACCGGTGCTAGAAAAGGAGAACGGACATTAGGACTCAGTGCTAGCAGATTGCTGCAATCGGTGCTAGAAAAAACATGCTGGAACCGGTGCATCTACTTGCACCGATGCCAAGCAAGTATAAAATTCATGCGGGTCCAGATGTAAGTGAAATAGTGAGGGAGAGGAGAGTGTGTGATGGGGCGAAAAATGTGTAGTATTTTATTTAGTTGTGGATCCCACTTTGGAGAGAAGGATGTGTTCAACATTGTAGAAGAAAATTAAATCTAGCACCTCTATAACATAGCAGTGAAGTGAAGAATCTAGCACCTGTTATATTGTAGATGGCCTCAAGCGACGTCAAGCTAAGCCATGCTGCATAATTTTACATTAAAAATAAACAAATGCATAGGTCAAGCTGCCATTTCGTTGCCCAGGCCCGGCCCTAAGTGGCCTCAGGCAGGGACCGGTTTTCCCATGGTCCGAATGAGCCTTTGGTTAGCCCAGGACAAGCCCGGCCCGGCCCGGTCCGGCCTATCTCTCAGCATATCCATTATACTGGCTTCTCATTTCTCAAGACTGAAGAACGTTTGGTTTGATGAAAGGAACGTACGTACTTGGATGAGCCATGAGCAGGGCCGGGGCGCCTTTTTTGCTTTTCATATGTAGATGGCATTTGCAGATTTGCAGTGCAGGACCCTCCTGATCCGTATTGTAGTTTTGCTGTCCGTGTTAACAGAGCTCTTTTTGGCTTGGCTTGGCTTGCCACTGATGTGCGGCTTTAATGCCCAGTGTCCGTATGTATGTCTCAACCGCTGTGCAATTCGTAAAACAACGTATCTGACAAGTTCTCCGAATTTCTTTTGCGATGAAATGGAGGACGTAGCGATGGACAATCTCTTGCTAAGCCCACGTCCATTTCCTTGTTGCGCTGTCCCTTCTGCAACCTAAATAACCAGGAAATGGATATTTTCGGTGCTCCTAGAAAGTGATCTTCACCACCCGATAAAAAAGTAAATGTTCAGATCAATAGCTATGGTGCTTTCGGCACAACAAATTGCACAAACCACGTTACCTTTGTGTCGCCGTCGCTTGTCGCCCTTTCTCCCTATTGCCTTATCTACCATTGCTACTTTGTTGTTACTCAGCTCTCTTCGCAGACATCTCATTGCCTTACTGCCATCAAGGTTGCCCGTTCTCCAAGCTCTTTACCATCACTCATCGGCATCAGTTATGCGGTGCACTGACGATATATCTTTTTGTCCATGATGGTACATCGTCAAAGTAAAGTGGCTGAAAATAGGGCAAAGATGCTTGTTTCTTTTACACCACACCATGGCATGAAGGAGACGCATATTCAAGAAGCAGTAGGGGTTGAAGTAGTACATTCGTCGTTAGTAGTAGGAAGGGCTCTGACGACGAGGTCTCTGGTGACACCGATTTCCCTTGTTAGCATTATCCGTTTTGAATTTTGTCCTTTAAGGTGTTGTGATTTGGTCTCTCTGTTGATGAAAATTAGTATGTATCCGCGTATTTCACAATCAGTAAAGGAAAAAAGATCATCCATATGAACCAATGGGTCATTGGTTCCCTCTGTCCGTTTCAAATGGGTCAATTGGGGAATTTTTGTTCATGTCGTTGAAAATATGTGCAATATTGGTTCTACCATAGGAAATTTGACTATTTCGTATATGCCACTCTTTCATCGGTGAGCATTTCGTTTCTGCTACTCCATCCAATTTTTCGTCAAGTTAACATGTTTGACCATTAAGAAAAATACAAAAATATCATAAAAATACCAAAAAAATAAAAATAAGAAAACTTCCAAAAAAATATAGCAAATTTTACGGATAGCTTTTGAACTTTTTTTTTGTTTTTTTTAAATACACTAGGAAAATTTCTCAAAAAATTACAATATGGAAGATGTTTTAATCTTCGTCAACTTTTATAGAACATTACTAAAATTTTTCCGGTGTAAAACTTATGTGGGATTTTAAATTTTTGTTCAAAAGTGGTCCATGAAGTTTCTATATTTTTTGGTATTTCCCTTGATTTATTTTCAATTTTTGTATTTTTCTTGACACTCAAATACGTTGACTTGACGAAAAATTGGATGGAGTAGCATAAACGAAATGCTCACCGATGGAAGAGTGGCACATACGCAATAGGCAAATTTCCGATGATAAAACTAATATTACACATATTTTCAATGACACGAAACAAAATTTTACAAACATACATTGGTTCGCACGGGACGGAACCGCCCTCAAACCACTCCCACCGGCAGACGACGCCTTTTTCCAGTACACCGGCAGACAGCGCCTTTTCCCAGCCATCTTTGCTTTTTAACGACGGTGCAGGAGGTGGAGGAGCATCTTTTTTATCTTGGGTATATGGGACCTGCCTGACAACTTTTGGCTTTTGCTCTTGGCCATATAGGCATAGGATCGAGGCAGTTTGTTTCGGGTCCTCAAAGATCGAATCAATCATTCAGATTTCAGGTCAAACAAAGCCTCCATCCATGGGTGATGGGACCATGGGCCCGAGTAGCGCAATCGCAGTGGACGACGGATGCACCCAAGCTCGTGCTCGGCGACATCAATTTGTTCAATTTTCTCCCCTAGCAGATGACCACCCAGCTTGTTCACTTGTAAACAACTTAGACCACAATTCGCCGCACCTACAAGACAGATGCACGATGAAACTATCTGAACAACTGGGCCGGCCCGTGCTCCATTTACCCCTTCAGCCCACGGAGGTGGCGCTTTTGCTTGCCACGCACCCTCCACCTCTCGAGCACTCACATGCGAGCAGGATTAGTGGATCATCATCGCTAATTAATCCTTGTGCCCAAGCAATAATTTTATTCCTTCGAACATCGTCGATGAAATGTTCAAACGTTGTCGACAAACCGTTGGAACGTTGAAACCAAATGCATAGAACATTGGTCACCCCCCCCTTACAACTTAATATGTGAAACATCACGATGAAATGTTGAAACATCATCGAGAAACTGTCGGAACATTGAAACCAAACACGTGAGACACGGGCTATTCCACATTAGAACTTAATGCGTGTAACATCATCAATAAAACAATTGAAACATCGAAACCAAATATGTGCACATTTCATTTTACCTACCGTAACATCCAACACCCACTCGGTTCATTCCATATACCGAATGCAAAAGATACGCACCAGAACATTATCCATGAATTGCTAGAACATTAGGAAGTTGATTTCAGGAATAATTATGTGTTGTCCCTTAAGACCCCAACTCCCTTTATGTATAGTGCCAAGAATTACAACCAAGGTAGTCAGAGTTGAGATCCCGAGTTGGATCGATTTGCCTCCGGTAGGATCGAATCGTAGAATCGGCAATTCTACGAATTTGTAAAAATACACATATTTACCATCTATACTATAAGTTTATATGATTCTTATAAGATTTACCACTTACTTCTTACCAAAAAAAGGAGCAAAAACACTTCTTACCACACAACAGAAAAGCATAATGGTTCTGACATGATGGGTGACATAGTTCTGAACTACAGGAGAATAGCATTACCACACTAATATAATATTTTGCATGCTCCTTGTTTATTTATAGTTTCATTCTAAAAAATTAATATCAACAAATTTTGCTCTAAAACAAAATATCAGCAAAGCCTGGCCTCTAAAAAAATGTAATTTTTTTTTGCCCTAAGACTCTACGAGTAGGATCGACGTAAGATTTGGATCAACGGGCTGTCGTGGGTTCGTAGAATCGTAAAACTCTAAGAGTTGGATCGCGATCCTAACTACCTTGATTACAACCCGACTCTTAACACAACTCTTCATTAGACTCTAATACTAACTCACCAACACTCCCCCTCAAGATGGACCAAAGATATCAATCATGTCCATTTTGTTATATATTATAGCACCATCGCTAGGACCTAACCCTTTAGTAAAATAGTCAGCCAACTGTTCACCAGACTTAACATGTTGTTCACGTCCAACTGATGTAGGGGCCATTAGAAGTTAGTTGCACAGGAGATCAACATTCTTACCGTGCTCATCTTCGCTACCGGTGCAAAGGTCTCATCATAGTCTATTTCATATGTTTGACTATAACCTTTTGTAGCCAACCTTGCCTTGTCTCTCTCTATCTAGCTGTTAGGAGTTTGCTTAATCATAAACACCCATTTACATCCCACTGCCTTCTTTCCTGCTGAAAGTGAAACAAGATCCAATGTCTTGTTCTTTTGAAGTGCACTAAACTCCTCTTTCATGGCATCTTTCTACTTAGGATCCTGCTTAGCACCTCGCTAATCCTTTCGAACATGCACTTTTTGAAGAGATGCAATATATGCTTTGTATGCAGGTGAGATATGGGAATGCGAGATAAAATTTGCAATGTTATGCTCAAAGCCATACTATATTGGGGGCTTTTCAGCATTAGCTCTAGTTTCTCTACATTGTGCAAGTGGTAACTCTAGATAGGAGTGATTAGAGGGAGCACTACCACTCATCCTAAGGGAAGGCAAGGAACTTGATGGAGAGAGACCCGAAGAGGGATTTGTGACTGGATCAACTCGAAAGGCTAGCTGTTCAGACTGTGGCTATTCTGGTTGCTTCTCTGCCGGTGCTCACAGCTCTGCCGACTTAGGTGTCGACTGCTTCTCCCATGTTTACCAAAGCGCTTTCGCTAACAAACTTTTAATTCTTTTGGGGCTACCACATCTCTTGCATACCTCGTTAGGCTCAGGCACGGAATTGTCCCCCACAATAACCTCTTCTTGTTGGCTATCACTTTCCTTGTTCGTCACCTCTCGACTGTCACCCTTAGTGATAGGAGAGAACTCCTACAAAAACTGATCAAGAGTACATCCACTCGTGTAGTACGGCTCAAAACTCTCGGAATGTCACATCCATACTCACAAACTCACGAGCAACCTTCTCTCAACTGGATTCCAACATCTATAGCATTTCTGACTTGATGAATAGCCTACAAAGATACACTTTGTTGCTTGAGGATCCTACTTGTCAACCACTAGTTGGTGATCTCGTAAAAAGCACACACAACCAAACACCTTGGGAGGCACATTGAACTCCCGTTGACCGAATAGAAGTTTAGTTGGAGACTTCATCCTATGTATTCGAGATGGCATGCGATTGATGAGATACGCTGTCGTCATCACTGTCTCACTCCACAATCTCTTTGACACATTCATCTGAAACATGAGTGAACATGCTACTTCCAACAAATATTGATTCTTCCTTTCAGTCACTCCACAATCACTACATTTACCCAGAGGAAGGTAATGAGCTTGATTTCCTATTTCTCTTCCATTCTTGACCCAATCCGTACTGCCATGGACTAGTCATCAGGAGTAAGTGGGACTTGCTTCACTTTATTTGGTTGACGATCTTTTGCAGGTTTTTCTGCCTTTGCTTGGCTTTTATACATCATTAAGATCTCTTAATGGTAACTGATCAACAATCTCTAAATATTTACTATCGCAATTGAGTGTTGAAGAATGATTACCTTGCATGGAGATGATGCCTTTTGGACTAGGAATTTTGATATTCTAGTAGGCTCAATGAGTGGTTGTCGTGAATTTACTTAGTGATGGTCTACCTAAAGTGACATTATATGCTGACTCAAAATCTACAATTTCAAAAGTAATTTGCTATGTTAGAAAATTGTGACAATATGTGTTATCGAAGGACCGTGTATTGTATCAAAGAAATGATTTGTAACTGTTTATTATTTTAGAATAAGGTATTTGCGTCTAATCCAAAACATTTATTAAAAAAATAAATCCAAGGAACTACCACCGTCAGCCAGTACTCTTCCTACTTTGCAATTACTTATTATAGGAGAAACGACCAGTGGGAGCTTACGAGGTGTAGACATACCTTTTGGACAATCACTTTTGTTGAAGGTCAAGTCCACGTTTGACCACTTTGGGTAGCTTGGATTCCTTGGTTGAGTGTCGACGTTGTTGACCTCCTTCCATGTGGATTTGAACTGTCTTTTTGATGTATAAGCAGCAGACCATCTGAAGATGACATTGACGTGGTTATTAGGCTTTTGGTATGCCATTTGGTCATCTCCGTCAACATCTTTGGTGTTATTGGGACTGCCACTTTCGGGTAGTGTAGGTATTTGCCCCTTACTCGAGTAGAACTCATCCATGTGTTTCTGCTAGTACGACAGTTACAGAAATCATGGCCAAGCACGTTGTGAAGCGAACACCAACAACCATTTCCTCTGGTCGTGCTAGAGCTCTTGGACCCAGGCTGGTTGTTTGGACGACCATTATGCTTCCTCTATGGACCCTTGCCCTTGTTGTAGTTCGGGCGCTGCTCTACAACAACGACCTCCCTTGAAGCAAACCTCATTTTGTTCTTCTTTTTGGCCTTGCCTTTGTGGTCATCAGATCTGGTCGATTTCTTGAATCCTTTTTCATCAGAAACTTCCATACCTGGTTGTGCTGGTGTATGGTCTTTGTCGACCATACGGTTCCACTCCACTGCTTCATGAGCATCAAAGTAACAATTAGCCATGTCAAATAACTCTGACATGGTTCTTGGCGAGTGGATATTTATGTCTTCTGTAAACCTCCTGTATCATACCCCCTATTGAAATGCTCAAATAACAAAAACGCCAGTAATGTTAGGAATAGTATTGTGTACTTCTACAAAACCTTTTAATAAATTGCCATAATTTTCTCCAATAGTTTGACAAAGACGATGTAAATCATCCTCTTTTCCGGGTTTGGTGTAACAACTCTTAAAGTTGTTTATAATAGCATGGCATAAATTTTTCCAACTAAAAAGAGAACTTTTCAGCTAGTTGAATAACCATGTCTGAGCAGATCCTTTTATTACAGTGGGTAAGTAATTTGCCATTACCTTTTCATCGCCGCCTGGAGTCTGGACAACAACGATAGTGTAGATTTGGAGAAATTCTAAGGGATTCTGTGTCCCACCAAAGCTTTCCAAATGCCATGGCTTGAATTTTTTTAGGCCAGGTAACTTCTCTTAGCCCGAGTGAGAAAGTCTTTCATCCTGTGTATGGCCCCAATTGTGGTCGGATGCTATAATCTTCGTCACGATTATTAGGAGAACGAGGTCTTTTACAACCACGGTTAGAGCACTCACATGGGCTTATTTTGTCAAACACGTTCCGCCAGGGCGGATCGTCTTGGCGAAGGTTGTTGCCGTGACAGCAATGTCTAAAGGTAGAGTGGTTTACCCTAGTGCTACTCTGAGACCTTGATGAATGGAAAAGACTCTGTAGTTCAACAATAGCCTCTTGCAGGTTAGCAGCCAATGAACGAATGCCCAGAATAACATGTTCATTGTTTTCTCCAATCTGTTGGTTACCAATGACACTTGAGAGTATGCGAACACGATCGACGGGAGTCTTTGCTTGCAAAGAAGACAATATAATATTTAAATCACTTACCGTCGTCCTTGGGCGGCATAGGCGTAGATGGCGGATGCTGGTCGCCACTCGCATTGGTGATAGGCCTCCTGATTATCCTCGGCGGGCTGCCATGGTATTGACGATGGACCTCTTCCATTGCCGTCTTCTTAGTAGCGAGAAGTTGATTGTTGAGTTGTTCCTGTGCCAAACATTCAGCCTACTCCCGAGCCTCATATTGCTCATGTGTTGCTCGTTGCTTGTTGGTCTCGTTGATGGCTACACATGCACAAAACTCGAAGCAAATAGAGGGCGAGAACATCTCATCCTCATCATAGGAGGGGTAGTAGTCGAGATCTCAGAGTAGATGTTTGGGAGATGATTTCGCTAGAACCTCAACATTGACTCCTTCAGCGAGATCATCATAAGCCTCCACGGTACTGGCATCACGACGACTTGTCACTCCAATTGAGACAGAAGTAGGAATGCACTCTACCTCAGAATTTCTTGGGGACGGCAGCAGCATCCCCACCATCTCAGTCCCATCCGGGTTGGGTTGAGAGTAGTGAAGATTCTCCATCGGGAATGTACTCAAGGAAGAAATCGTACTTGCATGCCTCCTCAGGAACATAGTCCTCATCCATGAGGTCAGGGTACTCGATAAGATCGAAGGTGTTCTCCTCATCCATTTGTAAGGATGCAAGGACATCACAACAATGATCTTCGGCTTGACGGTGCCCTCCTTCTAGAGCCAAATGTCGATGATTGAGACATATGGTCCCTTGTCAAGCATACTGGGAAAATAATATGAGCACAATGCGATTATGGATATGGATGTATTGAGAATGTAATGACTACGTTCAGAGAGTTAATGAAAACTTATCTTACAGAATAAGTGGGCTGCCCCTTTATAGCTATTGAAGGAGCGACAGTTAATGCCATTAAAAGCGTCTTATATCTTCACACACATTCCTCTGTTGAATCTTGAACTGTCATATCTCTTAGTCATCTGACATAAGTTGCCAATGCACTAATAATCGCTCTCATGTTAGTCATGTGGGAAACTGCCATGTCTCCTGACTAGTTTGCTGGTCGGGGATGGCCTAAATGGTATAGTTGGCCGTGTAGTGTCCATGACTGGTCGTCTCATGACTTAAATTAGTCAGCGACCAATTTACCGTAAAAAAAAGGAATTATACTTCTTTTAATATTGGTCATAAGTTTATAACTGTTATAAAGTGGGCCTCCAATATATGGGACTTACGTTTACAAAGACTTTGACTTTGACCAAAAATATTGATCTGGTCTAGAATCCTCGTTAGATGTAATCCAATGTATTCAAGGCACGAAAATGTGTAAAGTAGTGTTCTGATTTTCATTACATATTTTGTAATCTTCTATTCATGTAAGACTTTGTTTGAATTATTTGCATTGCACTTTTTGCAAATTTCGAGCTTATGTGTTGGATTTGTGATGTTATGAAATCATTGTACAAGACTATCGAATTGTGCGTGTGAAGGGTGCACCCGTGTTGAAAATTTTCTAGCTCCACCACTGTGCATGTGAAGGGTGCACCCCTACTGAAAATTTTCTAGCTCTACCACTGGACGGCAGGACTGCGTTTGGACATGAAACCTCATCACTCCAGTTGCCTTAGGTCGCGCCCATGTCCTTCTTGCCCCCAAGCACCACGTTGTAACAATGCTGCCCCACATGCCCGTGCGACGCCTCGCCTACGCTGCGGTTGGATGCCTCCTTCGAGCACGCGTAGTCAAAACAGTACTCGTAACCGCTCATGTGAATAGTGCTCGTAATGAACGGTGCTCGTGATGAACATTACTCATGATGAACAGTGGTAGATGACGAGTACTCATAACAAAAAATATGTCGAACAACACATGATTGGTTTCGGGAGCAACTGCTCCTATTTTTGTCTTTTGTGTTGCTTTTCTCAACTCCCATGACAACTCAACTCACGACTACTTCTCTTGACTCCCTGATGCCTTCTCTCGACTTCTTGCTACTTACAAGACTGCTATCTCCCCCTGCTTATATACTCTTACATGTATCGACTAAGACACAGACTCAACATGAGTATCCTACTCGGACTTGTACTTGAACTTTTACCTAATCTTGTACAAGATTAAAATCCCAACACACTCCCTAATCTTGTAACAAGATTAAAACAGTAATCACTCCATCTTGATCATCCTGATCTTCTCATGCATTTGAACTTCCAAGTCTTCCTCTTTTACCTGCACTCCCGTGCGCCGTTCCTTCCTGGACCGATACAGCCCTACCGCCTGTACTTGCTCCATCCCGAGCCATGCACATACCAACACTTGCCGCGCCTCGCACCTGGACTGAACTCGTCCTTCCTTGCATGACCGCCTGGGCTGGAGCACCTACTCCCACACCACCTGGGCTGGAGCACCTGCGTATATCTCAGCTGAGGCTACACTGCCTCTAACTCCTGCACTCGTGCATCCTGTTGACCACGTTCCGTCCACAAAATCACATAAAAATACACCAACCTGTACTCGAGAATTTCTTGCCACAAACGTGTGAGGCTGCAGATCGGACACGATGACCACACCAACACGTGTTGCGCCTCTTGCGCCACCTATCTGTGCATCATTTGGTCCTCCCGGCCACCTACTCTCTGCGCCATCTTCCTTAGCATGCATGTCATCTATCTTCAATTCCTTCTTTAATTTTATTATTAATGCCCCTTGATTGTCCGAGCAGCCGCCCTTTGCGCTAGCATACTCGTGAGGTCCACCACCCCCATCTGCATGGGCGCCTCACCCTCCATGCGCGTGAGACTCACCGCCCCCCCCCAATGCCCAGCATGCCTTGCTGCATGCTGTTTGGCCCTCCTGAGGTTCCACCAGGTGCACCTCCTACATCAATTGCATGCCACCCCTGGGTCCCGCCATGTCCTTGGTTTTGGCCAATACCCAAGTTCCACTTTGGCTTCTCCAGGCTCTTCTTCCCACAAACCGATTTACAAGTTTTTAGGGAAATTTTGTACTACCAGTTCAAGGATCTTTTTACCTTCATCAACAGATCTTTGTTCTTATCATAGACACGCAAGAACTCATCTTGCAGCACCACCCTGCACCCTTCTTCCGTCAACTGCCCGAGACTGAGTATGTGGATGCATAAACTTGGTATAAAATAAATTTCAGTCAGCATCTTCTGATCGTCATTTTTGCATTGCAACAACATTGATCCTTTGCCTTTTATCTACACTGTGGAGCCGTCGCCAAACTTGATTTTGCTTGTAATCTTCTCATCGAGCTCATAGAATATGGAGCGATCTCACGTCATGTGATTGCTTGCTCCATTGTCCAAGTACCACTGATTAGTGTGATCGTGGTTGCCTCCCTCCTTGCGTAGTTTAGGAACTACGTTCTCTTCGTTCAACATCACCATGACCGGCCTCTTTGACACATAAGGAGAGAAGCAGGGCATGCTCTTTATCATCTTCACTAGCTCGGGTGAGGTTTACCTCGTCGTTCTTCTTCTTATTTGGACACTCCGAAGCGTAGTGACCATACTCATCACAATTGAAGCACTTTATGTGGTTGCGGCACTCCGACGCGTACTAACCATGTTTGTCACATTCAAAACACTTAATATATGACTTGTCACAGGATCTATCACCACCGTATTGCCTAGCCCAGTCTCCACGTCCTCCTCTGCCAAAATCGTGGCCTCCAGCACCGTGACCACATCCACGCTAGTTTCCAGAGCTCTGGCCACCTCCTTGAACCCAATTGAGTTCCTTCGTATGTTTGTTTCCTTCCTTCGCATCACTTTCCAGAAGTAATGCTTGATCTGTCCTTGCCTTGCACCCTCTCAGAAGCCCATCATGTGCTTTGAGAGACCCAGTTACCTCTGCTAGCTTCATGCTCTCAAGATCACTAGAATACAAAAGGATTGTGACCACAGGCACGTACCTCTCAGGTAGTACTCGTGAGTATTTTTTGACCACCTCGATTTCCTCCCGTTTATCGCCAAGAGATCGCAACTCATTAACCACATCTGTTAACTTTCCTATAAAGTCATTTACTGATTGAGTTTCACCCATATGCAATGCTTCATACTCCCCTCGGAGAGTTTGTAGACGAACTTTCTTCACTCGATCCACACCTTCGTGCATAGTGTGAAGAGTAGCCCAAGCCTCCCAAGCAGTATGTTTCCCGACAAGCTGATTAAGCATCGAGTTGGGTATCGCAGGATAGATCAGCGCCAATGCCATTTGATCAGTCTTCAAGTCAACATCCACAACCTTTCCTTTTAGATCGATCTTTCCTTTAGAGTCGATCGGATCGGCCACTGCGTTCTAGACTTCCAGACCCCCTGGGCACGCATATTGACCCGCATCTTCATAGCCCAAGCCGGGTAGTTCTCTGAAGTGAAAACTGGGTACGGAAGCGAATTTGGTGTAGAACCGTTGGGAGCTATCTTCCTCTTCTTTCTATGAAGACGAACAAACGATTTTCAGTTCTAATACCACATGTGGTCGTACCACCTACGACCAGGTGATCGAAACTCTCCGACCAGTCCAAGCTCCTTGACCAGGATGTAGTCGATCCTCCTCTTCTACGACCAGGTGTGGTCGTAGCCTCTTCTATGATCAAGTGTGGTTGTAACTCCTGCGAGCACGCGTAGTCGAAACAGTACTCGTAACTCCTCGTGTGAACAATACTCGTAATGAACAGTGCTCGTGATGAATAATGGTCAATGATGAACAGTAGTCAATAAGGAGTATTGATAACAAAAAATATGCCGAATAACACACGATTGGTTTCGGGAGCAACTGCTCCTATTTTTGTCTTTTGTGTTGCTTTTCTTAACTCCCACGACAACTCAACTCACGACTACTTCTCTTGACTCCCTAATGCCTTTCTCGACTTCTTACTACTTACAAGACTGCTATCTCCCCCTGCTTATATACTCTTACATGTATCGACTAAGATATGGACTCAACATGAGTATCCTACTCGCACTCGTACTCGAACTTTTATCTAATCTTGTACAAGATTAAAATCCCAACACCCATTGCTGTCCATTCATGGTTGGAGTATGGACGCCACTAGGACCCACATCGAGAGGAGTCATCCGGTGGTTGTTGTCGTCGAGATTGCCACCGGTGACAGAGTGGGCGGCGGCGACGCGGTTCAAGATGGCCATGGTTTCATATGAAGCCTAGGAGGTGAGGGGTGAGGATTGGGAATGACAATGCGTCACCGACATGGATTGGGTCGCCGGGGGGAGAGAGAGAGAGAGAGAAAGGTAGTCGTGTGAGGGGAGACTTCGTATACTCTTCTTACAATAGATTTCGTGTGCATAGCAATTTCCATAAGAAAAATATGGGCCATGTTGATATTCTAAAGTTTCTGAAATGGCTAGATTATTTCCCTAATGCTATTATTGCATATGGAATTTTGTTGACTTCTCGGTGACTATTACATATTCAATATGTCTAAGCAGGTATCCAACTTTTACTTGAAAAGCATCATTCTTCCAGTATTAGTTGAAACAAAATCTTCAATTATCTTTGTAAGTATCTTCCCCCAAGTTAATTTAAGTTCTGCCGTAGCCAATTTTGCATGGGACTTTCTACGGTGCTTGAATGGGTAACTTAGGATTAAAAAAAAACGTGAGGAATTCAATAATTACACATAGATCTAACCCCTGACTCGTCGCGCCCGTCGGCCCTAATATGCTTGTCGTCGCCACCCATCTATGATCTGTGCACATCTTCGTAACGCAGCTTCAACCAATCAATCCTGCCGTTAATTGTCTCATCTCTCATGGCCATGTCGGCCTTGGTGCCCATGGCGCCTGCCCGCCCTCGGCGGTGTTGTTCATTTGCTCCGGCACGCGAATGCATTCGCACATCTGGAAGTTCACAACGGCCGAAAGAACGTTTAATAATTAAGATTACGCTCTCTTTTGGAGCATTGCATTCCTCGATGATCTTTAGTGATTTGGTCGTAGATGTTCCCTGCCTGTGCTGCATGCGTGTGATGCTTCGATGTTGGATGTAAACGGAGCGGATAGTTCCCGACCGACCGACCGTATTAATTCGGATACAATTTGGAGCGGTTTTTCGGATATCCGATTTGGTTTCCCGGATTCGGATCCGAACTCCTGGCTAACACACAGTCCGAGTCACCCTCACCCGACTTCCACTCTACCAGAACTCAGAAGCCCAGAACCACAACGAACAACACCACATCCCCTAACCCTCGCCGCCGACACGTTCCTCCTCCCTCGCCGCCGCTGCCACCTCCCTTCCACTCTCGCAATCCCTCCTCAGTCCTCAATCGCCATCTACACCACCCCAACCCGCGGCCTCCACCTCCGCCTCCCTCCTCCGGTCCTCCCTCGCCGCTGATGACACTATCAAGGTATGCTCTTGTAGCTTAGCTTATGTTTCATTGATCAATTGGCCTCTTTCTATCATGTATGCTCTACGCTGAAAGATGAGAAGATAGATTCTAGTTAAGACAATGCTATGCCGTTTTAGTTCCTCTGTCCTCGATTAGTCGACTGTAGTTCCCTTGACGCCTTGAGGGGGTCACAGACAGGGGGCGCAGTATGGTCTCCACATGCTTGCTTAAATAGTCTATATTATCATGTGATATATATAATTTTGTTTGTTAAACTACTAATCTAGTTGCATTTTGGATATGTAGTATGGTTGATTGATCTTTATTTGTGCGATATATATGGTTTATGTTTTCACGCAATATCCGAATAAGTATTCATGACCGAGACAATCCGTATTCGGTTCGACATATATTCGCTCCGTATTCGTGACCGAGACTATCCGCATTCGTATTCGTATCCGACACTGTCCGTGTCCGATTCCGAATCCGAGAAAAAAATATGAAAAATGATACGGGGTGAGCGATATCCGACCGTATCCGCTTTGTTTGCACCCCTAAGCATTAAGGTTCGACAGTTTAAGTCCATTTTACTCCCTTAATCTTTCCAAAAAGTCCGCTTAACTCATGAACTACAAAACCAGTTTTTTAACCCCCTAATCTTTCAAAACCAGTTTAAAATACAACATGGGGCGATTTGACAGGGTGGTTTCGCTGATGTGGAATCAAATCAGCATGGTTTTACCATGTTGACAGCCACGTCAACATATTTTTGCCACAATATACTCTCTTCCCGTCCACACACACACTCTCTCCTCACTCCTCCCCTCCCCTCCCGTGATCCGCCTCCTGGTGTCACCACTGTTGCCCCTCTCTGCACTGCCTCCTTTTTCCATTGTCTTCTGTCTCTCCCTCGCATCCTCGCCCTCCATCGCCTCCCCGCCCACTCGCCGCTGCCCTCCTATCGCTCTCTTCCTTACCTCCAGATGTCACCGCCTCTCTCCCTTCCCTCTGGCCACCGCCGGATCTAAGCCATGGTCACGCAACTCGGCAAATGGTGGATCTGGGAGGGGAGGCGACACTCGTCGACGGCGGGAGGCGACGCTGGGGTGACGAGGGAGGAGCAAGAGGCGATGGCGAGGGGAAGACGGCGGAGGGTACTGAGGAGAAGCAGGAACCGCCTCCTTCTCACACTAACACCGCCACGTCTATCCCCGTGGCACCCCTCAGTCTCCCCCGCGGCGCCCACCTCCTCCATGAGGCGTTGCCGCCTCTATATGCTCGCTTCGCCTCCATCCCTTCCCTTCTAGATGTCATTGCCGCCTCCTTCTTGTGCTGCCCCCACCTCCTACATGAGCCGCCTCGCTCACTCGCCTATTTCTGGAGGTCCACCCGGCCCAAGAATTTCTCGTCGGCCTTCACCACCTCCTCCCTAGATGGCTAGCAATGGCCAAGACATTTTCCCGGACTACGTTCCATAGCCGACATGAGCGTGGGAGTTGGTGCCCGCCGAGCCTATCATGGGCCTAAGCTGTCGGGGACTACGGCGGCCATGACACAGTGGATGGTTGTGTTGGCGTCGGTGGTGTCGTGCAGCAGATGCTGCTGATGATAGCCGATTTTGCCCACCTACTTGGTGTCCAGTTCATGCAAGAGAAGAGAGATTTTCCTTTTTTTTTTTTATTTGTTGATTAGGATGACACCTTGCAAAATTTAGTGACATAAAAAACCACTAAAGGTGTAAATTAGCCTTGTTTTAAAAGATGGGTGGGTTAAATAACCGATTTTGTAGTTCAGGAGGTTAAGTGGATTTTTTCAATAGTTTGAGAGAGTAAAATAGACTTATTCCGTTATCTTATTCTCTTTTTCCTATTTTGATAGGTAGATGAAATTACCTATATAACCTCCAATCCTATCTTTAAGTTAATACATTCCCCACAATTTAAGTACCTTCCCACATGTACCTTTCATTGTGGATCGTCAGATTATAACTAATAGACGGTTGCGGTACCTCCCAAGCACTATAGAAAGCCTCCTTTTCTTAACTGTAAGAGTGGTATTAGATTTAGCACAACCCCCAAAATGTCAGCCCTGGTTAAATAGGTAATACGAACCTAAAAAGGGGACCCAGTGAACACAAGCGCACAAGCGGCTCCAACATCGAACACACATACATAGATGGCCGTAAAGAAAATTTCAACCTAAACTTATGAGAAACCAGAAATATCGAAGAGGTCACTACAGCATGAGTGAAGCATGAGCAATACCATCCGAAGAACGGCACAGAAGATCTTTACAATATATAAATCAAAAGCACGATCAAAACATTGTAGAAGTAGATTCCAAGTCATCTCCACTAAATTTTGCAGTTTAAGCTCCTTATGTTGGACCGAAAAGGTGACTAGAGGGGGGTGAATAGGAGCTCAATCAACTTTTCTCCCAAATCAAATTCAACATGAATCTCACTCCAATAGCTATAAAAGCTATGAAGATCAATCAATCAAGCACAACGGAAGACTTGTATTGAATCCAATCAAAACCTCGAAACAAAAGCAACAAAAACTCAAGAATCAGCCTAATGAACAGTACCAGCGGTCAGACTGGTGAATAGTGGGCGGTCAGACCGGTGAACAATAAAATCAGATAGATGAATAGTAAACATCCTAAAAAACGAAAACAAAAATTGATGTAACTTTTGATTCGTAACTCCAAACTTCACGAAACTTGGAACACACCTTTCTAAGGATATCAGGAACCTATTCCATGCGACGATCATGAAGATCATTGCCAAAGTTCCTATCTTTTTCAGTTTGAACGGAGTGTGCTCCAAAACCGAGCAAAAATCGAAATATGATCTAGAGACTTGCTCGTGGGTGATTGATGATCAAGATGACCCTAGATGGGTTCCCACATGTTGCAGCAAGTTAGATCACAGCAAGAAACCAACCAAAAAATCTCGGATCAAAGAAAGACTCAAAATCACCAAATAGAGAGAAAGAAAGCAAATGAACTCATCTTTGAGAGAACTTTCTTTGGATTGATTTGATATGGTATTCGTTTACAGCCACTCCATTAACAAAGGACAAAGACTCAATACATGAGCACGAAATCAAATCCAACTCTCTAGAACCCTAACCTCTACTAATCCTCTCCCTAAACAAACTAGGGTTTGAAACACTTGAAAGAGTTGAGGGGGTGCAGCCATCTCCCTCCTCTATTTATAGTGGAGGCTTAGACCTTCTAGAAGAGTTTCCCTAATGGGCTCCCGTTAAGGCTCAAAACAAACGGGTCACACACGCACGTATTTTAAAGCGCCGTCTTCATCTCCTCTTAACCTAATTCGCTTTTTCACGCACCGTCTTGCGCCGTGGGTTGGCAAAAAGGTCACCAAGACAGTATTTGGTAAGATTACCAAAATACCCCTTCTCGGTCCTTCTTCAAAGACCGAGTCCAATCTTCGCAAAGCAGTCGCATGCTCCGCCACGTGTAGGTTGATCCAACGGCTCTCATCATGTCGGCAAGTCTCTCCCATCCGGCTCCCACCGAAATCACCATGGCACTTGCACCGACCCCTGCGCCGCTTGATCCAACCCGTCGCACCGAACTGCCCGTTCGGTCATCTTTGTCCATCTTGCACCATGCTTGAGTCCAATGACTTCTCCTGGCATCGTCGATCGTTCTGAACCTCAGCTCTTCAAGCTTAGTCCCGATCATCCTCGCCGTTGACTGTCGTTGACCACCAAGCTCCCTGCACAATAATAGACAAAGAAATCGAATTCGGAAACAAGTTATTCACAACTTGACCCACGTTAGCCAAAACATGCATCATGCAACACATATGCACTGAAACCCATGAGATTGACCTAACAACCAACACATTGCTGCCAAGAAGGCCAGCAACTTAAATCAAAACCGGTCAGACCGCCAGCATGGCCGGTCGGACCGCTCCCCTTGCCGGTCAGACCGCAAACCATTAGCCGGTCGGACCGCCAGCCCTTACGTCCGAAGCAAAACCGATCGGACCGCCAGAGGTGGCCGGTCTGACGGCCACAAGGCCGATCTGACCGCCACCCTGGCGGTCTGGCCGCCTGAAGCCTGACAGCAACTGAACTTTGCCAAAAACGCATGTTTCCGCAAATCTTCAACGTCATTGCCAATTGTCACATCATCCTAAGATCATGAACATATTCCCATGATATCCACACCTTAAGACTGAGCTCGCCCCACGACATTTCCAGAGGAACTTCAACGAAGATGAAGACACTCCACGAACCCATAACACCTCGGGTCACTGCAAAATGAATATTCTACAACGGTAGCAAGCAGAGCAAAATCTACATCCATCCAAGAGATAACGTCTAAAGAAGCATAGATCATATTGTGACCAGAAAGCTCATGTCAGATCCCCTAATTGTCAGGGTAAGTATTACAGCATCATACACACACACGCGCCAGAATGTCAAATTGCATGAGCTGCTCGCACATAGGAGTACGAAATAGGGAATACTACATTGCCGCAGTTGGACCCATAATTGACAATACGAAGTTAGCAGATACAATTAATCATAATTTAGGAGTTGTAGAAAGCAGCAAATACTCAATAAAAACTTTTATCTCTTGCGATCAGCCACAATCATCAGCAAAGAGTCAGCTCTTCTAGTTCCTTGCCCATCTTCATATTACGCGGGGCGCATATACAATAGAAGAGCCAAAGCAGAGGGTGAATACCTAAACTACGCAGCCGCATCACCTCCCCACTTCAATCTCCACACCCTCAGCATCGTAGCGGGTATGGTGATGAAGCCATACATTGCATCGTAGCGCCCATCAATATAGAACCACTCTCGCTATGTGATCCCTTCACAGGCGAAGGCCCCTTCACCTGACTACCAGCACATACAAGCAGGACGAAAGGCACAGGCGCGATAATTCCAAGTATGGTGGCGTCCTGCAGCATCTACCAAATTATCTCGCCGATACTTAGAGCAAGGTGCTTCGGAGCAGATCGCAATCGACGCACAATAAAAAATCAAACAGTTTCAGAAGAATGCACCGATGAGCACGAACATATGCGAGAGAGCGTTGCGTGCGTGCACGCCACAAAGCAGAGAGGCGACGGGGGTGAGCAGGATAGCGAGGAGAAACGCGTCTAACGTGACCTTGGACGCTTGCTTTGGAGCAGGTGCGGCGCCCGATGACCGCGGCGGTGGAGCACGCGAGGCCGACCCATAGGCTCGTGAAGCACAGGTAGATGAGCGTGTCGGCAGCGGCGATGGCGACGAACCTGAGGGCCCTGGGCAGCACCACCGCGTCGGCGACGGACATCGGGACGGGAACCCTAGACGCGGGCAGTGGGCGTGGCTGGGCTGTGGAGTTTCGGAAGCCACCACGGAACGCTGACGGTAGAACATTTTAAAAGTTCCAGTTTCAGCGAGTTTCGCGTGTTTCTCGAAGATTCCAAGAAAAGTTTTAAAGTAAGTTTCAACAAATTTCATATTTTAGAATACAAGTTTTAGCCGAAGAGTTTCGAGAAGTTTCAACAAGTTTTATAAGTTTCAAAACAAAGTTTCAAGAAGTTTCAATAGGTTTTGGCAAGTTTCAATTAAAGTTTCAACGAGTTTCGGCCAACTGACCTGGCTACGACGACACTACTGTGCCACCACAGAGCAACCCAACACCGTTCGCCGCTGATGCATCCTCGTCTCCGACTTCGGTCCCAACTACTATCGCCGCCACAACGACCGACGTCGCCTGCCACTGAATCTGTGCTTGAACTCTGTGCCAAGCATCCATCCATCTCTCTCTTTCTCTCCCCCAACCATGACCCAAACTCGGCACCACACCGCCACCGGATTCGGCGGTCCCGAGCCGCCACTGCCCGTTGATAGATCCGAAGCTGGAGGTGAAGCATCGCACCGTCGTTCGTATTGAGTTGCATGCACCAACCAGTTCACCCAAAAGCTTAAGCTGATGAGGAAAGACAGGCAATTCACTTATACTTCAACACTCACCTCACGTGTAGGCTCCCTCAGGTCTAAGATGTGGAATAGAAATGTGCTGTAATTATTTTCTTAATTGCGCCAGCCGGGTCTTGAACTCAAGACCTCTTGGCTCTGATACCATACTGAGTTGCATGCACTAACCAATTCACCCAAAATCTTAAGCTTATGAGGAAAGACGGGCAATTCACTTATACTTCAACAGTTTGCGCCAAAACCAGAGCTAGAGTTGAAAGAGAAGTGTAACATCCCAATTTTCTGAGTCTTAAAAATCTTTTGAATAGTTAGTAGGGAGAAAATTCACCATTTGGATTTATTTGAATTTTAATTCAAAAGCTTAATATGGACTTTTAGTATCAAAATAATTTAATATGAATAATTCCAACATGAACAATTGTCAAAACTATTTTATTGGATTCTATGAGCTTGCATATATTTTCTAGATTTTTCAAGGATTTTTCTGAGTTCTTTTGCTATTTTCTAATTGCTATTTGGATTTACTGTAATTTCTAAAAAGGAAAATCAATTTAAAATCTCATATTTTGCTTTGGTCTGAAACCCAACTCCTTCGGGCCATCTTCTTTGATTCTCAGCCCAGCCCACCCCGCCTACCTCTCCGCGTGCCAGCCCGCTCGCCCGCACTGCTCAGTTCCGCTAACAGGTGGGTCCCACCTGTCAGGTCTTCGTCCTCCTCAAGTCTTCGTCCTTGCGGAACTGTGCGCCTTGTCCGCCATTGTTGAGCTTCGGAGCTCCGTCCGACAATGTGTTATCTCCAACTAAACTCCTTCTAGAAACCGTGTAGAATCCTATCTCCTGCTATCCCGCATCCATATCTGCAATCAAACGTCCCAGAAATGGATCCTATCTCCTTCCAATTTGGGATTTCCTTTCGTGTTCAACTCGGACTCGAATTGGAGATTCCTTATCTCGTGCCGCCCTGGCCCTATAAATAGGCCCACGAGGTTCGCCAGCACCCCCCTCAACCCAAAGCCGCCATCCTCTTTCACCCCGAAGACCTAACGCCGCCGCGATTGGAAGAATTAGGGTTTTGGCCGAAACTTGAGTTCTTTGAATTGTGTCGCCTCCCTTGTCACCGTGTCATCGTCGACTACACCGTTGGGTCCATCATCACAGCCGCTACCTCTAGAACCCTTCCGCGTCGTCGGAGCGTCACCAGAGCCTTCATCCGACAATAGCCAAACCTTCTTTGCCGCTTCGAGCTCATCGCCGGCCACCACAATTGACCTCAGCCACCCGTGAGTGCACCCCTGAGATCGCATTAACCTCAGCTACCTCCTGGTACCACTCATTGCCGGTGGATCACCGACGTTCGCCGGAACTCTTAGTTCCCGAGCCACACCACCGCCGGTCTAACGTGGACGTCCACGTGTGCGACCACATCACCCCTGTGTCGACATGTTGCGTGCGTGGCAGTCCAGTCAATGTCGCGCCAGCGCCGCGTGTCCAGTCCAGATCCGAAGCCCTAGATCGGCTCGGTGAACTCAGTTCATCGTGAGCCAGGCCACTGACGTGTGGGTCCCACATGTCAGATTTCTTTTTATTTCTTTTAATTCCATAAATCCTTTGCTGACATCAGCATGCACAATAATCCAATTTTTCCTTTGGAAAATAATTCAGAAAATCCAGAAAATCCTAATTATGGTATTTTCTTTAGATTCAAACTTCCAAAGCACATATCTTCTTCATCTGAACTCTTATTGAGCCCATTCAAATTTCTAAATCCATCTAAATTCGAGATCCATTTATTTGAGATTTTTATTTAATTTTTGGAGTTTGTTTATTCTCTGTTTTATTTATTTTTGTTTATTTGCTTTGTTTGCGAGTAGACGTTGATACTTCGGGGAACTTTGAAAGAGAAGGAGTGCCTCAACATCAAGACCAGTACCTAAATCTATTCCAAGGCAAGTCATACCTTTGATTATGTTGAATTCCAGTTTTCAAAACTAGTTTGATTCATAGTATTGTATTTACTTTAAGTATTTATTTAAATGCTTTTGGGCTTAGATATTAATCCAAATTGTTATATCCACCTTGCTTATTGATATGTCATAATCTTTTATCACTCTAGAATGATTTACTATTTAGTTGGTATTATCGTAGCACCAACGTGGGTTGGTTAGTACGAGTAGATTGTTTAGCCATGCCACGAGTCATCATCTCATGTGAGTTGCAATTATAAACCTGACTAAGTTATTATGGAATTATGTGGTAAAATTGTGTGTACTATGTGCTATTACTCGTGAATGGCATATGTTGCACTCAACCAACAAGGTGGGAAAAGATTTAGATGGAGACAAGTAGTACTGTGTTTTGTTATGGTGGAGCTATGTGCATGGCAATAATAAACTGTGTGCATAGGGAATAATAGCTAGAAGTTGGAAGTCTTGCCTTGGTCAATTAAGGACTTAACCATGTGCGTCATTGAACTGAGCCTTACTGTACGACCACATGTCTGATGGGACGGGTCTAACTTAGTAAGTTATGGATTTCTAGCATTTGATTACTCAGGTGGTAGGTTAGGCTGTGTTGCATGGGTGGAGGTGTGTATTACCAGGTAGTCGCATCACGGTCGTCGTGTCCCTGTCCAACGGTGTTTGTCGGACTGGCTTCCTGTGTGTGGCTGTCTGGCGGTAAAGCATATCGAGAGTATCAATGTTGAGATGAAGTTTCTGAAACGTTTTGTTATGATTAGTGCTAGCTACACTGATTGTATCGTGTGGGTAAAGTGTACAACCTTTGGAGAGTGTTAATCAATATATTCGAATAGCCGCGTCCGCGGTCATGGATATGCTCGGGAATTTCACACGAGGGGTAGTGTTCATAAAACTTTGGGATGGGAGCTATATGACCTAAGTCATATGGCTGTGTGAATTAAACTGATTAGCTTTGTATCTTTGTGAAAACAACTGCTAAATTATTACTATTTATTTGTTTTGAAATTACATTTCAATCTATTATTTGTATTCAATTGCAAATGTTGCTTTTCTGTAAAATAACCACAGAAATCATTTCCTTTGGAATACCAGAGTTGGGGGTGGGGGTGGGGTGGGGTTTGATGCTATACATCTCCACAAAAATTCAATAGCAAAACCAATCTTATTTGGGAGATATGAAAATGACAAATATTTAATGTATTCGCTAAGTATTTGTATTTTTTTTTATCTTGGACATGCAATTGGGTTTGGCTTTGAAATTTTGTATGGTTATATAACATGATCTCCCCGAACTTTGGTAATTTTTTTGAGATTCTTTGAAAACTTCTAGACCAATTTTTACGATATTTGCAATATTTATGATATTTTCACATGATATGCCCCAGCAATATTGAGCTAGATAGCAGGTTGGTTAGCGTCGTATTACGGTATTAGGTAGGAGTACAGTATTATCATGGGTGCACACTATTGGATGAAGAATGAACACATAGGATCAGTTAGGGTGCGTTTGGTTGGTGGGATGAGGTTGAATGGGATGGGATGGTACAGATAGGATGGGATCGTCCTGGATGAGATGATTCAAGTATGGTGCTTGGTTGGTGGGATAGGATGGATGATATATGATTTTGTTTGATTGGTGGGATAGGATTGTCCTGGATGGTTTAAGATGGTGTTTGGTTGGTGGGATAGGATGATACATGAATAATATTTTTTGCAATAAAATATGCCAAGAGTAATCTTATTTTGTTGATTAAATGACAAGGAACACAACAGTTCAATCGGATCGCAAATCGGATACTCGGTTTAGAAAATATGGTCATTTGAAGCTCGTAAATCATGCCTTTTTTCCGTGCGCGCCTTGGAATTCGAGTGAACGGTGTGGTTCGGGATTTTTTCCCGAACGGGATGATACAGCATAAACATGAAATATTCTCATTTCTTGAATCATCTCATCCTGAATGGTTTGGTTCCATTCAACCAACCAAACACCTGAACAAGCTCATTTCCCGTACCGGACGGTTCAGGACCAAATGATTCAACGAACCAAACGCACCCTTAGTGTGAAAAGCAAAAATCCGTAGGGGCGACCCCAGCAAGGGTTAGCCGGGGCGAGAGCATCGACTACGACTAGCGTAACCCCAGTTACCCCTGGCTGTTGGTGACCTAACAAATGCATGTCAAGCTCGCTCATATCATGTTATTCTTGTCCCATTAGTTCCGGCTACATCTTAGTCTTGCGTACAATGGGTGACATGGAAGGAGCATAATGATAGATCGATCAGCAAGGATCATCAAGAAAATAGCTTTAATTGGATGTGGAGGGAGACAGGACGCCTCGATCTTGAGATCCTCTACATCGAAAGAGTCAATGTAGATGATCTATAGTGTATGGGCATTAGTAGCGATCTCCATCGTCCGATCAAAAATCAAAGGTCGAGATCAAGTGCTACAGTGTTTAACATTAAGAGCATTGTTCACTCTCTTACGAAACATTGTTTGTATGGTGGATCTCAGCAGTACTGCAGAGGATCTGGATCTAGGGTGCCTCAATCATATTTCAGCTGGCTAAGATTTGTTTTCATCGAGATTGGAAGGGTAGCTAGGTAAGATTATTACTAGAGAAAATTACTCCACAGCTAAGGGTGCAAACAATGCAGATAATATCCATTTGACCGACCGACCGGAGGCTTGCAGAGCAAATACGGAAGGAATAAATGTTTATCTGGTACTATCTGTGTTTGACTCCAACTCTGAGAAAAGCTCGAAACTCGTGATCTGGCTCAGCTCGAACTCGTGCCATAAATGAGCTAAGCCAAACAGTAATTTTTGCTTGTTTGCTTAACGAGCAGTCGGCTCGAACTTGTGCCATGAATGAGCCAAGCCAAGCAGTAATTTTTGCTCGTTTGTTTAATGAGTTGAGCCGAGCTAGCTCGCGAGTTGCTCGTTAGGCTCGATTTCCACCCCTATTTCTAGCCCAGCAAACAATTCGGCCCACAAGCACAACCAAGCCCAAAGACAACATACACACGCACCCGTTCGGCCTCCGCCCAACGCCCTCCCTCCGTGTCTAGCCTCTGCCCTCCCCCTCCGCATCTGGCGCCCTCCCCCACGTCCTGAGCCAAACGAGCCAGCTCAGGAGTTCAAGCCAAGCCGAGCTAGCGCTCGGTTCTCAATTGAAAATTCTTTCGAATCCTCATTTCGTTTTTTTGTTAAGATAGGTGTTACCCTTCGGAGAGCAGGGCACGCTCATCACAGACTCCAAGTGCTGATCCTAATGCTCGCCCAAAAAGCTCCTCCGAATGCATGGAGATGGATCCTCTACATTGACGCTCTCAATGCATTGACACTATAGTGCATAGGAATCGAAATGATCTCCCCTGTCCGATCGAAAAGTGAAGGCTGATATTAGTTGCTACAACACTTTTGCCACAATAATTTCTCCCCTATCGCCTCAATGATTTGCTAGAGTACTATTTACATAACGTGAAATGCTATTCACACAAAGTCCTCTACAGTACAACGGTGGAGTACTATTTACATAACGTGAAATGTTGTTCACACAAAGTCCTCTGCATTTACCGTAGAGAATCCAGATCCCGGAACCCATACATAGGTACAGCCAGGATCAAGTCTTTCGTCGCCTCATTGCATCCCCAACCAATTGGGCAACACCCCTCCGGTATTATCCCTAGTGTCCCAGCTTATTAAACTTACCTCGCAGGCTCATACCACGGGTCACGAACCTTTTTTTGTTGAAAGGGTACAAGCACACACAATGCACTGAACGCACAACCTACTCGCACCATACTCATGTCACCACATACATGTGCGTCTCCTACACACGCTGATATTTTTTACCAAGACGTTAGGCCTCGCAGAGCACGGACACGTGTTTTTCTACCGAGTACCCTATCGAACATATGTTAACATAGCGCATGACGGCACCTCTACCAACCGAGCAATCTCAATTCGAGTTTTTGGCTAAAATAGCATTATTGACGTACGAAATAACAAATCTAAAATACTCCACGCAACAAACATAAAAATAGCATCGCAGAGCCATAGAAACACGACACCTAGCCTCATCTATGCCCTAGGGATTGGTGCCGTCTCATCCGTGCCCACGAGGCCTGTCCCTCTTCCTCTAGCATGTGTAGTGCACGGCCGCCAGGTTACATGGTTATAAAATCTCTCTATATAAAAGCTGGCGGACTCGAGGCTCAGGGAAGGCATCCACGTCGACTCGTTTTTGTGGGCCGTCCGATTGCTTTTGCTTTTCGTTCGCGTCGTCCGATTTCGTTTTCTTCGCGCGTATCGTTCTGTCCGGCAACTTCGCGCGTAGCTTCTTCCTTGCTGTGCAGCATTTAATGCTCGTTGAAAAGAGAGGCCGTGAGCAGCTTTTGTGCGAGAGGAGAGAGCAGGTTCAGTGCTTCTTTTGTGCGAGAGTGGAGAGCAGGTTCAGTGCTTCTCTTTTTGTGAGCAATATTTTAGTCTTTCTTTCCCCAGACTGGTTTCCGGTTGCATCTCTCCTGATTTGGCCTGACCACAGGGTTCCTTGGCGCCATGGATTTCTTGATGCTGCCTCGCCGCCGGTCGACCATGTCTACCGCGTGCTCGGTCCGCGCTTAGCCTGTGGCGTCGCCTCCCTCCGGTGGCCCTGCGCCTGGCTCGAGCCCGCGTCGCCGCTTCTTTGCGCGTTCGGCCTCGCGTTCGCTCCTGCTGCCGGCTCGGCTTGCTCGCGCCCGTGGTCGCCGGCCGTTGTCCTCGTCGGCCCCTCCTCGCGTGTTCGCTGCTGGCACCGACCGTGCACAGGCGCACGCCGCGCTCGCTCATGCCCCTGGGGCTGAGCTCATCAACGCGCCCCTGCTCGCCCCTGCTCTTCTCTCCTTTTTATTGATTCGATTGTTAAGGTTTGGAGCTTCATGTATTTACTGATGTGGTTTATTTGTTGATTTTGGCATGGAGAATGAAAATGGTTGTGGATTGAGGCAGAGTGGAGGTGCTAGCAGTAGGTTGCTATTGTGGTCGCTGTGGCTTCTCTCGCCTGGCTCAAGCCTGCATCGCCTTCGCCTTGCTGCGGTTCGGCCTCGCGTTCGCTCCCTGCTACCGGCTCGGCTTGCCTCGCGCCCGTGGCGGCTCGGCCCGTCGTCCTCGTCGGCCCCTCCTCGCGTGCTCGCTGCCGGCACCGGCCGTGCACAGGCACACGACGTGCTCGCTCATGTTCCTGGGGCTTAGCCCATGACCGCGCCCCTGCTCGCCCCTACTCTTCTTCCCTTTTATTGATTCGATTGTTAAGGTTGGGAGCTTCATGTGTATTTACTGATGTACTTTGTTTGTTGATTTTTGCATGGAGAATGAAAATGGTCGTGGATTGAGGCAGAGTGGAGGTGCTAGCGGTAGGTTACTATTGTGGTCACTGTGGCTTCTCTCAGGTAACATCTGCTCTTCCTCGCTACTCTCTGCCTTCTCCTCTTTCCTGTGTGATACCTTCGCATCCGCCATTGATAGCCCCCGTGTTTTTCGGTTTTTCGATGTCCTACTGCATGGTTCGTCATCCTACCTACGTTCTTGCGATGTGCTCCAAAGTAGAAAATTGTGCACCGTTGGTTGGCTGGTTCGTGCCGTCCGATTAAAACTATGCTTCGTTCTCAGCTGTCGGATTTGATGTTGCGATGTGCTCGGGAGTGGTCGGCACAGTTCGCCTCTGTGCTTGATGCTGCGGTTCCTGTAGGCCATTAATAGCCCTCCTGTTTGCCGTCTTTTCAGTCACCTAGCGCAGCGTTCGGCAGCCTCGGTTCGTTCCTCCAACCTCTTTATAGAGCAGGTTGCAGCGCCGTTTCTTTCGGCCTATTCGCTTACCTTGTCGCTGCGTCCGCTGCTTAGTTTACGTCGCCTGTGTGTTTACATTCTTCTCTGCCCACTGCTCTTTGCAGTTCGTCCTCTACTGTCAGCGTTTTCGCTCCTTCGATCTTTGCGGTTCTGGCTCTTTACTACTGTCTTCCTTTTTCGTTGGGCCCCTTCTAATTTCAACAGGGCTTTCTTTACAGGTTTATGCGCTGTGTTCTGCGTTCAGATGGATGCATACGGTTGAGGTTTGTCCAGCTGCTTGCAGTGCCTGGTTATTTAAGTGTTTCGAACGTCTCTATTCGTCAGTTTCGTCTAGGTTTGCTCTCTTTTTGTTACTATGTTTATATTCTTCCGTCGGTTCTTATTTTCTTGTCTATCCACGTTTCTTCGTTTTATTCTTTTTTTGCTTACCTCGATCTGTTGGCCATGGCTTAGGGTCCGTATGCTTTATTTCGGCCTTAGTGTTTGTCGATGCTGCCTATGCTCTGTAGCTGGTCGTACTCTATTGTTGCTATATTACTCTACCGTTTCTTTGTTTGATGTATTTTTCGGACCCTGCATACAGGTTTCCAGCTTATCCGCTCATCGTCATCTGCTGATTGTCCACCTTCCGCACTCTTTGTTCTACCTTCCACCAGTAAAGGTTTGTCCACGTCCTTTACAACAGTTTACAGAGTTTTTGTTGTTTACCGTCAAATATATGTTGCTATCGTATGAACCTTTGTTACTGTTCTTCTAAGGCTTGTGCTCGCCGTACCTAGGCTATGTATGCATCGGTCTTCGGTGTCGTCCATCGCAATGTGTACCTATTATACGTCCCTATATCTGTTTGCATGTTCTCACTGTCTGCCTATATAAAATATTATACTTCCCTTAGCCTTCCTATACTTACTTCGTAATCGGATCATTCCGTTTCTATTATGCTTGTTTCTCATATTTGCGTGTTCTATTTCATACTTGTGGATCACGCTCGTTTTCTTCGAGCTTTGTTTTTTTCAGCGTGCTTACCTTGTGCTTTTAGGGCTGTTCTTCAGTGTTGCTTCAGCGCACACACCTTATATAGATGATCCCTGATCACCTTACTTCGTCTGCAGTTTCGACCCCATCTTCTTCGCGGACTGCTTCGGGTAGTATTTATACCTATTTATTCTTGTCTTATTTACGAGCTTGCTTCTTGCCTACTTCCCTTTGGCTTGCTACCTGCTATCTTTGCCTGATTTCTACGCTGGCATTTTATCACCTCTTACCTTCTCTTGCTTTAGGTTCTACATTCTCACCTATTGTCCCTGCTGATGATGCCCGCTATAATAGACAGAAACGTCGGAGAGTCCTCTCTCATCGTCGGATGATTCAGTCAGGTGCTTTGTTTGCCTTCTTCGTTCCGGCTTTTAAATTATATATACCTACTTATTTGGGATTGTAGCTATTTTTCCTTACCAGTGATTAGATGCGCTTTTATAGGGATGTTTTTCTGACCTATTTTGGTATATTATTTCCGTTCTTATCCGATGTTATGGGGCTAGATCCCTTGGCTGATCATAGCCTAACGCCTTCTTGGGATCATCTCCCTCAAGAGTACATTGAAGCTCTGAAAGGTATTTTCTTTGATTAGTATGTTCATACGTGTTCTTTCGCTTTCTGTTTGCTCTTGCTTCTTATGACCGTGCAGACTTATTTTCCCCCCTCCTCTTACAGTATCCTATTGGTTTTTTGCCATTACGGTACCTTTGTGTTGTATATTTCCTGCTTCTTACTCGTCTTTCTTTCCTATGCCCATGCACAGCTACTTACCCAGGTAGATCATACTACGGCCCTCCTGAGTATGAATGCTCTCATTGCTTAGCGGTTTTCTGGTACCAGGAGAGATCGAAGAGAGATTCTTCTCTTCGAAGGCATAGATTTGTGTATAACAGCTGTTGCAAAGGTGGTCGAGTCTACATCCCCCCTTTTAGACAACCTCCACCGTTTCTAGCAGATCTACTAAAATTCGATGGAGATGCTCGCTGCAAAAAATTTATACGTAACATAAGGCAGTACAACTGCCTTTTTGCATTCACGTCTATGGGTGCTAACATAGACCGCTCCATAAACAGAGGTGGGGGCCCATATGTTTTCCGGATTAATGGCCAGGTGCATCATCGTATAGGCTCATTGGTTCCTCCTGCCGATGGTCATCCAAAATTTATTGAGCTATACATATATGATACTGATAATGAGGTTGATAATAGAATTCGCGCATTGGGCTCTACCGAAGATATAGAAGGCGATTTAGACCCTCTTATAGTTTCGGGTCTCATGCACATGCTTAACGAACATAACCCTTTGGTTCGACAATTTCGGCTTGCAAGAGACCTTTTAAGAGAATCAGGTTGTGATTCTTTGGGTATAAGAATAATAGGAGCCAGGCCAGGTGATCCAGTTCAATATAACCTGCCCAGCTGTGATGAGTTGGCATTGTTAGTTGTTGGTGATTTTTCTATAGAAACATACAAGCGAGATATAGTCATTCATAATAGATCTGATGGTCTACAGCGGATATCTCCTTTGCATCCTTCCTTCATGGCTTTGCAGTACCCGCTTCTATTCCCGTATGGTGAACGTGGCTTCCAGGTTGACGTGCCGTATATTGGTGCAAATCATGCCGAACCACGTACACGTCAGAAGATGACGATGCAGGACTATTTCCGCTATTGTTTCCATTATAGAAAACACCAACCAAACCCCTACCTAAAATGCGGCCGCTTGTCGTCACAAATAAAGGTTGATGCTCGAGCCTGTATTGATGAATGTAGGCTCCAGTATATTTTAGACCACCAGGACGAAATACGAGTTGAAAGTTTGCAGGGTATAGCTGATGCTGTTGCAAACGGATCTATAGATGGTAGCGATGTTGGCAAGCGTGTTGTCTTGCCTGCGAGCTACACTGGTGGTCGTCGATACATGATCCAGAATTATCATGATGCTATTGCAATATGCCGTGTGCATGGCCCACCCGACCTATTTATTACTTTCACATGTAATCCTAAATGGACTGAAATTTTTGATGCCTTGCGATTTGAGCCTGGACAACGTGTTACCGATCGACCTGATATCGTTGATAGAGTATACAATATGAAGTTGGAAGAAATGCTAACAGATATCAAGGATGGCACTGCCTTTGGTCCCATTGATGCATGTATGTCCTTGTCCACACTAGCTACGAATTCCTTTTCCTTTACATTTATACATATCTAGAACCTTTTAACCTTTACGTGTCCATATCTAACTCCTCTTTTGTTGTCTCTACTAGTGTTGCATGCCATCGAATTCCAAAAACGTGGCCTGCCCCACGCCCATATAATCGTTTGGCTATCTGCCGACACTTCCGAACCAACGCCTTCGCTTATCGATTCTTTCATCAGTGCTGAGATACCTGATCCTGAAACTGACCTTTTGGGATATGTCTTGGTTTCCGAGCATATGATGCATGGTCCATGCGGTTCTCTCAACGAGAGGTGTCCATGCATGAAAGAAGGGTCTTGCTCAAAATTTTACCCAAAGTCGTTTCAGAGTGAAACATCGATTGATAAAGACGGTTTTGCTATTTACAAGAGGCCTGACAACGGCCGTTTTGTCATGAAAGGAAATGTTCGCTTGGACAACAGATGGGTCGTACCGTATAACATGTTTTTCTTAAAGAAATATTGTGCACATATTAACGTAGAATGGTGCAACAAAACCAAAGTTCTAAAATACCTCTTCAAATACGTCACCAAAGGACAAGACTCTGCTAAGATCTATCTGACGAAGCTTTCTAATGGAGAGGATGCTCCATATGACCCCAGCACATCAACTATAAATGAGGTTAAAGAATACCTTGATTGTCGTTATATATGCGAGCAGGATGCGATCTGGAGAACCCTGGGTTTTGATATTCATAGGCACTTTCCTTCTGTAGAACGCCTTGTTGTGCACCTTCCTAATATGAACAATATTTCGGTAAATCCTAGTGCTAACCTAACACGTGTTGTTTCCAATACTTTTCTTAGAAAGACCACACTCACTGAATGGTTCGCTGCAAATAGAACTTATTCTGAAGGTCGGAATTTAACCTATTGCGAATTCCCATCTGAATGGTGTTGGGATGATACTACTCGATCTTGGAAAAAGAGACAAGGCGGAGCAAAGATAGGCCGGCTATACTTTGTTCATCCATCGGCTGGTGAACGATATTTCCTTAGAATGCTCCTTATGGTGGTTAAAGGTGCACAAAGTTATGAGCATCTTCGTACATTCCAAGGCATTATTCATAATACGTTTAAGGACGCCTGTGCAGCACGTGGCTTATTGGGTGACGATAGTGAATGGCATCACGCCTTTCGGGAAGCTTCTACATGGGGCACAGCTTACCAACTTAGGCATTTGTTTGTCACGATGTTGATTTTCTGTGATATTAACGATGAACATTCTTTTTTTGAAAAAAACTGGCTAGATATGGCAGAAGACTTCCAATACCGTTTACAGCAGTCTATGCGCAATCCGACGTACAGTATGCCCGCTTCTGATCTTAGAGATTACCTGTTAGACGAGCTTGCTACTCTGTTAGCAAAAAGTGGAGTCATAATATCGGATTTTTGATTGCCTAGCAGAAGTGGTCGTGTTGATCCAATTTGTATAGATAGTGTTATAAACGATGAAACATCATACGATATTGATAGCCTGATTAGCGAGTCTCGCGATTTGTGTGCAAAACTTAATCCTGATCAAAAAAAGGCTTTCGATTGCATAGTTTCACATGTTGTTCAAAATAAACCTGGTTTCTTTTTTGTATCGGGATATGGTGGTACAGGCAAAACATTCCTATGGAATGCGCTTGCATCGTATTTAAGGTGCGCTAGATTGATCGTCCTAGTAGTGGCTTCTTCAGGGGTTGCTTCATTATTGCTGCCAGCCGGCAGGACCGCACATTCTCGCTTTAAGATCCCTCTTGATATTGACGAGACAAGTGTTTGCGATATTAAAAGAGGAACTATATTAGCTAAATTAATTGCGTCTACGTCCCTTATTATTTGGGATGAGGCTCTTATGGCTCATAGAAAATGCTTCGAAACATTGGATCGCACATTACGTGACATTTTGGCTCTTGACAATGCCGCTGCCTATAACACTCCATTTGGCGGTAAAGTTTTGGTACTTGGGGGCGATCTTAGGCAGATTTTACCTGTTATTGAAGGAGGCACCAGAGCTCAGATAGTCAACGCTTCCATTACAAATTCGCCTCTATGGAAATTTGTTGAAACCCTACCACTAAACATTAATATGCGTCTATCTTTTCAAGGTGGAGAGTTATCACAAAAAATGCCGCTGTATTTAACCAATGGATTATAGATCTTGGTGATGGCCGTTTGCCTGTTACAGCTCATACAGACGATACTGAGCCCAGCTGGATAGATATACCTAACAAAAACCTAATTATAACAGAGGGCAATAAAATCGAGGCTATATTTAATGCAGTGTACCAAGACTTTGAGAGCAATTTCCTTGACCAGACTTACTTACGTACTCGCGCAATACTATCACCAACTAACGAAGTTGCCGACGAAATAAATACCTTTATTTTAAGGAGAGTACCTGGTGACGAGAAAGAATATCTTAGCTGTGATACAATTTCCAAATCCACAGACACAACAAACGAGGCTGATCTTCTTTACCCTATAGAACTATTGAATTCTATTGATGCAAACAACTTCCCTAAACATAGGCTGGCCCTGAAAATAGGTGTTCCTATCATGCTTCTAAGAAATATAGATCAGCGTGCTGGTCTATGCAACGGAACACATCTTATAGTTTCGAAGCTAGCTAACTTTGTTGTTGAAGCTATTATCATGACTGGCTCTGCAGCAGGCAGATGTGTCTACATCCCTCGTATAACTTTGACAACTAGAAACGCAAAATGGCCTTTTGTACTACAACGCCGACAATTCCCGATTAGAATCTGTTATGCAATGACCATTAATAAAAGCCAAGGACAAACACTTGACAGTGTTGGAGTCTATCTTAGAAAACCAGTTTTCACTCATGGACAATTATATGTTGCGGTTTCGAGAGTTACGTCAGCAGATGGGCTGAAAATTCTCATCGAAAATGATGATGGTTCATGTGGACACAGCACAAAAAATATTGTTTACCATGAAGTGCTACAATCCGTATACCGTACGTCGTACTATGTACCTATTTATACCGTACATCCTATGAATTTGACTTATAATGTCTGTTATACCCTGTCTACACACGCAATATCCCATTTACTATTGCCTGCGAAACAGATTTACCTCTCTTTGTCGAATATTGACTTTACTATTTCATTTGTTGTCACTCCACAGAGCTCACTGCTACTTAATCCGACACGTACGTATACCAGAAATAACTAATCATCATATGCTTTTTATCGTGTATTAACAACATACAGTATCAATCGCCTATATATTTTCTACATATAATACATATTCTCTTCATAGTCTGTTGTTCTCTATATACAACCCTCATGCTCTGCCCTGCTCACATACTCCTTTGCCCATTCCAATGATCTTATTCATATAGCTACATACATTTCGCCCCATGCCACTGTGCGCTCTCTAATACTTACAGTTCTTCTACTTATGCCTGCAGATGACGTATAGTATGTTAGCAGATATTAATCCAGCTAGCAAGCACTGGAAGATTTTCGTTAGGGTTTCGCGCTTATGGGAATACCGTGGTAATGTTGATGGTGGTAAGATCCAACACCTTGATCTCGTCTTGATTGATGAACAGGTGATTTATACTTTACCATTTCACATTAATCTATATTTTTTGTACTTCTGTGTGTTATCTTTGTACTGTGCATAATTTCCCAGCCCTCTATTTTAGGCCGGTGCTATATACGCTGAAGTACCTGCAGACTATGTGGAAGCTAAAAGAACACAGCTGCAAGAAGGACATATCTACATTCTAAGTCGATTCTTGGTGTCTGCTAACAAGGAGAGATTTCGATCTATTGATCATGAGTATATGATTGAGCTTACCTACTATACTAAAATAGAAGAACCAATCACTATCACAGCCAATTTCCCGGTGTACACATACAAGCTTACTCCGTTTGCTGACCTACCGCACTATGTTGGTGAAAATAGATCTTTTCTTGGTTAGCTACTACACATATGCCTCTTTATATTTTTCACTTTACTACCCTGCCTTTATATGAAGTACCTTATTTCAAAAATATTTTCCTTACAAATTCGATTTCATATTCACAGATGTGGTTGGTGCTGTTATCTCTGTTTCGAATGTTGCTTCTATGCAAAGCGCAAATCAAAGCGTTCCTGCACATAAAAGAGTAATTGTCCTCAGGGATGTGGCGTGCGTAATCACCATTACCACATTTTTAAACAAATTTAATGCCATTTACTGCTACCTCTTTCATATTGTTCATTGCCTATTCTCACCTATGAACTCCATCTGTCTATAGCAACAATGAAGTCAAACTAACACTTTGGGGACAGCGCGCAGCTGAATTCGATGCTGATTCAGTTCTTGCAACAGGACAAACAAAACCTGTCACGATTCTCTTTGTAGGAGTACTTATGAAAAGATATGGCTGTGAGTTCCCTTTTAAAAAAAATTGTTTACATATTAATTCCATACTTATTTTATGTCCCTATATAGAGTAGCGGTATAGACATCCTCGAATATCTATATAGTTGCTGCTTTTGTAACCTCTATTAGAGAGGATGCTTAGTTCATATATAAATTTTACATCACTAAAAAAAACACGTTTCTTAGGAATTTACCGGCTAGCTACGAATTTTTATTACCTATTTCTCTCCTTAATTCGTACTTTCTTTCTTTTCATCTTTAAATTTTCTTAGTTGGCTCTTACACGTTGGCTGCATAAATTTACATTGTTTAAATTTCAAATCAAAACGTTTCTATGGCTGTTCTTTCCATTTAAAGAAAGAAAGCAAACATATTAATATTTGCAAAAAAATGATGTGTTCTTACAAATAGCACTCATTTTACTATATTAGTAAAAAAAAACTACCTATTTCATATTCCTTAATTACAGAACACTCGTGCTGTAGCTGACTCATACAGCTATTACTTTAGTTTCTCCTATTGTTGACTGGTCAGATTTATGTTTCTTTTGTTATCTACTTCTTCTAGATGAAGAGGGCCTCACCGGAAATGCAGCATGCCGTTGGTACATTTCTCCAGATATTACTGAAGCTGCGATCATCGAATCTAGGTAAATATGTATAGATTCAATCTTTTTATACATACACTCACACAATGACTCGGCTTATATGTATAAAAATACAATTGTTCTTTTACATATTCCAGTATGCACGTACAATTCCAACCGATATCGCACCTCGTCCTACGAGACCGTCTTCCACCTATGAACCCTATTGCAGGACAAACTGAAGAAAAAACATTACACGAAATAATTGAAATCAATCCTTACGATTTCCCAGTTAAGTGTTTTTCCACCCTTATCAACCCCACGTTTTCAATACATCTTTCTTACTAAAATTCTTAACACTTCTCTGATGTGCACACATAGCGGGATGGCCTCAGATGCACTGTCACTATTAGTAAACTTGCCCCTGCTCAAAGTTGGTGGTTCTTCTCATGTAACAAATGCAGCAGAAAATCAAATCCAGATGGTACCTCCTATAGATGCTCGTCTTGTCTTTGTAGAGCCGCTAAACCAAGGTAACTAAGATCTTATTATTATATGCCAGCCTCTATCTCTTTCAATGTCTTACATATCTTGTATTTAATCACTGTGTGCGCAGATACAAGCTATGTGTCATTGGTACTGACGGAACAGCAAGTGCAGAATTTATGTTATTCGGGGATATTGGCCAACAGGTAGTTGGCAAACAGGTCGGCACAGTGCTTAGATCGAACTATGGAGGGGATGATATTCCCCCAGATATAGCACAGATTGTAAGCAAGAAATTCACATGGCACGTTAGCATTACTGAAAAAAGCTTCCAAGGACCTAGAAAATCTTATCAAGTGAACCGTATTATAGTCTCATTGGGCAGACAGTCTGCGATTCCATGCATTTCTACTCTATTAGACCCTGTATCGTCTTCGTCTCACACTGCCGCTACTAATGTGCAGTCAAGCTATTCTACAGAGGTATCAAAATACTCCTACTCCTTTTTTTGTTACAACAATTTTATAATACCTCATATACACTGCTTTAGATTTAGACGTTTGCCTTTAGTCTATTCATAATACATTCATAGCCTAAAGATCAGATGATCTACTATAGTTTCCTACTATTACTGCTCATTCTGGCCGTATCCTTCGTCAACAGACTACAGCTTGAAATAGCATCATACTAGATGATCACTTTACAGTCTACAAGCAAATACAGATACCACGCATAGTAATTCCCAATTGCCAAGCATAGAACACCTCTTGGTCGTAACAGATTTTGCAAATACAGATACTGCGCATAGTAATTCCCAATAGGCAAGCATAGGACACCTCTTGGTCGTAACAGATTTTACGTCCTGTTAATAGACTACTATCCTTACCTCCCTTATTCTATACCTCTTACAGCCTGACTTTTATTACATATTTAGGGACTGCAGCACACACCACCTCAACCACAGCTGATACATCACACTGAAATAAAAAGACAGCAAAGGTATACCTCCTATAGTGCTCTCATTATATAACTGCTGCAATAGTTGATATCCATACCCCTATACCTAGCCTGATACAGCTATTGTGTCTTACTCGCAGCACAAAGGATGTAGGTGCCTCACTTACTTCCACTCGCAAAAGACTTTTCGATACAGCATCTGGTTCTACCGAGGTAAATAATAACCCCGTGTTTTCCTCTCAGGCTTGATTACTGATAGTATAGCAGTTCCATATACATGTACTGTATCCATATAAAAAAAAATATAATTGTTCTATTGGGCTACCACACACCCAAAAAAAAGGTAATTTTTCGTTGCTAAGTTCTACGTGTGCCTTCTGTTAAAAAAACAGAGCTCAGATTAATTGTTGTCTAACTATCCCTCTCTTATAAAACATGCCTTCTGTTAAAAAAACAAAGCTCAAGTTAATTGTTGTCTAACTATCCCTCTCTTATAAAACATCCAGCATGATACCCCCTCGAAAAAAAGGACTTCATCAAAAGACAAAGACAGCCAGCTTGACACTCTTCGGAACAGGTAACAACCCACAAACAGCGCTATTCATACTAACTTACAGTTTATTATTCCTGTCTATTATCGTTTCCTTCTATCTCACTTAGAATCCATTAAAATAATTCTTTTGCCTTCTCTTACTATGCTCAACATTACAGCTTAGCACAAATAACTGCCAATAAAAAGTAGCCAGACATTCTTCCAAAACTTCTGTACTCAACTATAGATTTTTTAAACGACCTTTCCATACCTACAGTAATATCATCCAGTTCTCTACAGTCTGCTGCTTTGTGCTACCCCATACTTTATACTGCCCCATTATAAATTATATTTTTCCTAACAACAACAAAAGATTGCCAGTTACGATTCTATCATTCAGAATCCACCATACAGTCATCTTTAAAGAATTGTCCATCTACAAGAGCTTCCCTTTCACACTCCTTTCCTGTATATGATTATTATGAAATTAGTCTATACACACTGCTGTATAACCAGTACTGTAACCACTGTCAACCATCGCACTTTTTAGAGCACAATAATAAAACATCAATATATCCTGTAAACCGATTTTTTACCACGCACTCTGTAACAATAATCCTATCTCAACAGATTGTATTATCCATAAACTGCAAATAGACACTTTCTTTGCACACTATTTGTAGCCAACGATTATATTGGCCCATAACTATCTCATAACAATGCTATCAACTAATTCAATACAAAAAATTATTACTTTCTAACATACTGCTGGCCCCGTACACATTGCTTCCTTACATACCGTATCTACTTTCCAGATCACAAGACCCACTGCCTGATGACTTACCACCCTACGTTGACACAGCCGAAAAAGGCCTTGTCAATAAAGGGAAAAAATAGAAACAGGTATATAATATTTAGCATTACATTGCAATTCTAATATTTTTTCCCAGTTCAAATTATTCAGTGCCCCATCTATACACACGTTTTTCCAGCTGATCAAGATTTTGTTTGCCTCACAGGTCATCGTATGAAACAGATGTTTTGCTTGTCACGTGAAGCACGTATATTTTGCTTGTCGCGTGAAACACGTAGCTTTTGCTTGTCGTCTACCCGCCCAGATCAAAGCATGTCATTTGCTTTGCTTAATATTATGTAATCTTAATATGTATATTTCCTATCCTATCAACTCTGCAACAGCATCAGCATACTGCCCTTTTGAAACCTTCCACAAACAATGCTTAAATACGCTCATGTTAATATAGAGCATCTGCTCTACCTGCTTTGATATATTTTGTCCATTCAACTACCATAATTTATCTTAGATTGAATCAGATTCACTACAACTATACATTCTATCCATAACAATTTCTATCCATACTGCTGTCTTGCCTAAACCAGATTTCACAACCTAACGAAACAGGTGACAACCAATGACATACTATACACAAACAAATTTTGTTATAGTTGCATAACCATAGTTATCTACCCAAAAAAACGTTATAGTTAACACAAACATAATTATCTCCCATAATCGTATCTATCACCACCATCAAGATAGCTTCTATCACTAACGCCTTCGTAATCTCAGTCATACTCATCCAGTTTCGATTCGGCGCGCCAACGCGCGCGAGGGTTTCTAGTTGTATCTCACCGATACACACAAATACATCTCCAGCCCAAAGTTCACCTGATAAAAAAAAAAAGGGGGTCATCTTTCACTGCTTTCTTGGAGCAATCCCACGTGGCAGTGAACTTCTTCAATCCTATTTAGCTTTTTTTTTTTTTTTGAAAGCGAATAGATACAGCAAGGGTGTTTTCATTGTTGATTTTGCACGTATACAGTTCCCTAAGTGATCTAGCGCGCGATGTTATGTTTTATATTCGTATAGCTTGATGGTATTTTTTTTAGCACGCGTTAAAGGTGATACGGAAGGTAAGCTATAGGGTATGATGACATGTGAAAGATATGTGAAACGCTGAGCGTTGGCTAGTTGAGATGTAATTCGATCAGGTTTGGTTGAAGAGAAATAAGTTGTAAAAGGATAAACGCTCTGTATATAGCATTCTAGACATATGAAGGGAAAGGCTATTTTTAGTAGTTAACATAGCGGATCTGTTTAGGTTATGATATGAAGTGCAAGAACTAAACGTTGATTGTATCTGAGCTCAGGATATTCACATAATAAGTTTCTAGAGCATTAACAGGAGCATTAAAAGGATGGAGGAATTGTATAGCAGCTGGAAGAAGTACTACTGTAAAACTAATACAAAAGTGGTGACTTTTTCAGCAGAAGGCGCGACGGTGACGATTGCTGTTGAAGGGAGCTGTATGAATGGAACAGAATAGGTAGCTAAGTTAAAAAGAGACGGAAAGATAGATTGTCTATTTGTTTTTATTGGAAGTAGAGTGCTATACCTGAGTCAGCGATGTTTCCAACAGGATGTTGGTGCTATTATGTAGAAGCTGCAGGTGTTTTTGGCTTTTTAGCGGGTGGATCAAGTGTAGAATGGTGTCTGAGGTGGTGACGCAGATCTGTTTAGCAATCGTAGGCGTAATGTTATGTTGCGGAGTAGAAGAATAAATTGTTTTAATATGCGATGATGGATGAAATTGTCACAAACCCAATTGGAGGAACACTGAAGAACTCTCGAGACAACTACACAATTATCCACTCCAACACACGATATAAGTAGGGTTGATACAGATTGGGATAATTGGGAAACTAAGACAGGAGATAGCAGAGGGAGACTGGGAATCTAGAGAACATTGGGGAATCAGAGAGAAGAGGAATTGGGGAGAAGAGCAGAACGAGAGGAGGAGAAAGCCGTATGTTGTTTTCTTGGTCGATGCCTCTCCCCCAGCCGCTGGTTGGTCTTTATACTTCTCTTCAGTGTCTTGTGTTTCAACAAGCCCCTTGGCCCATTTACTAGTCCAGCCCATAGGTCCAAAGGTCCAAGCAAAACCCGCTGAAGTAACTAAGCCCATGACATTCTCCCCCTCCTTGAGATTCAGCTTACCCCCAAGCCGCTGTAATAAAAAACGGGCAAATGAACTCGATGCCACCGGGATCCCATGGCACTTGAAGAACCACGATGCCCAACTTGAATTGAATGTGCCCTCCCCCGCTGTTGTAGTGTCTCTTGACAGGCACAAAGTGCAAATAAGCAAGGGCTTCTGCTATTTCTGCAACTATCCTTATGCAGTCTTCCCATGCTAAAGAGTGTCGCACATTTCGGTTGTGAATATGCTGGAACAGTGTTCCATTGGGAATGAACTCATACACCAACAACGGAACTTGTGTCCCTAGGCAACAACCCAAGAGCTTGACCACATTTGGGTGGTCAGTAGAAACCATGGTTTCTATGTTGTCTTCTCCAGCTGTAACAGTCAAATCATGAACAAGCTTGTCTGTGTCCTCCAAACCACTACTTCCACTATAATGAGATACATCCTTAGCTCTCTGTCCAGCAGATGTTACATACTCAAAGGGAAGAGGAGCAAATGAAGACCAGTATTCATGTTTAGACAGAGATATTTGGATAGATGCCATATTGAACAGCCAAGCCCCAATAACAAGCAAGCCAACACCTCTTCATAACAACTTCTTCCATTTCTTCTTTGCTTAAGATCATCCTGTGTGTCATTGTGCATAAGGATTTTGTTTCAGATTCAGCTTCTTTGAGTTTCTTTAAAGCAACAGCTGCCTCTTCATTCTGCAATATTATATCTTCCTTTGGTGCAAAATTATCAGCCTGCATTTTCATGACTAATTCTGCAATGAAACTGTTGGATACTCCATGGAAGAGGTAGGCCTGTAGTATGATTGGAAAGAATAAGCTGTATGCAATGCTTGAACAGATTCTCTTTGGTAAACCATATAACATGGTCTGCTGGTTGAGCCCTTCTGTCTTGAATTGTAGACATAAGTGAGATAGCATCTGCTGCTTTATGTCCTCTTGCAACTGATTTCGTGCTACAAACTCTGAAGCCGCTTGGATTGAGTCCCAAAATTTCCGGGTGCGGCTGGTCCCATGAACAACCAGGTCTGTCATATTGCCAATGAGATAAGCTTTCAAGCCTAGATTAAACATCATATAGAAGATATCAAATAGCAGCTCTCTTGGGTTCTCAGCATGTAACACGTACTCGGTGATTAAAACTGCATGCTCCAACTGCGCGTTATGGCTGCCGCCCACCGTGACGGCGGTCCAGCCGTCGTCTCACAAGGTGCACTGTGTGCTCCCCATGGACAGTGTAGGCTCGATTGTGAATGTCTGGCCTGCAACCATATAGCCTGCCTCGTAATCATAGGTATGCCATATAATGGGTTCTGAATGAAATATTCCCCCAAATCCCTACCCAACAAAGGGATCAATGCCGTAGTCGTACTTCTCAGCATGTAGGTCCCCATATCCCATTGTTGTCAGCGTTGAAATGGACCAGTAAAGAGCAGTAACATATCTAGTCCATAAGCTCTCTAATCTAAAAGCAGGCATCATGGCACCTATCCATGTATTCTCTGGATTGGGATATCTATCAGCAATCACATAGTTGAAGCATCCCGCACAATGCACAGTGAAGAGTGTGACAGAAATAAGCCTTGAGCACCTTGTCCAGAAATAGTTGAATCGGATATCTTTCTCCAGCCTGGCAAACAGTGAACTGACTCGGTGAAGACGCCACAACCTTACTGCAATTCTCTTTCAGTCCTGAGATGCAGACAGAGCTGAAATGCCGCTATCAGCAGATGACTGAATGGTGTTGAGAAGTTGTTCCTTATCGAGATCCCATACAAGGATGGAAGACATGTCACCAGATGCATACAGATAGCCAGATTGCTGCTGCCAATCAATCACAATACCGCGACCAGCAGCTCGATGACAATGAACTGATGAGAAAGCAGTTACAAGTTTCTGTCCTCCCTTTTGAGTGTAGTTTCTCCATATACAGACTTTTCCATCACTTGAGCCAACTAATAGCAAGCTCTCATCAAGCTCATTGATAAGCAAAAGTTTGGATATCCCTCTGTTAGACAACTTATGGTTTGCACTTGTTTGCGGTAGCGGCCAGGGTGGTAGCCAAGCCATTGCCTCCTTGCCCTTCTTGTGCTTCCCTTGATCAGGTGGCAATATATCCAGTCGTTGGATGTAACAATCCCACATGATGTCGTCTGCCTCGATCTCCATCAACACTGGGCAGCAACTCACAAGATGGGTAGGAACCTGGACGACAACTAACCGGTCCTTGCGCAGTGTGGGGTCATCACTAAACGGAGCACCGACAGGGAGGGTGTCCAGCTGCGCGACCCAGACTGGATGGGTGGTGACGAGGGTACAGGGAAGATGACGCCACCGGCATCGAGCATTGGCCTGGCCTTCAACCAAGCCTCGGAGTTGATACCACCATCGAGCACCTTGGCATCGACGACATTGGGGCCGGGGATGGCGACGTCGAGCAAGGCGATGGTCGATGGAGAACCCGAGGCTACATCTGGCAGTAATGCGAACGTCTACGAGGCGGTGTCGTCGTCAGAACAATTCGTCGAACACCTGGTGGGCGATTCGGGGGTGAGTGCCGCATCTGCCCGTGGAGTGGCTGTCGCCACGGCGTGGTCCACCGCGCCGACACAGGTGGCGGTCGGTGCGGGCACAGGCGGTGGCAAGGCATGAGCGGGTGCTCCTGGGGGCTGGACGATGGCCTTCAAGCCGACCGCGAGCTCGTCCATGCGTACTGCAATACCAACACGGTTATGACAATCAGGAGGCTATGTGTAAAACACGGTTATGAAACACCCGGCATACCAACGTTCTTTAGTTTATTATCACTGTGACACTGAAGCCCACCTCCGCTGTGCACCGACACCCTCGCCAACTGCCTCTTCGTCCCTGTCAGCTGCACGCCGGCCCAGCCAGCCACGGTGGCCACCGCTTTCAACCGTATTTACCGCGTGGTCGCCGCCGACATCGTCGCGCTGCAGGCCTCGGTTGGGCCCGGGCGCACGAAGCTGGAGGCATTCACAGCCCACCTGTGGCAGCTCCACACCAGGGCGACCTCCCCGCGTCAACGTTTGTGCTGCATGGGCGTGATCGTGGACGGGCGCACTCGCCTGTTCCCGGACGGAGCCATGAAGGCCTACTTTAGCAATGTGCTGACCATTCCATACGGTGTCACAGGCACCGCCGACCTGCGTGACCAGGCCTCAGGGGCACGGATGAGCCGGCTCCGGTCCTTAGGGGCACGGATAAGCCGCTCCGGCCCCTTAGAGCGCGAACGAGACTAAATATCGTGTCTTCATGGCTCCACGATGTCATTTATATCTTTGATACGCGAAGAAAAATGCTATATTTGCTATTCGTCAAGAATATTATTTTAGCAAAAAAAAACTCCCTCAGTGTTCTCATGGGGTCACGATCCTTGAATAATGATAGGCTGGTGGCATAGCTCTGTCTCTTGTGGCCTCGTTCACTCCCCGACTCCGGTCATGATTGTTAAGAAACCGGGCCCAGGCCGGCAGGCCTGGCCCAATGTGGACTCCTCATCCCAAACCCTAGAAGAGTCGTAGCCTATAAATAGGGGTGTTATTCATTGTAAACGATTGATCGATGGATGAAGGAATAAAGAGAAGCAAGAAGTCCCTCTACATCTCTGTGTTCTATCTCTTATTCTGTTCTTGTTGTTCATGCATTGTTCTTACGATTCTACGCTTGTCTACGAGGTAATCGCTCGGACTGGACTCGCCAGCGACGGTTCCTCAACACGTTATCAGCACGATCGACTCTCCTCGCATCGAAAAGGTAACCGTCGATGAACGACACTCGTAGATTGAATCGTTTTTCTATATTGCTTTCAATTCTGCAAATTTGGCTTTCTAGATTGGTTTCCTACGGTGCAAATCCGCTCTAATCTACCGCGAGCCGACTTGAAGTCGCCGGCCAAGCCGATCGGTGGATTGCATGAAAGAGTAGATGATGATTGTACCGTATGGTAGTATATGCAATTGCATGGAAGGCACCATGTGCACGGCACCGCCTGCAAGCGGCTGTCACTACCTCCGCGATACGTTACCGGTCGGCGTAGTCCGCCATCACGTATCGCCACGGAGGCAACGACAGTGCCACGCCACTAGCACGCGGCGAGCACGCACATGACGGCATGAAGCCGCACCTCCGTTGCAATCTTGTACCGCATTGCACCACATTACATTACATTACATGAACCGTAATTGCATGAAAAAAATTAGCGGCCTGAAGCCGTCGGCCAACTGCGTTGGCCTGGAGTCACGCCGCATGGCCGCCGACCTGCAGTGGCGCCACCGCTCCCACCCATTGCCGCCTCGCCGCACGAGGCCGGCACCGTTGCACACGGCCGGCGCTGCCACTACCGCCCGTTGCCGCCATCGCCGCTTCGGCGGCACACCCACCGTCCGCCGGTCCCCGCGCGCCGCGCCGCGCCGCCCGTCCTCGCCCGCCGCGAAGCCGCCGCGCGCATGAGCCGCCGCCGATGGCCGGACGCGCGCGACGCCGGACGATCGCATCGCCGCGCCGCGCGCCCGCACCGTCCGTCGTCTTGAAGACACCGGACGCCCGGAGCACCACTTTCGCCCGGCCGCCCGACACCGCGACGGCACGCGTTGTCGCATGGCACCACTGCGTCCGCGCGCTCGCCGCCATCGTATTGAAGCCGCCGCGAGCCGTCCTCCGCCGTAGCGACCGCCTCGCTCGCGCGCCTCGACGACGCCGACATCGCCTTGAAGCGGCCCGCGCGGCGCTCGCCTCGCGCATCGCGATGCACCGCCACGCTGCCGTCCTCGCGCCGCGCGCGCCGCCTTCTCCGCTCCGGCCGTCGACGCCAACGCGCGCCGCCTGGCACTGGCCGCCCCGCCGCTCGACTGCCGGACCTCCCCACGGCGCTCGCATGCGCCATCGGATCCGGGCCCGCGTGAGCCGCCGCCGCCACCTTTGATTGAAGCCAGGGAAACCCTACGGGGATTTTAACCAGGCCGTGGTGGGCTAGCACGGGCTGGAAAGGCACATTGGGCCAACCGTGAAAGCAAAGAAAAGAAAAAGAAGGGGCCCAAAGGAAAGAAAGAAAAGGGCCGGCCGGTGGATAAGAAAAAAAAAGAGGGAAATAAAAATCATGTTTTGCAAAAGGACCCTCATGATTATGAAAATTATGAGGATAATTACGCGGGCAAGCATTTTTTTTTCAAAAAGAACCTCGAAAAATATGAAAATTACACGAAAATTTTTCTCTGAACTGAGATTTCGCGTTTTAGCCCATGAAACTTGCAGTTTTCACCGAAGGTCATTTTTCCAGCAGAAAATGGCCTCGAGAATCCAAATTTTTGCATATTTTTTAATTTTGAAGCATATTTATTCTTGTTATTGTTATTTCTATGCAATTTATTTACTGTATTTACTGTTTTGATTATCTGTGATTGTTTATATTACTTTTAATCACTGAAAATAGCAGTAAATCATGAAAATGCATAGAAAAATACGGGATCACGAACCGAAAGTTCGAATAGCATTATGAGAATTTTGCAACCATCTTACGCAAATTACCAGCAGTAATCTTATGAATTTTGGCATGAATATGAAAATGACTGGCATCATGAATCAGGAATTCGAAGAACTGACCCAGCATGGCCAGATTTTGTATAAAAAATTCTATCAGTCTTCAATTCTGTGGTAATGTAATCACGGATGAGCAGAAGATGGAGAAGATTTTCTACCTTTCACCTGAATGCGGTGCAATCCGCACGCAACTACTGTCAAGACGGCTACATGCAGTATGTCGAATTAATTGATATCATGCAAGTTGCGAACACTCAGGATGATGTTCTAAGAAAGAACTACATCTCGCAGCCATCTAATAGCAATGTTGACTATGAAGCCACTGCTAGCAGCTACAAGGTGATGAAGCCTCTCACAAATGAGAGGAGCAAGAAGGGTAAGGTAGTGCGTCGCACGTTATTGATGTTTTCCAGTCTAAGAAAAAGGGCAAATAATAGCATGAGGCATACCTCGCCATTGCAGGCACAGAGAATTCACATCCATTAGTTGCACTTATGAATGTGGACAGCCCAGTAGTAGCCCCCATCATTCCTCCTTTGGATATCGCAGCGGCCACAGCCGTAGCTGCCCAAAAGGAGAAGATCGCGCATGGAGCCGATTAAGGCAGAAGTTCCTGAATACTTCGTCTATTAGATCTAGTGCACGCATTGCACTCGAATCTTTTATAGTAACCTGCAGTTTGTAATTGAAGCAGAATTTTGAATTATTGAATAATGGTTGCAAGCTCTAGGAGAGCAAGGCATTAAATTCTTATTATGAGTCCTGCAAGACTTATTTTCGTCTTTATAATAGCAAGTTACGTTCTGATATCTGAAGTATTTTATTTATGTGTTGCTTGCTTTCTGCTACATATTAATCAAGTACATTATATTAGAACGCGTGTGGCGTCCTATGGAGGAAGTGTGCTTAGCATGTAGCGGCACAACGAATACCATCCTGAGAGAAACAGAAATTTTTTCCAGTCGATCAGCAAGAATGCTGGTAGTCTTACGACAATCGCATGAAGCGATACTTGTATAATAGGCTCAGGAAGGACCATAATTATACTCCCAATGGGCACAACTTTGGTCATTGAAGAAGACTTATTGTACCCAGAATCGACTAGAACTCTCAAGGATATTTGCGCTAACAGTTTCCACGTAGAGACTGAAGAAGAGTACGGTACAGAATACCTGCTCATTACAAAGCGTGAAGAAAGTGAAAAAATAGCATTAGAATATCTTCCTTCATATGAAACTGGGCTATACTACACTAATTTTAAGGCACCTGCAGCCTATACTGCCTTGAAAATCGAATTTAGAAGCTCTGAACTTTTCTATCTCTGGCATGATAGATTATGCCGCCTAGGTCTTAGGATAATGAGAGATATAATTAACAATTCACAGGGACATAATATGAATAAAAAGAATTTTCCGAATCAGGAAGATTTTGTGTGCCCCGCATGTGCCACCGAAAAATTAATTACTAGACTTTTCGCTCAAAGCGAAGAATGAAGTCCCTGCATCCCTGGACCGTATCCAGGGAGAACTTTTTGCGGTCCTATACAGCCCCTGTAAGGGCCATTTAGGTATTTTATGGTGCTCATCGATGATTCCTCAGAATGATCGCACGTATGTTTATTGTCTACGAGAAACCATACTTTTACAAAGCCAATCTCGCAGATAATTAAAATTAGAAATATTTTCCCTGATCATCATGAGAAGTCCACCTGAATGGACAACGCCGGAGAACTTACTTCGAAGGCATTTGATGATTATTGCATGAAAATAGGAATTAAAGTTGAGCATTTTGTACCGCATGTCCACACCCAGAATGGACTAGCAAAACTTTGAAGAATTGTAATTTACCAACTATATATTGGGGACACGCAGTCCTGCTCGTAGCAGCTCTCATCAATTTTAGACCGTCGGCCTATAACATCCATCCAACTATGCAACTAGCGCAAGGGTCAGCACTGAAAACTTCTCATCTTCGCATGTTGGTTTGCAAGGGTTATATACCTATACCACCACCGCAGCGAACTGCAATGGGTCTTCTTCGAAAGTCTAGGATATACGTTGGTTATGAGACAACATCCATAATCAAGTATTTAGACCCTATGACCGGAAATTTGCATAATACCCGATTCGCTGATAGTACAATAGATGAGATTAATTTCCCATCATTAGGGGGAGGAAATCAACCCTTGATAATAATGATGGAAAATAATTAAAGTCTAGAAGACATTTGAAGTCCAGAAGATAATTGAAATCTATGCATATGACCCGAGCACTAGTGAAGCAAATAGAGAAGTCCAGAAGATAATTACAGTCCAGAAGATAATTGAATTGAAGTCTAGAAGACAATTGAAGTCCAGAAGATAATTGATTCGCAAGTATTAGCGAATCAACTGCCGACTACTTTAGTGATTTGAAGAGCGTGAATAAGTAGCATTTGCCTACAAGCAATGCACCGGAGAGGGTTGAAATACCATTGAAAGTATCCCTAATCCCGTCCAGAGGCCTCAGAATAAAAGGACGAGAACTCCGGTCCCTCGAATCCGAAGTAACCGGGGACGCCTGGTGAAAAAAGGATAAGAAGGACTTGACATAGCCGATCACCGAAGTGCCCCGAACTAGAAGGGGAGCCAGTTGAGACCTAGCATCGGTATGGAACCTTCAGAAAAGGCATACCAGAATTGAACATCCCCATAAAGGGAGACATCAGTATGGATGTGTGCGCACACATCGGAGCTGAAAATCTAAAGGAACTTGCCCCGCAATTGGAAGCAGCGGTGAGCAAGTAGAAGCATTAGAAGAATCGCCCTTTGAAAAAATAGTTATAAACTTTATGACCTCGGGAGAATATTTGAATATGACAACAGCCAATGTCGACATTTACTTTGCAAAGAAACTTGCCACAATCATCAATCTTGATTCAGAGCCTGCATCACTCGCTAAATGAAAGAAAAGATCAGATTGAGAAGATTGGAAGAAGGCAATAGAAACTGAATTATTCTCTCCGAATAAAAGAAAGACGTTTGGGCCTGTAAACCGCACGTCTCCCCTTGTGCACCCCGTAGGGTATAAGTGGGTATTTGTTCGAAAGAGAAATGAAAAGAAGCAAGGCTCGTTGTACAAGTTTTCACTGGACATCCAAAAGATAATTATGAAGAAACCTATTCCCCGGTCATGGGCGGAACTCCCTTTTAAATATTTATCTCAATGGCAGTAAACTTGAAATTAGAAGTGAAATTGATGGATGGGGTACCAGCATACCTTTATGAAATATTGGATTCGGACATTTATATGAAGATATCTGAATGTATCCCTGTCCCGAACTAAGATAGAGCAAATAGAAATATGTACAGTGTGAAACTCAGAAAGTCATTGTACGAACTTAAGCAATCAGACAGAATGTGGTATAATCGCTTGAAGTGACTTTCTATGCAAGAAAGGCTACACGAATAATGAGAATAATCTCTGTGTATTTATACAACGATCCCAAAATGGATTTTATATAATCTCAGTGTATGAAGTTGATCTGAATATCATCGGAACCCTGAAGGATATTAAGAAAGCAAGCTCTTACCTGGAGTCAGAGTTCGAAATGAAAGGTTTGGGTAAAACCAAATATTACCTAGGCTTGCAGCTTGAGCAGACCCCTGAAGGGATTTTAGTACATCAGTCAACCTACACTCAGAAGGTGTTGGAAAGGTTCGGCTTTGAAAAGACATACCCATTGAAAGTGCCAATGGTCAGGAGATCTTTGCAGCAAGACAAAGACCCGTACAAACCTAAAGAAGAGGGGGGGAAGTCCTGGGACTAGAATTCCCACACTGAAGTGCAATAGAAGCACTATACTAGAACGAACATTGTATTTGTCGTGATCCTACTAGCAAGGAATAGTGCAGAACCTACCAAAGGCATTGGCAGAAAATAAAGGACATCTTCCGATACCTCTAAAGAAGCAAAGATCTTTGTCTGTTCTACAGAAAGAACAAAGACTTAACTATGAATGACAATGCAGATAACGGGTACTTGTAGAACCCGCATACAGCCAAAATTGCAAACATGCTATGAATTAATATGTGGTGGAACTACAATTCCATGGAAATCGTCTAAGCAGAGTCTTGTATCGACTTCGACGAACCACCCGGAAATAATGGCATTATACGAGGCCTCACGAGAATGTACTTGGCTTCGACAGATGATTCACCACATCCATCAGTCATGTGGATTGAATGTCGCACTAACCCCCACTATTATCTATGAAGATAAATGCAGCTTGTGTTGCACAAGTGCAGATGGGTTATGTGAAGAATCCTCTCACAAAGCATATCAACCCCAAGTTCATCTATGCTCATGAATTGCAAAAGACGAATATGTTTAAAGTACTGCATACTAAGTCATGTGAGAATCTTGCAGATTTATTCACTAAGTCACTTCCAGCATCTAACTTTGAAAGGTGCATACGTGGAATTAGAATGATGAGACTTAAAGAAGTGCAGAATTCAGGGGGAGAATCTTCACAAACTTATTACTAAAGCTTGATCACGAAGATCGAGTACCCAAAAGGTAAATCCCGGAGATTAAATAAAATTGGGTGGATTGTACTCTTTTTCCTTAACGAGTTTTTAAGTTTCTGCTAAGGTTTTTAATGAGGCAATTGTGCAAGATAGCGTAACATGATTCATGTACTCTTTCTCTAAATTTTCCCACGGTTTTATGAGTTTTGATGAGACATAGACATGAAGGATGAGTGCCCAAGGAGTGTTAAGAAACCGGCCCACAGCACTGCCCAATGTGGGCTCTCATCCCAAACCCTAGAAGTCGAGCCTATAAATAGGGTGCTATTCATTGTAAACGATTGATCGATGGATGAAGGAATAAAGAGAAGCAAGAAGTCCCCTACATCTCGTGTTCTATCTCTCTTTCTTCTTGTTGTTCATGCATTGTTCTTACGATTCTACTTGTCACGAGGTAATCGGATCGACTCGCCAAACTTCCTCAACAATGATCATTGTGCCTCACAGATTAATGCGGTGTAGTTAGCCCTCTCGGCTCTTACGGTGTTATCCCTTTCGGTTTCGGATGCGTCTGGTCCAGATGATTGTTAAGAAAAAGCTCGACCGGAAAGGTTCAAGGTGGGCTTCTCATGATAAATTTTAGCAGGGTCGTAGCCTATAAATAGGAGGTGTTATTCATTGTAAATGATTGATCGATACATGAAGGAATAAAGAGAAACAAGGAGTCCATCTATATCTCTGTGTTCATCTCTTATTCTGTTCTTGTGCTTTGTATTGTTTTTACGATTCTGAGCATTGTCTACGAAGTAATCGCTCGGACTGAACTCACCAGCGACGGTTCCTCAACAATGATAACAGTCGTGGCGCATGATATGGTATTATGGTTAGACTCTTGGTAACCTGTTGGGCAATTTGGACGGCAAGAAGTAAAGCTATTCATGGTGGAGACTTTCAGAGCCAATTGAGCACGTTCCATTTCGTCAGCTGGTACATAGTTCGCAGTAGCTTTGCGTGTCGTTGCATTGAAAGAAAACAGCAAACAACCCGAGAAGGTGTTACAACAATGCGGTGCTTAGCTCAAGCTACCACCAACTTAAGAACTCCGAAGATATATTTCAAGCATTCTAAGCATTTTACCTGCAATATATTTAAACTGAAGATATGAGAAGAAATCATCAACCGTGAACACAACTCATGTGATATAAATTACGTGGAGGAAATGGAGGGAAAGTGAAAAATTACGTGGGCTAAAGAGTCAAGTTTTAAGGGAAATGGAAGAACAAGGCCCTCTTTGGTCCTAATAAACCTCCACCACAAACCTAGAGTTTTTGGCTTAATAACAAAACTAAACCTCTTCGGAGCGAAAGTGAAAAAAATAGCGTACCGCATGCGCGTACGGCAGGGGATATATATCGCCTGCCGATGCTTCCGCGATGTTATTTTTATTCATTCGATTTTTACTATTACATTGGGGGCAGCGACATTTAAGTCAGAAACTCACAAACCTACTGATGATATTAAATATACTGTACGCACACTGATATTATCAAACCAACGCTACAATGGAGGTTTGGTGACTTCAGTAACACATACAAGTAGCAGGATTTTATGGACTTTTTTTTATTTGGCCCTGTGGTATCATGTAAATACAAAAATAGCCCTCACTGCACTGTATTTGCGATTCTAGCCTCATCTTGACCGCGGAAGAATGCGGTAGCGACACGTGCCTCGTTCCGCGGTCAGTGAGCGCGGAAAGCATTTGTCTTGCGCGGGAGGACGGCCGAGCGCAGGATCGAAGTGATGGACGCGGGACGTGCCGGGGCCGGCCTCTTTCCGCGGTCACCAAGCGCGGGAGCTCACCATTCCGCGGTCACCAAGCGCGGGAGCGGAAGGACGCAGGCGCTCCCACGTTTTCTGTTGGCGTTTGAAAGAATTGATTTTTTTAATTAATTTTTTACTCACTTTCCAGTGCTTATCTGTTGGCGTTTGAAATAAATGCTTTTATTATTATTTTTTATTCACTTTGAAAGTGACGCATGAAAGCAAATGCTTTTTTATACTCACCTTCCGCGTTCAGCAAAGCAAATGCTCTTAGCCAGAGCGGAATGTCGCCTGGCGCGCGCCCGCTCATTTGCCGCGCGTAGCATCAAGGTTCCGAGCTCCCTGAGCGCGGAAAGTGACATATGTCAGCTTTCTGTCATTTCACGCTTGGAAGAGGGTCAAATTTAGAATTTTTAGAACACAGAGGCTATTTTTGCACTTAACAGCTGTCAGGGGCCAAATCAAAAAAAAAAACGGATTTTATCATGTTGCAAATATCCAACGGCGTCACATCACGAACAGCTACGATACAGCTTATCCGCTGATGACTTGTGCAGCTAATAATTAGTCAGCTACTAGCCATGGGCTCCAGTGAAGTGGCAGAGCAGCAATTGATGGAGATCACCAAGGTCGACCTCCGCGGGCTGGAACCCGGTGGGCCGGGGTGGGAGGAAGCCCGGGCCGCGGTGACCGCGTCCATGGTGGCGCACGGCTGCGTCGTCGTGGCGCACGAGGCGCTCGGCCCGGATCTCCGTCAGGCGCTGTTCGGCCGCGCCGTGTCGGAGATGTTCGCGCTCCCGGTCGAGGCCAAGCAGCGGAACGTCACCACCGTGGGCAGGGGCTACATCTCGAACCTCCCCGGCATGGCCTGGGAAAGCCTGCGCGTCAGTGAGGCCAACGACGCCGGCCGCGTCCGCGACTTCGCCAACCTCCTCTGGCCACAGGGCAACCCCGCCTTCTGGTAATTAAGACCACCAATTGTCGACCATTTTTTACCATCACTGCGCTATTGTTATGCGTACTATCTTGATTCGTGACATGGAGCTTTCTCATGGTATCCGTCCAGCGACACAGTTCTTTTATGCGTACTATCTTGATTCTTGACATGGAGCTTTCTCATGGTATCCATCCAGCGACACAGTTGTGTCGTTTGCTAAGAACATGCTAAAACTGGAGCGGACAGTGGAGAAGATGGTCCTGGAGGGCCTCGGCGTGCAGGAGGAGCAGATCGACGCGCACCTCGACGGCCTCAATTACGGCGTCCGGCTGTCGCGCTACGGTGTACCGCCGAACACGGAGACCAGCGTATCCATGCCGGCGCACCGCGACGACAGCATGATCACCACGATCGTGCAGCACGAGGTGGAAGGCCTTGAGGTGCAGGCCAAGGACGGCAGCTGGCTCGCCGTTCCGCTTGAGACGGACACGTTCACCTTCGTGGCCGGCGAGCTGTTCACAGTAATTAAGACTCACACCCTTACTTTCCATTGTTGACCCAATGCACGCGTGCGGCGCGTCTCTCCAGTCCTCACGACGCAGCAATGCCACCGTCGCAGGTCGTGACCAATGGAAGGGTGCCGCCGTGCCTCCACCGTGTTATTACGCCGACCAACCGCGAGCGCTTCGCGGTGCTTTTCATCTCCAAGCCGAAGGACTGCGCCGTGTTGAGCGCGATGGACGAGCTCGTCGACGGAGACCACCCTCTGATGTACAATCCCTGCAAGAACGACGAGTACATCATGTTCCGTTACTCGGAGGAAGGGCGCAAATTCAGCGAGCCATTGAAGGCTTTCTGCGGTGTCCACAAGGATGAACGAATTCACGGAATGATCATTTGATCACAGTTCGCAACTCAGATTACCAGTCCATTCTAAAGTCGCTGTTGCTACTGAATTACTCGAATAGCTAGCTCCACGTCTTTCCCAATTCCTATAATAAATCTTGTTTGTGGGCAATATTGTGGCAATGTAGGGAATGGTCTTTAAAAGGAATTATCGAGGATTTACCACTACGTATAAGTGCATTAGATATTACCACATATTATATTTGTTATGTAACTCTAATACTTTTCAAAAATATAGTTGTATTTGTTATGAAATTATAACAGTTGTAATATCTATACATATTTAATCTACACCATTATAATCAGACTTCGCCAAAATAAGTGGTGTAAACATTCTCTTTTTCTCTCAGTTAATTAAAGAATTTCTAGGATTTTTTATTTTCTTTTCTGATTTAAGTACATATTTAATCTACAACGTTATAATTAGACTCCACCAAAATAAGTAGTGTAGATCTTATCTTTCCTCTCTTGATTAGTCAGAGAATTTATAAAATTTCTGCTTTTTCTGATTTAAGGATTATTGTGAGATTTTTTAGACCTTTAAAGCGAACGATGCATTTGATAGAGCTCAAGATTCTATTTTCAGCTCCTGATTATCTTAGAATTCACTCATTTGAGAATCTAGAGCTAGCTGAAGGAAGTGTTTGGTAAGAGATTAACTCCTAAAATACCGAAAGAGAGGATTGGAGGGGGGAAATACTATTGTACTGCATCATTCACATCGGGGATTGGCAACAGCATAATTGAATGAGATGAACATGCACAGAGGGGACATGAACAACATGCACACACTAGTTTGACTAATTGAACACCACCACCAATTCCAGATCTAGGAACCAACAAACACAGACCCTTGTATTCACTGGTGTCAGGTAATGAGTTACGGATATGAACTATTGGTACAAAAAAACAAGCTAATTTGTACAATGATCATCACGGTCGGTGAGTTTAACAAATACTGCTACTAATGACGACATTCTTTCAAGCAAATGAGTCTTCCCCCAACGTTCAGTTAACTTCAGTGTAATGAGACTTGGGATGGAAATTCGAGTCTGGACATTCAAAAAAACACAGTCAATGACGGTCAGCCGTTTCAGCGATTGGGATGAGATCATGTTAACTTCAATGAAGCAACCGCTCATCCATAGTTCCTCCAGTGTTGGGCAAGTCAAAAAATAGCTCATCCATAGTTCCTCCAGTGCTGGGCAAGTTGAAAAATTGATTTGTGGTTCATCCTGGCTCCGGAAAGTATCGAGCTCTATCTCACACACTTTTTTTTGGCCCCTTCTTTTCGGAATTTTCCTCTTCTTGCTTCTTCATCACTGGTTCAAACTGTTCAAAAACAAACAATAAATTCACTTGATATCTGGGCTGAAGCGCAATTCAACTACCAATAATGATGATATCAGCGCTACACAAACCAAATACAGACATGGGAAATGAGATATGTGCAATGCTTATGCCAAGAAGCAAATGGACCAAAATCTAAGGCAAGGATGGAAGCATACACACTGATTCACAGTGCAAGCAAGCCCATTTGCTGCAACTTTAAATTATTGTAGAAAATCTAGTTGGTTTCAAAATTGTTCATACAATGCCATTAGTGGCATGCTAGGTTTTCATTCCAAGATGTATAAAGCTACACAGAGGAACCAAAAAAGAGTTATCCAGTTAGGAAATTGTGATCACATCACTCTTGACTAATTCTTTGAATTGTTAGTTAAAGGTGACAAACATGATCAAATAAGGAATTACAACTTATTATTTCCTATGCTCCTGATGTAATTGGGGCAATTGTTCATCTAAGCTAGTGTATACTGACACAAATTGATAGATAAGGCAATAGTTTCATCCTTTGATCTTGAATCTACATTCTACAATGAGACATGCTTGTTAGATAGGAGATTCAGAATTACATGAACATAGAGAAATTGTTTTATACACGGACATTAATGCTTACAATGACATATAGAAATTGACATATGCTCAGTGGAGATTTCATACACACTTTCAATGAACTGAACATCAATAAAATTATCTATAACAAGAAATCAGAACATTAGATTGATCTATGACAAGACATTGAGATAGTCCAACAGATCATTCTTGCAACCAATTTCCTCTTTCTACTAGCTAATTCATGATGTTTTTCTTCCACTATTGCAAATTCATGCCGTCAACTGATATGGCCGCTAGAGATTTGCATTACAAAAGAAGCATTGCCCTAACTTGTGCAACCACTAAACTACTCCTTGCTTGATGCCAGAACGCAGAAAAACACATTCACCAGTAGTACTGTAGTATACACTCAAATTTGAATTAATCCATGGAACTTTCTCTAGATCAAACATTACATTTTTTTCACAAATCAGATAGAAATGGAGGGAGTAGGGAGAGGACAATTATCTTCGGATGGTGCTGGTGGCGTCCAACTCTAGAGGGGCGCGGGGAGGAGGCCAACTCGAGGAGGAGGCCGGCGCAGGGGGCGTCGGGAGAAGGCCGGCGCAGGGGGCGCCAGGAGGAGGCCGACACAGGGGTTGCGGGGAGGAGGCCGGCGCAGGGGAGCTCGGGGAGGAGGCCGGTGCAGGGGGGCTCGGGGAGGAGGTTGGCGCAGGGGGGCGTGGGAAGGAGGCTGACGCAGCGACGAGGACCGGGTCGGCTGCTCTGTGAGGAACTAGCGGCGAGGCTAGGGTTTGGTTGCAGTTCGGTCGTGAAAGAGACTGAGGGGAGTCGGGGCAAGTTCTGGCTCTGCAAACGAATGGAGCGAGGGGAGTTGGGGGATTAGTCCTCAACTCTAGGGGTATTTCCAAAACAAGGGTGCGGATCCGTGCGGGGGCGACCTCCCAGTAACTCCGCAAAAATGAACTACACCTGCCCCTCATTTTTCCTGGATTCTCAAACTCCAAACGAGAATCCGGGAGCAGGAGCTGTACCGAACGGTCTGTTTGGTACAGCTCCAACTCCTAGCTTCGTAGTTGGAGCAGTTGGAGCTGTGCCAAACGGGGTTGCTTCACAAAATTTTTAGAGTTGGAGCAACCGGGAGCAGAGCAGCCTGTAGTGCAAATTTTGGGAGCAGGTGAAACCTTGTTTCAAGTGGGGAGCTGCGGACCAACAAAACAAAATACCCATTCAAGTTAAAGGTATTTACCCGCAAATTGCCACTGATATACCCCAACCATGACCCTCCCCAAACCCTTCGCTCCTCTCCTCCCGGCCCCTAACCCTTCTAAGCCCCCCTTCTCCCCCTCCCTCCCGCCTGCCTCCCCTGCCTCTCCGTCCGCGACCCTCCTCGCCTCCTCTCTGTTGGCGCCCCAGCCCCTCCGCCTCCCTCTCCCGTTCGTCGCCCCCAGGCCATCCGCCTCCCTCTCCCCTTCGCCGTCCCCAGGCCCTCTGCCTCCCGCTCCCCTTCGCCTCCCTCTCCCCTTCTCCGGCCCGAGCCCCTTCACCTCCTCGCCCCGCCGCCCTTCGCCTCTCTCCTGGTTCGCGGCCGCCTCGGCGGCTCTTCCTCTCCTCGTTCGCGGCTCGGCCTCGGCATCTTCCTCCCTGACCCTCCGCATCTTCCTCGCAGCGGTGGTCCACCTCGGCATCTTCAAGGTAAGCCCTGTGATGTCCTGTGAAACTGATGCATCAGTGTGTGTGTGTGTGTGTGTGTGTGTGTGTGTGTGTCCAAAACTGATGCATCAGTGTGTGATTATTGTGATTGTAGTCTACTAATGATGGAGGACTGATTGACAGATATTGATTACTATATTGATTACTACCTTGATAAACTGATTGTGTGTGTCCTGTGATTGAATCATATATTGATTACTACCTTGATAAACTGATTGTGAGTGTGTCCAAAACTGATGCATCAGTGTGTGATTATTGTGTGTGAGTGTGTCCAAAACTGATTGTGTGTGTGTGTCCAAAACTGATGCATTAGTGTGTGATTATTGTGATTGTAGTCTACTAATGATGGAGGACTGATTGACAGATATTGATTACTATATTGATTACTACCTTGATAAACTAATTGTGTGTGTCCTGTGATTGAATCATATATTGATTACTACCTTGATAAACTGATTGTGAGCTAGCACAGACATGACTTACAGCAGGTTAAAATTATGGTCATACATTCTGAGCAAAGAGCAGAATTCAGGAAAGAAAACCTGAAAATTTATTTGAATCATATATTGATTACTTTTCATAACACACACTACACACAATTGGCTAGCATATCAATAAAGCAGTAGCATTCCAAAAGTTTCTAACTGTATCCATAGATTTGCTGTATTATTTATATCATTCCATGGACCCTTGTTCACACACCAATGAGCTCAGGTGTCTGCATGTTACCATACAAGTTATAACCAAGTCCATATTTTGTGAGATGCACAGGAACACCAAATATTAAATACAAGCTATAACTTATAATTAGCATCTTTTGTGAGAATGTATGGTTCAATATTTACTGACGTGCAGATACAGGAAGCTACACGTACATGCAATTTGCTAAATATTTTGTTTGATAAATATGATTGTGATTGTGTTGGACTGATCACAAATCATTGTGTGATTGTTGTGATTGTGTTGGACTGATCACAAATATTTACCTTGATAAATATGATTGTGTTGGACTGATCACAAATATTTACCTTGATAAACTGATTGTGTTGGGTGTTTGACAATTCTGATTGTGTGTTCAAGACACTGCCGAACGGATGCATCAGTGATTGTGTTGGGTGTTTGACAATTCTGGTTGGGTGTTCAAGAGACTGCATAATATAACTGGATCTATGCAGTCTTGCTTGATAAACTGCTGAATATACGTTTAACTGAATCTATGCAATCTGCAGAATACACAATAAACTGCAGAATATACATTAGTCTTTGCCGATCATTGTATATCAATCTGTGCCTTATTGTGATGTTGTTAGTTCAAATTGATGTATGTATGAATGTCACACATGCAGATGGCAAGTTCTGCTGAGTGGAATGATGAACTTGGAGCGGATCCAAAAGTGAAGCTGGAGTTGGAGTTGCTAAAACTTGGAGCGGAACTATACCAAATAGGCCCTAAATATTACCCGGCCCGTTACTGGTAGATGTATAAATATAAAGATAGATGTTGCCTAGAGCCTTCCTGTTTTGTTAGCGACTACATCTCGTTGCAACAATATCTTGGCAAGTGCAGTCAAGACTCACAAAGTAGCAAGATGAAATTACGAGCACATGACAAGCAAGCTAGATTGATAGAAGAAAAGTGCTATGTCGCCTCCATTTACCGCTCTTTTCTTCGGTGCCTCGCGTGGTTGCCTCTGCGGTTCTGCCTGGCTGGTGATTAGTGTAATTCCGTAATTCCCTAGTTGTTTAGTTGTCTCTTGGGTCATAGAATCATGTATGGATTGGCAGCTCAACGTGCTAGGGTAATAATATGTTTTTTTTTTTCAGTTGTAGCAACGAATGAGCATTGAACTAATAATACTACATAGATACAGAAAAGCTAAAAACGATAGGCAAAATTTGATATATACCACTCTAAAAGATTGCACTTTGAAAAATGCCACTCCAGAATTCGAAATTGGAAATTTGCCACTCCAAAACTTGCCTTTTTAGATTTGTACCACTCTTGGACATTTTTGCCCTCCCTCCTCCATTCTTCCTTCCTCCCGACCGACACAGTGTGATGCCATGATTCTCCGGCGAGCTCCAGCTGCGCAGCGAACCGCGTTGCTTCCTCCTCGTCGCGAGCCATCTCGCCCACATCCGCAGCCGCGCTGGCTACTTCGCCGGCGGCGGCGGCACTGAGCCGCGTGGAGTCTCCGCCCCATGCTCGTCCATGGTGAGGTGGATGGAGACGGCATGGGAGTGGACGTCGAGGGCGCGGAGGGCGGCGACGCCGGCGCAGTTGTGGAGGAGGTCACGAGAGAGGCGGTAGGCGAGGTGTGGGCGGGAGGGGGAAGTGGCGGAGGCGATGGAGACGGTACTCGGGGGGGCAGGGAGGGGTCGAGGGTGGCAGTGGCGGTGTCGCCAAGGGAGAGGGAGGCGTCGGCGACGGCGCAGCTGAGGAAGTTGAAGCCAGGGTTGAGGTTGCGACCGTGGAGAGCGCGAAGGCCATGACGGACTTGAAGGCCGGGAAGGGGTCGGGCGAGGAGAAAGCGACGACTTGGCGCCGGTCGGTCGGGAGGAAGAAGGGAGGAGGGAGGGCTCGGGCAAAGAGGAAGCGGTGACTTGCGCCGGTCGAGAAGAAGGAAGAAGGGAGGGTCGGGAGGAAGGAAGAAGAGAGGAGGGAGGGCAAAAATGTCAAAGAGTGGCATAAATCTAAAGAGGCAAGTTTTGGAGTAGCAAATTTCCAATTTTGTATTTTGAAGTTGTATTTTTTGAAGTGCAATCTTTTAGAGTGGCATATATCAAATTTTGCCAAAACGATATACTTCACTAATCGTTTCCAACAGGATAGGTTCTCACCGTTGGATGTACCTCCCGTACAAACCGTACAAATTCTAAACTAAACCTCACGTCCCAGACGCACGCAAAGCCCAGTACGGATTCAACCTCCTTGTTGGCTAATTCGCATCGTCACTAATGGATTTCGCGGCTTAGCCCACCTCGCGGCGGCGACTGGGAGCTACAATGGCTAGTGAGTTGTTATGACAGGTAGTGAGCGGTCAACAACAGGTGGGGGCGGCATGGCCAAAGGCCAAAGCAAGTGCTAAATACAACGTAGAATTTGTATTATTTGAACCATTCAGATTCCAATAAGACAATTACCTACACAATAAGTGCTAGTTTTCTAATTGCAGCAACAATAGAGCTCTCAAAGGTAACTAAGAATCAAAATTTGTAGTGAAAACTGCCCCAATTAAGACCAATGCCAGGCCTAAACAAAAGCAAGATACTACAACATAGAAGGAAGACAAGAATCACCAGAACTTCAGGAGCATCCGAGGAGGAAGGGACGCCATGCGCTAGTGGGCTGCGGCAACTTCTTCTGCATCCACTCAACCACTCGAGCTCTGATTGCGTGTGGATGTGTCGTGCTCCGTCGGCCATTACAACGCCTCGTCGAGGTCATTGATCTCGTGGCTTGCCGCTTGCGCTTCACCGTCACACGAGGCGAGGAGAGCGACACCGACGAGCATGGAAGCAACTATTGAGCACAGCTAAACCTAAATCGATGGAGATTGGAGAAGAATTGGGTCATGGTCTCATGGACTGAGCCATAGCTTGGTGGGGAAGAAGCTGCCAAGTTGGAGCTGAGTGGGCCGAGCTAATGAGCTTTTGGAGATGCAGGGGTGGCTATCTAAAGGGCTATGTAATATATGAGCCTAAATCCTACTATTGACTCAACGCTAATTAAAAAAATATCAATTGGGGTGGGGGGGCATGGCCATGTTGCCCCAGCAATCCTCCGCCCCTGGTGAGCGGGCATGACAGGCGATGGTGGGCGGGTGCGGCGAGCAGTCGTGGACTAGGCAAGCGGACGGGCATGCATGGCTGGCCAAACCGTTGAGTATGTTCAGATTTTTTGTTCCAATTTCAGAAATTTGTGAATCTTGCCTGCAATTTGTTTAATTTGTTTGAAAGTCGCCTTTCAATCTTTCAAAATTATCTGAAACTTACTTGAATCGCTTTTGAAACATCAATCTTAAGATTTGAAACTCATTCAAATTTTGAAAATTAACCGAAACTTCCTTGAAACTCTACTGAAACATCAAGTTTCAGATTGCACTCACGTACCCATAACTTCCTTGAAACTCTTTTCAAACATCAGGTTTCAGATTTGAAACTAGAAGTTTCAGTTTTTTTAGTTTTGAAACATAAAATAAATTTTGGAACCTCCTATCCTGTTGGGGCAGCTCGCTACCAACGGGATACCGTGGGCAGATATAAGTAAGTTAACAAAGTAAAAAAGGTACTCTCTCTCCATTTACGGTGTTTTGGTTTATGACCCTGACGAATCAAGCTAAAATTTGGCATAGCCAACATTTGGTAAAATGAACGTTGTTGGATTGCGGTACTAAAATTTTGGTTACATTAGATTTCGTTGGTGTTACCAAATTTTTTGTTGCATTACCAAATATTGGTAGCAAACCAAACGATAATCAATTTTCATTGACGTTACCAAAATTTGATTTGATTCACGCTGGTAACAAACCAAACAGACCCTACATTTGTGGGGAGCTTTTTTTTCACCTTTTTTTTTAATGAAAACCGGCAGAAGGGTTGCCCGTTATATTAATATAGGAGAAGCGAAACGAAAACCGCACAGAACCAGAGTTAAAGAAACAAGACCTTAATTACAAAGTATGAAAAAAAAACTCCAAAGATTTAGCCCCGCTAAGTACCAAGCTCTTCCCTCTTCCTTGATCTTGGCTAGAAGATCTAGAAGCATTGTTGCTCTGTTGTTGAAGATTCTCGCGCTCCGTTTTTTTCAACTTTGATTTTGCATAGCGTGGTCACAGTATTTGTGTTTTGCTTTCTTCTATACCGCTAGTTAAGTCAGCTCAACTGCTCAAGTTCCATGGATGCTTGGTCTTCAAATGCAAGTTAATTGCTCCTAATAATTACGGATGACGGTTCAATTTAAGCACGTCTTCATGGACGTGGTGCCGTGGTGAATGGTGATCCAAGACTCCGGTTAGAAGGTTCGTGGATAGTGTTAGAAATAATGCACGGATTAACAGGGACAAGAGACACGAATTTTACGTGGAAAACCCTTGCGGAAAAAACCACAGGCGCCAACCGGCGATGATCACTATATGTGGAGTGTTTACAAAACGCCGGGGATTACAATGAGGTATGAGGCGTCAGGCGTCAACTCTCCCTGTGCGGCTTACAAGAGGTATATAAAGGGGTAAAAGGACTTAGAGTCCAAGTAGGAAACTAATCCGCTAATATGGTAACTAATCCGGACACTTCCATATTAGAAATTCGGATCACATTATATCCCTAATTAACAATCTCCACCTTGAGACGAATTTCCTCTTGTAGCATAATGAAGAATCATCAATCATCAAATATCTCCACGATAAGATAAAAAATCACCGTCGCCAACTAGTCTCTAGGACTAGATCAGTAACACCAACTAAGCTTGAGCAAAGCTCAAACTTAGTGCTGAGGGACCACTTTGTCATCATGTCAGCTGGATTATCATGGGTACTTATCTTGCACACTTTGACATCACCTTGAGCAATAACACCTCGAATAAAGTGATATCTCACATCAATATGCTTTGTTCTCTCATGGAACATCTGATCCTTTGTAAGGCATATAACACTTTGACTATCACAAAATATAGTAGTGCAAGAATTATCTCCACAAAGCTCGATATACAAACCTCTCAACCAAATAGCTTCTTTACAAGCTTGAAATAGCCATATATTACGCTTGGTGGTAGATAAGGCAACGATGAGATTGTAAACTTGCCTTCCAACTAATGACACAACCACCAATGGTGAAAACATAACTGTGAGAGACCTCCTCTTGTCCAAATCACCGACATAATTAGAATCAACATAACCAACAAGTCCATCTCTAGAATTCCCAAGCGCAAACAAGCATTAGAAGTGCCACACAAATATCTGAATATCCATGAGCGCTTTCCAATGCTCTTTTCGAGATTAGCCATATATCTCGACAACACTCGATTGCATGAGATAAATCGGACGAGAACAAATCATGGCATACATAAGAGAACCAAGCTGCTATTGGAATATGGAATTCTAGACATGTACTCAATATCATAATCGACTTGGACATAAAGTGAAGATAATCGAAATGCGAAGCTAATGGAGTACTCACGGTTTTGCATCATGCATATTAAAGCGACGAAGAACTTTCTCAATATAACCTTTTTGACTAAGGTATAACTTGCGATTTCCTCTCTCGATAATCTCCATGCCAAAAATTTTCTTTCTTTGCACCTAGGTCCTTCATCTCAAATTCATTACTCAATTGTGCTTTCGGTTTTGCTATTTCGACTTATCTTTCGCAGCAATCAACATATCATCAACATAGAGAAGCAAATAAATGGCTGAACCATTATGATCTTTAAATAGACACAGCTATCATAATCAGACCGCTTAAAATTATGAGAGAGCATAAAGAGTCAAATCTCTTGTACCATTGCCTAGGAGACGCTTCAAACCATAAAGAGATTTCTTTAATCTACAAACAAGGTTTTCTTTTCCAGGAATAACAAAACCCTCAGGTTGGTCCATATAAATGTCTTCTTCCAACTCCTCATGTAAGAATGCAGTTTTAACATCTAATTGCTCAAGTTCATAATCATGCATAGCAACAATACTGAGTAAAGTGTGAATAGAACTATGCTTCACAACTGGGGAAAAGACATCATTAAAATCAATACCTGGAATTTGACTATAGCCTTTAGCAACCAATCTTGCTTTATACCTTGCTGGTTCAATAGAAGAAATACCTTCCTTTCTTTTGAAAATCCACTTGCAACGAACAGGCTTCTTCTCATTTGGCAATTTCACTAATTCCCAAGTGTTATTCTTTTCAAGTGACTCCATCTCATCATGCATAGCAGTTATCCACTTCTTACAATCAGTGGAGCTAATAGCCTCAGTATGATGAAGGTTACGCATTACCTTCAATTTCTTACGCTACACTTAAAGCATAAGCAACAATGTTAGCTTCTTCAATCAACCTCTGGGTGGATTAATCTCTCTCCTAGGCACATTAAGCGCAATAGACTGTTGTGGTGGCTGCTCAACAATAGGTGCATCATGAACAATGGTATTCTCTTTATCGATGTGTTACTGAACCAACAGAGTGCTCCACTGAACACACAGATTTCGCCACTCTCAACGGGAACATTAGTGGGCGGTTTATCGGAAACAAAGCGATTCATTAAAGACTACATTTACGCTAATCACAAACTTCCTTGTTTCAGATTCCACAACTTATATCCTTTAACACAGATTTATAACCAAGAAAGATGCACTTAATAGCTCTAGGCTCTAATTTTCCATTATCAACATGAGCATAAGCGGTACAACCAAAACTCTCAATTCGAGTAATTTCTTTGGGAACGGACCATACCTCAATTGGAGTCTTATTTTCAATTGCAATATTTGGTGACCGATTAATGAGATAGCAAGCGGTGGAAGCGGCTTGACCAAAACGCCTATGCAAACTGCATTAGACAACATACAACGGACCTTGGAAATGATGGTTCTGTTCATACGCTCGGCTACACCGTTTTGTTGAGGAGTACCAGAGCGGTGTAATGCCTAACAATGCCTTGACCTTGCAACATGATTCAAATTCATCGAGCGAATTCCATCCCATTATCGGTCGAAGTTTCTTTACCTTCTTTTCGGTTTGCCTTTCAATCATAGTCTTCCACTCTTTAAATCTGAAAATGCTTGACTTATACTTCAAGAAATAAGGCCACACTCTTCTAGAATAATCATCAATAATTGTTAACATATAACGAGCACCTCCTAGAGATGTCTTACGAGATGGCCCCATAAATCGAATGCACATAATCTAAAATACCTTACGTAGTATGAACTGAGGTATTAAATCTCACCCTCTTGTGTTTGCCAAACACGCAATGCTCTAAAATTTAAGCTTCTTTGATGCTATGTCCATCAAGAAGTCCTCTCTTACTCAATTTCGCCAAACCAAGTTCACTCATATGCCCAAGGCGCATATGCCAAAGATTAGTAGCATCGAGAATCGGATAATGAACTTGAAATTACAGCAACATTACGATATTGTAGTACCTCGCAGATGGTACAAATTGGCGATTTAATATCACTTTCATCACAATAAGAGAGCCTTTTGATACCTTTAAAACTCCACCTTCACGACATACTTGTACCCTTTAGTATCAAGAGTACTCAAAGAGATGAGGTTTCTTTTCAAATCTGGAATGTGCCTCACATCTGTCAAAGTTCTGACAATACCATCAAACATCTTGATCTGAATTGAACCAATTCTTGCAACCTTACAAGATGAGTTATCACCCATCAACACAGTACCACCTTCAACAGGTTCATAGGTGGCAAACCAATCCCTATTCGGGCACATATGAAAGGTACAGGCAGAATCAAGAATCCATTCATCATTGATCTTAGCACATCCAGCAAAGGCAACAAGGATTTCTCCATTAGGACTATCATCAGCAGCAAGAGAAGCTTTACCTTCATCATCTGGTTTACCTTTTTGCTTATAATGACCAGTTCTCTTTTCTTTATTTTGCAGCTTCCAGCATTCAGAGATGTCGTGCCCACTTTTCTTGCAATATTTGCACGACTTGTACTTGCCTCTAGATTTCGATCGGTTCTTGTAGCCGTTCGAACTTTTGTCTCGAGGTCCATTATTTGAGTTCTTTTCCTTTTGCCTGCCACGAACAAACAAGCCTTCTCCTTTCGAGCTTGAATTTTCAGAAGGTACCATCTGTTTCATCTTTTCCTTAGCATGCAAAGCTTCATAAACTTCATTAAGAGTGAGAGTATCTCTACTATATAATATGGTATCTCTGAAATTTGAAAATGAACTAGGCAGTGAACACAAAAGAATAAGACCCAAATCCTCATCCTCATATTTTAACTCCATCGACTCTAGGTCGCAGCGATCTCCTTAAGCGTCGAAAGATGATCAAGCACGATTCTCCTTCTTGCAATTTATGAGAGTACAACTTCGCTTGAGATGCATCTTCTTGGTGAGATCTTTTGTCATGCAAATTTGTTCGACTTGACCATAATCGTATTGTCTTCTCCTTCAATACATCCTGTAAAATATTATTTGATAGATGAAGGTGAATCTGGGATAAAGCCTTACGGTCTTTACGCTTGTCATCTGCGGTCCATGCGGTAGGTTCTTTTGCAAAACCTTCCAATGCATCATCCAAATCCATCTGTGCCAACACAGCTCTCATTTTGACTTGCCACAGCGAAAATCTTGTGTCACGATCCAGGAGTGGAAGATCATACTTCAAAGTCGCCATGAGGAATAAAACCTGAAAATTGCTGGTATTGAACTGTGTAAACCTAGCAAAAATCACGACCTGTTTGGTACACGTTCTGTGTACGCGGAACAAAAAAGATCTTCTATCGCTGGTACTCTTCTGATGTGCACGAAGCAAAGGTGCCAAAAAATTTAATCTCCAATACTAGCACTCCTTCACGTGGATCAACAGAAGTCTTGCTTGGAGATTAATTAAAATAACAAAGGTTCTTGGAACCTGTGTACGCTGGAGAGCTTTTGCTTGAGATTGATCTGTTGTCCTGTTCGATGTGCAGACCGCTTGGGACGAGCGTCGATGCAGTGTTGAGGTTGCCGCTGCTTCTTCAATCGCTCGTGCGCGCACGGAACGAGGCGAGTTTGCTGGCGCCGAAGGACCGAGGCGTTGGCGCCACAACGGACGATGCTGGTGCCTCGGGACCGAAGACCGAAGTGCCAAGCCGACGCGCGGGAGCGATGCGCGACGGGCGACGAAGATGTGCTCACGAGACGGCGGCGGCGGACGAGACTGCTCCGTGTGACGGCGGCGCACGGAACAGATCTGCTGTTTTTTCTTGTCTCTCTAAACCCTAATCTCCTGTGCTCTGATACCACTTGTTAGAAATAATGCACGGATCAACAGGGACAAGAGACACGAATTTTACGTGAAAAACCCTTGCGGGAAAAAACCACGGGCGCCAACCGGCGATGATCACTATATGTGGAGTGTTTACAAAACGCCGGGGATTACAATGAGGTATGAGGTGTCAGGCGTCAACTCTCCCCGTGCGGCTTACAAGAGGTATATAAAGGGGTAAAAGGACTTAGAGTCCAAGTAGGAAACTAATCCGCTAATATGGTAACTAATCCGGACACTTCCATATTAGAAATTCGGATCACATTATATCCCTAATTAACAGATAGACTGCATGGGCGAAGACGACGAAGGTTATTAGGTATACCTCTTATAATCTTAAGAGAGAAGCCAACAGGTGGTCGTAAATCTTTCTACAACCACCTCTATAGTCATAAGTTCTTCTACGACTACCTCATGATCGTAAGTTCTTCTACGATCACCTCTGGTCGTAAGTCCTTCCACGACCAGTACCCAATTGTAAGTTTTTCTACGACTACCCCATGGTCGTAAGTTTTTCTACTCTCAGCTCAGCTACGACTACCCTGTAATTAATTGGGTCCACTTGTCTGTAAGCTCAATTGATTACGGGATATAAGCAGTCAATATACAATGTTATTCTCTGGAGTAACTGTATATAATGCGTCATTATCTCTGATAAGTAACTACCAGACGACGTGGAGGGGTTACTACTCCAGTGACTACTACCATTATTACGTCCATTATACAGAATAATGAGACGCCTCTTGATCTGGAACGACTACCTCTCCGCGCACTATAAACGGGCTTCAGTCAAAGAGAATAGAGGCAGAAGAGGCAGAGGCCAATTGACACAGACAATCGGACAGAAACAATTAGGAGCATAAGTGTTAGACTTTACCTTGATTGTAACCAGCATACACAACACAATACACACAGGAGTATAGTTGTTATTCTCCCCGGATAAGGCCTGAACCTATATAAAAATTCCCGTGTCTTTTCTGTCTGCGTGATCAATTGTGGAGACCCTCAAATCAAACAATCTTTACGTAAGATCGGTTCTAAAACACCGACAATGTCAGAATTGAAAATAAAGTTAGGAAAATGTTATCTTTAAAAATAATAATAATAAATATTGAATAATAAAAAAGGTTCTGCATAACATCACATGCATGAAATGCATGGTTATAGTATCTTTTTTTCCCGGTTTTGATCTGTTGTTATCAAATTGAACTGAAGATTAGTATTACCCGCTCGAACCAAATAATGTGGTCACTTTGTTACTTTTGCTGTCTCCTAACAGCACAAAAAAAAAAATCAAGTCCCGAAAACAAACCATTAAGTGGATGAAACAGCGGCGCCGATCATTGTAGGATCAAGGATAACCAATTAGACGGGGGTGAATAGGAGGTTTCTAAATTTAATCGACCAAATTAAACTTAGAGCACGATAGTTCTAACAAATACTTCCTAACACAATATGATGAAGGAACTACCAAACAACTTACTACAAAAGGAGCTAATATCAAAGCTAGATACAATTTTAGCTGAGCAATTCGACACAAGACAAATGCTAGAATTGTAAATGTGAAATGAGTAAAGACAAGAAATAACCACAAATGAGACAATGAAGTTTTTCCTGTGGTATCGAAGACTTGCCGGTCTTCACTAGTCCACGTTGAGGAAGCTTGACAACTCAAGCCGGCTCCACGAATTAAGCCTTCCCTCGATCACTAGTGGTTGTTCTTCCTCCGCTCCGGAGATGGTGAACACCAAACCACTCACAATCTTGGCACCGGGTCTCTTCACAACCTTCTTGAAGAGATCACCGTGCAATCACCGTCAAGCCGTCTAGGAGTTCGGCAAAACTCCAAGAGTAACAAATCAATGACCTTCGCTTGACGACGCTCAAGTACAAATAGATCAATCTAGTATAGATGTACTTGAATTTTGGCTCAACTACCTCACAATGAATGCACAAGTGTGTTTGAGGAGTTGAATGAATACTCAAGGCTCTAAGGATGTTAAATGTGGTCTAGCACTCTTCCCTTGAGCATGTGGAGGGGTATTTATACCCCCCGCCAACAATTATAACCGTTGGAGAAAGAAACCCCAATTTTCAGCAACATGCGGTATTACCGCCAAGTAACATGCGGTACTACCGCACTTCTCCAACCACTCTGTAACAGCTATAACAGTGGTATTAACTGCTCTGACATAGCTGTTTTATTTGCACCGCGGTATTACCGCCAACGGACAAGCGTTACTACCGATGTCCGGTCATACCGCACAGCAAGTGCGGTACTACCGTTTCACGAGAGAATCAAAACGGTACTTACTGAAAATGCATACCGCTACAAAGTCGGAATGACCGGTGTGTGGTAGTTCCGCTTAAGAATAGAGGTACTACCGCAGTCCGGTCATACCGCTTCCACAATTGAGGTACTACCGCAAAGAGAGTTTGCACTTCGAACTCAAAATAATGTCTCTCTAGAAAAAACATACCGTCAAGTAACAATCGGAACAACTGGCGTGCTGTAGTACTGCACTACGAGCCCGGTCGTACCTTTGAGTGGTCGTACCGTGCAACCAACGTCGGTACTACCGATTATCTTGACAAAGCGTAATTGGCTTTTCAAAACAAATCCATATGCATGCAAGATCCTAAATTGATCCAAAAGGCACAAGAACATGCTATCAAGCTACTAGACATGATCCCTCTTAATGGTACAGCATTTAACCTATAATCCGGTCTTCCAACCATTTCTCCTAAAACCGGTAAAACATAAAAAGATACTAGGCTATTTGTACCTTAACCTTGATCCATATTGTTCTTCAAATTGTCCTTTAGCATACTTCTTCATGATCAACCTCACAGTTGGGACTTAACCTTGTAAAAAAACTCAATAAACATATTAGTCCCATATACACATATTATCATTAATTACCAAAACCAATTTTTAGGGACCTAAACGCTTTCAATCATAACCGGAGCCCCTAACTGTAGTAGGTTACTAATATATTTCATCGAGAAACATGTGGCAAATATAATGATATAAACACAAGCAATTAGCAAGCAGTGGCAGAGCCAGGAAATTTCCGAAGCCTGGGCAAGCCGCAAGCTAAGGTCTATTGAGTACCGCAAGCATCGGATATTCGGATACACAATTCCACATCATGCGAATCCACAATAGTTTTAAAGTAAAAAAGGGTATACGATACATCACCAATGTAAAGGTTCATAGATGAAAATAAGAGCAAGATATCAGATACGATAACAAACAACTCACTAGACACTACCAAAGTTGCGACGAATCAACAACAAAAGTCCAAATATCCAATCACACAACCAAAAGAGAGTAAGAGACTCTACAAGATAAAAAAAATGAATTAGTAAATTATATAACTTTGACTTGAAAATATTCACATCGAAGAGAATGAAACATACCGACAATGTGCTAATTAGGCCTAGGCCTACGAGGCAAATGTCCTTTCCTTTTCTTCATGGCTTGAAACCGTCGGGCAATAACATCATCATCAAGTTGTTTAAATATGTCCCGTTCGGTGTAGCATATCACCAAGTCATTGAACCAATCATTGTTGATCTTGTTGCGCAATTTAGACTTAATAATCTTCATTGCCGAAAAAGCCCTTTCAACCGATGTCGTTGACACCGGCAATAACAAAGCCAACTCAATGAGTTTGTAGACCAATGGAAAAACCAAATATTTCTCAGTTTCAACCATATTTGTAGCCAAACTTTCAAGATCTTTACAAGTAGAAAAGGAAGAATGCCTTCTCACATGATGAATGTAAGTCTCAAGTTGGTGGCTTATGATTGCACGATCACCACTAGAGAAATCCGTATGATAAATTGTAGTTAGGCGAGCAAGCTTGTCAATATCAAACTTAGAGAAAGAATTCTTTGGATCAAGGCATGAGAAGCACACTAATATCTCTATAGATGCTTCACTAAAGCGATGATTCATCTCAGTACATATCTTATCAAGGGCAACATAGAAAACCTCAACTCGGTAATAATGAAGATTAGTGTAAGTCTTCCCATCACGCCTCGAACGACCCCTAACTAGTATTTGTTCATCCATATTTAGCACCGGAATACCTTTGACAACACAAAATTGTTGGACCTCATCAAATAAGTCCTCCCAACCACTTTCTCTCATAGAGGTCAACCGAGCTTTGACATCATGAATTAATTCCATAGCATAAACAATATTTAGATTCTTCCTTTGTAAGATTTGTGAAAGCTCATTTGTGATAGCAAACAACTTTAACATAAGCTTCAAAATGAAAGCAAATCTGAAACTCTCCATTTTTTCTATCAAACCGCCGCTTGAGATGGTCCACGCCCATCCTCATCTACCGCACTAAGCACATGTAACACCGACCTCCACATTTGATCCAAACGAAGTAAAGTTGTATGATGGGTACCCCATCTAGTATCCCCGGGTCTAGCAAGACTAGTTTGTTAATTCAAGCCTCTTCCACTAAATATCTCACCCCTCTCAAGCATATCCAAAATATTTTGATGATGTTCTTCTGTTAATGTATCCCTCCTCTTGCAAGATGCACTTGTTGTAGTCACAATCAAGGTGACATACTCAAAGAAATCATGAATAGATGAGCAACAACTAGCAACGGAAACAACAACCAATTGCAAACTGTGGGCAAAGAAATGGACATAGAAAGCATAAGGATTTTCATCTAGAATCTTTCTTTGCAAGCCATTAAATTCACCTCTCATATTTGAAGCCCCATCGTATCCTTGCCCCCGTAGCCTATGAATGGATAACTTGTAATAATCTAGAATACCAACAAGAACTACCTTTAGTGCCTCCGATGTAGTCTCATAGACATGATGTAGAGCAAGAAATCGTTCCACAACCTTTCCTTCATTGTTCACATACCTATAACAAAACAATTGCAACAAGGTTAAATAGAAGTATGGAACAACAATGGAATAATAGGTAAATAGAATAATGAACCACTACTAACCTCAACATTACCTCCATTTGCTCTTTCACGGATATATCACGCGACTCATCAATAAGCACGGAGAATTGTCAATCACCAATCTCTCTCATAATCACATCGGTGACTTCTTGTGCACAACATTTTGCAAGATCCTTTTGAATTTCGGGAGCAAGCATCTTGCAATTTTTTGGGCCACGGTCAAAAGCATGCCTCACTTTTTCATTCTTATCTTTGTACCAATGTATCATTTCATAAAAGTTACCTTTGTTCAATGAAGTAGAAGATTCATCGTGGCCACGAAAAGCCATGTCTTGACCAATGAGAAATCTTGTGCACTCTAGAGAAGAAGTCAAATGGATTTTATATAGTTCTTCGGATTCCTTGGTTGCACAAGAGAGCTTACTTGACACACTTTGTCTTTGGTTATGAAAATCATCACAGTGCAATCTTGCATTGTTATGGTCACTTCTTACACCACCAATATGGAGAGGCAATGCTTTGTAGGCATGCTTCCAATCACTAAACCCGGTTCTTGTGAAGACTTCAGAACCAAAGCGTTGATTATTTTCCGGCTTCTTAAAAAAAGCAATAGAAACAATATGCTGTATCTTGAGACTCGCTATATTCTATCCAATCATACTTCTTATACCAATCTTTTGAAAATGCCCTCCACAAACATCCAAATTGTTTTCGAGGAAAATTCACAATTGGTTGGGTTAGACCCTTCAAAATGTATGCTCTTCTCACTTGGTCTTGAATATCGAGATGGTAATCATCTATTTGTTTCCTAAGAGCAGGATCACATACAATTTCATTCGGATTAAACACATCCTCCTCCTCATCATCATTAGCCATATTTGGATCTTGTGGTTGTGGTTGCAGTTGCGGTTGTGGTAAGCTTCTTGAGTCAACAAAAAACCTTCTCATTTCTGAAATTTTAACAATTCTTATGATGTGCCAATCTAGTAGTAGTAATCAATTATATACAACAAACTTAGCTACAAATTGATGTCAGATGATTGAACTGTAGCCCCAATCCCCATTCCCCAACCTAGCAGTGCAGCCCCTCCTGTAGGCTGCAGCCCCAAATCCCCATTTCCCCAATCGCCAATCGCCAAACTCAGCAGGCTGCATCCCTAATCGCCAGTCGGGCTCCTCCTTCAGGCTGCAGCCCCAATCCCCATTTCCCCAACCGAGGCGGTCGGCGGCTGCAGGTCGAGCCGGCCGGGGCATGGGCGCGCAGGGATGCCGACGAGCGGCGCAAGAGGAGGTGAGGAGCCCGAGGGGAGCGGCGCCGGCAGGAGGAGCCCGAGCCCCGAGGGGAGCGGCGCCATGCGACTATAGGGATGGGGAGCCCGAGGGGAGCGGCGCAGCAGGAGGAGCTGGCGACCGGACCGCCGGAGCCCATAGGAGCGGCACCCGCCGCCCTATGCGGCCATGGGGAGCTCGAGGCCCGAGACAAGGAAGGAGGCCAGGAGGAGCGCCAAGGTGGGATTAGAGCAAGAAAATCCACTCACCTAGCTGCTTGGGTCCCGGAGCTGGAGCCGGAAGGCCCGGAATCGCCGTCCCGTCAGAGTCGTCGCGCCCGCGCGCGCGCTTCCTGCTCCCGCCGTTGCCCGCCGGAACCACCGTCTCGCTGGAGCCGTCCACCATCGCCCTTCCCTCCGCGCCACTCGGTCACTGGCTCACCGGCTCCCGCGGTCCCACTGCCGCCGACCGACGCACTGACGCAGGCTGCAGCAGGCCGCCCGCCGCCGCTTGGCGCTTGCCGTTTGGGGATGGGGAGGGGATCAGGCGATCAGCTGATGAGGGGAAGTGCTGAGGTGGGGATTGGGGAGAGAGCAAATGAGAGGCAGGCCGCAGGCGGCTCGGTGGCCCGGAGCGGCGGAGGCACGGACCGCGGAGCCCATGTTGCCCGGCCTTACAGGCTTAGAGCGCGAGGAGGCAGGAGGAGTTGGCCTCAGGGCTTACAAGGCCACGCCCGAGGAAGGCCGGGCAATTGCCCAGGCTGGAGGGCCCTTGAATCCACCCCTGTTAGCAAGTACTACCTTTGTGTTTTATTATTTGACGTCAGCTAGTGCAAATCAATGAACGAAAACATCATTTATTAAAGAACGGAGAGAGTACTCTAATATGCACGACTTCCCCCCTTTTTGCTAAAGGAGACTTCCGTTCGAGGTGCCCATTCCTGTAACTCCTGTACCTATTCATCCATTGGAAACTTGGATCGGTAACACTATAATAAGTTAAAATGTGTGTATTGGATACTAGCTAGCATCCGATCTAGCTAGGTCCATTTATTCGTGAAACATTATTTTGCAACTTGTAAACTCTTCATGGTGGTTCATTGCCAAATAATTTATCCTGAGCATCAGGAAAATTTTCGTCTATAGCACCTGAAAATTGCGGTGGTGAAACATTGTATATAACGCGGTAACTCTAACATACGGTTTGCTACAAAAACAGGCGTTCGCCACTTGGCTAAACAACGGATGCACTGCGTGGCCATCGGATTTCATGAGCACAGCGATAAGCCGTTGGATCTGAGGTGCACATGGGAGAGGGTGTCTGCGGAATTTCCCACCCAATTTGAAGACTTCTTCCACACTAGGGGTGAAAACGGATCGGAAACGGACAGATAATGGCTTTGCCATATTTGTTTTCATATTTTTTTCTGGATTCGGATACGAATACAAATACGAATAGTATCGAATACGAATACAGAGCGAATACGAATCGAAACAAATACGGTCACAGATATTTTTCGGAACATGAAAACCCCTTAAATTGTATGCCAGAAATTAACGAAAACATATAACTAATTTATTTGACGTAAACTTTCATGAATTGTTCATATTTTCAGCAACCACACATAGCATTAGCACTAGCAAGTTACATTAACTAGTTCATCACAAATATAACATTTAGTTTACCATATTTAGCTCATAAGTCATAACTCACAAAGTCATCACGCATTCACACTTAGTTCATCATATACATAAAATTTAGTTCACACTAACATCGATTAGACTGGATGGTTAATCTATACGCAAATGACTGTAACATCCCAAAGTATGTTACCAAAATAAAATTAATAAAGTTATTATTTTATTAGATTTTTGAGATTTAAAAGAGTTTTCCTAGTTAAAAAGGATAATCCGTATCCGTTTCTGTATCGACGGATAGCATGCCTACCGTATTTGTTTCCGTTTCCGGCAAAAAAATCCGAATTCGTTTCCGATCCGAAAATTATCCGAGAAAAATCCGATCCGAGACATTCCGAATCCGTTTTTGTCCGGATCGGTCGGAAACTATCCGATCCGTTTTCACCCCTATTCCACACACACCTTACGCATTCGAATAGATAGACAGACAGTGGACCACCATGTCTGACTCACTTTCCCATTCCCATTTCTCTTTTCCTCACACCTTCTCCCAGATCTGTGAATGACGATGGGCAAGATTGCCGATTTTTTTCTCCTAAATAAACCACTTTTTAAATTGTTTTATAAAAATAATCTAAGTTTTATTTTTATTTTTTACAAAAATAGCTCTCGGCCACCGGCCTACCAAGCGACTAGGCCGAATCGCGTGGTAGGCTAGCAACTAGCTGACGTGGGAGGCCTAGCCGCGCAACGGAACCGCAACTGAGGTCTTGGTCTGCCACATGCCTCAATTGTGAGTTGGCGGTGCGACTGAGGCCCGTGCCACACACAGTTGAGGACAGTCGCCGATCAGACCGGCGAATTAGCACAGCTGTGTTCTCAACCACTGACAGAAGGCTAATTTTAAAGAAATAATTTAAATAAACTTAGATTTAATTTTAGAAAATTAAATGGTTAGAAGAGTTGTTTGTGAATAATTGTTAGTGGTAAAAAAGCTAAAGTTTGTTGACAAAAATTGTTTGTAAATAAATCATGTGTTAATCATTTTACGTGGATGAACCCCTTTTTAAGTTTTTATACAAAGAACTCAAAATTTGGTAAAATATTTTAAGCTTCGGTTCAAGTGAGATGAGAATAAAACAACGAAGATGAGATTGCAAGCCCGGCATAACACTTGACCATTGAGGTCTGAATTACATGACGCGTAGGGTCTCATTAGGTGCATATGTTTTCCTAGCTATTCCTACGGTACAAATAGCTACACACACAAACCTTCAACCCGAACTACAACTACAATGCAAACATGCCTTTTAGAAAGGAAAATACGTGACAGATGGCAATCAACGCAGGCTTGCAGACATACGTCCTACTACCCCTTATGGGCATGGGCCTCCCAATACTCATCTAAAAGGCCTTTTTTGGGCATGTCTTCATCCCGAATAATCTTCGGTGCAGCAGGGGCATCAGGGACCATTGGTGTCTTTCTCTTGTCTTCCCGCTCCCGGTTGAGATAGATCTACAATTGGTAAACACATCGGGGTCAACTGCGTAGTTTAGCATGTATTTTTGTTGAATGAATGCCTTATCGCACTTCTCCTGGACGTCAATCCATTGGAAGAAGTAGCAACGCTCCGACGACTACAATGCACGGATAAAGTCAATGATATTTAAAATGCAACACACGATGTGAAATATCGATGTATGGCATTAACTTACACGGCAATCCCCGCACATATAGTAAACCCTTGCGATAGCATTAGGTTGTGTAGATTGAATGATCCATGCGGGGTTACCGCAGTCGCACTGTGAATGTGGAAACTCTGGTGGTACAGGAGCATCCTTGTAAGAACAATCAAGGTACGTCAATGCCTTCTTGCCAACCTATTTCCGCTTTCGTAGCATCGACCCGTAGACCTCCATCCCCAAATCGGGCTGCGTGACCTCATGCACCTCCCTATTTTTATACGTCTCTTCTCCCTCCCATCTCCTTGTTTTCCAAACTAGCTCGAATGGAGTCTTGCCTGTAGTGGTGGAGTATTGCTAATTTTATAGGCAGTTAGGGTGTAGCATTGAGGGAGTAAATTGTGGTGGATGGAAGTCACTTGCGTCTGCTAGACGTAATCTTTGGGTGCAGCATAGCTTGGAGAATTGTCAATTCATAGGTAAAAGCTGGTGTGCGTTGTCAACTAAAACAGAAAAGCTTGACCTAGGGTCTAGTCAGTTTGGTCTGAAAAGCAGATGACGGAGTGTTGTCACTTCGGTTTGAAAAGCGTGGGTCGGAATGCTGTCTATTCGATGTGAAATAGAGGTGGCATGTTGTCAATTCTCACTAGGTAGGGGAGGATGTCTACTAGTATTAGCGAGATTCATGTAGCAAGCCTCTTATGTCGTGGTGCTGACTAAGGTGAGGAGCTTGAATTGAGTGGCATGCCCCTTATATCACGGTGTTGACTAGAGGGAGGAGTTAGAAATGAGTAGCATGCCCCTCTATCGAGGTTCTGACTAGAGGAGGTAGGACCGAGACCCAAGCACCATAAGAAATGACTTAACATGCCGAATTTTAAAACATGCAGTAGTACAACAATCACATTATCTACACTGATACTAAGGTGAAAAATAAAAGACATACCCCGCATGGTACTAATGATCTACTTGTCCATCACCCTCCCCTCTCCCTGTCCACGCCCCTAGCCCTGTCCATGTCCCTATTGTCAGCCCCGCTTGGGCTGACGGCCGCTACTGGTCACTGCCTAGGTCCTAAAGGGGTCCACCGCTCAGGTGCTCAGACGACTCTATCTCCGAGTGGTGCAACAGGAGCAGGTGTGGAATACATATCCATGAACTGTGTGGGTTGTGTCTCGTGCGGCGCACCGAACAAATGTGAACCTGTAAGCACATCGGGGTCATCGGCGAGGTACTCCTCCAAATCACTTTTCCACGAGGATGCACGCATGGTGAGCAATGACTGATGCGTACCTAGTTTGCAAAAGTAGTAAAGTGTTAAAAACTCGATGCAAGTTTGGTAATTTTCAATCATGGCAAAACCAAAAGTAATGGTGGCAAGTACTTGGCATAGGCATCATAATGGAAGGAGCCCATGATGAGAATGTCGTGGGGATGCATATGTGAGGTGCCCACTGAGACGTCGGTCGACCTACGGTGTGAGATGTAAGTTTGGTTAGTTGCGATAATATATACAATACTACACACTATGTTTACAGCATTACCTCACGTGGGGAACTGGTATGACGAGGATGCCCATTACCATGCCTAGCTACCCGCCTGGTCTAGCAGGGGAGCTGTTGGATGTCGCGGTGGACGTGCTGTGGTTGGGGGGTCTGCTGAGTGGGACGTTGTGAGGATGGTCCCGCAGCGTCTGGTAGCTGCCTACAGGAGGTCAAGCTGACGATGCGTCGGGACCGCTCATACATACGGCTTACGAAAGATCCGACCTCCTCCCATGTGACCTCCACACCCTCATGGATGTGGTCCCACAAGGAGTGCGCATCTCTACAACTCTCCATCCCGAGGTTGTTCTGCGAAATGCAACATCAAAGTTAGTAACATGCAAAATGTAATTTACATGACGATGTACATATCAGGGCACGTACCACCAAGTGCAGAGAAACTCCATGATGATAGGAAAATGGGTGTGAACCCAACTCTACATCATTAGAGATAAGTTAATTAATTTTATATGAAAATGAGGCAAAGAAAATCAAATATTGCAGGTACATTACATCCAAAATTCATACATTTACATAAAAATCTGTTAATTACATCTCTTGGGAGAAAGTCCCTGATTAAGGATTCCAACATAAAGATTCCAACAAATTACTTACAATATATGACCATTACAAAATATAAAAAGAAAAGTCTTCTGGACGTCACTCATGGATCTTTGTTCAGGGTATTTTAATTGTATTTATTTTTTTATTATTATTTGTTTAATGTGACATAGTATTTATTTTTAGAGAACAACCTATGCATGTAGTTCATTTTATTTCATAATTTCATTTTTTTTTACTCCGCCTTGTATTACTACTAGCATTGCATAGTGGTCGCCAATATTGAGCGCTTGAATGTAGCGTAACTGAAGCAAAGGTTGTTTTTAATATCTATGTTACTACTAGAATGATACATATTTTATGCATGTAGCATAAATAAGACACGTAGTTTATTCCTTTTTGTTATGTTCGTATTACTGCTTATGACATGATATTCACGAATAAAGATCACATGTGCAAGGTGTAAACGTGACGAAAATTATTTATCTCTCGGGGAGGTTTAATTTGATTGATATTATTTTAAATAGCACAGCACAGTATTCATTTTTATAGAAACTACGCACGCAGCATGATTAATGCACATAGTATATTTTTATTATTATTTTACTCCCACCTGTATTACTACTAACATTGCATAGTGCTCGTAAATGTTGAGCGCTTGCATGTAGTGTAGCCGAAGCAGAGGCTGTTTTTAATGTCTATATTACTACTAGTGTGACATAGATTTTGTGCACGTAGCGTAATTGAGATACTTGATTTATTCAATTTTTGTTACGACCCTGTTATCGCTCATGACATGGTATTCACAAATATGAAACCCATATGCGAAGTGTAAACAAGTAGAATATTATTTATTTCACTACATCATTTTTACCCAGACTACAAAATCATAACATGGTACTCACTAATATGGATCTCATGTGCATAATATAGTCAGGTATAATTTTTTATTTGTTTAGTCTGTGTTACTACCCATGACATTGTATTCGCGAATATGGAACCCATGTGTGAGCGCAACTGAGACGAAGGTTGTTTTATCCCTTTATATTATTTTCACCCAGACTACTAAACCATGACATGGTACTCACTAATATGGAGCCCATATGCAGAATGTAGTTGGGTATGATTTATTATTTGTTTGGTCCGTGTTAGTACCCATGACATGGTATTCACGAATATAGAACCCATGTGTGAGAAACCAAAGTATGATGTTTTGTTAATTAGCGATTTTCCACCGCACATTATTTTTGCAGCATACACCCGCTCATGATCCATATCCACTTTAAGGGACCAAACCTAAGAAACGGGGTCTTCTTGCTTCTCACCCTTGGTTTGTATCCATGCGTAGGGACCGAGCCTAAGAAACAAGGTTTTGAGCCTTCATTCTTGGCTTGTATCCACTAACAGGACTGAACCAAGGAGATGAGGTCTTCATACCCAACCATAATCTGTATCCACGCATAGGGACAGAACCTAAGAAACAAGGATTTGAGCACTCGTTCTTAGTTTATATCCACTAATAGGACCAAACCTAAGAGGGCAAAAACATAAAAAAGGAAGAGGGTAGGAGGAAGAGAGCTCCTTGGTTCGTATCGCGATGACTGAACCTAAGGGCAAAGAGAGTTAGGAAGAAGAAGGTGTTGGAAATGTGGATAACATTTTAATTCCAGATTTTAATATGAGGCAAAGATCACATATAACTAGAGATGCATAAGAAGATATCAACAGCAAACAACTCATTGCACTTCTAAATATACTCAATATCATGATTATAGCAGAATATACTAGTCGTACACACAACTTACAGTATAGGTCGATGAAGAACAGGAAGCAGTGCAGATCGTAAACGTCGCAGTGCAGCAAACGGTCGCGCAGATGCACTGCCCAGAAACCTTATTGTCGCCCCATGCAGGTGAACTCTGCAACAATAGTTCGAAGATACTGCTCACCCTCCTTCCTGGTGCATGCCGAGGAGAAGGGACGACTTGGTTCAAATAGCACAACCCTCCAGCACAAAAGAACAGAGAGGAAGAAGAATAAAATTGGAATGGAAAAAGATCAGTCTTGGTCTGGACGTCTCCAGATCATTTTAAGGGTCGAGTCAATTACTCTCTAGTAACTGCTCAATAAAGCACACATTAGAACACTGGTAACTGCTAATTCAAAACCAATTAATGGTAATTAAGTAGTATTTATCAGATCCTGATTACACATTGGTCTTCAGCTTTGACCATTGGTCTACAGCTTTGACCACGTTATTTGGATCACTCTGGTTTGACCACTTTATTTTGACCACAGTGTTCCGACCACACTCTCTTGGAATAGTCCAAAGAAATCTTCAAGGGTGGTCCAAGAGGATCTCCTGAAGAGGTTCAAGAGAAATCTCCAAGGGAGGTCCAAGAGGATCTCCCGAAGAGGTCCAAGGGTGGTATAAGGAAAACTCTCACTGGTCTTATGGACCACTTGTGTCGACCATAGTGTTCCGACCACACTGGTCTTATGGACCACTTGATTAAGAGAGAGAAATGCACAGTTAACGAAAGAAACTAAACCATGCATGCTTTAAAATTTCAGGAATGAATGGGCATTTACAAATAAGGGCCCGATTCTAACAATCCCCCATCAATTCCAAGGCAAGCGGCAAAAAGGATGATAAAGACTATTGTACTGAAGAGTTGTTAATATACCAGTCTTTCAGTGTAAGTCTCGTACGGGTTGAACTTGCACCTAGAATAATAAAATTCATCATCTCATAGCTAATGAATGCACTATACCTTGAATTCATAGCTTTTCGTGATTAGATTTCACTTGAAATCTCAACTGATACTAGGCTGTCAAAGAACCAAGTCTAACCGGAGCTTTATTTGGTCATGCTCCCTTATCTGCTCATGAGATTTCTAGAGAATGCCCCTATTCTCTTGAACTAGGAACTCAGTTAAGCTCAAGTAGGTGTATTGTAATACCCCAAATTTTGCTTAAGTAGGAAGAAAGGAATTCGGGGAGGGGATGTAATACTCCAATTTAAAAATTCGAGAGGGAATAATTAGAATTAGGGAGAGGAACCAATTAGCAAAACGATTTAGAAGAGGTTTAGAGGGGTTTTCTGCAAAGGGCGGACAACCTGGGCTTGGGCCTTAGCCCAAGAAGCCTAATGGTGGCCGGCCAAAGCGGGGGAGGCATCACCCTTCCCCAAAACCCTAGCGGCCACCCCTCTAATCCCCTCCCCCCAGTTTGGCCGCCGCCACTTTTGCTCCTGTCCCGATCGCGGCTTACGTGAAACACAGTTACGTTCGCATGAATTCACTGCAGCGCCGCGACGGCCGCGCGTGTCTTTGCTGCGCATGGTTTCCTCGCGGCTGCGTTGCATGGTTGTGCCGCCACCGTGAGTTCCCAACCGATCCATGAGCGAGCGTGGAAGCTTTTCCAATTTCTATCTGCATTGCGTTCTTGCGAGAGGTAGTGGATGCGAGTAATTTATTTGCTTTGTCTTTTGTGCGTGCGTGCATACGTTTGGCGAGAAGAAGCAGATGGTGCGCTTGCGGCGGTGGCGATAGTAGATGTGGGTAACGTTGCTTTAGAGATGAATTAGATAGTCTTTGGTTAGTACTACTAGTTAATGGAGAATATTTAGTTGGAGGTGATGCACTGCTAGAATAATTAATTGGATATACATGTGCTGGTAGAATAATTAATTGGAGATACATGTATGCACTAACTTGAATATTTAATTGCTCTGCTTTTCACGTGTGTGTGTTCTAGTAGCTCCTAGGACTAATTAGTTAAGAGAGAGGGATGCATTAACTAGTACACATGCATCCATATTTTTTTAGTAGTTAATTAGTGTTGGCTGCTAGCACTAGAAATTAATTAGTAGTGTAACCTTGTTTGGTTTGGATGCATGCATGCAAGTTTAAATAGTAAAGATGAGACAATAGCTAGTTAGTGCTACATGCTTCGTATTTATGTGTTTCTCTGGAATATTAAAGGACAATGGGGAGCTATCATGTTTTGTTAATTAGCTTGGTAGGGGTATTAGATGGTCGATTCAGAAAGGCTCATTAACTAGGTTTAGTCGAAGAAATTGATAACCTTTCCAGAAAGTCCAAAAACACCTCATTTGGACTCCTGTACTAAAAGATATGGATTTTTCAAAGTGGATTTGTCCCAGAGAGGGACGGATCAACATATAGGAATTGGAGTTGGGATCGCGTTAAAAACTATTGCGAGTTTGTGTTTTGCTTATATAGTTTGTTTGGTCCATTATTGTTGTCTTAGTATGCTCTTAAATGAATTTAGGTGGGGATTGGTTCAAGGCAGCGGCACCTCTTCACATCCACCGTTCTCACGGTTAAGGAAAGTACTCTGTTTGATAGAGTAATTATGAATTGTTTGTGATGAATGCTAGTATTTTGATACATATTAGCTATGCTTGGTTGATAGTGTGATATGTTGATTAAGGATGGTGGACCTTATAATACGAATGATTGTTATTCATGTATGGTATTGATGTTGTTCATGATTATTGCAAAATTGTAATTGTTCATGTGCACAATGAGAGCATACATAAGACTTGGTCTCGTGGTGACCGGTATGCATATTCGAGTCCCGTCATGTAGATGACGGGCTTGAGGTCCCCACATTCGTGGAATGTGATCATTGAAAGAGGTCCCCATCATAAAGACGATGGGCTTATGGTCCCCACACTTGTGGAGTGTGGGCTTGAGGTCCCTTTACTTGCGGAGTATTGGGCAATTGGTCCTGCGCTTGCGAGCACAGTGCATGGTATCTGCTGACGGTTGCATATCTCGCATCGGTAAATCACGAAAAAGAGTGAAAGAGAAAAGATGCATTGTGCATTTGCATTCATACCACATGAGATATGTTTCCGATTAAAGCTTTGGACTTGAATGTTGTTGTTGTAATTGTGAGTTTAATGTTTCATTATTGGTACTTGCTGAGTCTTTGGGCTCACCCTTGCTTTTGTTGTGTTTTTAGGTACCTTTTGCAAGAACGGCATGCATGGGAGGGAGTAGACCTGAGTTGGATTCACACACTGTCACGCATCTTTAAAATTTGATTAAATTTCAGATCGTCCATTAATAAATAAACAAGCTTAGGAATTAATTATAGTCATGCTTCATGCTTCGAGTTATTTGTAATAATGATGAGTAACATATTTTGGATATCTTTGAATATGCTCTAGTTGAGTAGCATATTTTAATGCTTAGTGATGACTTTGGATGTTGGAATATTTAGTTATGATATACTTTTATCTGTTGGAACCTCCGTATAGTCAACTATACGAAGGAGGCTCTACCGAAATTTAGTAAATTGTCCTAATTTAGAATTGTTTAGTTTTTTTTTAGTAGCATTCCGTGCTCATGTTGGGAAAAGTTGTTCTGATTGGTATCGAGCGGTCAGAGGTCCGTGATTCTTGAATATTAATTTTGCCACACTAGGCACAGTAGGATGGAAATCGGCAAAGCATTGCATTTACGTTTTCGCTGTATCATATTGATGATTGCTGATATAATTGAGTCTGATTGCTCATTAATTGATTATATAATTATTATGTGTGGGGATAACCCATGTTGAGAAGTTGAGATCATGGTTGTGGCCCTGGGTTTTACCAGGTTACACCACCGTTCGCGATATGAGAATAGGGAAGTGGTTAAATCGGATATCTTAGTACAGGTGTTGATAAGGAGTATCTTTAGAAGAGTTATTCTCTTCTTTGAATTTGAATTTGGACAACTCTTATCCAATTGAGATTGATGAGTTTCTCTTGAGTTATTAGTTCATTGCAGTTGATGGGTTGCTTTCAAAAAAAGGTTGGTGTGTTCCTTTGGCTTAATTTGTCCCTTAAAACAATCATTGTTTTCCCAACCGATGAGTTATTCTTGCGGCTGTTGAACTTGGTTGATTATCAAGTTTGACCTTTATATTGGAGTTTCTTTTTTTGCAAGTCCTTTAGTACGTGGAGGCTTTAACTCAATGTATCTCTCTTGGGTATTTTGAGTGTTGAAGATTAATGGTTCTCTTTTATGAAAGAAGATGTTAAACATTTTAGCGATGTTTTGTCTTGGTTAAGTGAGAAGCTATAATCAAAGCAATTAATGGAAATGATATGGATTATCAGGGTTGGTCTGTAGTGTGTGCATGATCGATCTTAACTAAGATCCTAGAAAGAAAAGTTGATTAATTTGAAAGTGTCTTGTAGTAGTTTTTGATGAGCCATGATTATGAGTATGACTACTTAATTGGAATCAATAGAGTTAATGAAAAGTGTGGAACATTGATGAAATGGTTGATCATTAGGATGTTTTAGTTTGCTAAATTTGTTGGATTATTTGATCTCAATGGATTAATCTAACTGTGTAGAAAGAGGAATGTAAGGGTGTGTTCGACTGTTGTCTTAGTAGATAATAACATGGAATTTTCTTTAATTGGCTATTTGATGATCTAAATTTCGCTCGTGGAAAAAACAAATAGATAAATGACCAACAGTTTTGTCTATGATTGAATTATCATCAATGGTTTATGAAGGGATTTAATATGTAACCTGTGGTTGCATGATGGTGAAATTTTCGGATAATAGTATGCCTTTGATGAAAGGGTTTTATAATAACCATTTAAATTGTGTAGTAGGTTCCCTCTAAAATAGAATGGTTGTTGTAGTACGGGTGTGAGATTTTGGTACACACTCAATTGAGGATGAGATGATAAAGGGGTATGTAACATTTTGGTAGGCCTTTGGGGGCTCTTTAAAGGAAGAGTTGTCGATAACGAACCTTGTTAAGAGTGAATTACTCTTGGTATTAGTAATAAGGTCTACAAGAGACTGTGACGTGTTGGAGTGGTAATGATTCTTCTAGAGGGAAAGTAAGTTGGTTTCTTTTCATGATACCGGTTAAAAGAAATGTTTAGAGTTTTACATTCGTGATTTTTTTGGGAGTTCATGATTTATGTAGTAGATGAAATTAGTTGAGCAATGTGACATATGGGAAGGTTCTGTTTGTTTCCTAAGTGATTATTGTGATTTGGTTTTAAAGGCATTTCTTGTTTGGATTGGCAAGTAATGTTGTAATGAAAGAAAATTGGCTTTCCTTGTTAACGAAAAATGTGTACTATAAGTATTTGAGGTTGGAGTTAAGAATTGTAATCTGCAACTTTTCTGTTGTTTCATCTTAAGAGGTTCTTGGGTTTCGATAGAAATATTTAATTATGATTTATAGAGGTTTGAAAGATCCTTTTTGTGGGACATGTGCCCTCATCAGCGAACTCGTATTTTTGTTTTCTGAGATCATTAATATTTGACTGTTTCTCTTGATCTCGTGATCACTCTGAGGAGCAACGTTTTTCTTGTGCGTTGAAACTTGTAATTGTTTGTTTCTTCCTTTTGAGAAAGGAAATTAACCAACTTGGGTTGACAAGGTCTTAAAAAGTGTATTATGGCGATTGATTGGTGGTGAACAAGTACTTGGTGATGGTGAAAATCTTGGGAACCAAGCTATTTGAAGAGCGATGAAGCAGTGATTTGGTTTTAACCTAAAACACCTAGAGAGTTCTATTTAAATGGAATGCTTGTCGATGAAAAAAATTGATTAGTGTTACAACTAGTGGAACCTATGATGAATTATGATCCAAAACCTTTGTCCATCTTTGGAATGTTGGGATTATCGAAAGTATGGACTCTTGATAAGTTATTAGATTATCGCAATTGGATACTTAGTAAGATTGTGTAGAAGAGTTATGATGGTGAAGTTTAATGAGAGCAGCGGTGTGGAGAAACCTAAGCGTTGTGCTAATTAATGGGATAGCAGGAATTATTGAGTTATTGTCAAGTATGACTCGGCCAGTGAGTAACCCTATGGGGGTTAGGGGTTAGATTATCTCTAAGGATAACTTGGTCAAGAATATATTTATTTATTGATGTTAGTGATCGAGTATGTTTGAAACTTGATCAATCAATGAAAGTATTATGAATGGGTATATTGTGGTTGTGTAGCTGAATTTGATTGGTGTGGGTTAGGGAAGGTCTAAGATTGGTCAAATGAATCGTTTTAGGCGGTTACTTGATTAGTGAGGAATGTTGATATTAATAAATGAGGTTATTGTTGAGCTGTGTGAAATTTTAGTAAACGAATTTAAGGATTTCCTATCAATTATACCAGAAATTCATGGTAGGGGACTTGGAGGTTGAACTTGGGACTTTGCATTTTATGCTAGGACCTTGGAGACCCAATTTTATGTGTAGAGGTGGGTGAACATAAGCGAGTTTTGAATAGCGTGTTGATCTTTGATAGAATAGTTTGGGTAAAGTAAATGAGTGTGAATGTGGTGAATTTCGAGTTGATTATCCATAAAAGATTGAGGTGAGGTGATTGTGGATGAAATCTATATTGAGGTGTGTTGGGAATCATTTGTGAAAATAATTCCTTTGGTAGAGAAGTTGATCAGAGTATGTTATGGTGAATTGGAAGAGTCTCTCTACATAAGTGTGGATTTTGTGTTCAGATTGAGCATAGCTTTGAGATTGCCAAATTAAAAGAAATGAATTAGTGTGTTCTGCGATGATTTAGAATCTCATGGTTTAAGAGAAAGTTGAATTCTTAAAAAGAAAGTTTGAGGAAAAAAGTTGTATTCTCGGATAATGAAATATTCTCTTGGTTTTTATTTGAGCTTTGTCTCTATGATAGATGACAATTATAAATTGAGTTGGTTTTTCTTGGTATGCGTGGTTCTTTTCGGTTAAGACAAAGAAAGAAAATGGTTGTTTTGGGCTTACGAGTGATTTCGCCTTTGGCTTATGTGGTGTTTATTGGCAATTTGTCTACTTGGAAAGTGGAAGAGTTCCATGATGAATCATTTGGTTTTGGATTTAACTCTTTTGGTAAGGAGTTGGTAATGAGTGTTTGCAATGAGAATCTTTTATTTTCAGTTGAGTTCTGTTGTGCGTCCCTGGTTAAAGGAAGTGATCATTGTTAAAGTGAAGAGATCGAGTGATATGAGGAACAAGAGTTTTTTTTGTGTTTTGTGCAGGTTATGTGGTTTGGTCCCAAAGAGAGCGATAGCTCAGAGTATATTTGGTTGTTCTGGAAGTCGCGGGGATTTTGGAAGATAGCAATTCGCTATAACCGTCTTGAGTCCTAAAGCAGGGTTTATATCGTTCTGTATGACCCAGTGTTAGGAGAATGCTTAAGGTATTTTAGAGTACGAAGTTTCGTAAAGGCTATTGACCAACGAGTAATACACTTCTTCGAATCCTATCCGTTGAGTGGTTCTGATTAGGTCAGTATGAGTGTTGAGGCGTTTTGCATTAGTTACATCAAGATGCGGGGGTCCCATAAGTCTGGGGGCAAAGCGACTTGGGAATTGAAGTGTCGCATGCGCGAGCAATATCCGGTATTGATCACAATAGGTGTGTGGTTTTGTGGTAAATTCTAGCTATGACTATTCTCTGGTGTTAAGCGTGATAAGAATTCGGGGTCGAATTTCGTTTAAGGGGGGTAGAGTGTAATACCCCAAATTTTGCTTAAGTAGGAAGAAAGGAATTCGGGGAGGGGATGTAATACTCCAATTTAAAAATTCGAGAGGGAATAATTAGAATTAGGGAGAGGAACCAATTAGCAAAACGATTTAGAAGAGGTTTAGAGGGTTTTTCGCAAGGGCGGACAACCTGGGCTTGGGCCTTAGCCCAAGAAGCCTAATGGTGGCCGGCCAAAGGGGGGGAGGCATCACCCTTCCCCAAAACCCTAGCGGCCACCCTCTAATCCCTCCCCGGTTTGGCGCGCCACTTTTGCTCTGTCCCGATCGCGGCTACGTGGAAACACGGTTCGCTCGCATGAATTCTCGCTGCGGCAGCACGACGGCCAGCGTGTGTCTAAAGCTGCGCATGAGTTTCCTCGCGCTGCGCATTGCATGGTTGTGCCGCCACCGTGAGTTCCCAACCGATCCGATGAGCCGCGTGGAAGCTTTTCCAATTTTCACTGCTATTGCGTTCTTGCGAGAGGTAGTGGATGCGGTAGTAATTTATTTGCTTTGTCTTTTGTGCGTGCGTGCATACGTTTGGCGAAGCAAGAAGCGGATGGTGCGCTTGCGGCGGTGGCGATAGTAGATGTGGGTAACGTTGCTTTAGAGATGAATTAGATAGTCTTGGTTAGTACTACTAGTTAATGGAGAATATTTAGTTGGAGGTGATGCCTTCGCTAGAATAATTAATTGGATATACATGTCTTTGGTAGAATAATTAATTGGAGATACATGTATGCACTAACTTGAATATTTAATTGCTCTGCTTTTCACGTGTGTGTGTTCTAGTAGCTCCTAGGACTAATTAGTTAAGAGAGAGGGATGCATTAACTAGTACACATGCATCCATATTTTTTTAGTAGTTAATTAGTGTTGGCTGCTAGCACTAGAAATTAATTAGTAGTGTAACCTTGTTTGGTTTGGATGCATGCATGCAAGTTTAAATAGTAAAGATGAGACAATAGCTAGTTAGTGCTACATGCTTGTATTTATGTGTTTCTGGAATATTAAAGGACAATGGGGAGCTATCATGTTTTGTTAATTAGCTTGGTAGGGGTATTAGATGGTCGATTCAGAAAGGCTCATTAACTAGGTTTAGTCGAAGAAATTGATAACCTTTCCAGAAAGTCCAAAAACACCTCATTTGGACTCCTGTACTAAAAGATATGGATTTTTCAGCGTGACTGTCCACAGAGGGGACAGATCAACATATAGGAATTGGAGTTGGGATCGCGTTAAAAACTATTGCGAGTTTGTGTTTTGCTTATATAGTTTGTTTGGTCCATTCTTTGTTGTCTTAGTATGCTCTTAAATGAATTTAGGTGGGGATTGGTTAGAAGCGTTGCCCTCTTCACATCCTCCGTTCTCACGCGGTTAAGGCAAGTACTCTGTTTGATAGAGTAATTATGAATTGTTTGACAGTGAATGCTAGTATTTTGATACATATTAGCTATGCTTGGTTGATAGTGTGATATGTTGATTAAGGATGGTACCGCTTGTAATACGAATGATTGTTATTCATGTATGGTATTGATGTTGTTCATGATTATTGCAAAATTGTAATTGTTCATGTGCACAATGAGAGCATACATAAGACTTGGTCTCGTGGTGACCAGGTATGCATATTCGAGGTCCCCGTCATGTAGATGACGGGTTTGAGGTCCCCACATTCGTGGAATGTGATCATTGAAAAGAGGTCCCCATCATAAAAACGATGGGCTTATGGTCCCCACACTTGTGGAGTGTGGGCTTGAGGTCCCCTTTACTTGCGGAGTATTGGGCAATTGGTCCCTGCGCTTGCGAGCACAGGCATGGTATGCAGCGACGGTTGCATATCTCGCATTACCGGTAAAATGCGAAAAAGAGTGAAAGAGAAAAGATGCATTGTGCATTTGCATTCATACCACATGAGATATGTTTCCGATTAAAGCTTTGGACTTGAATGTTGTTGTTGTAATTGTGAGTTTAATGTTTCATTATTGGTACTTGCTGAGTCTTTGGGCTCACCCTTGCTTTTGTTGTGTTTTTAGGTACCTTTTGCAAGAACGGCATGCATGGGAGGGAGTAGACCTGAGTTGGATTCACACACTGTCACGCATCTTTAAGATTTGATTAAATTTCAGATCGTCCATTAATAAATAAGCAAACTGCTTAGGAATTAATTATAGTCATGCTTCATGCTTCGAGTTATTTGTAATAATGATGAGTAACATATTTTGGATATCTTTGAATATGCTCTAGTTGAGTAGCATATTTTAATGCTTAGTGATGACTTTGGATGTTGGAATATTTAGTTATGATATACTTTTATCTGTTGGAACCTCCGTATAGTCAACTATACGAAGGAGGCTCTACCGAAATTTAGTAAATTGTCCTAATTTAGAATTGTTTAGTTTTTTTTAGTAGCATTCCAGGCTCATGTTGGGCTGGGGTGTTACATGTATTCATTCTTGGTATCCTATAGGCTAATATCTTTTTCCCTTATTGGACACTAGAATAAATTAAGGTTTTAAGCCATCCTCTTCCATACAGTTGAGAGTACTTTGTCTATTAGGACACGAATACATATATTATTAAAATATACTCTCTTGTTCAAACATCAACTTGTTTTTCCCATTACCTAAGTCATGGGATCTCCGATCAAGAAGGTATGGGTTATTGTTAAGTTGTAACTCCAATGGACCTCATTCACATGTCCATAGATACAACGGAAATCGCCTTCCGTACTAGCCCCTTTGTGAAAGGGTTTGCTAGATTTTTCTCAGTGTGTATATAATTCACAGTAATCACTCCAGAGTTCCTCAGTTTTCTGACAAATTTAAGCCTATGCTTCACATGTCTGGAGGACCTCATGTTATCCTTAGTACTTGTAACTTTAATCAACACTGTTTGATTATCACAATACATTAGAATTGTCGGTATTGGTTTCTCAACCAATGGCAAGTCCAACAGAAGCTCTCTAAGCCATTCAACCTCAACAGTGGTTGTGTCTAGTGCTACAAGTTCTGCTTTCATGGTTGACCTCGTCAATATGGTTTGTTTACATGACCTCCACGAAATTGCAACACCTGCGAGAGTAAAGACATAAACACTTGTAGCTTTGATCTCATATGCATTAGAGATCCAATTTGAATCACTATATCCGTCTAATACAAATGGATACCCAGTATAGTGAATTCCATATAAGGTTGTGCCTCTCAAAAAGCGCAACACTCTCTCAAGTGCCTGATAGTGATCATTTTCTGGGTTAGAAGTAAACCGACTTAATTTGCTCACAGCAAATGTTATGTTAGGTCTTGTGGCACCAGAAAGATACATAAGGGACCCTATAATTTATGAATATCTCAATTGATCTTTGCCAACTCCCTGATTCTTTTGAAGCTTAACACTAGCATCATAAGGAGTTGGAGAAATCTTGCAGTTCTCAAAACCGAACTGACTTAATATTTTCTCAGCATAATGGTATTGATTCAAAGTGATCCCATTATCATTTTTATCAATTTAATATTCAAAATAACATCTGCCTCTCCTAGGTCTTTCATATCAAAGTATCTAGATAAGAAAGATTTAACCTCGTCAATAATAGCAGTGTTTGTCCTAAAGATTAGTATGTCATCGACATACAAACACAAAATCACTCCTTGACCCCCACCATAACGATAATACAGACACTTATCTGCCTCATTCACAGCAAAACTAGCAGATGTCAAAGTTTTATCAAACTTCTCGTGCCATTGTTTAGGTGCTTGCTTTAGGCCATACAATGATTTGATTAATTTGCACACCTTATTTTCTTGTCCAGTAATCACAAAACCAATCAGTTGCTCTATATAAATTTCTTCCTCCAACTCTTCATTAAGGAAAGCTGTCTTTACATCCATTTGATGAATGTGTAGACCATGGGAAGCAGCTAATGCAATGAGCACTCGAATAGTGGTTAATCTGGCAACAGGAGAGTAAGTATCAAAATAATATTCACCTTCTTTCTGGGTATAACCCTTGGCCACAAGTCTTGCCTTGTACTTATCAATAGTACCGTCAGACCTCATTTTCTTTTTAAAGACCCACTTGCATCTAATAGGTTTCCACCCGATAGGACGATCAGTGATCTCCCAAGTCCCGTTAGCCATGATGGAATCTATCGCGCTATGGACTGCCTCTTTCCAATACTCAGCATCAAGTAATGCATAAGCCTCTCAAAGATTGTTGGGCACATCATCTATGAGGTAAACAATAAAGTATTCGCCAAAGGTTTTCTCAACCCTTTGTCGCTTGTTCCCACGAGGAGCCTCTTCGACTAAATTGTTATCTTCCTTAGGACTATCACACACTGGTGGTTTATGTAATATCCCAAAGTTCTGTTACTAAAATAAAAATTAATAAAGTTATTATTTTATTGGATTTTCTGAAGTTCAAAAGAGTTCTATTGCTTTTCTTGAAATTCCTAAAATTTAAAAGTCAAAAATAAAAAATTTATTTGAGTTTTCTGAAGTTCTGTTGGATTTAAAGTTGAAAAGGAAAATTTAAGTAATTTCTGGAATTTTAAAAGCTTTTTCCTATTTATTTCAAAACCAAAATAAACTATTTGCAAATTTAATTTCCAATTATAAGTTGGAATTATTTTATTTAAGTCCAAAATGTTTCGGAGAATTTCTGTGAATTTTCTCTAAATTTTTGGATTTATTTTGCTATTTTCTATAGCCCTTTCGAATTAACTGGATTATTTTAAATAGCTAATCCATTTAAAATCCCCAAACATTCTTTGGGTCGAATCTCTACCTCAGCCCAACCCACTCCTCACGCACATGTGGCCCGCTCCTCCTGCGCGTTTTCACTTCAACCCATATCAGCCGTTGGATCAAGTTCTAACGGTCGATCGTGATTTAACGATCGACGTTCCGAACATCCCATCCAACGTGGAACGTCCGATCTAAAAGGAACGGCCCGATCTAGATTGCCGATCAGAGCGGTCCGAACCTCATCGGTGTGGACCGTTCGATCTAAATTGAATGGCCCAAATCCTCTCAGCAGCCCAGCTCTTTGCACGCACCCACTGACACGTGGGGCCCACATGCCTTCGTCTCCAAGCCGCCTTCTTCCTCGCGCAGCCTCGCAGCGTCTGCCATGGATGGAGCTTGAGCTTCGTCCGACAAAGGCGCACATGACCCGGATTTTTAGCGCTGACCCTTCCATCTAGAAGTTCTATCCGCCCTACTCTCAAACTCGGCATTATCCCCTCTTCTCCGCGCCCATTGCGCCGAAGCCGCAACTACCGCCGAAGACTCGCCGGCGACCCCTCGGCCCCTATAAAAGGAACCCTAGGATTGCCTCTTCACCCTCATGCAGAATCCCCAACCCTCTCCACCTCTAAAGCCCGACGCCGCCCCAATTTGGAGCTTCTAGGGTTTTGCCCACCGCCGGCTAAACCTCGATTCCTCTGTCGCCAGTGACACCTTGCCTCCGTGGACCACACCACCGTCATCTCCATCGTCGAAGCGTCCACGAGCACCTCTTCGCTTCGTTAGGACATCGTTGGATCTCATCACCGACAACGCCGACCTTCGTTCTCCGCTCTGGCCCTAATTCCGGCGAACCCCGTCGACCTCTCGTGTCAATAACGACAACGTTATGTGCGCAATAGCTTTGTCTTTCCATTGCGAGCACTCACCGCCGCCGGCGAGCCACTATTCGTCGTTGTCGTACACACCCAAGCCTTGTCACCGTCGAGCCCTCGTAGCAGTCCACATAGGCCGCCACATCAGCGGGTGTGTGTGGCAGCCTGCATGGCACCTCAGCATGTGCGTGCCACCCAAGTCCGAACCCCAGATCCAAAGGTCTATAGACCCAGTCCACCAAAAGCCAAGCCACTAACATGTGGGCCCCATACCGAAGCTTTTCGTCCGATTTGTTTTAATTCGGAACTTCTAGGGCTAACATCATGCTGATGTCATAAATTGATTTTCCAGTAGGAAAATAATTCCTGAAATTCCTGAAATCCTTTTTAGGGTTATTTGATGGATTTCAATCTTCCAAAACCCATATCTCTTGCACCCGACCTCCGATTAAGCCCATTCAAGTTCCTAAATTCATATAAAATCAATATCTAGCAAGCTAAACTAAAATTTCTTAATTTGGAGTTCATTTGAGTTTTCATTTGAATTTTGTTGAATTTGGATTATTTTCGCGTATAGATTTCGACGACTTCGGAGAGTCAGATTTCGACGCCGTTTGAGAGAAACTAATCAAGGAAGGCAAGTTACATCTTTGACCATGTTGATCCCATTATTTCAAATTATTTAAATTATGTTTTAAATTATTACTGCATGTGTAATTATATTCAATGTAATTTAAATGCTTGTTTTAAATTATAGTTATGCCTGAATCCATTGTACTGCCAATTTTGACCTTGAATCAAACATACCTTGACACCTTAGATAAAAATCTAGTTTATGCAATAGTATGAACTAGAGCTTTTTGGGAAAATTATGCTTAGTCATGCTTAGACCTGAAATATTTGTTTTGGGAATATTTTCAGCCAAAGATCAAATGTTGTTTAAATCGGATCCATGGTATTGGTGTGTCATGAAAGTTTATAAAATACCTTTGAAAATAAAATAAAACTGGTTTAGGCTTCGACGAAATGGATAGTTGGTGGGTGCAAGTTTATGCACGGGCTCTTCTCAAGAATGGTTGAGACCCAGGGATTGTTTTGGAAATCGCCCAGCCAATTAAGGACCGGTCTGCGAGCTGCGGATTGTAAAGCCCTTCCGTACTACCACAAGTCCTGTGTGGGTAAGACCTGGCTAACTAATTTGTAACGTTTCAGTGTGGTTGTGTCATCCGGTTGTGTGGGTGTCAGAATGACCTACTTTTTATGTAATCCCACCTGACGCAAGAGGGGGCTTCCGGAGGACGGTTTACTCTAAAGGAAGTGAAACCTTAGCAGGCATGGTTAGATTGGAATGGCCCATTGTAAATGCCTTGTGATAATCACTTAGTCGCACACCTTCGGAAGTGTGTCAGACGGACATTACAAGTTGATTATCTCTCGTGGGTAAAGTTGTACAACCTCTGCAGAGTGTTAAATCTATTCGAATAGCCTTGTCCACGGTCATGGACATGCTGAGCAAAGCCTTTCGTAGATTAGACTATGTTTTGTTTTAAAAATATTTTGACAAAAATAATTTCATGGATGTTTATTCCATGTGGGAAATTTGGGCTGAAATCCTGGTGTTAGGGGATTAGTCCTTCACCATTTGTGTATGGAGCTTTATCCTACACCTAAGAATTGATGATTAAAAATAAAATTTGATTTTAGATATTGTAAAACTTGAGCTTTTGAACTTAGTATTGCATTTAATATCAAATGTTGTTCTTGCACAAATAACCTTATAAGCCTTCCTTTGGTAATATCCATGCATGCATTAACTCTGTTATTGGGTGTAACTTCTGCACGGTAGTTGTGCTCATACTTGCTTTGTGCAAATAAATTTCAGAGGAGAAGGACTTTGCTACCGGTGTGGATTCGTGACGACTAGGCCGCTACCCAGTCGATTGCTTGTGGCAGATCAGCTGGACTCCACTGCTACTTCGTCTTCTGCTGTGTTATTTGTTGTTGGCTTGTAAGCATCTTTTGTATAAAACTCTGATTATTATTCAATAAATACATGATATGAATTTGCTATCATTTTTGTTTGATTGTGTACACTAACTGTTTCTAGACTAGTGTATGAAACATAGAGAATCTGGGATCTTTCGTTCCCAGGTTCGACAGTTTATCACTCATTGATTCAGAGATGATGATAGGTTCAAAATTACTATTATTCATAGTTTGATTATACTCAGTCCGAGAAGTACTACCTGCAGTTCTCATGGGATAAATATCCTCAAAAAAATGAAACATCTCTAGACTCCATAATTGTGTTAACAATAATTTCAGGAGTTTCTGATTTTACGACTAAAAATCTATAGGCCGTGCAGTTATGAGCATATCCCAGTAAGACACAATCGACTGAGTTCTAAGCTTTCTCTTTTTCTGTAATGGTACATTGACTTTTGTCAAACATTGTCAAACACCCCCAAGTTCGCAGAAAATTAACATTGGGTTTTCTCCCCTTCCATCCCTCATACAGAGTAATCTCACAACTTTTAGTGATTACTCTGTTTAGAACGAAAGTTGTTGTCAAAATAGCTTCCCCCACCATAACTTAGGCATACTAGCACTCTCCAACATGGCATTCACCAAGTCTGTTAGTGTCCGGTTTTTCCTCTCAGCCACCCCATTTGATTGTGGTGAGTATGGCGGTGTAACTTCATGTACTATTCCATGTTCAGCATAGAATTGGGAGAATCCATGAGAGATATACTCTCCTCCACGATCAAACTTTAGTCTTTTGATTTTCTTTTCTAGTTGGTTCTTAACCTCGGCCTTATAAATTTTAAAGTAGTTTAAAGCTTCATCTTTTCTTTTAAGTAGATACACATAACAATATCGTGATACATCATCAATAAGAGTTAGAAAATATCTTTTACCTCATTTGGTCAACAATCCATTCATCTCACACAAGTCAGAATGGACAAGATCTAAAGGTGCAAAGTTCTTTTCCTCCTGCAACCCCTTAAAGGGTCTTTGAGGTTGTTTTGCTTGCACACAAGTTTGGCACTTTGATCTTTTGATAATTTCACATTTTAGAATTAAATCTAATCTGGACATTCTAGCAATACTATCAAAACCAATATGACAAAAATGAGAATGCCATATATTGGCCTCACATTTATTCAAACCAGTTACAACATTCAGATTATACTCTAAAGTACTCATGCGGAACAATCCTCCGCTCTCACCAAACTTAGATATTACAATTTTATTTGACTCAAATACTAGCTTATAACCATCCCTACATAGGAGAGAACTACTAACGAGGTTCTTGTTTATTGTTGTCGCATGCTGTACGTTCTTCAAGTGGACAATCTTCCCTGAGGTAAGCCTTAGATCCACCGTGCCAACACCAAGAACAGAAGCATGTGACCTATTCTCTATTAGGACGGAGGAAGCCCCGACTGACTGATAAGAAGAAAACAAGGAAATAGCAGAACATACGTGAACATTAGCTCCAGTATCAACCCACCAATCAGTGAATTGACATGCTGAAAATACAACAGGTGGATTACCATACCCTCCTGTTGAGGCCTAGCCTATGATCACGTTAGCAACTTTGTTCTTTGGCTGTACACCATCCTTGCTCGTGTGGAAATGACAGTCTCACACACAAAGCATGTGATGTTCCTCATATCCTTCTTCTCAATTTTTTTTCTTAAAGCTAGTTGTCTTCTTTGGTTTAAAGCCTTTATTATTCTTGCCACATCTCTTCTCTATAACATTTGCATTGATCTACTTGTTCTGACTGGAAGTGTTTGGTGCATCTTTTGCTCTTGCCTTTTTTTCCATATCAAGGGAAGCAATGATATCTTCAATTGATATCTTTCCCTCTTGTGCTTTAAGCCAGTAGTGAAATCCTTCCATGAAGCAGGAAGTTTGGCAACAATGTCCGCAGCCACAAACTTAGGAGGCAACACACAGCCCAGATGCGTAATCTCACCGACCAATAGCTGGAGATCATGAGCTTGTCCAACTATATACTTAGCCTCATCCATGCTAAAGTCGAAGAATTGCTCACACATGTAAAGCTAACGACTTGCCTATGCCTCTGCATATTTGTGCTCTAGTGCATCCCATAACTCTGTGGTGGACTTATAATCGATATACACATCGTGGAGCTGATCTGCCAGAATATTCAGAATGGAGCCAAGAGCAGTGTTGTTCGCATTATCAAACTGCATATACTGGTCAATCGTAAATGGATACTGTGGATGGATCACCCACCACAGCCCCATAGACATGAGCCAGAACTTGGCTCTAGTCTATCATCTACAAAAATTCTGACAGAGAACCTCTCAGGTTTCATAGCATCAGAAGCACCAGCCATTGCTGAATCACAAAAATATCCACAATAAGGTTTCTGTACAACGCATCTGTGCGACCGCTTGCTGCACTACGACGTCTACGATCTGCACTGCATCGAGTTTGCACTACTTCCTGTTCTTCATCGACCTATACTGTAGCTGTGTGTACGGCCAGTATATTCTATTATAATTATGATATTGAGTATATTTAGAAGTGCAATGAGTTGTCTTCTATTGATATCATCTTATGCATCGCTAGTTATATGTGATCTTTGCCTCATATTAAAATATGGAATTAAAATGTTATCCATATTTCCAACAGAAGGCTCCTTGATTCGTATCGTGATGACCGAACCTAAGGGTTGAGGAAGAACATGATTCTGACCTTCTTATGTTTGCTACGGCTCCTCCCTCTCAAGTGTTTTTTTAGCCTTTCCTCCCTCTCTAAGTGTTTGCAAAAATTCTCCTCCCTCTACCCTCTACTTCCTATTTATAGAGAAAGGATGAGAGGATGGGCTAAGGGAGGTTACGGCAACTTCCTCTCCTAATTTCCCTTTTCTCAGATTTTGTGTTTGCCTTTTGGTAATGACAGTTCACTACGGCTGGCTGCTTTGCATGTTGTGCAAGACGTGGGCAAGGTGCAGTTTAGGCTGTTTGTTTGCAACGCATCTCTACTACTTCAAAATTGAAGTTTATGGTCACCCATCCTCCTTTATGTGACATGAGCTGTTGGATCCATCCTTCTTCGTGTGACGTGAGTTGTTGAATCTGATGTAGACGTTCTTTCTCAGTTTCTCCCGTGTGCACGTTCGCCACTCTTGTCATCCCAGAAACCTCCTCTCCACTCCCTCTGCATCCCAACTGCCCAACCACACTCCCACACCCACTCGCTTTCTCCCCTACGCTGCTACTGTGTTTGTCCGCCGACCGAGCCACCCCCCGTGTCTAATCGCCACCTCTCCGTCCCCCCCCCCTGCGCGCGCGGTCGCCTCCCCTGCCCGCCAAGTCTCCAACCCGTCACCTCGCGTCCACACTTCAGCAGTAGCAGAAAGTAGAAGCTTTCCAGCGACAGAGGAAAATCCCTGGACTCTCCTGTTCGTCGCCTCCTGTTTTGTGTATTGCTTGAGTGCTTCGGCACGTGCGTATACAAGAATCCAAAGTCATCATGTGAGTTCATCTTCCTGTGAGTGTGAGTCCACCGTGAAAGCGTGTGTTTGAGAGAGTCTGGACCAACAATTGGTATCAGAGCGAGGCTGCGAAGCTGCGTTCCGGCGACGGGACCATGGATGGAGATGGGCTCCTGATGGCCATGCAAGAAGAGAGATGGCCATGCAGGAATGGAAAGTGGAGCACGCACGGGCGGCTGCGCAGGTGCTTGCGTGTGAGCACGTGCAGTGTTGGTGCAGCGTGCGCATGAGCGCGCGGCAGGGAGTGGCTGCGTCGCAGACACCAAGGCGGACGCGCGCAGGAGGCAAGGTGCGGGCGCGGGCGGCCAGGCAAGGCACACAGCGGCCAGGAGCATGGAGCGGGTGTGCGCAGGCGCGGGAGCGCGCGTGAGGCGCACGGGCTCGCGGCGGCGGACACGCAGCGAGAGTGGGCTGCAGGGCCCGAATGGTGTCGGCCGCGAACGACGTTCTTCCACCATCAGCAGCGTCATGGTGTAAGGCGTCGCAGACATGGCGATGTCTAAAGCGGCGACGACATCGTCGCAGTGTGTGTGGAGGGCAAAGAATGAGAGCACATGGAAAAGCTCCGGGCCTGCCGAGTGCCAAAAGATGTGTGTGCTCATGGTGTTCTTCTGTTTCCTCCACTATGAATTAGTTGTGTGCGTGTCCAAGAGCTTAGTAGTACAAGAGAATAAAAGTGTGTTCTCTCCGTGTACTCCCGTCTAGCTGTTGTACATGTGTGTATTCTCGTGTTAGTTGTGTCCACGAAAAAGCGTGAGTTCTTGTAGGTGTGTCCAAGAACTCACTAATGTAAGCTCCGGTCCGAGTCTCCGTTGCCGATGGTACTGGCGAAAGACAATTGGAGCTAAGATAGAGGTCAAAATCGCCGGTGAGGTGTGTCACCAGCGGTGAAGAAGTGAAAGACGCCGACAAGTTGTGTCACCGGCGGCATGGTCAGCAAGAAGAAGGCAAAACTCCTTGGAGATGCATCAAGAGATCAGACTTCGGCTTGTGAAGTTTAGCAAGTCAAGATTAGGGAAGAAATTGTTAGCTATAATCTTGACAATGTTTAGTTTAGAGTTTGTTAGCTTCCGCGTGAGCCGTTTGCATGCGCGTGAGCCACGCGAGTGTGTTAGCTTGCGTGAGTTGTTAGTTTGTTTGCATGTGATGCTGTTTGTTAGCTATTAGCTCCGGTTGTTAGCTCACGTGATTGTTTAATATATAAAGGGAGATAACAACCGGAGCTAATAGCTAACAAACAGCATCACATGCAAACAAACTAAACAAACTAACAATTCACGCAAGCTAACACACTCGCGTGGCTCACGCGCATGCAAACGGCTCACGCGGAAGCTAACAAACTCTAAACTAAACATTGTCAAGATCTAAGATCTTGACAATGTTTAGTTTAGAGTTTGTTAGCTTCCGCGTGAGCTGTTTGCATGCGCGTGAGCCACACGAGTGTGTTAGCTTGCGTGAGTTGTTAGTTTGTTTGCATGTGATGCTGTTTGTTAGCTATTAGCTCCGGTTGTTAGCTCACGTGATTGTTTAATATATAAAGGGAGATAACAAGAGAGGAAAGTAGAAGCTTTCCAGCGGTAGAGGAAAATCCCTGGACTCTCCTGTTCGTCGTCTCCTGTTTTGTGTATTGCTTGAGTGCTTCGGTATGTGCGTATACAAGAATCCAAAGTCATCATGTGAGTTCATCTTCCTGTGAGTGTGAGTCCACCGTGAAAGCGTGTGTTTGAGAGAGTCTGGACCAACAACCCATGTGCTAGATTTGCGGTGGCCAGGGCAAGGTGTAGTCTTGCGGCAGCAGGGGGCTCGGTGACTAGTGGAGGCCGAGGCCCCTACTCACCGCGGTGCACTCGGGACAACCCACCGGGGTGCGGCAGCCAAGGTCATGGCGGCTGGCGGCGGTCAAGGCTCCCACCTTCGGTGGTGTGCTTACAACGACCCTTACCACCCCTACTACTCCCCAGGCCATCAACACCGGTCATCCCCGAGCCAATGGTTGAAGATGGTCACGTGTCCTCAACTCCTTCGCCGATGATCCCCATGCGTCAATCCGCTCTCTCCAGCACCCTACTGCCATGTGCTTGATCAATGTGGAACCCCCTCTCTCCTTCCATGTGAAATGTGGTAAAGTTTTTTTTTCCCTTATGTCGATTCGTATTACCTTGGGATCGAGCCATACCTGGGGTTGACTCGTGTGGATCCGGTTGCGGCTCATGTATGGGGTTGGTTAAGGCGAGTCAGCTATGATTGATTCATATGTAAAATGGTGTTGTTCGTTGACTGCAAATTGGAATTTGGTTGTTTTATTATTTGTTCAGTTGTTATGCCAACCGGTGCATTCATCAGTTGGAGGATCATTTAGCTGTCAGTTTGGACTTCTGTGTTGTTTCAGGTTTGTGCTCTCGCCATGCTCAATAAAATGGCTACACCGTCTGAACCAATTTATAATCTTTGTTTCCCTTGTAAGGATGCTCTAGTATTTCCTATGCAACTCACAATGTAAACATTATGATTGGGTTTGCCTTGCAACTGATACGTCAATGAAATATTTTCTAATCTTCTCTTTCGAGACGAATGAGTTATCGCTTTCGGCACTCACTGTTATGGAGTGAAAAAGAGGTTGTACCAAATGTTTGCCAATTATTTTCCATTAAGTTAAAACCTAATGTCATGACGTGATTTACTGACATCTGCTCGGCAAAATGTTTTAAATAAACGCAAAACTTGATAGATATGACAAGGCAAACATCCTTGCTTCCTTTTGCTTATATCAATGGTTCTAAGTTAGATATGTTACGCAAAATGGATGCAAAACGAAATGTTACAAACCTGAATTCTGGATTAGGTTATCAATCACCATCACCCTCGCCAATTGCATGATCAGCTGGTGTTCTTTGTTTGGTCATGACAATGGTTTTATGTTTTAAGGATTCATAGCTTACGTTAGTCCTAAACTTGGTTTATTGTGAATCTATGACTTACTATATGTACGCTTTTCTTATGCTTTCAGGGAATGCATAAAGGTCCACCGATTCTTAGCTCCGATGCTGCTGCTCCCAAGGACAGTATACAGAAAGTACTCTAATGTGCAATTTTCGCATGTTGGTCTGGATGCACCGGCAGCTATTCCATGTTTTGTCTAGGATTTACTCCTTCGCATTTGCTTTAGGATACGATGAAATATCATTCCGACCGAGATTTGTTTGGGTTGGTTTCTTGGAATCATGAAAGCTTGAGAGCTGAAAACGGATTCATATTCAGTAGGCATGTCTATATTGGTCATTTTTCTGAATTTTTAAAACCTTCTGTGATCTGATTATAATCTGCCACTGCACCTACAGTTGGGTAGACATTCAACAAACAGTTGATTCAATGCAAACAAAATCTTCTCATTGATACACTATCTTCAGAGACGTGACACTAACATCTTTGTAGGAGAGGATGACTGACTGATGCACATCAGATCGTCATGGCCGCGACGATGAGGTGGCTGCTACAAAGAAGCAAACCACAACCTAGTGAAAAACTTGAGATGACTTTTGCATTACATTGTCCAAATGCAACTATTTGATTTTGTATGATCAACAATGGATGCCCTTGTTTACTCATTACTCTTGACTGTTTCAAACTTTGTAAACCGAATTCCTCCAATATTTACAGTATTATTCATTTTCTTTCACTTAATAGATCTGGTTTATGGACAAGCTTTGCCCTCTCTTGTGAAAGTTTGATAATGTGATTAGCTGGCAACAATTTTGTATTAGTTTTTTGAAGTTTTTTTGTATTTGTATCCATCAAATTTCGTAGTGAGATTATTTTCCTTACCAATTTTTTTTACTAATGCATGGCAGTCGAATGCCACTGTACATCCTCCTGCTTAATTATGCAAGCATATAATTCCTACCCCATCTGTGATAGTATTTTGTGCTATACGTTTAAATGACAAACGAGCTTATTGTGTTCGAATTTTTCTTTGTTATTGATATTCACTATATGGTTTCCGTTCCCCACTTACCATGAAGGATATCTTCTTGGAAGAGCATAGTGATAAGAGGTAAATCCATCTGCCTTTGTAATATATTCTTGTTTGAACATACGTTATTTCGATTTGTCCTTTCCTCTTGTTTCGTTTGAAAAACTTTTGTATAATCTAAGGATACCATACCATTTATATAAGTGCACTATGTCATTCTATTTATATACTTATATGCGTGCATTTAACCATGGTTGTGTGGAAGCTTAATGCATGGTGAATGATGAGATAAATTAAAGTTACTACATGGTTAATGCATGGTGAGGTCAACTTGGTCAGAGCTTAATGCATGGTGAGGTCAACTCGGTCAGAGCTCGGCTAAGCGCAGAGGCGGAGCCGATGTCATGGAGCAGACCAAGTCTAACTACATCGACTCGAATAATATGGTTTTGTTTAAACCGTAGCAAAGCACAACCATTCAAATAGTATAATAGAAAGAAAAAAATATTTACAAGGCAACAACAAAGAACAAAATAAACTTTATGTGACGCCCCGTGTCATTACCCCAGGGGTAATAACACTTAGGCACACGGATTACTATTCGTTTACTCAGTAGAACACTGCTCCAACGAATAGTAAACCTTCACAGAGTTCTGTGAGAACAATAAGATAGAAACTGTCATTTATTTCAACAGTTAGCCACGCAGGGCTAAGATCTTAATACAAGTCTTATACAAATACCCAAAGGAACTTCCCCGCTTCTCTTGTCTGCCCTGAAGTACCAGCCGTCTATTCGTCCCACAAGCCAAAATAGCTCCCAACTCACCCCGGGTCCTCTTAGTCAAAGCCTCCTCCTCCAGCTGTTGCTTCTGTACCTGCAAGTCCTTCGTCCCACACGGGATAGTTCCCGGCCGGACTAGGATCTACAAAGGAGAATACTAACAAGGTTGAGTACACGAATGTACTCAGCAAGCATTAATAACAAAGGATGCACAGGATGCACTATCTCTATTCTTTATCACAATTTCTAAATCATCTCACTTTAGAAAATAAATCTTGACAAAAAGTGGCAAGTTTTAATACTGAAAAACTCTACTAGTCACTCGGAGAGACGAAAGACCCCCTGTGGTTCCCGTAGACTCCAATCCTGGAGACTGGCATGAATTCATGATTTGTTTAGCACTGCGCAGGCTTTGTACCACTTTACCCATAGCTATTCTGAACTCTCTGTGAACAGGGTCCACCGCATTGCCTTAGATGCGGGTTCGAGATCAGAATACATAACGTTTTCGTGTTACGTGATTAATTTCTCCACCCATCACCTTCGCGGTGCAGATTAAGTCACGCTGCTGACCTCATCATCCACCGAGTTCTGGTGAGGTTGGTTGAGGCAGCTTCTATCCTGCACTCAACACTCCACCTTAGCGCTTATAGCGCCTTGGATCCCCCACTTCCGGACTATCCCCCACCGGTCCTGGGTTCCTCCATCACAATCACTCACACCTAATACTTACCCGTTGTGGAGAGCATAGTCACGTAACAAGGTAGCATTTTCTGCCCGCCGAAACGGGAAAATGGTTGGCACTGAATTACGGCATCTGACCGAGTAAGAGTTTGTTGGTCCTTATATTATAACCATATGTAAAAAGGGGCCCACCTCTTACCTCAACATCATCATCGCGTTTTCCCAGCCAGGGCCCCCTTTTACCCTCCTAATAAGTCTCATTATTTCTTAATCATCTTATCTTATCTCAATCATTTTCTTTAGGTTTTGGAAAACCATTTTGATGCAATACTTATAATAGTGCAAGATAGGGTATATTTTTAAAGTAACTATGTTAATGTTCAAGAGGATCGCTTGCCTTTGTAGTAGTAAAACTGGTCGGTGCTGATGAGATCAGTAGCAGGTACTCCGGGCTGCATGGTTCGTCCTCTGTAGCAAAGCGATAGCACGAATAATACTATAAGTAAATACATAGTTGATTTGAGTGATAATAGGAATACATAAGTTAGTGGCGACTACAAGTTAGCACATTTTAATTAACTAAAACATTTTTGAGACTTAAGCGAAGTTAGCACTTCCCAAACAGTCGCCCTACGGTCTACTCACGCTAAGATCGAACACCCAAGGTCCCCGCTTAACTAAATAAATTAACCTGATTAACCACTCTCAACGTCCGACTAACTACTAGCGACGCACAGATTGCTACACGTGCAAGCTAGTCTATTAACAACAGGAATAACAGCTACACAACCAACTTTAGCACTAACGCCACGGACTGATTTTAGGTTGGTTAAATTGACCGGATTCAAGTTAAATCGCGTAGTCGCAGGAATTAAACAGTTAGCAACTAATTACTAGCGACAGCTCCTGAAACTTTGACACTACTCGCAAACCTATTTCTAACTCTATCCTAATTCTATCCTAATCTCCCCCTAATCTCTCTCTCTCTCTCTCTCTCTCTCTCTCTCTCTCTCTCTCTCTCTCTCTCTCTCCTCACTGCTGGCTCACCTTAACCCACACACGCACACAAAGACACCGCCCCACTCTCATCTCTCTGCCTCTCTCCTGATCCCCTTCAGCCCAAGGCGCCGCCGCCCCTTGCAGCTCCCCGCGCCAGCTCCCTCTCTGCTCTCCCGACGTCGCAGCTCCCCCGTGGATCCCGCGCCACCCCAACCGGTCCTGCCCAGCTTCGGTTGCCTCCTCCCGGTTCCGCTCGCTCCCTCAGCTCCTCGGCCCTCAAACCCGCGTCGTGGCTCCTGCGCCGCCGCCACCGGTCCGAGGCTCCCCTGCCAGCCCAGCCGACCCTCGGCGTCCTCCCTCTTCCACGCAGCCCGAAGCCCGCGCCGCAGCCCTGACGCCGCTTCCTCCCGGCTCGGCGTCCTCACCCGGCGCCGCCGGCCCGACGCCACCTTCTCTTGGCCTCGCTCCTCCGTGGCCCGAGACCAGCGCCACCGTGTCTTCGCCTCTCCTCTCGGCTCCGTCCCCACAAACCGAGCTACCTCTCGGTCTTCTTCTTACCCGCGCCCACCGCTAGGGTCCTCCCTACCCTCCTGCGGCCTAGATCTCGCCCGAGACGACCTCGCCGGTTTCCTCCTCGGTCGCCGCTCGGCTCCCTAGCACCCCTCTCTGGGTCCTCGGCGCGGCACGGGGCCGCTTGGCTTACTCACCCGGCCCCCCGGCCCTTGCCTCCTCCGTGGCCCGGCCAGCAGTTGCCGCCTTGGCCTCTCCTGGCTCTAAGCACTACACTACCCTTATTTCTCCTCTCTGGAATTCTAGGTTAGCAACTACTTGATTACTTCAATACTGATGTGCTATGCTTATGGGTTCACTTTCAGATTTAAATGCGTTGATGCTTGGTTGATGCACCAGGATGGTAATGGTGCCTCGGCTGTGGCTAGCACTGAGGTATCACCCCCTTTCCTCTCTACTCCCTGATCCCTTGCTCTGTGATGCGGTGAACTGAGAGCTACCTGTTGATGCTACCATGATATCTAGTGATGTCTATGAATGATGTGGATGTGTAGCATGCCGGGGTGAAACTGAGGTTACCTCTTGGTTTCTGGGATGGGGGGCAAGTGGATGGTAGCGCCGGCCTGTGCTGGTGCTCTCCTCCTTCTCCCTTGCTGTGGGTGGTTTGTAGGCTGTGATGATATAAAATCTGAGCTTGGCCCTCCTCCTGGCTGCTTGATGTCGTTTGGTGACGCCGGTGGTTATTGACAGATTTGAAGCCGTCGTCGACGCCGTTCTTGCTCCTGGCTTCCCCTTCACCTAAGCTCCTCTCCTCCTTCTACTACCCTTCCTCCCCCTTGCTCCCTTCCTGAGATGGTCTCAGGCTTCTTGTGGATGGTGGTGATGGTGTGATGCTTGGCTAGGCCATTGGGATGGCAGTGGGAGAGCAGTGTTTTGGCTTAGCTAATGCTTGGCTTGGGTGGATTGCTCTGGTGGTGCCGGTGGCTTCACTGGCTTGTTTGTGGGTTAGGAAGGGGCTTGTGGATGTGAATGGCTTATCAGGGGAATGCATTCGGCTGTGGCTTGCCTTGTGTTGTTAATGACCACTATGCCCCTTGCCCTTATCCTGATGGCTTTCACAGTGCAAGATTTTTGTTGGGGTCCTTTTGGTCCAAGATTTGAAAGTCATTATACGTGGGTGCCCGATTAAATTAAACGCCGAGTGATGAGACCCACGGAAGTGACAGGTACCGATTGACTTCGGGTGGTCTGGACATCTTGACGATCGAGGACCGACTAACTCCGGTTAGTCTGGATACTTGATGGTCTAGGGACCGACTCGCCCAAGCCATTCGAGTATTCATCGCACTTGGAAATCGCGGTCACTCCTCCATTCTATTGCTCACAAAGGAAGCCGCTCTCGGTGGTACTAATCGCTTTTCTTTGTTTTGGTGGTCTACTGAGGTGAAGATCCGGACAGACGGAGGTGATTGGATGAAAGGCAAGGAGGGCTTCGGAATGCATGTAAAGGTCGCTTTGACCGAGTTGGGATTGTCTTTGCTATGCATAGAAGTAAATGCCAAGATGCATATGGTCTTGTCTAAGCCCAAGATGTAATATGCTTGCAAACTAATTGATGTAAAATGCTCTTGTAACAATGTTATTATAGACTTATTTATCTATCGAGAAGGAAAATGCAACTTAGCTATGACCTTGATTCTCATTTATTGTAATCGGTGAATGCAAATGATTATTGTACTAAATGATGAGATTAAATGAATGATGCAATGATGGTTCTCGACTATTTATGAAATGCTCATAAACGAAACCCAACTAGCTCAACGGGCTAACGCCGAATTAGTTGCTTAACAACGATCTTAACACTACTGTTAGTTTATTGCTAAGCCGAGATTAATTATCGCTAAATACCGATTACTGCCACGCGATTAGGTCTAAAAACGCGGGTCCTCACACTTTACAGACTAAAACTCAAAGAATCTAGCCAGGAACAAGAAAATATGTTGGGGACACATTAATCGTGTTGGTGTTTAACTATATTGAGAAAATCCACTTTCATTTGTTTCTTTAAGACTCACTTTCATTTCTTCTGAGGATTTTAAAACATGTATTTTTTTAAACTGTATCAATGCACGGACATCCAACTAGTATAGGAAAAAACAAAGGATTAAGTACATTGTTCGTCCCTCAACTCTTACCCTAGTTTAATTTTCGTCCCTAAATTATAATACCGGGTAAAACGTGTCCTTGAACTGTCAATACCGCGCAAAAGATACCCATTTGTTTGTTTTAGAGTGGTTTTAACCAGTGTTTGACCTACGTGGCTTGCTCGCAATACTGACATGTGGCACGAAATCACTCTCAAAAGGAATAAATGATGGTTTTTATACAGTATTGATACTTGGATAACACGTTTTAACCGGCATTACAATTCAGAGATGATTTTTAAATTAGGGTAAGAGTTAATCCAAAAACAAACAAACATGCATGCAGTCTGCACAGTTAGTGCTTAATGAATTGATGTGTTAGTCGGAACAAGAAAACTATGACTCATGCATGCATGTAGTCTGGCGTGAGTTAATGCTTGGAAATTTTCTTACATGCAGATGGACGTGGGCTATTGTTTCTTAATTAATTCTTGGAGAGAGTGATAAATACATGCAAGCCCTTCAATGCGGCATATATCTTTATGCATGCAGAAGTGGGGTGTGAGAACCCTAAAAATCAAATTAATCTAAACAACGCTAATCGGTAATTAGTAGTAAATTAAATCTAAATAATCAAAATCAAAACATAAGCTCAGTTGATATCGAACACATCGTCAAACAATTTCATTCAATATATATCCTCAAGAGTTCATCAACATAAATTACAATATGAATTATTACAACAAAATTACAACACCAATATAAATCAGAATCAAGTACAAGAATTCAATTCAAGCGGACATACAACATTAATACAAACTCAAAATTAATTGCAAGAATCCTTTGCATCAGATCAATATAAAAATTTACAACCTTGGGTACATTACAAAAGAAAATAATAAAATCTTGCATATCGCCGAAACCTTGCATTCTTTGACCATATATCGCCTTGATCACACCCATTCCTTGGTCGGCCAGAAACACTGCCCGCATCCCATTTTCCACAAAGACCAAAAGGCGGGTAGCAAACCAAAGACGATAAATAGAGTTAGAGTAGGAATAGATTGCCGTCAGATTGCAGGAAGATCCTCGAGGTTCCAAACTAACCTAGGTCAATCGGCACCATCTCATTTTTAATGGGTTTCGTCACCTAGCAGTTTAGAAAATACGACACCCATGTTATACTGACTTACCTTCGTCGCAGAAAATCCAGAGCATGGTATCAGAGGCACCCTTTGGACCAAAGGACCATAGACAAATAGTTGTCTGTGAGAGCCAAATGAATAAGGGAGGGGCAAGGAAGTAATACACAGGGCAAAGGAGAAAGAGGCTAGCCAAGAGCTCTCACTATTTAAGCATTTCTCCCTCACAAACCCCTTTCATTACTTTCCCCTGTCGAGAGCACACAACCAGAGCATGCAAGCCTCACTCTTTCGGTCAAACCGAGAGCAAGATGCCCAAGCAAAGCAAAGCCACACTCTCAGCTCCCTCAAAACAGCTAGCCACAACCAAGAGCCCCCTCTGCGAACCGAGAGCTCCCACTGCCAAGAGCAGCAAGCCACAACCATACCATTGCCACTTCCAAAAGAACCAACTCACGGAGAGGTAGTGAAGGAGAAGAGGAACAAAGGAGTCGGGGAAGACAAAGCGAGAGGGACAGCATCAGCAGTAGCCTTGAACCGTCAACGACCACCAGGACCGACGCCAAGTCGACAACGAGGACCAGAAGCGCCGAAGGGGGCAAGGAGAGCACCATCACACCACTGCCAGCATCACCGCCGTGGCCGCGGCCACTGCCATTCCATTTCCAGGTCGACCAAGCCCAACAAGGTAAACAACCATCCATGCACCGCTGTTATTTTGCCCTAAGCCGAACCACCCATGGAAGCCAAACCCTTCCACAGAGAACACATGCCACCATAACCACAGCATCCACACAATCCATCACAGAGCAAGAGAGGACAAGGTAGAGAGGAGTAGAGTAGTATACCTCAGTGCGATGTGGCAACGGTGGCAGCACAACCGCCAGCCTAACCATGCGCACCCGACGGCCTCGCACATCTCCGGCGTGTGGGGGGGTAGGCCCCGTCATAGATAGCCCAGGGTAGCCACTTCATTACCCTCTCCATTTCATGACCATAAAACAACCAAAATCCGAAAATGAATCAAGCTCAACATAAAAACCAAAATAACAATAGAGGGGAAAATAGGGGGAATAAAATCCATGGGGGTCAAGCCAAGCCCTGGCCTCAACTCCCCATCCGGTGGCCTAGCACCATGACGAAGTCAGAGGTGCAGGGAGGCGAGCGGCCGAACGGCCGGGTAAGCCGGCAGCCAGGGGAGCCATGTAATCGATGCAGAACTCAATGACCTCTTCGGTTGCATTACCTTCGACGATGCTGTCCTCCGGTCGAGATCGATTCCGTAAATAGGACTTGAGAATTCCAATGAACCTCTTGAACGGGTACATGCTACGTAGGAACACGGGCACATACATCTTTATCTCTCTCACAATATGAACAATAAGATGAACCATGATATTGAAAAACGACAAAGGGAAATATATCTCAAGATGACATAGAGTCATCACCACCTCGTCCTGCAGAGCATCTAGTCCTTTAGGATCGATGACCTTTTGAGCAATTGTGTTAAAGAAATAACACAGCCTCATGATTCTCTCTCGAATCTTGATCGATAAAATACTTCTAATTGCAACAGAGAGTATCTGTGTCATCAGCGCATGACAATCATGAGACTTCATACCAATTAACTTCAAATCTTTCATCGAAACAAGTTTCTTCATGTTGGTGGAATAACCGAACGAAACTTTCACACCATGCAAGCACTGGCACAGTTCAGTTCTCTCGGCCTTGGACATAGTGTAACAAGCAGAGGGAAGGTATGTTTGTCCTTTATCGGTCTTTATCAGTGCTAACTCAGGTCTGATGTCCATATCAACCAAGTCAAGCCATGCGTTGACATCATACTTTGTTTTGTCATAAATGTTCAGTAAGAGACCAATCAAGCTGCCACATACATTCTTCTTTACGTGCATGACGTCGATGCAATGACAAACTTCTAGGTGCTTCCAATAAGGTAAGTTCCAAAATATTGATCTCTTCTTCCTGATGTTCTTCTCACGGGTCCTCGATTTACGTCCCTTTCCGAGTACAATATCTAAATCCTTAACCATATCATAGACCTCTTTTCCGCTTAAATGCCTTGGAGCTGAACTGTCTTCCTTCTCTCCATCGAATTGTTTCTTCATCCTGCGGTATAGGTGAGCCCTCCGAAAGAACCTACGGTGATGCATGTACACGGTTTTGCACAGGTGCTTCACCCACATATTTTCGGTATCTTCTAAGCAGTGAGTACAGGCTTTAGCCCCTTTTGTACTCTAGCTCGATAGGTTAGCAAGGGTAGGATAATCATTTTTCCTAATCATTTATAGTGTAGAACAATAAAGAGCGTAAAGTGAAGTTCTCTCGTTTGTACGTATCTCATACCTGTACCCCTTTGATCTATAGTATTTTTAAATCTTCCATCAATGGTGCTAGGTACACATCAATATCATTCTCAGTTCTCAGGTTGCTTTGACCCTTGGATAAGGGTCGACAGCAAAATATACTTTCGCTTCATACACAACCAAAAAGGATTGTTGTAGATACAGAGTCACGGGGCAAGTGCTATGTCGGTTGCTCATGTTACCGAAAGGGTTCATTCCATCTGTACTCAATCCAAACCTTATATTTATCGGTTCCACACCGAAGTCTGCAAACCTCCTATCGATGTTTCTCTACTAGGCAGAATCAGCAGGATGTCTTAACTTTCCATCATTCTTATGCTCCTTCGAGTGCTAACGAAGCAGTTTTGCCTCCTTTGGGTTCACAAAAAAACACTTCAAACGGGGAAATATAAGAAGATATCACGCCACCTTAGCAGGAGGTCCTTTCTTCACCTTGATTTCCTCGTCGTCATCTAATTGATTCTTACGCTTGTATCAGGATACGTTACACATCGGACATACATGCATGTTTGTATACTTTTTACGGTAGAGGATACAGTTGTTCAGACATGTATGTATTCTTTATACTTCCATTCCCAATGGACAAAGAACTTTATTGGCTTTGTAGGTGGTTTTGGGCAACTTGTTTTCCTCCAAAAGCATGTCCGCTAAGAGACCTAACAGCGTCGTGAAACTGTTGTCGGACCAATCGTTGGTTGTCTTCAATTTCAACAGTTCAAGTACGGATGACAACCTTGTGTACTTCGACTTGCAGCACGTGAACAAAGGTTTCTCCGAATCCTCCATCAAGCCCCGGAATTTAACATGCTCTCTCACAACAATTCCCTTCTGTATCGCGAAGCATCTGATCCAGATTGTCATCGTGCAGCCTATCCAAATCGGAACCACATTCGATATCATCCGGCAGCATATCGTTGACTTCGTCGACGATGTTGTTATTACTACCTTCCTTTATAATCTGCTCTTCATCGGGACTGGTCCAATGTGTGTACCCCTTTTTGAAACCCCTTCGAATCAAGTGTGCTTCGATCTGCGCTCGGTTCTTAAACATCTTCATATTCTCGCAGTCAATGCATGGACAGTACATATATTTCACTCCCTTATTCAACTTATCCTCCTCGGCAGCTCTTGTAAAAGCATACACGCTATTAATGTACTCTTCACTTACACGGTTCTCAACGTACATCCAGTTTCGATCCAACTACGCTACGCATATAACAATTTAGTATTAAATATTAAATTAATTAATTAGTATATTATATATGATCTAAAGCAGCTATATGTAGCAAGAATTAATTAAACTAGGCTGGATACGCGCTACGCCGCGCCAGCGATTGAAGCGTGGTTCATTTTTTTTCTAATACATATCATACCATGGTGGAACAAAAAAAACATAATAATGCTTACATATTTGCGAGTTAAATTAGTTTGTATCCATGCTTCCATAAAGCGACTGTTATTTGGGCAAGATTATATTTTTAGCAAGGCTTTAAATTTAACTTGCAATTTAAATTAGATTGCAAAGGCATATTGGTTAACTACCTTATTTTTAATTTATCTGCCGCTTACACAAGTTTGTGTGTGTGTGTGTGTATCAATATGTTATGCCTGGGATAAATATTAGATACTTGGAATTCAAATGAATTTCCTTGGTTACTAAATCACCATTTTAAAAGTCTTCATGATTTCTGGGGTATGGAGATGTTACCAGTTTTTTTTGCCGGGCTTATCTTTACACTGATTATTTTTAGTTGTCACGGATAATTTTAGATATGAACCACAAAATATTTTGATAGGACATGCAATTAATATCCGAGTTTCTAGAGCAAAAATTGAGAGCGTCAAAATTATCCTTGAATAGCTTAAAATTCTATTTTGCCGAAATTTGTAATTTGAGTTCTTGCATAGCACAATTTCTAAACATTAGTGGAAGAACTATTAAATTAATTTTATCAATTAACTAATAACTATTTACATAGGGGTTGATATTTGGAAGCTATTTGCATGAGCTTCAAATGACAGATGAACTAAACAAAATGACTACCTCCATTTAACTCCTAAAGGAAGTGGGGCCCACATGTCATTGAGGGAGAGAGAGACATGGAGCTAGCACACTAGAGAAAATAGGGGAGCCAGGTAAGATCTAAACAATCTTCAATTCTCCCTTTACCAAGCTAGATCTAGAATATAATACAACTAAAAACAAATTACTAACCATAGATAGTCAAGAACAAATGGATCTACAATCACTCTTCCCAAATCCACAGTCTCCTTTCACCAAATGGCCTTAAAGCCCCACCTCCTCAAAGCAGCAGCCTGTGAGAATAGATCTAGAATTTAAGACAAAACTGTGAGGGTTTGGGTCTGTAATAAGTAAAATTATCACAAACGGTTTTAAGAACAAACCGTCTGTGATATTAAGTAATATCATAGATTGTTCTTGTTCAGAACCGTCTGTGATACTTCACAAACGGTTTTCAACATGAACCGTCTGTGATATTATCTCTTCACAGATGATTTTTAGCGTAGGCAGTAACACAGACGGTCACTAAACCAAAACCATATGTGATTGTATTTAATGCTGACGGTTTTGGTCAATCATCTGTGATGATACGTCCAGTATTAGTCTTTTTGTAGTAGTGCGCGAAGCGACAGGAGGGAATCGAATCCCCCCACGGGCTTTTCTGCATGCGGGGGATGCTTTGCATGCATGCAGGACCTAAATAACGTCCCGATGTGACGCGATGGGACAAAGCGAATCGAATCGACTCCCTCCCCACGCGGGCGTGCGCACGGTGTAGAGGGACACCGTGCCCCAAGGGCACTGAGCTAAGCAAGACCGTGCCCAAGGCAACAGACAAGCTACCATCGTGCCCTAGGGACACGGACAAGGTAGCTCCGGCTCCTAGGGGCATGAACGAGCCACGTGGCGCGCGGAGGTGTCCGACCCCCTAGGGCATGGGCTAAGATAGGTTCGGCCCTCTAGGGACTGGACTTGGCGACGTGTCAAACGACGAAAGCTCTGTGGTGCCATTTTTCGCTTTAGGTGTCAGGAGGGACTATATTTGCTATTTAGGATATCAACAATGTCATTTTAGCAACAAAAAAAATCAATGTTGAACTCTTTCATTATCCAACCTTACGTACGAAATCTTCCATTACACTGTAAGCACACTATGCATATTTAAAAAAATTAACACCAAAATGAAATTTCAGTCACTCCACTAACATAAACAAAGTAGCACGATTTCCTGTTGCAAATATAAAACTCAACGGCGTCACATGATGAACAGCTACACCACAGCTCATCCGCTGACTTCTACAGCTTATTAGCTACCGCATCCCGCAAAGCAAGATCCAACAAAAGCATCACGATCCAAAGCCATGGGCTCCGACGAAGGCGCACCGCAGCAGCTGATGGAGATCGCCAAGGTCGACCTCCGCGGGCTGGAGTCCGGCGGGCCGGGGTGGGAGGAAGCACGTGCCGCGGTGACCGCGTCCATGGTGGCGCACGGCTGCGTCGTCGCGCACGACACGCTCGGCCCAGAGCTCCGGCAGGCTCTCTTCGGCCGCGCCATGCCGGAGATCTTCGCCCTCCCACTCGAGGCAAAGCAGCGGAACGTGTCTACCTGTGGGCCGTTCAGGGGCTACATCTCGAACCTCCCCGGCATGGCCTGGGAAAGCCTGCGCGTCGGAGAGGCCACCGACGCCGGCCGCGTCCGCGACTTCGCCAACCTCCTCTGGCCGCAGGGCAACCCCGCCTTCTGGTAATTAAGACCACCAATTTTGACATGCTGTTCTTGTGCAACCATTTTGACTTCTGTTCTTGTACATCCATTTTCACTTGAGCTTTCTCGTGGTGTCCGTTCACGTTCAGTGACATGGTCGTGTCGTTTGCCAAGACCATGCTGAAGCTGGAGCGGACAGTGGAGAAGATGATCCTGGAGGGCCTCGGCGTCCACAAGGAGCATATCGACTCGCACCTCGACACGCTCACCTACAGCGTCCGGCTGTCGCGCTACGGTGTGCCGCCGGACACGGAGACCAACATGTCCATGCAGGCGCATCGCGACGACAGCACGATCACCGCCATCGTGCAGCACGAGGTGGAGGGTCTCGAGGTGCAGGCCAAGGACGGGAGCTGGCTCGCCGTGCCGCCTGAGCCGGACACGGTCACCTTCGTGGCCGGCGAACTGTTCACGGTAATTAAGAGTCGCACCTCTTACTTTCCAATTCCATTATTGTTGAATGCACGCGACGCGCGGCTCTCCGATTCTCACGCCGCAGCAATATATGCCACCGTCGCAGGTCGCGACGAACGGAAGGGTGCCGCCGTGCCTCCACCGCGTCAGGACGCCAAGCAACCGCGAGCGCTTCTCCGTGCTGTTCGGCTGCCGGCCGAAGGGCGGCACCGTGGTGACTGCGATAGACGAGCTCGTCGACGGCGACCACCCTCCGATGTACAATCCCTGCAACACCGACGAATACGTCAAGTTCCGACACTCTGAGGAAGGGCGCAAATTCAGCGACCCGTTGAGGTCTTTCTGCGGTGCCGACAAGGACGAATGACTCCATGGAATGATCAGTAGATCACGCAGCTCGTCTTTCCCAATTGATTCATGTAAATCTTGTTTCTTTCCCAATTGATTCATGTAAATCTTGTTTGTGCGTGACATTGTGGCAATGTAGAGAAATAATGGTCTCCCAAAAGGTCAACGACTGTTGCTTTTTGTCCCAGAGCTTTGCCGTTTGGTTGAACGAAATATCTCGCGTCGCGACAATCACTTTGCAAGTGCAGTCTGGAAAGCAGCGACAGGAAATTACGAGCACATGACACGCATGGTAGATTGATACGACATAGATTGTAACTGTAGGTCTCACGTAACGATAACTTAGGGTGTATTTGTTATCTGGTGTATTTGTTATCTGCGTGCCCCTAGCCTGGCCCATCCAGACTGAACCTAGTCAGTAAATACAATGGTGGGTTGTTTGATTGTTTATTTCTGTTAGAACAGGTTGTGTGCTGAAACATTATTTGCATGGTTATTAAAGCGTCGTCTAAGCGGTAAGACGCCGCCGGAGTGCAAAACGTCGCCCCCGCCTTAGGCCTAAGACGTCGTTGCTGCCAGAGAGGAAGAGGAGGTGCCTCCTCCCCGACGCTGAGGGGGGAGGCGGCGCGGTCGAAGGGGCGCGAAGGGAGAGGGAGAGCCGGAGAGGGGCGAAGGGGCGAAGGGGCACGGAGGGAGAGGGAGAGACGGAGAGGAAGACGCGAGGGGACCGGAGGAGGCGGCGCAGCCCGGCGCTGAGGGGCGTGGAGGGAGGTGGCGCTGGCGAAGGGCGAGGAGGGAGGCGGCGAAGAAGATGAAGCGCAAGTGCGTGACCTTCATCGAGCAGCCCGGCAGGGGGAAAGACTAGGCGCGGGCAGGCGGGGTAGGACAGGCAGGCGAGGTAGGCCGATCAGCCAGGATCTTCTGTGGCCAGATCTACTGTGGCTTCCAACTGCTGTTGGGATCTTTTGCGACCTTCCGATCTGCTAGTCTGATGCTCTGCACTACCGCCTTAGGCATATGTAAGGCGTCGCCTCACCTCGCCTCACGCCTTACCGCTTAAAAGGTGTGAATGGGGTGGATCGCCTCGCCTTACCGCCTTAATAACCATGATTATTTGGTTGGTTGTATCAGGATAATGGATGCATGACTGGATGCAATGTAAGTTGTTTGATTGGCGTGTGCTCACCTCTTCTAGTCGGTGGAATACCCCTTAGTAGTATGTTTTAATTAGATTAAAAAATGGCTGAGGTTGTCTCATGAAACTCCTGCTCAATGTGTTATAACTAAAAAAGGCTTTCATTTCCAACTGCGTAATTATAAAAGGGTGTTTTAGAACCATGGATTCTGATTGTGGGCAGTGTCCACAATAAGTGTTCACAGACAAAAATGTATATGAAAAACTGAAAACCCCCAAAAGATCACTGATTAGAGACAACCTTACCAACCATTGTCATGATCTTCTATCACTCATTTCAGTTTCCATGTACAGTTTATCAAACTAATTTCATTTACAAACAGAAGACAAAATCCCGACACTCGAGCCTCCACTCGCTGCCCCCACCACGCTGCCTCCACTCGCTGCCCCATCTCCACTCGCTGCCTCCACCACGCCGTCGCCGGGGCCACGAAATCCCCCAAAAATCTCCCGACACTCGAGCTCCTCCAGGCCACCTCCGATTCTCCATTCCACGCCGAGCGCCTCCACCACGTGGCACCGCACGCCTCAGAGACAAGGGCGTTGCGGATGGCGGTGATCCGGCGATCCCAGAGAGGTCGACGCGGGCGCTGGTGGCTCCCCTGGGCGGCGGCGGCGAAGAGGCGAGCATGCGGAGGAAGTCGAGCACCCTCCCCAACTCCGGCCACCTCCTCTCCCACCGCTCCCGCAAGCCCAGCAATCCCGACCCCGAGGAAGAGGCCGCCCTCGCTGGTCGCTGCCTCTGCCGCCATGGCTCGCACGGATTTGGTCCACTAGTCAAGGATGGATTTGGTTGGTGATTGGTGAATGCTCTTTGATTGCGATGATTTGATTGTCTTGTGATTGAATGGATGCAGATTGTAAAATGTTCATACAATGCCAATGTTCAAAGCTTGGTGATGTGCATGCTTCATTGCTCGTCTCATTTGAGACGCCGCCTATTCTGGCTCGCGAGCGTTCACGAGCCGGCTCGAGCCGCTCTCCTGTCTTGTGCTCAAAACGAGTCGAGCCAAGCCTAGCTCGAGCCGGCTCGGCTTGGCTCGTTTCAAGCCCTAACCGCAGAGTAAGACGTAAACTACAATGATCTAATCACACTTCATGATGTACCCAAACAATAAACAAGGAACCTGTCATTGGGCCACTTATAGGTGGACCCCATGGTCAGTCCTCATCAGGGGCGGTCCCAGCAATCGGGCAAGGCTGTACGGCCGCCCGAGGTCCGGCGCCGACGGTCCCTTCCGGCCTTCCCGCTTCCCGGCTTGGTGGCTTGACGCGAGAAAGCACTGCAGTCTGCAGAAGCCCAGAACTCAACTCGTAAACATATGTCCAGGTTCTGATATGGTGTTATACTGCTATTGCAATCAATCCTCCATTCTTCCCTGTGCTCATTAAGTCTCATACTTCAAGATATAGTTTCTTTGCTCATATGGATTCTGCAGTTGTTTTCTTGCTTATTGATTTTCATTTTGAATGTATTCTAGATTTATTCTGAGGGTTTTGCCGGCTGAGGTGGCATGTTATGCGTCACAAGAGGAAATAACAGAAGCAATTAGTCCACTTGTTGAAAAGTAATTCCCAAAAGAATCTCCTTCGGGACTTAAAGTAACTTGCTGTCTTGCTGACCTGATTGATGCATCATTTTTTCATGTAATCCTTTAGTTAGGGGAGGCATGGTCAGGTAAAAGAACATAGGACACAGAAGCAAGACTACTTGCCTGAGAAAGTGAGAATTTTCAAACAGTAACCCGCAGGCTTCAGTGTCTATAAAATATTCTTAGTCTTTTAAGTCTCCCATAATTTATAGCAGTAAGGTCTAATATTTCACCTTGTCGTATTAGTCGTAGAGCTTTTTTCAACTTCAGCAGATGTGGAGTGTTGTTGCTTCAAGATAGATCTAATTAGGTTACACTGGCCTAACCATTTTAGAGTAAACTAGCCACCATTCATAATCATGTGCTAACATCAAATGCTCTGTTCATTTTGAAAAGGGAATGGACGAATGGTGGAGGTAGTGGGTAGGGCAAGAAGGATTGGGGCTTTGGATGAAACAGTTTAGCCCATGGTAGCAAGGTCTAAAGTTGACTTGAGGGATTAATTTACCTTTCTTGGTACTGACTTGTATGGAGAGTTATCTCCAAAAGATCATATCTGCTCTTATTAACCAACAAAAATACCAAATGCAGTATTCAAATTTTATGCTGTGAGAGTGCTATCCTTAGAAAAGTGAGAGTTTAGTCTTCAGTCAATCAGTTTATAAATGTCACTCATCCTTCGTAGATGTGATCCAGGAATGACGTTGAAACCATTTAATGTCATATATTCGTATTGGCGCGATTGCAATATAGTTCGCATATGGGTTCTTTTGTGTTGGGTAATACTCTTTGGAACGTGTTTTCAACTCCATTGAACTCCGCCATACCTTAACTTTAATCCTGGGTCCGCCACTGGTCCTCATCTAAACACAGAGAGAGAGAGAGAGGGAACATAGAACAGAGGATATACAAGGGAGGGCAACCGAGGCACGGCGGTGGGCTCGGCGCCGGCGACAAAGGCGACAGCGGTGGTCGGTGAGGACTAAAATGGAATGTCCAGGGGGAGGCGGTCCCATTGTAGGTGGTGTCGCGACCGAAGGTGGACGATGGCGATCGAGCGACAGTGCGCGACGGCCAAAACCGAGGGAGGAAGAAGCGACGATGGCACTGGAGGGGGAGAGGGGAAGGAGGAGGCGAGCACAAGCACCAGGGAGACAATGGAAGCTCACCGGACCGGTTGGTGGAGGTGGGGAGCAGCCGAGGAAGCCCAGCGGCGTGAGCCCAAGGCGACACGACGGGTTCGTCGTGGCGACAGCGCTACAAGGAGGGGGAGCCTAAGCGGTTGGTGGGGGAAGGAAGAGGGAGGTAAGGCAATGCTCCAGTAGACAGTAAGGCTCATCGGGGAGAGGATGGCGACGGTGAAGGTGGTTTCGGACCAAAGTTGGAGAAGAAAACCGTAGCACAAGCTCCTGTGGACGAAAACCAAAATTGGTTGGGGGTTTCGATTGTGACGGTTGGGAACACGTGACGTGCAAGGGAGTGGGTGGGTGGAGCTCGTTGGATTGACAGGAACAGCGAGGTGGGCGCGGCGCAGTCTAGGCTCAAATTGAGGTGGGTGTGACGGTCGTGGACACGGCGGTCGTGGTGGTGACGCGGGGAGGGGGGTTGTAGTCGTGAGCGAGGGAGAGGAGCGAGTGGTGAGGGGAGCAAGGTGCGCTGCACGTGCAGATGCAATCTCTGCCGCTGGAGTCGAGTGCACCTGCATCCGAGCGGCCTGGCTCGCGAGCGAATCTCAATCCTTGTGTTTCCCTCGGGCCAGGCCCGGAGCAACTTTTGCACGAGCTCAACCAGACCAAATGATGCATGCAGACAACCAAACATCCCAAATCTTACATCTACTCATGCGAGGCAGCCAAGCACACCCTTTGATATTTTACGGAACAATTGCATATCTTACTTTACGATAGAAGTGCTATGTCACCGCAGTTTAATGTTCTACTAGGATGAAATACACGCTTCGTTGTGCCCCGTGTCAGCTCGTTAGGACATCTGGTTTTTTTTGCACTGCGAAAACACGTGTGCGGGATGTGATATAGCAGTGTGATGGTAAGAGTTCCTATATCTTACCACCTGTTTCCGCACAGCGTGATGGTAACAGAACTATTTGTGCTGATCTACTATACATAAATATATTATGTTTCTCTGGAAAAAATTATATGTGATTTAGCAATAACCTTTTAGTTTAGTTAAGATCATGGCATTAACCTAGAAAATCTAACTTATGACTTTGTGTGTTTTCTTCCTTAGTTCACATGCAACCTTCCTTTGCATGAGTGGGCCTTTGAGATTTAATTTGAATTATTCTTCTTGTATGGGCTAGGCCCACATAATTCAACAATCCCCACCGATCTCAAAGTCCCACGAGATTTACCAATTCCAATGTCTTGTTTATATATCGTTGTTTCATGGAGACCGATTAAGGTTGAACATCCATCTAGAACTCAAGCTACACTTACTCACAACTTGAACAATGGACTAAGCCTTGAATTGCAAGTTTGGTGCAAGCAAGCTTCACTTAAAGACTTAAGCGATAATAGGCGCGATAAGCTACCCCTCAGTTGGAGCGTATAAGTCATACTCCTTGGTCTCTTCATGAGCTTAGTAGGAGATTTTCCCAAAATCTTCATAGACTGCGACTAACGATCGGGCTCATATAGGTGTGTTCTTTCAAGAGCGTTTCGCAGATAACGTCTTCGCTTCAAAGCCAATGGAACACATTAAGGCCTTAACCAACTCGCCTTGCGCTTTTGAGAGTATTGCATCTTCACATAGAGAGGTTGAAATTACTCTCCTCCGATTAGCGATGGCTTGTTTTTCCCGGATCTAATTCACGGATCTCCGATCACATAGGTTGGGTTACTACCATAGATAACTCACATGGGTCTCATACCCATCTCCTTCGATGCACTATCTATCACATTTCGTGATAGTCCCTTTGTGAAGGGATGCGCGAGTTTCTAGCCGTTTGGATGTAATCCAAGGTTATAACTCCGGAGTTTCTCAATTTCTACGACGACTTCAATCGTCTCTTGACATGCCTAGACGATTTCATATTATCCTTAGAAGCGTTCACTTTAGCGATAACGGTTTGATTATCACGATTCATGAGGATGGCGCGCGGCTTTTCTACCGTAGGTAGATCCATCAATAGATCCGTGAGCCATTCACGCCTCAACAATAGCGGTGTCTAGTGCCGCAAGTTACGCTTCCATGGTTGACCTGCGTCAAAATGGTCTGCTTGCAAGACCTCCATGAAACAAGCACCACCACCAATCGTGAAAACATATCCACTAGTGGCTTTGATCTCATCAAAGATCGAGATCCATTGGAATCACTATAACCCTCAAAGACCGGGTACCCGGTGTAGTGAAGTCCAAAGTTCGAGGTACCTTCGATAGCGCAACACTCGCTCAAGTGCCTTCCAGTGATCATCTCCGGGTTAGATGTAAACCGGCTCAACTTGCTCACAAAGAAAAGAGATGTCGGCCTTATTGCACTAGCTAGGTACATAAGAGAGCCAATTATCCGAGAGTATTCCGGTGATTCCTAGCAATTTTCTTATTCTTACGAAGTAACACGCTAGGATCATAAGGTGTTGGAGAAGGTTTGCTATCAGAAAAACCAAAACGGCTCAAGACCTTTTCCACATAATGAGATTGCACAAGTGTAATCCCATCCTCACCTCTAACCAATTTAATGTTTAGAATAACATCAGCCACTCCCAGATCTTTCATATCAAAATTTTGAAACAAGAATAATTTGACTTCATTTATCACATTGATGTTTGTCCCAAAAATTAGGATATCATCCACATACAAGAGAGAATAACTCCTCACCCCACCATAGCGATAGTATACACATTTATCGCGCTCATTGATGTGAAGCTCTGCGGATGTCAACGTTCTATCGAACTTTTCATGCCACCGCTAGGAGCTTGTTTTAGACCATACAAAGATTTCATGTTTTAACACCTTGCCTTCTTGACCTTCTACTACAAATCCATCAAGTGCTCCATGTAAATTTCCTCATCCAACTCTCCGATTAAGAAAAGTCATCTTAACGTCCATTTGATGAACAAGAAGACCATGTGAGGCACCAAAGCAAGTAGTACTCGTGATTGTAGTCGGTCCTAGCAACAGTGAGTAAATGTCAAAGAAATCTTCGCCTTCTTTCTCGAGTGTAGCCCTTGGCAACAAGCCGAGCCTTGTACTTTTCAATAGTACCATCGGGCCTAAGCTTTTTTGAACACCCACTTGCATCCTACAGGTTTGCACCCATAAGGTCTATCTGTCAGCTCCCAGGTTGCATTAGTGATAATGGAATCCATTTCACTACGGACAGCCTCCTTCCAGTAGTCTGCATCAGAAGATGCATATGCTTCTAAAATAGACTTGGGAGTGTCGTCCACAAGGTACACAGTGAAATCATCACCAAAGGATTTGGTTATCCTTTGTCTCTTGCTCCTTCTAGGAGCTCCACTGTCATCCTCCTCATTGACAAGTTCATGTGTATGTTCAAAAGGTTCAGGTGGTGTGATTGAACTGGGAATTATTTGAAGGGTTGGCTAGTAGTGTTATGTGTATCCTTCATTGGAAAGATATTCTCAAAGAACGTTGCATCTCGAGACTCCATAATTGTACCAACATGCATGTCAGGTACCTCAGTTTTAACTATCAAAAATCTATAGGCAATACTATGATTAGCATATCCTAGAAAGACACAATCCATCTTAGGTCCAAGCTTGCGTTTTCTTAGTTATTGGCACATTGACTTTCGCAAGCACCCCATGCATAAATAAGAAAGTGATGGTTTTCTCCCAATCCATACCTCGTATGGTGTTTTGTCCTTATTTTCTTAGGAACTCTATTCAATACATGATTAGACGTTAGCAAAGCCTCCCCCACCATGCCTTAGGTAAACCCGCGGTGTCTAACATGGCATTCACTGTCGATCAAAGTGCGGTTTTCCTTTCGGCAACCCCATTTGACTCTGGGAATAAGGAGGCGTCCTCTCATGTATAATACCATATTCCTCACAAAATAAGTCAAATTCGTCTCGAGAAATACTCTCACCACGATCTGACCTAAGTCTTTTATCTTTCTCATTTAACTGGTTTTCAACTTACGCTTTATAGATTCTAAAATAGTCTAAAGCCTCGTCTTTCGTTTTCAATAAATACACATAATGTAACCTAGTTGCATCATCAATCAATGTCATGAAATATCGCTTTCCACCCTTCGTTAACATGCCATTCATCTCGAGAAAGATCGAATGCGGGAGTTCTAGTGGTGCCAAATTTCTCTCCTCAGCGACCTTGTGAGGCTTACGAGGTTGCTTTGATTGCATACGCCTATGGCATTTAGAACCTTTGGTGATGGAAACGCTTGGAATTAAATTCATACCGAAAGCCGAGACATTAAACCAAAATTAATATGACATAAACGTGAGTGCCAAACGTTAGCCTCATCATCCACACCGCCACAAATATGGTTCACGCTTTATTGCGAAATCGAAAGGGAAAGCGGAACAAGCCTCGCGCTCATAGCCTTTACCAATAAAATGTCCATATTTAGACACGACTACTTTATTAGACTCAAATACCAACTTAAGCCCGTCTCTACATAAACGGAGCCACTAACGAGATTCTTGTCTATAGAAGGGACATGCGCACGTTCTTGTTTGCCGACGATCTTTCCAGTAAACTTGGATCTACAGTGCCAACACCATGAACGAAGCATGTGACCCATTCCCCATTAGGACGGAGGAATCGGGCGATAAGAGGAAAACAACGAAATATCGGCACACACATGTACATTAGCTCCTGTATCAATCCACCAATTGGTAGATTGACTAAGCGAAAGAACGAGAGGTAAATTACCATACCCAATCCCATCTCGGCCTTACCAATGGTCACGTTGATGGACTTAGAAGTCCATCCGCAGTGCCTTCTTTCCTTTGCGTTGTGGGCGGTTCTTGGCCATGTGACCAAAGCTCACCACACACAAAGCAAGTTCTATCATCCCGATTGTTGTTCTTCTTCTTCTTGAAGTTGGTTGTCATTGGACTTTGACAAATTTCCCTTTGTTCTTGCTTGAGGATTTGCACCACATTGGCACTAGATCGCCCTCCATCACCCTTAGACACGGCGTCCTTTTCCCGAGCTTTCTCCTCAATTTCAAGAGATCCAATCGGACTCTCAACAGAGTGCTCTTGTCTCTTGTGTTTGAGTCTTTGTTCCAAATTCCTCCATGAAGAAGGTAATTTCGCAATAATACATCCGACCACAAACTTGTCGGGTAAGGCACACTTCAGAGTTCGAGTTCTTTGCCAATGGGTGTATCTCATGAGCTCCGATCTACCACATGAACGGTTATTAACCATCTTGTAGTCATGAAATTGCTCCATGACATACATGTCATTCTTGGCATCGATAGCCGTATTTGGAATTCAGTGCATCCATAACTCCTTTGCATCTCTGTCATGTGCATATACACCGCACGAACGATCAAGAAGAACACTAAGAATGCATCCAACAAAGAGAGTAGTGGCGAGTCTCAATTCTTTTTGCTTTTCAAAGATCAAGAATACCTTCAGCTTGCCATTACTAACCTGAATACATTCATAGCGAGAAGCCACGAGTGACCACGACCGCCATCTCTTAAAGTGCACACCGAGAACTTCTCCTACTCGGTCTTGTCGGCAAATCGACCATAGTAAGACCACGATTGCCTAAAATAAGGTTTTGGATTGTTAAATATATAAGGAAAACAGGGTAATGTTGAACTCCAATGTCCACACGGAGATGACCCATGCAGCAGATTATGAAGCATGCTTAGTTTCTGCAGTACTGTAACAGAAAAGTGCGGAAAGTACACCAGAGCATGAATTTACCTGGCGAGAATGACCGTTTCTTGCAAATTTCCTAATGAGAGTTACCAAAATCCTTGGTGGAAAAAAACACTACCGAGGCTTCATCTCGGAGAATGTTCAGTACATTAGGCGATAGCTTGGGGAGGAACCTATATATCTGCACAATACGAATAAAATCAGGAGATCGATATTTTCAAGAGAGCATGCGCTTCTAGTTATGGGCAACAGATATGTTCAGATCATATTATGTCCATTTGATGAATCAATTGTGAATAGCAGTTTCATGAGAGTGTATTTTTCCATTGAGGTGATAACTAAGAACACAGAACAATCTTAAGTTATTGTAAAGATCCTAGAATAGCACTCGGAAAGATAAGCGAGAACTGAAAATAACACATAATAAATGACAATAGCATGTGATCAGAAGATGAGACACGATCGAAAGCAATAACGAATTAAATCCAAAATAAAAAGAACAGATTAAATGATTCTCTGTTCCTAGAGAAAACCTGAATGTCTCTGATCAGCAGTAATGTTGCAAGGGACCTCGAATCAGGTTGGATTGGTCAATCTTCCACAGATCTATCTGCCAAAATAAAGATCTGCATTTTGCTTTTAAGCATCAGTCAGATGAAACAAACAATCAATTGTATTGATAGGAAACTGAAACATTACATATTTTCTCCAGGAATCACAATCTTATTTTGCAGAACCTACAGGATCAAAGGATTCTAAAGGGAGGCTCTCCAAGAGACGGCGAATAACAGTATTTTCTTCACGATGAACCAAAGTAATATTTTCCACCAAAGTAATTGGATACAAAGGGATAAAGAAATTAAGCCCCAAATTGGCAGAGAATGAGAGAAATAAAGAGAGGGGAAGAGAGAACAACTCACCGGAGGTCTGAAAGGATCACCGGACCATGGTCGGCCTGTAGCATGTGTGGTCGGTCAGGCGTCTTCACTGAGTGCCGCACGAGATGTAGTCCTCAACGGTGGAAGGCAGAGAAAGGAGATGATACATGGAGGCATGGAGCTCAGCACACAAACGCGTAAGAAAGGGCAGGTAGCAATAATGGAGAGAAAACCGTACCAGGTTGAGCAAGCTACCCCATCAAAAAAGGGCAAATCGGGGAGGCGAAGAGCAAACCGTGCAAGACCAGAGCGACGCATTGGGAAGGATAGGGAGAAGACCAGGCCGAGGACGGCGCGCTGCTCGCCCAATCCCTTTTCCCTGCAGGCGCCGCTATCACTCACCGCTGCAACCCCAGCGTCGCCATCCCCTTACCCTCCATCACCGGCCACCGCAGCCCTTGTCGAGGGGACGGATGGCTCGTCGACGACCCGACCGACGATGGCGCAAAAGTGGACCGGGCGAGGGCGAGGGAGGAAGTGCAGGAGGCGGCTGCGAGAGCAGTCCATCGGTTGCGCCGGCGAGGAGGAGAGCGGAGACAGAGAGGAGGACGGGACTCGGGAGAGGAAGAAGAGAACGATGTGGGGGCGTAGGGAGTGGACCGGGCGAGGACGAGGGCGAGGGATGAAGCGCAGGAGGCGGCCGCGAGGAGGGGGTGGAGACGGAGAGGAGATCGGGAGAGGAAGAAGAGAGCGATGTGTGGACGTAGGGCTCGAGGCAGCTTAGGTTCCGGTGAGGCGGCTGTGGTCGCGCTCGTACAATCCTAGGGTTGCGAAGCACCGAAGCAGGAGGCCCAGTAACCGGCCCAAGCAGAGTGGCGACCGGGCATGGAGTGGAGTGGAGCCTCGACCGGGTGACGCGGCCGAAGAACTGGTCAACCGGGACAAGCCATCGCGCAACGGCGACGACGCTAACAGGGCCAGGTGGCGGGCTGCGACTAGAGGACTAAGCGGGGCTCTCCTTGTCGCGTCATTCCAGGCGTTTTAGGCATCTCAATAGTTAGAGATAATCTTATATTTAATATATACTACATTATCTTTAAAGATAACATATCCAATAGATAGTCTCTAACACTCTCTAATATTTATCTTTTATCATTTTTTTTGAAACGGGTTTACATGTATCATGTCTTGTTTTGCGTACACGACAGTCTCTTCAAAAAGATGCGATATATGCTCTCTCTCCTCCACGTAGGATTTTATTAATATAGTATAGCTAAGATATGGCAATAAATACACTATTAAAGATACCCTTAGTAGAAAGGAAGATTTGGTGTCTCGGCGTGACGGATTCACATTCTCTACCTATAGGATAGGAGCATACCAATTTACCATTGCATTTGATCTTGTGCATTCATCCTATGATCCAATGGATGGGAGAGAGGTAATAGCAAAAAACTGTAGCTCCATGTCATTATTGTAGAAATGACAAAGGATGCATTTCCCTTTGCATTATAAAGGCGCAGTGATACAATGAATTGCATCACAGATGAGCAAGTAAGCCACAGATCATCACCAGACTTCTATAGCTAATTTATTAGCCACTGCCGCGAAGTATTTCCTCTGTTTCGTTATATTTGTCTATAATCTAGAAGTATAGTGTAACAACTCCGAAAATGGGACCGCTAAAATCTTTACAACTGTCCAGGATGTACAATTGTAAAGTCGTGGCTTCACAAGCAGCTTACGTTTACAAGAAGAGACAAGCTTTTATTACAACAGTTAGGGATTAACAGCCAGTTTGAAAACAGAAGCGAGCATCTAAGCCCAAATGTAATATATTACAACACAAAAGTGTACAGAAACTATAGGCAAGCTTGGGTGCAGAAGAGACCCTAATGCCAATAATCGTCATCGTCAAGTGGTTCCTCCTGATCGCAATGATCACCTGTTTCCTCCCAAAATTCTTTTGTTGGTGTTTAGCAAGAATTAGTACAACCACCGTACCCATCAAGTTGCAGTGGGAATTCTATTTAACTATATGCTAGGATTATCAAAGGAATGGTATAGTTTACCATAACATGTGTATGTGGAATGCAGGAGTTGAATCTAAAAGCAATATAATACTTCAAAAACAGTAAAACAATAATATGTATAACAACAAGGGTTTACAACATTTGTAATTACCAAATTAACATCTATAAAATTCTACTTATGCCTTGTATATTGGAGTCACCTATGAACACAACTTCATTAACCGAAAGCACGGTGTATTCGAATACCATTTGTTTAAACTCTGCATAGTTGCCCAACTTTACCTACAAGATATCTTATTCTCATACTGTCAAGCTATATATACGCAACCAGTTAACGTGCAACTGAGTTGAGATAACGATGTCATTTCCACTGCTCAACCTTTTTAGCATCTACCCGTAGGTTCAAGGTCCATATAGCCTCGGGAGACCACCGGCCAATAGTGGAATTCGCACTCCGATGCTGACGGATCCATATCATTGTGTAGTTCAGCGAGTGTCCTAACATGCCCACTCCTAACTCACCCCATTCTACGGCTGCTCTATCATACAAGAGTAGTTGACAGCCTGTAGATATTCAATTGGGAGAGCAATCTTCTAAGCCAAGTTGGATATAGCACGCCTATGGTTGAACGAGATCTGTGTCTGTTACTCAACATAAGGTTTTTGTCCTTACTTGACATCCAGTGAGGCAATGGACAATTTACCAACTCGTGGCTGTCCATCTCCAAATTCCACCGATGTTTCATTTTTTTTATCAAGTATGTTGGGTTGTCCATCCTTCTAATCTCAACCCTCAACTATCCACCAAAAACCTATTGGCGTAAAGCCAACCTTCCTTATCGGTATTTTAGAAAAAGCTTTGAGTGATGTTGTGGAACATTTGCTATTATTTTATGTGGGCTAAACTTGTCAAGGTGAATATGGGTTACAAGAATGGGTGGGTTGGTATGTGGGGTGAAGGGTTTTATCTATTCAATATGGCATTCCAAGATATTATTTCTTTATTGAAATACTTGGCTAAAATATACGAATGAAAGTATTAGCATAAATTATATGAAGTATAGGTTCAATATGTTCAAGGTATGCAACATGCCTCCTGGCTTGAATTCCTCGAAAAGTCCTACAATTCCTGGGTCTTGTCCGGTGCTGTCCTGAGTTGGCTCGCTGAGGTCTCAGCCTAGCGAAAGACAAAAATACCCCAAAAATAGCCGGTTCAATAAGGAATGAGCCAGAAAATGAATTCAAGTACAACAAAAATATAAAAGAAATAAAAAGAAAGGGAAAAAGGTAGAGTGGATTTGATGGGAGATTGATATCGCTGCACTGACTTTAGGATGAGTTTTCTGGTTTCAAAATGGTTGGAAAGCACATAAAACGTCAACTTAGGGTTTTGGTGAATAGTGATAATTCTATTGTTCATGTATGAAAATAGACGATGAACAGTAAATGAATCACTATTTTTGGTTAAGGAGCGGTGCTCTGGTTTACTATTTTGGGATACGAACAGTGTATGGGCCAAAATGACCTGAACAATACCGCTACAGTACTAGGTCGAGCCCGTTTGGCTTGTTGCCCCGAAGGCCCAACACGGCCTGGCCTTAAAGGCCTTAAGCGCGCTCGGCCGAAGGCTAGAGCGCCTCTTTGGCTCGCGCGAGCGGAGGAAGGGAGGTGAAAAGCCGGCGGCACTTCAGCGGCGAAGGGGAGTGATGTAGGGAGCGTTAATTAGGTAAGTGCATATCCCTTTGGGTTTTTGTGCAGGCTGGGGGTTTTGGGTAAGGGGTTTGAAGTGGTGACGGCGCACAGCCGTGGCAGGGGATGGAGGCGGCGGCGGTGTGGTGTTGCTCCGACCAAATTGAGGCCGGGGTTGGTGGGGGAAGGTGTCGGGAGGAGGCGGTGCTGATGGCGGGATTGAAAGGGAGAAGGGAGGAGAGGAGCGGAGTGGCGGTTCACCAAGAAGATGCGAAGGCGACGACGATTCTTTGCAACAGGCCGGGCTCGAAGACGAAGGAGGGGCAGAGCTAGGTTGCTAGGGCTTGGTGAGAGAGTGGAGGAGCATCGGCAAGGCTTTTATAACCCAATGGAGACGGTGGGAGTAGGAGCAGAGGGTGGAGCATGCGGCGCGTGGGTGGTGTGTTGTGCGGTCGGGAGGAAAAGGCGCGGGGTGGAGGCATGGCGTGAGTACAACGGCATCATGGTGGCCTGGGCATCCCACTGGTGCAAGACCGGGAGCTGGCGCGGCCAGATGTGGCGAGGCGAGGGTGGCGCGGCGTTGGCAGCTCGGGGCTACCGGCCACATTGAATGTGCGGCGAGGTGGCGCGGCGAGCTAGCGAGGATGGTTGAGGGTGACGGCTCCAGCGGCGATGCGCGGCGGGAGCGACATAGGCGGTGGCGGCTTGGGGAGGAGGCGCCTCCAGTGATGGAAAGCAGACGACCGAGAGAGGAAAACAGATAGAGAAGGGAGGTTGCCAAATTGGGAAAGGGTAAAAATTAAACCAAAAACTTCAAGAAATCTTGAATTTCCAAATTTTGAGTTGTTTCTTATATGTTTCAATATAGTCGTCTATTGCGGGTAGTTATTATAATTTGTTCTCTCTCTACCTCTACTTAAATACTTTGGAAGATATTCAGTGAGTGTGATATGTTATTTAATAGAAATATATATAGCGAAAGGGAGGGAATAGTATTACAGCGAAGGCGCAGAGCAGCAGTTCATGGAGGTCACCAAGGTCGACTTCCGTGGGCTCCACCCTGGCAGGCCGGGGTGGGAGGAAGCCCGGGACGCGGTGACCGCGTCCATGGTGGTGCACGGCTGCGCCTTGGTCGCGCACGACGGGCTCACAACCCCGGAGCTCCGGCAGGCGTAGTTCGAAATCAAGCAGCGGAATGTCTCCAAAGTGGGGCTGTACAGAGTCTGCATCGGGCAGATCCCCGGCCTGGCCTGGGAGAGCGTGCGCCTCCCGGACGTCGCCAACGCCGGCCGCATCCCCGACTTCGCCAACCTCCTGTGGCCGCAAGGCAACCCCACCTTCTGGTGAGGCTACCGATTCTTGATCGCTTCCTGCCATCTGCTATTACCCATTGATTCTGACATGGAGCTTCCCGATGTTGTCAGTCTAGTGACACGATCGGGGAATTTGCCAATAACGTGCTGAAGCTGGAGCAGACGGTGGCGAAGATAGTCCTGGAAGGCCTCGGCGTCCGGAAGAACCACGCCGTCGAGTAGCACTTTGGGCAGCTCGGCTACGGCCTCCGGCTATCGTACTACGGGCCACCGCCGCACACCGAGACCAACGTGTCCCTGCCGGCGCACCGGGACGCCGCCATGACCACCGCGATCGTGCAGCACGAAGTCGAAGGCCTGGATGTTCGCCGTGCCTCCTGAGCCGGACACCTTCACCATCGTCGCCGGCGAGCTACTTACTGTAAAGCCCACATCCTTCCCGCGTTTCTCGGCAACATGCTAACAAGCTCAGAAACGACACCAGATTCCAGCATTCTAACGCGGCGGTGACTTTTGCTGAAGGTGGGTTACCAACGGACGGGTGCCGGCCTGCCTCCATCGTGTCAGGACACCGAGCAACCGCGAGCGCTTCTCGGCGCTGCATGCCCATGGAAGGCAGCGTGGTGCGCGCGATGGACGAGCTCGTCGACGAAGACCACCTGACCCTCTGGTGTTCAATCCCTGCGACCCTTACGAGCACGTCAGGGCTCAAATCCAGCGACGCACTGAAGGCTTCTGCGGAGCAAGGAAAGATGAACCCCTCGTGGGCTCGTGGCATGATCACATATAAGCGGATTGGTCCTTTGTCAATTCAAGTCGTTCCTATTGAAGAATTCAACTAGTGATGACCTTTTCCACAATAGTCATGTGTGTCAGTGTGTGCAGTTTGAAAATTTTATTGATGTGACAATGTGGGGAGCAGTCTTCCAAGAAGTGAAGAAAACAAGGGTAAATTACACAAATTTAATGTTTTCAGCATGTTTTTGATGCAGCTGTTTTGGTCATTTTGAACGTGCAACCATGAAATCAGCAACATAAACATGTGATGAGCACAGTAAATTGGTACAACATCGATTGATTACAATTGTGGGACTCATATACAGATACAATAAGCATGCCTCATCAACGTAGTAGTAACATGTAGTAATTGACTACTGTGTGTCTGTGTGTAGAATACTAATCACTACTCTTACATAAGAGAGAACAAAAACACATGGGATCCGAACCATCCTGGGGCAAGGTCCCATTTGCGGATAGGGTATCATATACTCTCGAGTGAAATAAGTGAATCAAGGTGTCTTGCTCATCAGGAATTTCAGACTTGCAGTGGAGATCTCAGTAAGGGCAATTTTCGTTGAAACAACAATTTCCGGTTGCATAACTGTCAGATATTTCACTTGAGGAAAGTGCAACCCAAGAACAAGAAAACATAAGCAACCAGCGAAGTAAGGAGCTCAAGGGACCAAGTAGGCGGGACGACCAATGCCGGGATCACTGGGACAAGCAGAGAACCTACGATCCAGCCAGCCACAAAGACTCCAAGCCTGGAAGAACAAAGGAGTAAACAACCTGCACATGACTAATTAACTGCTAAGATATACTATGGAGTGCTCACTAACCCTGTGGTAGACGCCCTGACGAGGTTTTTCATCTTGTCATTGAGGAAGTATATGCATGAGGTGAGTGACAATGCAAGCTGCAAAAGCAAACCGTCAATGGCCTATGCTCAAATTTTGTTACAACTGAAAAGATATATCATTACTGTAGTAGGCTTCATCTTCGATGTGAATTCTATTTGACAATTCCAATTCTCAAACCAAAAAGGGAAAAAATCTTTGGGCCACTGTGAGTACCTGATTTTTATATAAAAAAATTTAGCCACAATGTTAGAGCTAGTCTCTAGAAAATCATCTAAAGTATAAACCCCTACCTCCCTTCATGGGAGTCAAACTAATGACCTCTTATATGAACAGGTAGTATTAGTTCTAACAAGTTCAATACTTCAGACTAGATAGTTAAAAGGGTTGGAATGAATCCAAGCATACCTGGAAGGTAGGCCCAGTCTCAGCAGAAGTCGCAATGCTCCACCCAGCAATGAAACCAAAAAGAGCAAATCTTCTTGAAATAACATCCATTGATGGCGCCTCAAAGTATCCAAGCAGTGCCTTAATCCATGATGGGGATTCTTCGACTTGCTTTTTTAGCTTGCTTTTTAGATTGATTTTGGATTTCTTACGATGTGAATAGCTTTTCATTATTATCTTATCATAAGCACCTTCAATGGCCTCTTTACTTTCTTCATACCCAGCATATTGTTGAAGAAGGAAATTTCTTGCACTCCTGATCTCTTCTTCAGATGCATCATAATCAACACCCAGAAGCTTGTAGGGATCCCATGTTTGGTGTCTTGGGAATATTGGAACATGCTCTACAGAGTACAGATACACATAAAATTAGCTCAACTGCTAAAGATGGTACCGAAACAACCACCAGTACAACCAAACAAAACTGAAAAGTGAATCTCCTAAATTCTAAAGAAACAAAAATAACACGTAACCGACATAAGAACTGCAAGGAAAAAACCATGGAAAATTTAACTATTCACCAATAGAGCAGATTCTATAAGTCCTGTGTTGGGGTTCATTCATCACAAGTTAGGCTAAACTTTGCTAATTCAGTCTCCACCACTGCCAAACGGCAAACAAGGGGCTTCAATTGCAAATTTTGGAATTCACCAGTGAAAGTGAGAAAACAGCCAAACATCACTCAACAAATGTTTCTTTTCAGCTAAATAAATGACAATGGCCATTTGATTTCTTTTGTCAACTAATTGTGGTTCACAATAAGAAAAAGCATCTTGTGAAGATGAAACAGGATTTACAACTCTAAGTTATCAAACTGTGGCTATAGAAACAACTATATGTCCTAAAGAATGCCAACAAAATTATAGGAATTTATCCAGAACTTTGCACTACCAAAAACAACTAATTTCAAGTCTCACAATATGAAGAGTGGGTTTTGTACCTAGAATCCACCTGGCTTGATCTAAGCAGAACAAGGAAGCTAGGGGAAAATAACTGTGATCAACCAGTTAACACCAGTTCCCATATTCATAGCAAGGACTAGGTTATGTAAACTGGGCTAGGATATGGGTGATTTATGCCAATCCGGCCAGGCTAAATTTGTTGATTTCACGGGACACACTGTTCTACAAGATTTTTTTATCATAAAAAATGACAGAAAAGGTGACGAGAAGACTCTCCAGGTCTTTTTTCGTAAACAAGCAAAATCAGCTGATTCCTGGCAATTTGATTCTCGGTGTGAAGGTCAAGAACAAACACTGAACATCAATAACAGCACCACTGCAATTTCTAGGTCCAGGTCCAGAATAGCTCTGGAAATACTGTTTAAAGCAAACATGGCAGCAAGCTCATATTGCATCACACCTGGTACTCCTGCTAATTGTGGCCACCTGCCTTCCAGCTGAAAGTACTGTATGTGGATACTATACAACATTTACGTTGAAGACTAGAACTTCCCCCTTAGTTTCCACCATTCACACAATCACAAGTTTCCTTCCTTTGTGATCACATTGAATTGGTTTTTTTTTTTCCATCCACGATAGCTAGGCAGTATCAAATCAACCCATATTATTCCTCGACTCATAGCTTATTTGCATAGCCAAACCAAAAGCCACCTAAAATTATTGCCCTTGCCGTAAATTAAGCAAAGCTGCAAAGCTACCATATTTAGCTTCCAAAGTCAGCAAGGTATCAGACTATCAGGGGCCAGCCAGGGCAATACAAAGTTACACAAACCAACTACATCACTAACTGGAGCTAGGGCTACTCCGCTCTTACCGCCACCGTAGCCGCCGGCGCCGACGGAGAGGCTCGCGGAGCACCGGGCGCGCCGCAGCCGCGGGAGGGACGCGCCTCCCCGTCCCGCCGCCACACCATCTTCCGCCCCGCCGCTGCGAAAATTCACCAAATCCACACGGTCCGATTAGCGCAGGCAAGGTGGAAGTGAAGAAGAAATGGGGGAGGAGCGGGATTGAAGCATGGGAATCGCGCGTACGCGTGGCAGGGCCTCGGGGGCCGCCGGAGCGGGCGGGTGAGGAAGGCTGCCTGGCCGAAGGCGATGGCCGCCTGCATCTCCGGCGCCTGCGTCGAGGTGGCGGTCGGAGGTGGGAAGGTAAGGCGAGCTCGCAGTCCGGACTCCGGAGAGAGAACGAGAGAGGTGTAGAGAGGGGGAGATTGCATAGATGAAGACGGAGGCGGCGAGGTTGGTGGTGCCTTGGTGGGTGTGCGTCAGTCCTGAGTCTTGACGCGTTTGTGGGCTTTGATGGGCCGGGTTAGCCTTAACTTGTGGCCTGTGTCGGCTTGTGTGCACAGCAATTTAAGCAGCGACTAGGGCTGGAAACGAGCTCGGCTTGACTCGGCTCGTTCAGGCTCATTTTCAAAGCAGGTTCGACTCAGTTCGAAAAAAAAGTTCGAGCCGGCTCGAAAAGCTCGCTGAAGCCAGTGAGCCTCCTAAGTCCAGAAACAATAATCCAATCATCATAAAACAATAAAACAAAGTCAGAAACAAAATCAACAGGGGTTCATTGTCAGTTGCTTAAAGTGAGCTTAACACCAACAAAGAATCTATTTAAGTGGCCAAGTTTCGGTTGTTCATTAACAAGCTATCAATTCTTCATGTCAAGTTCATCGCCAATGTTTCCTTTACTAGCAATAATGCTCATCTGGTTTCTGAAGAAACCTTCGAATATACACTCATCACACTAATTAAACAGAACTATATGAGTATGACATGACGAAGTGGGTGGAGCTGGGTGAGGAGGAGGCGGTGGGTGGAGATGGGGGAGGGGGTAGGGGAGGCGGCGGGTGGTGGAGGGGGAGGCAGCGAGTGGACTCTTGAAGCATGTTCGACCGGTGGTCTATGGATAAGGCAAGAGAAGAGATTGAGAGTGGAGGAGGGATGGAAGAAGAAATGGAATGTGGAAGAACTAATAGAGGGAGACAACGAAATGGAATGGGGAAGAACCAGAAGTCAAGGACTCGAGAGAAATAACAGAGAGAGACAACGAACCAAGCGAGCCGCTCGCGAGCGGCTCGAGCTTGGCTTGAAAAAATTACGAGCCAAAAGCAAGGTCTAGCTTGACTTGAACAATTGCGAGCTCGAGCCGAGTCGAGCTGAGCTTGATTCGAGCCGAGCTGGCTCGTGAGCCTCAAGCTATTTTTCCAGCCCTAAACCTGACCGGCTCGAGCTTGGCTTGAAAAAATTACGAGCCAGAAGCAAGGTCTAGCTTGACTTGAACAATTGCGAGCTCGAGCCGAGCTGGCTCGTGAGCCTCAAGCTATTTTTCCAGCCCTAAACCTGACCGATTGCTAGTGGGAGGGAGCGAGGGTGGTCGCCCCTCCGACCTGGGTTATCAGGGAACTAAGGATTCGGAATATCTGCATTAGGTTCATTCTTTGAACAGTGTTTGTGGTAGAGCAAGCGTTGTTTATTGCAGTGGAGATCTTCCTAATACAGATGCACCGTAAGTCCTCTGCATTGACTCTTTCGATACAAAGGATCTTGATCCTTGAACTCAACACTTCCTGTATGAAATAGGAGTACAACACACGCATGTATGGCCCTGTTTGGTACAGCTTCTACTCCTAGCTTCTCCGTTGATTCTTGTGGAGTCGTACCAAACACCCTGATTCTCACAAGCACTCGATTCTGATTCTCGCGTGGAGCAGTCTCAAAAATACACTAGCGAGGAGAAGCAGCCTTTCCTTGGATTCTCCTGAGAATCCAACTTGATAGAGCAAAAATACCCATTGAAGTTCTAATTATTTACCCGCTCATTGCCATCCGATTACCCCCCTCTCCCCCCACCCCCAAACCTCCCATCGTCGATTCGTTTCTTTGTTCTTTCTCCTCACGAGCGACGCGAGCAGGCTGCCTCCTCCCGCATCAGTGTCGGCCTCAGCCTCGAGCGCGCCGCCTCCGTCCGCCACCTCCTCCCCGCCGGTCCTCCACTGCGCCGCCGCCAGATCCGGGTGCACCGCCTAGAGAAGACAACCGCGACCCCGGAAACCCTAGAGACCGCTGCCGTTCCCCACCTTCTTCGCCGCCGCCGTTCCCGAGCACCCCCGGTCGCCTGCTGTGAAGGTATAGCTCTAGATCCGGTCATCCCCCTTGCCCTTCCTACTCCTCCCTTTGTCTTCTTGTACGTCGGTCGTCCCCCTTGCCCTCCCTACTCCTCCCTTCATCTTCTTGTTCGTCGGTCGTCCCCCTTGCCCTCCTACGTTTGTTTCCTTCGAATGTGGTGTATGTGTAATCCCTTGCAATTACCTCAGTAAATTGTTTGCTTTGGTTTGCACATTCAATGAATGTTTTGTTACAGCTCCACACAGCTTCCTGATGCGCAATCTTTTTCGTATTAATGAGTGTATGTTTGCATGGTGATGCTGTGAACTCCTGTCCATTGTGACTTGTTTCAAATAATAATCGACATGATAGAAATTGTCTCGGTAGTGTTTTGTAATGTCAGTATTGAAATTCAGATTGTGTTCCCTGATATTAATTAGTCAATTTCCAGTCTGTATGGTTCCTGTGAAGTGAAATTGTCTCGTGCTTGTTGTGTTCCCTGTTATTCTATTAGTCCCTTTGGGTTCCTGTGAAATTGCCAGTTTGTATGGTTACAGACTGTATGGTTACTGTGAAATGCTGATGAAATTGCCAGTCTGTATGGTTCCTATGAAATTGTCAGTCTATTTATGATCCTGTGAATCTTGGTCAGTATTGCAGAGAGTAATCTCTAACTGTTAGTCATCTTGAGATCATTCATGTATCCTTTGATAGACTGTCATCTTGAGATCATTCATTCATGTATTGATTGCCTAGAGAGCTCAAGATTAGAAACTTTTGTTATAATCTTTTAATGAGGAGTATAGACTGGAGTAATGGAGAGTTGTCACTAGCTGTGCATATATTCTGAAAATTGATGTGCCCTTCATCTGCTGATGCTGAGGTAATGTTAGATCATGAGCTGCTTGATCTGCTGATACTCTGATCCATGTTTGTGCTATTTATGCTGTGTGTAGTTTATGCTCAGAGGTGTCCCATGCTGGATAGGGTTCCATGCTAGTGTTAGGCTAATCTGGCAATGCCAATGGAGATGTCAGTGACCTCAAATGCTAGTGTTGGGCTAATCTGGCATATGACCTCAAGTGATTCTGTGATTGGATATGTGTTTGAAATCTGTAATGTCACTTTTGAAATCAGAATGTCGTTTTGAAATCAGAATGTCACTTTGAAATCAGAATGTCATTTTCAAATCTGTAATGTCACTTTTGAAATCTGTAATGTCAGTTTTCAAATCTGTAATGTCACTTTTGAAATCTGTAATGTCACTTTTGAAATCTGTAATGTCAGTTTTGAATTCTGTAATGTCAGTTTTGAATTCTGTTAGCATGTGACCTCACTAGTTCTTTGTAATGTCAGTTTTGAAATCTCAAATGTCAGTTTTGAAATCTGTTAGCATGTGACCTCACTAGTTCTTTGTAATGTCAGTTTTGAAATTTGTTATTCATGTTTGGTCAGTGTAGAAGTGCATAAATATTTCACATGTGCATATGTTCTTGTCCAAATGACTAGTTAAAAGAAGTAACATAAATCTGATTAGATTTTTAATTTTTTGGTGGCACGAAACAATACTCAGAATTTCCTTTGCTGTTTTCAAACCGTAACCATTTGATTCAATACACATTGCATATTGGACCCATAAGAGCATACCTGATCATAGCCTTCTTGTTGATGTCAATTTGATAAACAAAATTAATGGGCCAAATATGCAGATAGCTGATAACGCTGAGTGGAACGACGAGAACACTAGGATAGTGTGTGAATTGTTCGTTGAACAAGTAGAGGCAGGCAATCGCCCGAGTACCCATTTGAACAATCCAGGGTATACTCTTGTGATACAAAAATTTGCAGAGAAGACTGGTCACAGACACAAAAGTTGCAATTAAAGAACAAATGGGATAAATTAAAGAACGATTACAATATTTGGAGGAAATTGAGAACAAAGGAGACAGGCTTAGGTTGAGACTATGAAAAGAATACAATAAAAGCCACCGCCGAACGGTGGAAGAAATTTAAAAAAAGTATGTTATTACTCATTACCTATTTTTAAATGCACTAATGTACACAACTAGTTCTATTATTAGTGAAGGTTTAACGTGTAACACTTGGCATTGACATAAATATAAAGGATGTTCCAAGTTTGAGAAGGCTGGACTTCAAAATGAGGAGTTGTTGTCCAAGATGTTTGACGACATTCGCAACACCGGTAAAGACCATTGGTCTCCTGCAATGGGAACATTGCCTCAAAGCCCAGTGTGTGCCCCGATAGCTATTGATATTGAAGAACTTGAAGATGAGTGTGATGACAAATATAACAGTGATTGCGAAGATGAATCACCAATTGGTAGGAAAGGAAAGAGAGCTTGCGGCCCTGGCAATGATAAGGGGAAGAAACCGAAGAGTGGTTCTGTGGTCATGCAAGATCAACTGAGAAGAATTCTTGAGTTGAATGAGAAGTCCCATGCATCTTTTGAAGCATTTGCGAAAAAAAAGAGGAAAACTCGGTGTGTAGCATCAATGATGTAATGGAATCGGTTAAAGAGTGTGGTGCTATTAATGGGAGTAATGAGCACTTCATTGCATCTGAAATTTTCGTAAAGAAGGAGCAAAGGGAAATGTTTATGACCTTGTGCAATAGTGAAGAACGATTTGCATGGCTCAAAAGGAAGTACGATGCCAAGTATGGCAAATAGAAAATTTATTGTAACGTTAGGATGATTCTGGAGACATTACTACAAGTAGTTTATCTTGTGTTCGCCTTTATTATTCTTTATTTCTATATTAGTTGTAAGACCTTTTTTGGATTATAAGATATTTTCACTAGTTTTAAACTGTTATTTGGACCCAATGCGTGCTCATGTATTTTTAAATTGCCATTTATGTTGTTGTGTTTTTGTATGTTCATGTACAGATATTGTCTTCCGAAAGCGATAGTGAAGGGAGTAATTTATCAGATGAGGAACATGAGTGTGACGTACAGATGATGCGTCTGTGGCAAGACATGTCAAGTCACCTCATTGCATCGCAATTATCATGGATAATTATCACTCAACTTACTTGGACAAGAATGAGCCTAGGACTTCTCGGCTTAGTGGAATGGGTTGGGTGAAAGAAACTTTGACCACTCCGGGAGAAAGCTACCACATGTTTCGTATGAATGCTACGATTTTTCACAGTCTACATGACCTTTTGGTGAGTACATATGATTTGAAATCAACTACACATACAAGTTCAATTGAAGCACTAGCTCTTTTCCTATACATATGTGGTGGCTATGAATCTAACCGACGAGCGCAGAATCGGTTCAAGCATTCTGGTGAGACAATTAGCAGGAAGTTTGATGAGGTTTTGCAATGTGTGGTAAGAATGTCTAAAGATTTTGTGAGGCCAAAGGATCCAAACTTCTCTACGGTTCACAGTAGAATAAGAAATGATCGAAGGATGTGGCCACATTTCAAAGACTGTATTGGAGCTATCGATGGTACACATATTCTTACAACTGTTGTTCCAGAAGATCTAATTAGATATATTGGTAGATCAGGAAGTGCAACACAGAATGTCATGGCGGTATGTGATTTTGACATGCGCTTCACATACACATCTATTGGACAACCAGGATCTATGCACGATACTAGTGTGCTTTATCATGCATTGGATGTAGACCGAGAAGTCTTTCCACATCCTCCACAGGGTAATTTTCTTTGCTTCGTATCATTTACAAAAAATTTTACTTGTAATGTTCATGCATTGGATGTTGATATACATGCATTTCCGTCTTATGTTGCAGGAAAATATTATCTTGTAGATGTCGGTTATCCGAACAGGCCTGGGTACTTAGCGCCATACAAAGGCCAAAGGTATCATGTTCCAGAATTTCGGAGAGGTGTTGCTCCTAGTGGTGAGAAAGAGAAATTCAACCATTTGCACTCGAGTGTTCGCAACGTAATTGAGAGGTCATTTGGTGTATGGAAGATGAAATAGAGAATTCTTCTTAAGATGCCGAGCTTTCCTATGTCCAAGCAAAAGATGATTGTTGCAGCAACCATGGGAATCCACAACTTCATACGTGAACATGCTTCGCCGGACATGCATTTCCGTAGGTTCGATCGGGATCCTAATTTTGTGCCCACAATACCATCAAGATACGCCAAATATGTCATTTCTCAGGATGCATCGGATGCGTCAACGTCGCAAACTAGTGCTACATCCATGGATAGTTTCCGTGATGACCTTGCAAGTGCAATTGCTCATTCAGGATGATGGACACACTACTTGCGAATTTTTGTGGTCTTTTGTTATGACTCATTTATCATGATATTACTTGTACGTAGTATCATTTAATAATCATTTGAACACTTTTACGATATGAATGCGATATCTCTACCTTCATCTATCACAACGACAACAGTACAAAATTTGCTTATACACAGTTGTAATCCATTATGAAGTGTAAATGCAATATAACCTGGCATTGCGTAAAGATACAACGTATATACATTCACATGGCCTAAACAAATTTAAGGAAAAAAATCCTGTAATTTATGTACAAATACATAGGAGAAAGACGCAAATACAATTGAATTATTACAACCAGGGGTAACATAGTCTATTTGGCTCTAATCCCCCTCATATGGTTTTGGGAGTCAACCTACCAGCCAAACGCTTTTAACAGACAGCTCCAGATTCTCAGAGAAGTGGATTCTCAGAGAATCAGAAGCAGAATCTGAAAAATGAGAATCCGAAGCTCTACCAAACATGACCTATGTTAATAAGTAGACGTGTGGTCGTACATCGGAGAATCGGGTGTTCCAAGGTCTCCGTTTAGTTCCGCGTGTTCTATATGAACACGCGTATTGAGAGCAACTTAAAGCAAAAATCATTAATCGTGTGCGCGCGCCTCCATTTGTACTATGAAAAATGCAATTTAAGCAGGCCATAGCTACTGAGAGCGACAAATCCAAAATGGCGAAAGCTCTTTGGAAAAACTAAATTGCACGTAAATTAAGGCAAAACAAATTAAGGCAAAACAAAAGACCATAAATCATCAAGTAGCATCATATCTGCGCTTCATGAGATTGCGGATTTATCCTTTACATTCGTATTTTCCTGACATGTGCTAGGGGCATAGTGGCTGGTGGGTGTGTTTAGTGTACATGAGTGGTGGCGGGTACAGGTTTACGTCTATCTTGTAATTAAGAAATATCTTGGAAAAAAACAAAGCAATGCACATTAAAAAAAACAACGAATCGATAAAAATCGAAACCATTTCCTTTTTTAGCATTCCAAGTGGACTTTATCTACTTTTGTAACTGTTGGTCGGTACACAAACATCCAAGATAGCAGAACGAGTGCGTTGCATGGATTGCATCGACACAAATTAAAATGTGGAGGGTAGTTGCAATCTCGTAAGGCTCCACGTCATCTCTGTCAGCTCGAAACGAGAGCTGCACCTGCACTCTCTCACCTCAGTCCTGCGACCTTTTCGTCGAGGTATAATTCGTACTGTACCAGTACCACTTCAAATGTTGGTATAGCTTAGGATATCACTCCAAATATTATTTTTTTGAATTATACCACTCTAAAGACTTTATGGTTCACACAATTCCATTACCTCTCGTTTCCTCATTTTTTAACTCATTTTGCAGCTTTAGACCTGTCAAAAATGATGTTTTTGCCCCCGGTCGGACCACACTGCACATGGGCACAGTGCGACCCAGGTGAGACCTAACCAACCCCTAGATTTTGTGGATAAGAAGTTGTTGTTCGTAGGAGATTCACCTTCTAATGTAGGATTTCCGTTGGTACTCGCTACATGACGAATGAATCCACATCGCTCGTGGACTTCGTCAGTCGATTGGACCGTCCAAAAACCATCCAACCGTCCCCTACTTCTATGGAAAATCTTCACATAAATTCTGCATATGTTCCTTCCTTAACAGAAATAATGTTTTTTTAATCTATTTTGTGATTTCTTATTTGACTTGATATTGGTAAGAAAGGAAAAACAGCATATGCTATTCAAATTACAGATGCTGTATGAAGTTGTTAGAAAAAAAATGGATCTGACAGGGGCAAAAGCGTCATTACCCACGAGTCTAAAGCTGCAAAATGAGTTAAGAAGGGAGCAAATGAGAGGTAATGGCATTTGTGTGAATAAAAAAGTATTTGGAGTGGTATCCCAAACTAAACCAACCTTTGGAGTGGTATAGTATGAATTATCCCTTTCATTGATGGCATCAAAACGGTCTCTCTAACACGACCATGCAACCAAAAATGAATCATACTTGATGTTCTTCAAGATCACTAGATCAATAAAAACACTGGAGGCTATTAAAGTTAGCTATACACATGACGATTTATTGTCGTACGCGCGTACAATGCACGCGGCGGCCAGGCGGGCGGGCCGGTGGGAGTAGGAGGAGGAGGGGCGGGTGGAGGCGGCGCGTGGGGCTAGTCGGAGGAGGCGGGTAGAGGCGCTCGGGGGCGCCGCGGTTAGGCGGCGTGGGCGACCAACCGGAGACACGAGCGATCGGCCGGGGCGCGCAGCACGCGGCGTGGCAACGTGGCCGGGCGAGACGAGGCGGCGGCCGGCGAGCGCGCGCGCGCGACCGTGTTGTCGACGCGCATATGATGAAAAATCGTCCTAAAAAAATCGTCGTACCTGAAGCATCTCTTACTTATCTAAAGTTGCAAGGAATGGTGAATTCAGGGAGCATCCACGTCGCCATTTTCATCAGAAAAAAACCTCCAGTTTTCGAAATCACGTCGTTGTCCCACCTCAACTGTTGGCAAACGTCCCATCTCCATCGTACGGTCTTAACTAGACGGGTGCAAAGCCGTTGGATCGCACGTTCAGCACAGACAGCTCAAATCCCACCTCCACTGCTCCACACCCCTAGCCCTAGGATCCCCCGCGCACCGCACTCGCCTAGGCGACCCCCCCCCACTCGCGCTCAAGGAGGCGACGCGTCCGCTGCTCCGCCCGCTCGGGCTCAAGGCAGCGACGCGACCACCGCTCTGCTCGCTCACCCTCTCCTATCTTCCATCGTCGCCTCTCTGCCCCTCGCCCTCTCCACTTCCCTCATGTCTTCGGCCTGCTCCCTCCCTCTCCTCCACTGCTTCTTGCTCACGGCGACGACGCGGACGCTACTCCGCGCGCTCGCTCTCTACTATCTTCCGACGTCGCCTCCCTGCTCCCTCGCCCTCTCCACTTCCCTCGAGTCCCCAGCGTGCTCCCTCCCTCTCCTTCACCGCCTCTTAGACCACCATCATCCAGATCTGGCTGAGCCGCCACACCTACATCAGTGCCTGTCCCCTAGGCGGTCCTCCATCCCCGCCGTTGGCCATGACCTCGCCGACGGCCCGAACTGACGGCCATAGACGGCGAGGCGGGCGAGGTTGTCCACATCGTTGGCATCGAGGCCTACGTCACCGGCCCCCGTCGCGCCACCCGTGCCATCATCCACGCCTCTGACGCCTACGGTTGCGCCACCGCACCTACATCAGTGCATGTCCCTTGGCCGGTCCTCCATCCCCGCCGCTGGCTGTGACTTCGACGACGGCGGACCTGACGGCCACAGGCAGCAAGGTGGGCGAGAGATCGTCCACATTGGCGGCATCAAGGCCTACATCACCGGCTCATGCCGCGCCGCCCGTGCCATCATCCTCGCCTCCGATGTCTTACGGTCACTGCCCACAGTCACTAGTTAGCTTCGTCTCCTCGCATCGTCAGATTCCGTGCTTGAACTTGATACAATGTATAAGCTGTTATCTAGCATTCTCTGTTCAAATTCCTGTTTGACACCTCATACACCTTGCCATCAGCATAGATTCTCATAAAATTCTGTAGCGATGTTATAAAACAATACATAGATTAAGATTGCAAATTAATGGTTTCATATCAGATGCAGTACACATGCCATGTATGATTAGCAAACTGGAATTTCAACGGATTCTACTATTTAAAATTTTTGGGATGGATTACTACACATCTTTTATTTATGGGCTCATTAACAACACAAGTCTGTTGGTCAGATCAAAATTGAAATGCAGCTGTTAGCGTGCACATATTTCAGTGAATTCATGATATATTGCATGTGCCACATGTGTCTGGGTCTATTACATGCTAACCTGTGTAGTAATAAACTAGCAGGTTATTACGAGATTAGTTTATTTATTTTGGAGTACAACAAATATGCTTTGTCTAACACGTTTTTCTGTATTGCTGTCATCATATCTTCAGGAGCAACACCTAAAGGGGTGCTAACTGTAATGGCTGTACCTGGGTCCTGGGATCACAATTTATCACGTGAAGAGCCATTTGCAGGTGAAGAATTATCCTTTAAGAAGTAGGTGTTAAAACAGTTACATTGTAGCTAATACTTCGTTTCTTTGGTGCTTGTGTACAAATATCGCCTTGCAAAATATCTACCAGAATCTATCTTTTTAACCAAGCCAATGCTCTTAACCCTCACTACTATAAAAAGACTAATACTGGATGCCTTATTATAGACAGTTGACCAAAATAATCTGTATTAAATACAATCACGGACGATTTTGGTTTAGTAACCGTCTATGTTACTAGCTGCGCTAAAAACAGTCTGTAAAATCAGAGAGTTAGTGATATCAAGCCATGGTAAAATCAGAGTACCATGGCTTGAAATCAGAGAGTTGATGATTTCAAGTCATAGTAAAATCAGAGTGTTAGTGATTTCAAGTATTGGATAATCAGAGAGTTAGACATTTCAAGTCACAAAGTTAGGTAAAATCGGGAGATACTTATCACAGACGATTTTTAATATAAACCGTCTGTGATACTAGCTCATCACAGACGGTTTTTTGTTTGGAACCGTCTGTGATTCGCGGAAATTTTTGAACGCTTGCACGAGGGGCGAAATGTTTTGGCGATGTCTTTATATATTATACCCACTCCCGCCTTGTCTTCCATCAGTCTCTCCCTCTCCCCTCCCCACGCTGAGCTCCGACGACCGCCCTCGATTCCTTGGCACGATTTGGTGAGGAGAGGCAGCCAACGACGAGGAGGAGGGACGAACAGGAGCTCCATGTCTGCCGCAGGAGGTAGACTACCAGAAAGTACATGTATATCCCTAAAATATACACAATTTGTTGGTTGTTCGATGGTTATTATTTTATTTGTACCGTTTGTGATCTAATGTCGGTAAAAAATGATATTAATTTTGTGTTACTTAAGGCCGGAGCGCCGCCGGAGGTTTTCGATCGTCTCTCTTTTTCCTTGTCGACGAGCTTTAGTCGAATGCGGACGACAGGCAAGAACAGCCTATGATATGCTGGTGAGGTACAGAGAGGAGCTCATAAGACCAATCCAAGAAGCCGATGAGTTTTTCAGGAGCTTGGAGGCACAGATGGTTTCTAGCTAGTTTAACTTTATAATTTTATTATTTTTTCCCATTCAGAGGGGGATGTTGTGAAACCTTTTGGTTTTCCTTTTGCTAGATAGGTCTCTCCTATAATGTGTTTGCCATCAGAATTTTAATTGGATTCTAGTTGTCTTAATAGAGGTTGCATATGGAAACTACTGTCCAGCAATTAATTTGTTTGGCTCAAAATCTGAAAATTTTTTTTGGCAATAGAAAAAACTATCACAGTCGGTTCTTGTTCAGAGCCGTCTGTGAAAATAGACTATCAATGGCCTCATGTCATTACTGATCCATAAACTCAGATGGCTCACGAAACTGTTTGTGAAGATCTTTTCTGTAGTAGTGCCTGGTGCAGGTCTTAAAATGTGAGTATGCAGTGTGTGGAGATATTGTCATTCATGCTCAGTTATTTCGGGGACCACCAAGCGTTTTTTTTTTTTTTTTTTTTTTTTGTAATTTGAGATCTGATCTATTCAGATTTTAGTCAATTCATGTTCTCGAATTTGCCTCACAAGATATGAGAATTATTGTGAATCCATTAATTCCATGCCGCAGATGGAAAAACTAACTCCATTAATTCCATCTTTTTGTTGTATTGTATGCCTTTTGAATTGTATGGCCCTGATGAAAAAATATTGAATTGGAATTTATTCCATCTCAACAAATACATCTGAATAGATAGACAGTGATGAAACAATTGCTTTAATCCGATTCATATCTTTCAACACAGAGGTATTTTTTGTCGACCTAACACAAAAAAATATCGTTCATATTCTACCTATACCCAACATCATGTATTGAACCGATGGACGCAGCGTAGCGCGCCTGCCATCTAGTTGCATCAGCTTTCCTTGTATGTCCACGAATGAAAGTAGGAATCGAATCCTTCTGTGGCAAAAGAACAGGTACGGTGCTACATTGCATTACAAATAAAGAATTTGCTATAAGAAAAGCCATTCACGAAATTAGTTTAAACACTATTGTAGAAGGTGTCATTGCAAATCATATTGTAGCGATAAATATTGATTATTGAAATTTTTCTCTAAAAAAGTGTTGATATTTTCCTGTGGAACATATCAAAAGTACCCAAAAGTACGCCATTGTATGTAACTCTGTCTTTTCTTAGAGCAAATTCCTTATTTGGTATGCAAGGTTATCGGTTTCTCTAATATGCCACTAAAAACCATGTTTCTTTCTCACCCTCTCATGCCATTTTTGTCACTCCACCATAAGAGAGGCACAATTAGATGTGCAAACCTGCCTCTCTCACTACCCACTTCTCCTACTCCTTGCATCATTATTGCTCTGCTCCACCTTCCTCCTCCTCCAGCCGACCTCCCTCCTTCCTCTCCATCGAGCTAGCCTCCCTTCTCTCTTGACCGCAGCGGCGTGCCAGTCTCCACCACCCGCTGTTAGCCTCTCCTTTCCTTTCCATTATGTTGAGCCTCCACCGCCCTTGTCGTTGATCTCCCCTCCCTCTCCACTGTGCCAGCCTCCACCCCCTCGTCGTCGCCATGACCGCTTCCTCCATCGTCGTGCATCGACATCCACCTCCAACTCCCTCTCCCTCTCTGCGGCTTCACCATGTCTAGATCCGGCCGAATCTGGGTCACCAAGATCCAGATCCGAGTGGATTTGCGGCCTCTGACCAACCATCGTCGTCTTCCCCTCATCCATCGCCACCGTCGGGGCACCTGTCAGACCGGATTTCTGAATCCGAACCCTCTGTGTATTTCTGCACCAGTCTCAGATCAAGCTAGTGCACATAGTTGAAATAGTGATGATACCCAACCAAATCACGATTCATAATAAAAAAAAAGTAACAGAGTACCGACCTTATGCCCACTTATTACAGTAATGGTCACTTGACTTCAAGTCTTATAAGCAGCAGAAACAGAAATAAGATAAACTTCAAAAATGACCCATCAATTAGCCCATCGACAATCGATTGGGGAGAGCGCTCTAGTATTCGGGATGTCTTTCATCAAAGCCACACGCATAGAAGTAGTAATCTCTATCGGCGTCTTCGTAAACCTCTGAGAATTCATGTATTGCAAGGTGAGTACATCGAGTACTGCGCAAGTCTTGAGAAAGAATGCAATTTATATAGATGCGAGGCTTACAAAGATGGCTTGTATGGTTCTTTTAAACAAAGCAACATTTTAAGTTCCAAATAGACCACAGTTTTCCAAAAGCAATCATCTAACAAACTAGTTGCAATAATTGAAGCTAAATATTTTACTAGTAAGTGTTCTAGCCACCAACCACTTGTATCAAGGCTCTGACAGCCAAGGTTTGATGAATAGGGTTTCAACCACCAAACTGGCTCTAGCCGCCAGATAACTACTTGAGAGTTCTAGCCACTCCCAGATTCCTAAAAGATGTTTTGAAAACAAAACCAAAGATCTACCAAGTGAAAACACACCTTGCTTGCCCTTGACCGTGAGCATGACTATCTAGATAGCTTTACACTCTACAGAGGTTGTACAACTTTACCCACAAGAGATAATCAACCTGTAATGTCTGTCAAGACATGCTTTTTTAAGCGTGTGACTGGGTGATTACCACTAGGCCTTTACAATGCACCAACCCAACTGGACTCTGCCCGCTAAGGTTTCACCGCTAAAGGGTTAAATCCACCCAGTCAGAAGCCCCTTCTTGCACAATATGGGAAAAATTGTCTCCATCCAGCACCCACATTCAACTATCTGGAGAAATATAAGCTAGGTTGTTGCAAATTACTTAGCCAGGTCGTACCCATAAAGACTTGTGATTGTACAGTACTGCTCAGTTTGGATAGACAGAAGCGTTCAGTCCTTAAATGACTCGGGCGGAGCTATCACATTACAAGTTCTCATGCTCAGACCACACCAGCCTGAACTTACCATCCGCCAAATCTAAAACATATTTTCATCAATTTATTTTTATTTTGTAAACCAACGGCAATATCTATTACCACACATTTCTCAAAATGATTTGCATAAAGGGTTTATAATAATTCCCACCCATACATTTCTAGACTAATCCATCTATAATGTAACCATTACCATGGATTTGCTATACTAGGGTGACAATGGTTCATGGATAACAACATCAAATGAAGGTAAATTCAAATTAGGATTAACTAACATTCTAAGAATTGAATTCATCATTTCATGTAAAAAGCAATGCATAATAGTTTTCAAATAATATAAAAAATAATTTTTGAAACATTAGGATCAACATGGTCAAGGAAGACTTACCATCGCTAGTGGTAGTTGGTACCTCTTCCTGCTGCTTCGGATCAACCTCCACGTCAACGATGTCTAAAAGTGCAAAACAAGAGAAATAAATAACCAAATAAAATACAAAAAATAAATAAAAATAGGTTGGAGAACAAGCTTTTGGAATGCCTTCCAGAAAGGAAATTCTGAAAGAAAGAGAGAGAAAGGAGAATATTCCCTGGAATATTCTCTCGAGAATATTTTATTAAAATGGCAAGGGCTAGCCAGTGGGGTCCGCATGTCAGTGGGATAGAGGATCTTAATCGGCAAATAAACCACATGGGCCCATTGGTCATACACTGTAGAGACCAGATGATTTTTATTAGGTTTTTGAGAGATGCCTAACGGACGGGACTCATCCGACAGAGAGACAAAGAAAGGGAGAGAGAGAGAGAGAGAAACATGGGAGGCAACCGGTGGTTCTGGATGACATTGCTGACAGCGGGTGGCGGTGCGGGAAGGACAGGCAACGGCCAAAACAGGTTGGCGCGACCCTGAGGAAGCGATGAGTGGAGGCGCCGCGCACGTAGGGGAACGATGGCGACGCTGGAGATGATGGGCGGCAGCAGAGGTGTGGGTAGACAGTGGTGACGGTGTTCCAACGGCGGTATTCGAGAAATGGCGCACGCATGAGCACGGCGACATTGAGGGGAGTCCTTCGGGATGAACGGCACAGACGAAAGTCATTTGTGGTGGCGGGGCAGCGACGGTGGCCGGTGCTGGGGAAGAAGGTGGCGATGATGGCGGCAATCCACGATGGCGCAAGGGCCGAATCGGCACAAGGGAAAGATGGAGAAGGGGAGGCGGTGCTATGGGTAGACATAATCAAAGGGATGCTTACCGAGGCGACTAAATTGATGGCGGCGGTGGTACAAACGACGATGGGAAAGACGACCCGATTGCAAAGAACAGTTGCGCAAAAGATGGAATTGATTGAGGGGAAAAGATTTATAGGGCTCGGGAACACGAGATGACGTGAGTATTTTCTTTAGAAACTCACCGGAGATGGCAGAACAGCAAGGCAGAGCTACGACCAGCGTCGGGGAAGACGTTGCGTACGGCGACGTTGGGGCACAGGAGGTGTTGGGCTTTGGGGAGTGAGTGAAGGGGTGGAAGGGGGTCTTAGCGGTCCACTTTATAGCACGAGGGGTCGAAGGACATGGACGCCAGCGCGATCAACCGCGCCGGTTTGGAATGCGAATTGATTCGTATTGACGGAGAAGGAAACAACCAGGACTTGAATGTGTGTAGTGATAGTGGAATTTGAACATGGCGGTTTCCATTCAAGGTGATGTGCGTTGATTTGGCAAAGGCAGTGTGGGCACGGTAGCAAGGCGCGACACGAGCAGCGAGCAAAGTAGAGAGGGAGATGGGTCGATGGGCTGGCTGGGCTAGGGGGAAGGGAAAAAGAGAGGTGGGCTGAAGAGAGAAGGAGATGGGCTTCGACCCAAAAATTGATTGGGATAAAATTCAAATTCGAATTTGAATTTGATTTGAGGTTGAGATTTGGAATGTGAACTTTGGATTGGAATTCGAATTTAGATTTTAAATAACTTCAAGGACTCCAAATAAAAAACAAAATCTTTGAAATACTTATTTTAAAATAATTTTACAAGGCGAGGAAATTTACGATGTTATAGAGCCTCCCTCCGCCATCAGCCATGGCCGGTGGGCCCACAAACCACCACAGAGGAAGAAAAAGGAAATGAAGAGGGTGAGGATGAAGAAGAAGGGCAATTATGTCTTTTTGCAATCCACTTGACGGGAAACTAACAACATATGGACATAAATGGGATGAGAAGGTAACGAAATTCATTGGCGTAGAAGGAAACCTATCTTTTTCGATGGCATATTAGAAAAGCCGGTAACTTTGCATGATAAATAAGAAATTTGCTCTTTTCTCGCTAGTGGTAGGGGACCAGGGGATCTGGTTCCAAAGAACAGTGACGAAGCTTCAGCAAAATCTTGGGGGGAGGGGGCAAAGATCAAAGCAAGTTACCACCAGCAGGACTCAAAATTGTAGGAAAAATCAAGTCAATCAACCAAGACAAGACAACATCAATAAGATTCAAAAGCATACTACTCACTACTGGCTACGCACAGACTTGGCTCTCCGGGCATCGGTTGCGCATCTGTCGTCGCCGTCGGCCCCAGCCGCGGCAAGCCCGGTGGCCAGCTCCTTGTCTGCCGCTTTCGTGCTTCGTCGCCGCCTGCCGCCGCACGATTGAAGTCGTTGTCTCGCTGAGTGGTATCGTAACTAGTAGCAAGCGGCAACAATGAGGTTTCTAGATGGACCTGATCTAACTAAATTAGGTTGGTTGTGGACTGTTATATGCTGTTATTTTTTTTTCTGAAATGCTGGGAACCACAACCTAGGTTGACCGAAACCATCCTCCGTCCCTGCCAAATAAGCAATGTCCAATTTGGCCTCCAGAATTAAGAACGCTGCACCTAGGAAAATCCATGGTGCGTTCAGTGTCATTTGGATGACGAAACAACACCATGCATGGCCAAATTATTCCGAGTATATTACGCAAAGATAATCTTTCTTTAGCGCATGCATGTCATGCGCTCATGTCACCTAACGCGGGACGACAAAAACATTTCAGGTATGCGACTTCTTTACTCATCGTACGATTCCGTATGATATGTCACGCTGTACTGTGGTCGGTGTAACAAAAATAGCAGTCGAATCCTCTTGAATTATAGCATTAGTAGTATAATACTTGGCCTCAAGTCTATATAATTAGTGAATAAGGTGGCCAATACATTGCCTATTTATGGCTTACATAAGCCTTCATTTTTTTATTTTTTAAAAGGAAGCCATGGGGCTGGTGATGGTCTGATGGATGAACCACATGAGAAAAATTCAGACATGGCTAATTTATTACCATGAGCAAAGTCAATGAAGGATGGAGAGCAAGAGGCGCCCGTACTTGGCTGCTTGTACTTTTCAGCTTTGTGGCTACAGCAAACTGCAATTAGCGGTCAATTTAGTTCACACAATGCCCAAAAGTAAAAGGCCAAGAAAACTAAGCTCTCACTTAAGCAAGACACATGTGTTCTTAGGAGTTTTTTCTTCTCCGCGACCGCTACTAATTAAGTCGTTCAAGTGATCCGTTTGGTTTTGGAAGCGACAGCTTACCAGATGAAACCATTCTGTAAGACTGACGAAATAAGTATAGCTCATACTTGTACGGACACATGTACTGGTGAGCGCATGGCAAAGATTAACACAAGTGTGTGTGTTTTTTTGAAATCCAAAGATCAGTAGAAGTTGATGAAAAGCTCAGTTTGCAAAGATCAAAAATGAAACTATGGAAGTACAGTAGTACTACATGGCTATGTCATGATGAGATACATATACGATTTCATGGATGATCACTGACGGAAGAGAGCTTCAGGTACACGATCACTTCGTAATTTGTACTACTATCTCCTGGCCAACAAACAAGTTTACAAGAACAGCTCTTCTGAATTTTTTATCAGAAGGCGAGGAAGAAGCGCTTGTTCCTGCGGCCGACGGAGTCGGCGGCGACGAGGTTCTTGGCGATCAGCTTCTGCGCCTGCCGGCTCTTGATCTCCACCCTCATGCTGTCCGTCTTGTCCATCTTGTCGTACGCCGCCTTCTTTTCCGCTCCCCTCTTCCTGCCGCCTCCGGCCCGCAGCTTCGACTTGATCCCGTCGACGAACCTCCCCAGCTGGCCCATCATCACCATCCTCTTCAGACTATAAGAGTACTGATTCCCTGCAAGAGAACTTGAGTTCACTGCTACTACATGCAAACAAGTATACATGATGAGCTAGCTGAACTTGTATCACCAAGAACTTTGAGTTCAGTGATACTACACATGGGTAACAGAATCGAGATACCTAAGCAGGAAGAGGAGCAGCAGCTGCAGAAGCTGAAGCCAAGGCAGAGAACTGAGATAAGAGTGCAGGTTTGTACCAGTGGTGGTTATATATATATGGCCGCACAGCCGCACAGAACATAACAAACGCTATATAGAACCATGGAATGGAAAGGTGAGGTAGTAGAAAACGACCTGAACATGAGATCGCTTTTAATTAGAGGAGAGGAAAAAAATGGAGGTTTGACGAGATGAACTGCCCGATCGCAAACCCGCTCGAGGAATTAAAATCGTTGCGTGAGGAATATGTTTTGGTAGGTTGCGGTCAAACGGATGCATCCGCCTGAAACGCCCGGGCAGGCAGGCGGCAGCTCGGCCCGGTGCACATGCCGGTAGGACTCAGGAGCTCTCGATCGCGGGCGTGCCTGAAACCCACCCAGCCTTAATTTAACGGAGGAATTACTGCGGAAACCGATTGATTCTGTCGCCGTCTGGTTTGATATTAAGGTAAACTAGTTCTATCGTCTGGAATGAATTCGGAACCAAACGCTCGTATTCTTGCAGGATTGGATCGGTTTGATGGACGCCTTCGAGTGCAGCTGCTTCACTGGTCCAGCAGCGGCAGCTGTCGCGAGAACTCGTGGTGCCGAGGAAAAGGGACAGGTTTTTGATCCCTGAACTGTCTTCGGTTTCAGATTTAGCTGTTGACTGTTTCGGTCACAGGATATTCTTGCAGTGACTTACTGCGATAGAAAGGTCGAATCTTAGGCTCTGTCTGTCATGAATGTGGTATTTCTGCGTTGCAAGCAGGCCTCGTTCTTTTTACTGATCTAATGTCAGATATACCTGTCGCAGGAACGAACAGCTCGATCAGACCAGAAGCCCAACAAAGATTAGTTAATCAGCGCGGCAGCTCGCTTTACTTGCTCGCGATCCAAATGAAGGATCGAATTTCTACGCAGGGAAGTGACGGCCGTTTGCTGTACGGTTCGAGCTAGATCAGTTATTTGGAGCGCGGATGCCGTGACAGGTCAAAACAGGAGGATGCAGACGCAGCTGTGATGTAGCAGTTCTTGGACAGCCGTGCCGTGACTCTACTGTTGAATCCTACGGAGAGTTGTGTTACGAGAATTTCTATATGAATTCTAATCATATTAGGATTTATACTATTTTTGTAGGAGAACTAGAAGATGTATAAAACCACGAGGGGTGGTAATAGAGGACACGAGACACATACCAACTTATTCAAAGCAATATTCATACGAGAGAATTAGATGCTAGGTTATTCTTTAGCACTAGATTCTTATATATGACAATGATTCGATAGTCCTAAAAGGTTCAAGAGCAGAGGAGGACCCAGGGGCAACCGGGGCTGATGCACCCCGTGCCGCCGAGCAACTCGTGGGTACCCCCTAGCACCCTCAGCCCAGCCATGTTGCATGGCATCAAGCTTTGGTCAGTGAATCTGGATTCCAGAGGTAGAAGAAGAAGACTAGGAGATTTGGGCTATGTGAGCCACACCAAAGCCAAACCATACGTTGGTAGTTTGTTGTTTTCATGCTGGCCGCTTGGGTCAATCGGCCAAGTGTTAGAATTGAGCACATAAGTTTAAAGGTTCATTCATTCCCGAAATTCCAAATCATACATGGTTTAGTCTCATATTGCCTAACCAAGTGGTGGAAAAGCAATTTATAAGGTGGAGTTCTTGCCACCCATTGATACATGTGACATATGACATAGGGTGATATGAGGAGGAATATAGCTAAAGTCACACACACGCACGCACGCGTGGTAATCGTGTGGCTATAGCTAAAGTCACACGCACACACGTATGCACGCACACACGTATATTCGCATGGTAATCACGTTACTTGTGACTTGCGACCGTGAACGTGTCGTGAATTTAGTCCACCTTTCTTTTGCTAATCATGCATTTCTCTCTCTCCTTTTAAAGTAGTCAAAATAATGTGGTCGAAGCCATAGACCAGTGCGGTCGAAATAAAGTGGTCAAAGCCATAAAGCAGTGTGGTTGGAATACTGTGGTCGAAATAAAGTGGTCGAAACACAGTGGTCAAAAAATAGTGGTCGGATCCATAGACCAGTGTGGTCAAAATACAGTGGTCGAAGCTGTAGACCAGTGTATAATCAGGATCTGATAAACACTGCTTAATTACCATTAATTGGTTTTGAATTAGCAGCTACCAGTGGTTTAATATGTGTTTTATTATGCAGTTACTAGAGAGTAATTGTTTTGATCTTAAAAAGATCTGAAAATGTCTAGACCTGAAACGATTAATTAACTTTCTTTTTCTTCTTCTTCCTCTCTGCTCTACCATGCTGGAGAGTTGTGTTGTCGAACCAAGCCGTCTCTTCCCATTTGTGTGTACTGAGAAGGAGGGTATGTGGGTATCTCCGAACCATAGTCACAGAGTTCACTTGCACGGGGCGACAAGAAGGTTTCTGGGCAGCGCATCTGCGCGACCGCTCGTTGCGCTGCTTCATCTACGTTTTGCACTGTTTTGAGTCTACACTGCTTCCTGTTCTTCATCATGCCCGACTGTAAGTTGATTGTGCGACCAAACTATTCTGGTATAATCCTATTATTATGTATGTTTAGAAGTGCAATGCGTTGCTTGTTGTTAGTATTGCTTTATGCATATCTAATTTTATGTGATCTTTGCCTTATAATAAAATCTGGAATTATAATATTGTCTAATAAAATCTGAAATTATAATATTGTCCATATGTCCAACACCAAGCCCATCAAAGCTCATCTATCTCATTAGCTCTCTCTTCCCACCACCGAATCCAATCCGTAGCCAATTCTCCAATCCCTTTTCATTGTGGATATGTGTCGATGATCTAATATGGACCTTACGAATAAATGCTTGGGGCTTCCCTTGAGTTAGATCCACACACAAGGGGACACTGGTATTTAGACAGGTTCAAGCTTTCTCCTGGAGAATAATAACCCTACTCGTGTGTTCTTGTATTCACTATGCTTGTTACAATCTGGAAGAAATCACTCAAACTAAGACTTAATGACTCCTTGTTGTTAATCTCGATTGCTCTTCCCTGATGTCTACTGACTTTGGCCCTTATATAGCGCATAAAGGGGTGGCAACTACTCCACGCCAAGAGGCGTCTCAACACTTGATGAAATGCGCACGTTGGTGGTAGTTATTGTCAGAGAAACTGCACCCCACGTTGCCTTGCAATTATGTCAATGACAGAGGCGTAATACATGCAGTTATCCCAGAGAATAACAGCATATACTGATTGTTGTGTGTATTTAAACATAGTGTATAGTCAATTAGGCTCACATATCTATAGGTTTTATCGACTATAGGGTGGTCGTGCTTGACCTGATCGTAATAAAGCTTACGACCATGAAGTTTCATGGTCGTAGGAAGGCTTACAACCATGGGGTAGTCGTACAAAGACTTACGACCAATCAACTAAACTCTTCCCTTATGAATAGTAAGTGGTATACTTAAGAACAAAATGAAGATATTGCTATCTATAACAACAATTACAGATAAATAATTAATTAAGGATTATTAGATCCTCGCAAATATGCGAATGGAGAACCCTAGCGTGGTGGTGGGCTGGTGGACGTGTGGCTGAACGACTGCTTGGTATTTTTTCTAGCGGTTGACGTGCCGAGTAGCCCATGTGGGCGTGCGATGGCATCGCAGAGGCAAGTGAGAAGCACGGCAGAGGGTGGGGACGTGAGACGTGCATGTGGCAAGGAGGCAGCCAGGCAACATCAAAAGATAAACGGGCAGGGGTGCAGGGCAGTGCGTTGCGTTGCACTCGATAGGCAAGCGGCATGCTAGCTACACGACAGGCTACCACTAGCCAACAACTCAGCATTCGGCAAGCCACAAGCAGGTGAGCAAGTCCCATTAGCACCCCCTAAATTTTGGTCTTGGGTCCGCCGTTGTTCAAGAGGGTTGTGAGAGAGCGACAATCCCTTGTTCTATTTTGAGGTTGTGCTTTATAAATTTGCGATCGACTTCATCAAATCTTTCTCTCTCGCCGTGATTGTTTCGGTGCCGTTATTTAGTTTTCTCTGCAGGATTAATCTATTTTATTCTTGATATCGTGCACGCTCGTATCGTATCTCACGAACTCTGATTCGATTCGAAAACTACTACGCATAAGGAGGATAAAACAATATAGCGTCTTTTGGTTGGGGACGCGGGCATGCTACGATACCACATGGTAGGATTCAGATCCTCGACTGTAATGTAGAGGATCACTATTCACATGATGATTTGTGAGTGAGTGAATAGTACTCGATAATGATATCGTAGCGATTGATCTAGATCTTTGCTTTTCGATCGAACGATAAAAATCATTTTATAATGTGTTGTACTTTTTGTGTGGTTGGGCTGGAGGTTTAGACTTCATGACTGTTTTTTATCACCGGATTATTCCTTGCATTTAATTTCCACAGGACTAGTACAGTCCGATACTGGCAGCAAAATTATGAGAAGCAACAAAGTAGCAGTGTGAACCCTCTAAAAAAACATACTCACATGACCCTAGACACCTCCTAATATAAATTGTTTATGGTTTGTTTGGATAGGTATGAACTGTTCCTAATTCGTCCAGATAGATAGAAAGATTAATTCCCTGCTTATCTAAATAAGTCCTTGGTAGGTCAAAACTTACATGTTGAAGATGCACGACACATTGTGGGGGCAAATATCAGGTGAAAATTCAAATTGAATGTAAACTTCGCAGAAATAATTTGTAGATATAGAGGAGGATACATTCTGTGGTCATGTAAAATTTCAATATCAAACTCAATCACATTTGGGAGATATGAAAAAAGATAAAATTTGCCTTTTTTCAAATCTTTCAAATGTGATTGAGTTTGATATTCCCTGCTTATCTAAATAGTCCTCGGTAGGTCAAAACGTACATGTTGAAGATGCACGACACATCGTGGGGCAAATATCAGGTGAAAATTCAAATTGAATGCAAACTCCGTGGAAATCATTTGTAAAAGTTTCACAAATTATCAAAAAAAAATTATAGATATAGGGGAGGTGGTGTTATATATCTATGTAAAATTTCAATATCAAACTCAGTAACATTTGAGAGATTTGAAAAAAGACAAATTCTACATGAATAGCCTTTTCATACATATTTTATCTTTTTCATATCTCCCAAATGTGATCGAGTTTGATATTGAAACTTTACATGACCATAGAGTGTATCTTCCTCTATATTTACAAATTATTTGAGAACATTTGAAAAAATTTACACATGATTTCCATGAAGTTTACACTCAATTTGTGTTTCCGCGTGATATTTATGGTAGGCGTAGAGAGAGAAAAAGACTAGTTGGGTTTTCACTAACTCCTTCCATCGTCATTTTTTTAGATGGAGCACTAGGATTGTGAGACCTCGATTTATTCGACTTGTAATGCTTAGTCTTCCATTGACTCTAGCACCACAAATCAAATAAACCAAGCCTCGAGATATGTATACTTCCCAGAAATGCAGTATACACACCCCGTTACAAAATCATGCATCAATTCCATACATCACAATATAACATTCCTAGCAAAAGACATACATAATATAAAGTTATTACAAAAGAGCCGACCGGCCAAAAGACATCAAGTATCAATAACAGCGGAAGCAAAAAGGTGCCATAAGATGGCTTTAACCAAAAGTCGACCGGTTAGCCATAACCCACAAGGCAACCGACCGAGCCGCCAAGCTAGTCGTCCATACCGCAGCAAAACTCACCAAAATCGATCGCTTGGGGATCAACCTTCTTCCTCTGCAACAATTAAGCAAAGCAAATGAGTACAAAAATGTACTCGCAAGACTTACGGATAACAAACCTAGTTACTACTACATGCAGGCTTTAATCAAAGGAGAATGCTCAAGGTTAATTTTTAGCATAAAGTAAGTTTTATTTGCAATAAGTAATAGTTTGAAGGCAATTTTGACAATCTGAATTTTCTTTGCATAAATAACAGCGAGAATATAATGTAATAACATAAAGACAACCTGGAGATGACTAACCAAATAGCCATCACAACAATAGCACGAATTACCCATTTGCACCACCCATGTCAAGTTTTAATTTAAAGGGTTGTAGTCTAGTTCTTACGGGGCGTATCCGAGCGTGTCCATAACCTAGGACGAGGCTATTCGAATAGATCAAACCCTGCAGGGGTGTACCAATGTACCCACACTTTAGACCGCCTTTTTGCCAAGCTATTAAGCACACTTCCTTTGGTGTGCCGGCACGGCTAAGTACTACGAGACGTTTCTAATATTGTGTATCAACTACGAGCCGCTCGTATGGACCGCAGCCCATACGCTTACATTGTAAAGCCGTAAAGACAACTACCCCTCGGGGCAAAGCTTTACGGACAACTACAATGCTCCCACACAAAACCACCTCATTTTACCACAACACAATACACACATGCCCACCTGCGACTCATAGCTAACACACGCCAAAGTACTAAGTCAAGAGAGGTCCCATACCCTCTAGTATGGTTAGCACGCAAAAATGCTCAGTACGGTGGCGCAAGTAACTCGGTCCTTAATGACCCAGGCACCATTCCAGTCACACCCAAAAGTACACCATCTTACCATTGTGCCCAAGTCCAAATCATTTTATTTTCGTTTTTTTAGTTTTCACAAATAAACATAGCACAAAGGCTGAAGCATAGAGTCATAATAAGTTTGTGTGATCAAGGTTATCGACTAAGTCGATAACCGCCCAATTCTACCGGTAACTAAGCATTGCTAAGTATCATATCGTAAAGACAATAAAAAGACCATAAATCATCCACCGGGCTCTAATTCACCAGTGAGGATAATAACCTGGGGTAGTGGCGGGGGTGAACAATTTCAGGGAAACTATGCAATGGGATTAGCTACCTCTAATCGACAAAATAAATCTCGACACAAAGAAGCATGCATACTTAGGTTTTGCAAACAAGATATTAGACTTTAAAAGTAATAGGAGCAATATGATCAAATGATGTTACACTGCTTGCCTTGCTGTAGATCACTTTCTTGCTGCAGAGGATCACTCACGTAATCAATAATTTCTTCAGAACCTAACGCAAAAAGGCGATAAAACTAATAAGGGCGAATAACACCAAAAGAAACCCAAAAGCAAAAGTTATCCAAATCTCATGAAATTTACACAGCAGTAAGGGTATGATTTTAAATGAATTTAGAAACAAGAATAAAGTCATTTGGACTAAGTATGAAAAATTTATGGCTAAAACAATTTCTCTCAGCCTGTTAATTCAACTAAATTAATTACTGGTACTGTTCATGACAAAAATTTCTAGAATGATCTAAGTCCTGAAATTTTTATGGTGTGTAGGTCATGGTATCCTAAGAACAGCAAAACTGAGTTTGCACATTTTGGAGTTAAAATGAAATAGTTATGATTTTCCTAAGTCATGACACTAGCATATTTCACTTTTTAGAGACATAAACATGAGCAAAGCCTATTTCATGTTACAACATACTAACAAAGGAATTTTACAAGTTTGAATTTGCTCAGTTTGGAATTATACAGAAAAAGTTATGCATTCTACACATTTTTGAAGTGATTTTCTCATCCTCATTTCATTTAAACATCCATCACAACTTATACCAGTTTCTAGTACAGAACAGAGCCCTAAATCATTCTCGAATTAAAGTTTATTCTATTACATAGCTAATGCAATTTGAATCATTAAAAAAGGAGCTAGAATGACAAAGTTATGCACTTTTGAAATTTGAATCACAAAATACTTAGAAAATCCGAGCTCTCGGGAGGTCCAAGCGAAACCGATGAAAACGGGTAGGTTGTGGCCGTCGATCTTTCATCGCACGGCTACGGAACACGGGGCATAGTGCACCCGCACGGCGCGTACTGGGGAGGTCCAAGCCGTTAAGATTGGATCTAACGGCCCCGACGAGTTGATGAACAGCGCACACACCGCGAGCTCCTCGCACCTAACGGAGATCGTGACCGTCAGATCTAGATTTGGCGGTCCAGAGCTCTACGAGGAGGTCTTAAGGTTAAAGATTTAACAGAAGGAGATCTTAACGGCTCAGATCTCCTCTAGGAGGTCATAAACGGTCAAGATCTACCCGGGGTGGTCCTAAAGGTTTAGATCTCCGCGAGGAGGAGGTCTGTGACGATCAAGATCTACCAGAGGAGGTCTTGAACGACCTAGATTTACTCGGAGGTCCTCAAAGGCAAGGTTTTAATGGAAATAGATCTGGACGGCACAGATCACCCTAGGGAGGTCCTGTACGGTCCAGATTAAGCGGAGGGAGGTCATGAGGTTCTCTTTACAAGGACCAGGGTGGTCTTTTGCAAAGAGGACCACGAGAAAGGTCCTGGGGGGTGGTTTTCGAAAAATGACCAGAGTGGTCTTTTGCGGAAACATAGAGGTGATCTTAACGGCTAAGATGTGGCCTAGGGAGGTCTTAACGGCTAGGATCAACACTAGGGGAGGTCCTGCGACTAAAGACTTTACAAAGGGAGGATCTAACGGTACAAGCTAACCCAGAGAGGTCTTTTAACGGCCAAGATAACTCCAAAGAGGTCCTGGTACTTAAGGTTTTCCAAAGAAAGATCCTACGGCTCAAATCTAATCTGAGGTGGTCATCGACGGCTGAGATTAACCCTAGGAGGTTGTAACATCCCAAAAATTTGGTCTGTTTTGAAGTTTTAAAAGAAAAATAACCATTTGGGTTTTTCTGCTAAAGTTAAAAGCTTAATATGGATTTTCAGAGTTCAAAAACAATCTAACATGATTAATGTCAACATCAACTATACTAAAAATTATTTTATTTGGGTTCTATGTGCCTGGATATATTTTCTAGAATTTTCTAGAATTTTTCCAAGTGCATTTGCTATTTGGATTTTCTGCTATTTTCTAAAAATAAAAACTATTATAAATCTCAGATCTTGTCTCGGGCCTAATCTTCTCTTCAGCCCGATCCTTTTCCGTTGGCTCAGCCCATCCTTCTTTTCTATCCGGCCCGCTCGTTTCTCAGCCGAAGCCCAGCCCGTTTCCCTCTTGGCTCGGTCCCATTTCTCTCGTGCGCAGCCGACCGAGCCGGCCTCTTCTTCGTCGCGAGCATGCAGTCCAGCCAAGCCGCTTCTCTTTCTTTTTCCCTTTGTTTCGCTAACCGTGGGCCCAGCCGCCACTTGCGCAGTCGTCTTCAACCTGGACATCGAGCTCGTGTTCGTGTTCCTCACGACCAGCACCGCCGACTCCTTTGGAAATCCTATCTCCAGTGCTATATAAAGCAGAGTCTCCGCGTCAATTTCTTTGTGTCGTCAATCTCTCCCAAAACCCTAAAGCCTCGCTGCCGATCTTGTTTTCTTCGCTCTGGATTTCGCCCAGAACCGAGCGCCACCGAAGTTGATTCAACGCCGGACTTCTTCGTCGTGGGACCTCCTCAGCCTGCGCCGTCGCCGCCGTTGTGATCGTCTCATCGAGAGCTACGCCGTGCTCCCTCCATCTTCGGCCGAGAGTGATCGGAGCGCCGTTTTCGTTTTCATCATCAACCCGGCCGCCACCTCTCCTTTTCCGATCTAACCCTTGGTGAGCCTTGTGTCTTTCTGAGCGCGTCATCCCGTGCCTTGGGTTCCACTCATCTAATCCCCTCTCCTGTCGTTGCTTCTCCTTTGCCGAGGTACCTGCCGCCGAGCTTATTCTTCGTTGTCGGCCAAGTCCTTCCTGCCGCCGTTCCACTCGTTCTCCGACCGCCCTGTGCAGCTCTGTGAGATCCTTATCTCCTCGCCATCCCGATGCTTATCTTTGTTTCTGCAGGGCGCAGCTCAATCCTCATAGCCACCGAGAGCCGAAGCTTCGCCGCCGCCATGGTCGCCGATCCTCTCGCTCGCTTTGTTTGCACCGAGTCAGCCGCTAGCTAAGCTGCCACATCATCTCTTTGGCCCATGTGGCAGCCTTGTCAGCTCCTGGTCATCTGCCATGTGGCGCACCCAAAAATCCCACCCGAGCCAAGGTCTTGTAAACCTAGTCCACGGTGCACCATCTCTATGACGAGTGGGTCCCACCTGTCAGGTTGACTTAGCCCAGTCTGAACGTCCTCCGCTGACGTCAGCATGCATCATATTCCAGAATTTCCAGTAGGAAAATAATTCGGATAATTCCAGAAAACCAAATTAGGGTATTTCTTTAGATTTCAATCTTCCAATGCCCATATCTTTTGCATCCGAACTCCGATTGAGTCCATTCAAATTCCTAAATTTATCTAAATTCGAGATCTATTTATCTGAGATTTTTATTTAATTTTTGGAGTCTATTTGTTCTCTGTTATTTATTTATTTGTTTTATTTGCTTGTTTTGCGAGTAGACGTCGATACTTCAGGAAGCTTCGAGCAAGGAGTAGCATACCAAGATCAAGATCAATCACTGGATTTATTCTAAGGCAAGTCGTGGACCTTTGATCATATTGAACCAATGATTTCAAAAGTATATTGTTTTATACAATTGCATGCTATCTTTATATAAATTGCTCTGGGATTAGTTATTACCTGTTGTCATTATGCCTCCATTGATTATTTGAATGTCATCAAATCCTTGTCACCTTAGCATGGGTAATTTTAGTTGGACATATTTGTATTGCCAAGATGGGTATCGTACATATGCTTAGTTCAACTTAGTTACGATGGGTTTGTCATCACATGTGTTATAATGTTAAATCTTGACTTAACGAAATATGGAATCGTGGTGGTGAGTCATTCTTGTTAAAACTTGTGTACCGTGACGGGGTTAGTCATGGGTCTTGGTTAAACGAAATGGTTTTCGCTCGGGCAAGTGGTTGGTGGATAGTGGGGATGTGGATTGAACATGTTGTGGGTTTGTGGAAAGATCGCCTGAGTAACTTGTCAAGAACTTAATCTTGTGCGCCATTGAACTGTGCCTTAACCGTACAACCACATGTCTGGTATGGGACGAACCTGGTTGATTAATTAGAAATGTCTTAATTTCGGTTCTGTCATGTGAAGTGTGAGTCGTGGAAAACGTATTCTCACGGTGGCGCAAGAGGGGCCTCCTCAGCCGGAAAGACATTCATGTTGAAACCTTAGCGCGTAATCGGGTTAAGAAGGAGCTTTGTAAAAGCCTTGTGATGATCACTTAGTCGCACACCTCGGAAGTGTGTTAAACGGACATTATAAGTTGATCTATCTCTTGTGGGTGAAGCTGGACAACCTCTGCAGAGTGTAAAACTATTCGAATAGCTGTGTCCGCGGTTATGGACGTGTCTGGGGATTTCACACGGGAGATAGAGTTTCTTCAAAAATGTGTCAGAGTGTGGATGGAAGTTCACTTGATGAATATAATGTTTGTTTGGTGAATAGGTCGTTCACTTAGTGGGTTGTGTCGGTTGGTGAATGTGGAATTCACTTATCTTTGGTTTGGTTGGGTAGTGAATGAGAAGTTCACTGGTTGTTTCAAAGAAATTGTTTATTTACTTATTACTGTTTTCAAATTACGCATTTCAATCTATTTATTGTATTTATCGTAAATGTTGTTTTCTGTAAAAAGAGCCATACAGCTAATCTTTGTTCAAGCCTTGCATGAATACTATTTGCATACATTTCCCCATGGCTTGCTGAGTACATTCAAAGTACTCATGGTTTTATGCCCTCTGTTTGATCAACAGTAGAGGGAGAATATCAAGCTGCCCAAGAGTACTTCGCCCAGGAGGACCATGAAGGTTTTGCTGATTAGGATGTGTTTCTCCACTCGATTGCATGTGGGCATGTTGATTGGTCATTTGAAGAGTTTCGTTCCGCTGCAAGAGTCTATTTGTTTCTTTGGCCCTGCGTGGCAAGTTAAGTAAACGTTGACCATAAGGTCCAGTTATTATTATTATTTGTTATTTTGAGATCTTTTTAGTTAAATCGAATAAATAGATGGTATTTCATCACTGTTTTCCTGTGTGAGCTAGCTACTGATCTGGGACTAGTTCAAAATACACAGAGGGTTCCTGAGATGTATTTTCGGGTCCCGACAGAGGTCCTGAGACTTAAAGCTTTTCATAAAGAAGTCTAAGGCTCATATCTAAACTTGGGGAGGTCGTGAACGGCTAGGATGAAACTGGGGAGGTTTAATGACTTGACAAAATTGCGATAAAGTACAGAGCACCGCACTAAGCTCGTCGGCACGTCGCCGACGACCAAGACCACGGCGACGCCTACCAACTGTACCAAAGCGTTCCTAATACTATTGCGAACATAATAGAACCACTCTCGGCGCCGGAGCTGGCCTGTAACGCCGACGAGCCGGAGAGGGGTGGAGGATACTTTTCGGTAAAAACCGAAAATACAAAAAAGGGTCCGCTACAGCTAAACCATCTAGTCCTAGAGCACTAAGGGACTAAAGTGAACTCACCAGGGCACAGGAGAGGTCCGAGGGAAGACGGAGGAGACCCAGCGGCGGAGACCGACGCCGGAGGTGAAGAAGATGACGGCGACAAGATGCTCGGAGCTACCAAAGGTAAACATAATGGTCAGGAAAGCTTCGCAAGGACCTAGAGGTGATCCAGGACCACGAAATCGGACAGAGGAGACTTACCGGAGTTGGGGACAAAGGGGGGGCTCCCGGCCGCGGAGACCTAAAACTCAAATTCAAGTTGTTCCTGAGAAACAACCAAAACTCGAGTTAGGGGGTACGCTCCAGACGACTAGGTGGTCCAACCGACAAGAAAAGAAGGGTGGAGGAACCACTGGAGCACCCAGGACGCCGATGGAGCTCCACGGCAACAATGACGGATTTGGATGTTTCCGGAGTTTTGAGCTCCACACACAGGAGGTGAGCTGGGAGGGTGACTATGAGTGGAAGGAGGTCAAAGGAGGACCTCGGGGGCATTATGAAACTAGTGAGCAACGACACAAGAGAAAAAGGAGCCCCCGCGGTGAGCTACGGCGAACTCAAAACCGCGACAGAGCTGGGAGCGGCGGGAGCAGCGCGAGACACGGCTTTGAGCCAAAAGCACTGCCACGCAGCTACGGTCTCGACAAGCAGGCGTTGACGAGGGAGCGAGATGTGACGGGACCACGCCGCGCACTATTGCTGTGCACGGCGCGAGGAAGAGGACTACCTAGGGTGGTCGTGAGCCTTACGATCAGAGATGGACGGTCACGCGTGCCCAAGGAGTTCCGAGGCTGGAGAAGATAGGGGAGGTCGTGAGACCTTGGATCAACATCCAACGGCGTGCCCGAGCGTGACTAAGTGAACTGGCTCGACCGAGTCAGTTGAGTTGGGCTCGGGCTCGAGCCCGAGTCTGACTCGAACTAGAGTTGACTTTTCGATTTTTAGAAGAACTGAACTTTGGGGAATTGTTTGAGGTAGCAAAACATCTCCAAAAATTCTGGAATTTTTATAGGAGGTTTCCAGCTTAGATATTGTCCTTGTGTAAAATTTTCAGAGGTTGTGGTGCTGTGCATTTTCCTCTAAAAATTTAACAAGGTACTGGACTAGGATTTGACCACTTTTCCAATTGGTTTGACTGACCTCCAAAACTATTCAAACAATTTCTAAAAATTATGAAATTTTTCAGAGGGGTCCCACCTCAACCCTAGAACTTAGGAAAAATATTTCCAGAAGATGATCATAAGGTTTGACAAGATTGTTTTTGGAAGATCAAATTTTGGATCAAAAAGACTTGTGACTTTATATTTCCATAAGTCTTTTTCAAGAGTTTTCCAGACCATACAGGAAATACAAGATGTAAGAAAAGTTTTAATTTTTACACATTTTCTTACATTTGAAAAACAAGTCTAAACTTGGGATGTTACAAGAATTCCATTAAGGAATAAGTCCATAATATACCCCTGAACTTTATCGAGAGTCCAAAATACCCCCTAAACTCTAAAACTGTTTGGTTTGCACCCTCGAACTGCCATTACCATCTCATCTAACCCCCTCGAGCCGAAACCACTCGGTTTTCCCCTACGTGGCATCCACGCATGCCACACTGGCGCGGTTTCGCATAGTCAGCTTTCCTGTCTCTCTCACTTAATGGACCACATCCCTTCGGACCGTCCAACTCAGACTCTGTGTCAAACTTTCCCCTCTCCGAAATCCATAGGCGGCGGTGTGATCGATTATGGCGACGGGGATGAGTGGCACTCGAAGAAGTGGTCAGTCGGAGTCGTCCTTGGCTGTAGACCAGGTTGGCGGCGAGGAGGGGTCATCGTCGTCACCCATACCGTACCGCGAGCACCCGGTGGAGTATTCGCCTATAGTGATGTGCCACTGTAGATGGAAGGTCACGCGGAAGATTTCGTGGAGTGATTCAAGCCCAGGAAGGAGGTACATGTCATGTATGAGGGCGTAGGTGAGTAATTTGATGCAGGAAATTGTTGTTTGATTCATTGAATTTGCTTTCTTCACTGCAATTGTTTTTTACTGTGGTCAATTTGGTAGGCTGGATGTTGCAGTTTTTGGGTTTGGGTGGACAAAGAGACGACTCCCTTTGTGAAGGAGGTTATGCTAGATCTGCGAGACACCGTGAGGTCTCTAAGGAGGTAGAACAATGCCTTGAGAGCTTCTAAAGCTGAATCAAGGGCGAAACTAGAGGGTAGAATGGATGCGAATATATCAGAAGTGGCTGCTCTGAGAGGAATTTTTATTGCGAAGGATGCGGCACTGGATGAAAAGAAAGCTAGAGTTGTGAAGTATGAGAAAAAAAGAACATTGTGTTTTGTTGTAGTGATGTCATCTGTTTTGCTTGTAATTGCTTTCTCGTGTGACTTAGAACTCTAATGTCTGGTTGTAATTGATAACTGCCATGTTTGGTTGTATATTCAGCCATGTGTTGTCAAGTATGAGAAAGAAAGGAAGATGTTGTCAAGTATGTTAATTGTCATGTTATATGATGAATGGGAATAGTAATGGTATATGAAAAAGTTGCCTCAAGTGTGGCACGTCGCAATTCATAAAAGGAACTTTCATAAATACTCATAGGTCTGGCATAAGTAGCCTCAAGTCTGGCACATTACATTCAACTTGTACAAAGCTAAGTTGGCAAAATACATGCATAAGTCCGTCACATTACAACCACAAAATACACTTCAATGGGTACCCTTGGAAGGCACTAGTATGTTATGAGTAGGTTTCTTGCCAGTACCTGCAGGAGCAGGTTTTGTTCTCCAGACTAACAGTGAAACTCTTGTCATAATGTTTAACTTCATAACCATATTTCCCATTCCACAAAGCATGACAAAAACAAGATTCATTTATGTAAGACTTTATTTTTTTGAATATGTTTGGGCATACTTGTCCCTGATGTTAGTGGATAAGAGTATAACCCAGGGGGACTTGGCCCAATCACATTGAGCTCTAACCCTGGTGGCCTCATCCTTCACAAAATTAATCACCTTCCATTCTACTATCCTATAGTTGATAACAGTTTTCTTGAACTGTTGTTTGCTTAAAAACTTCATATCCAATGCAAATGTTGGGACAACAGCATGACGATCAAACCTAGCATATTTGGACTTCTTCCTAATCAACTCATCACCATCGCCCTCCTCTTCAAAAGAGCCTTCGTTATCACTATTGTCATAGTAATAAGTGTCATTACGGTCATTCACAATGGCTCTATTAAATTCTACAGCAGACTGTGCATCAGATCCATCAAACAAGATAGCATAAGGATTCAATGTCTCTCCTGCATTCAACTTCTTCTTGAACTCCTTGAACTTTTTCCTTGATCTCTGCAGCCTCCTCCTCATCCTCTGAACTCCCACAATCATCTGGGAGGTAATCACTACCACTGCTAGACGTGTCTTCTTTTTCCTCCATAGCTATATCAGCTTCCTTGTTCTTATCCACCTTGCTCTTTTTAGTGCTACAGGATCCATAAAACTGCCTAAATGAAGCTAATTCCTTCTGCCTATCCTTAGGGCATCTCCAATAGTGCCATATCTAATTTTGCTATATCAACTCTACGTCAGCGAAAGATAGATTTAGAGACAACACCTCTAATAAGCTGTCTCTAACATTCATGCCAAACTTATAATATTCCCACTCCTTCACTCCTCTCTCATATGCACTGGTTGTTTTATCTTGGTTTGTGTGTAAAGATAGTTGTTTGAGGAAGAGACGGCTTTCCTTCTCTCTCATACTTCTTGTCGGGACTCAAAAATACAATTCTGGACTCTCTGTGTATTCTGTACTAGTCTAGGATCACACTAGTGCACACAGTGAAAACATAGATGAATATCAATCTACACAAGCGGTTAATAGCATAAACGAGTAATTTGAATAATAAATAATAGTTTTGACCTTATGGTCGAGTTTACACTTATTATGCCACGCAGGACTAACAATAAAGAAATCAGTAGTGAAACAAAATAAACTTCAGTGAAATCCCATCAATTCGCCACAGGCAACCGACTGGGATCAAATGACCTAACGATTAGTACCTTCAACAAACTCTTCTTCGAAGGCAGGCGATGACTCCTCCTCTTTTGTAGATTTGTTTGCAGCAAGCATGAGTACACAACCATACTTGCAAGACATACCACAAAATGCAATTTATAGATGCAGACTTATTCCAAAGGAATGACTTCTGTGGTTCTTTTGCATAAAAGCAATATTTGTAATTGAATACAAGTAATAGATTGAAAGCATAATTCAAAACAAATAAACAATAATAATTTAATAGCTTGTTTTCACAAAGGACACAAAGCTAATCAGTTTAATTCACACTGTCATATGACTTATATCACATAGCTGTCCCTTCCAAAAGTTTTATGAAAATCTACCCCTCATATGAAATCCCCGAGTATATCCATGACCGCGGACGCGGCTATTCGAATAGATTGATTTAACACTCTGCAGAGGTTGTACACTTTACCTACACGATACAATAAGTGTAGCTAGCACTAATCATAACAAAACTTTTCTGAAATTTCATCTCAACATTGACACTACCATTGTGCTTTACCGCCATACCAACCTATACACAGTGATGCAACTACCTGGTAGTTCACACCTCCACCCATTCCAACACAGCCTAACCTACTACCTGAGTAGTCAATGTCAAGAATCTGTAACTTACTAAGTTAGACTCATCCCATCAGGCATGTGGTCGTACAGTAAAACTCAGTTCAATGGCGCACAAAGTTAAGTTCTTAATTGACCGAGACAAGACTTCCAATTTCTAACTATGTCACAAAGATTATCGTTCCCATCCAACACAGATCCACCATAAAAACACACAGTACCACATGTCTCGATCCAAATCTTTTCCCACCCTGTTTGTTAAGTGTAACATATGCCATCAACGAGTAATAACACACACAATACACATAGTTTTATCACTTAGTTCCATAATCACTTAGTCAGGTTTTTAATTGCAACTCACATGAGATGATGACTCGTAGCATGGCTAAGCAATCTAATCGTATCTAACCAATCCACGTTGGTACTATGATAATACCAACTAAATAATGAACCAATCTAGGGTGACAAAAGGTTACGACGTTACAATAGATAAGGTAGATATAGCAAATTGGATTAATAACTATACCCAAAAGCATTTAAATAATTACTTAAAGTAAATACAGTAATTTGAATCAAAGTATTTTGAAAACCGAGATTCAACATGATCAAAGGTATGACTTGCCTCAGAATAGATCTAGGTACTGGTCTTGGTCTTGGTGAACTCATTCTTCTCTAAAATCTCCTGAAGTATCAACGTCTACTCGCAAACGAAGCAAATAAATAAAACAAATAAATAACATAGGCAAAACAAACTTAAAAAATTAAATAAAAATCTCAGATAAATAGATCTTGAATTTATATGAATTTAGAAATTTGAATAAGCTCAATCGGAGTTCGGATGCAAAAGATATGGGCTTTGGAAGTTTGAATCTTAAAAAAAACCTAAAAACTAAATTATTGGAATTTTTGAATTATTTCTTAACAAAAAAAATCATATTATTGCACAACGATGATGTCAGCGAAGGATTTTCGGGAATAAAAGAAATAAAAGAAAATCCTGACACGTGGGACCCACAAGTCAGACACACGGCTCACGGTGGACCAAATCCACCAAGCCATTGGATCTGGTGCGGGTGGACAGACCACGTGGGCGCGCACGTAGGCGTTGATCTAGCGCCACGTAGGATGACACGCATGCAGGGACGCTGAGGTGGCTGCGCACGTGGATGGCCACGTCAGATCGACGGCGAGGTGGCTCAGGAACTAACGATCCAGCGAACGGCGGCGATCTACCGGAGATGAGTGATACCAGCGTGTAGCCAAGACTATTGCGAACCTCCGGGTGCAACTTCGGGTGGTCGAGGACGACGGTGGCAGCTGGCGGTGTGGTCGAAGTAGCGGAGTCCTCCGGCTTTTGTTGGACGGGGGGCTCCAACGATGCTCCGATAGCGGAGATGCGTGCGCGAGGAAGCTCTAGTGACAGCGGACCCGGTGGTGTACTCAAAGATGACGCGGCGACTCTAGCGATGGAGCAATTCGAAGAAACAACGGTAGCGACAAAAACCCTAAAAGCTTGATTGCGGCGACGCTGGAGCTCTAGAGGGTTGGGGGTTTGAGGGGTTTTGATGCGGGGCCGAAAGCGAACCTCGGGGTGCCTTTTATAGGGCCCGAGCATGCGGGGTTTGGAAATCCCCAAATCGGGATATTCTCGGGTTTATTCAATCTTAGAGATAGAGTTCGTTTTAGTCTCGATTGAAAGTAGATACGGGTGTGGGAGAATCAGAGATAAGTTTTGGCATCAAAATCTGGGAGATTTTAGTTGGAAAATCCGCACTGTTGGATAAAGCTTCGAGAAGCTAGCAATGGCAGACGCGATGAGAACTCCACGAAGAAGACGGCTTCAGAGACGAAGACGCGGTGGCGGGTCCACCTGACAGAGGGACAAGGGGAGTGGGCCCACGCATCAGCGGCGCGAGGGAAAACGCGCGTGCGATCTGGGCTGAGCAGGCATGAGAAAATGGGCCGCGAAGCGGGCCTCAAAAGGGAAAGGGGAACTGGGCTGAAGGAATTTGGCCCATACTGAATTTCTGAGATTTTAATTAGTTTCTAATTTATAAAATACTTAGAATTCAAATAAGCAATAGAAAAATAGCAAATGAACTCAAAAAAATTCTATAAAAATCTAGAAAATATACGTGAGCACATAGAGCCCAAATAAAATAGTTTTAACAATTGTTCATGTTGGAATTATTCATATTAAATTGTTTTGATACTAAAAGTCCATATTAAGCTTTTGGATTAAATTCAAATAAAAGCCAAATGGTGAATTTTCTCCCTACTAACTATTTAAAATATTTTTAAAGCTCAGAAAATTAGGATGTTACACTTCTCTCTCTTCCACCTAGGATTTTGCTAACATGGATGGGCTAATCGACGGCTGACATGGAACTATTGGAGATGCCCTTAGGAGTATATGACACAATGCCCACTTGCTTGCTTCCTGAAGTTACAAACTGTATGGTAGCACTCTGATTCCCAAGATCTTGGTAAGCAGATTACATCTTTGGTAACAATATGCTTGTCAAGATCTTACTTGCTCCCAGTAACTTCCACTTCATCATCCTCTGCCTCTATTTCTACACAATTCAGATCAAATCCTGCATCTCTTCCTCAAAGTCGCTTCCTTCCTCATGGTCGCACCTCCATCTGATTCTTGTTGAGTGGCCACTGAGTCCACGTATATGTCAGCAACGTCACCATCAGTAATGCAATCCCTCATTAGTATGCATACCTTGCCATCAGTAAAAACCCTCAGATCATTAGCAAGCTCTTTCCCGAGGAATAACCAGTGGATCAAAATTTCTTCGGTAATTTCACAATGGTCTTGTAGGTAGCTTAAAATCTCGAACAAAGACACATTGACTCTATTGATCCAAGAGAGTGCCTTAGAACCCCCCCCCCAATAATGCACACACTTGCCATCATTGAAGAAGTCACCCCGAAAATGAAATCAAACAAACAAGTGGTCCAGGAAATCCATGTCCTACACACACGGATGTAGTACGTGGTTACAAACTACTCAAATATAGGGAAAACATGCACTAAAATACGCACAAAATCCAAGAACCGACACATATAAATTGAACTTTCTCAATCATTAACCTCACAAGCCTGGTGAACAATGCGGATCTACAACAAGTCCCTTCAAATTTGCATGCCTCCGTTGATCAGAATCACCACCGAGTCACCGCACGGAGGTCGTCGCACGCTAGGGTTCTACGGCGGATTAGGGAAAGTGTGTGAGAGAGAGGCTGCGTAGAAGGGGGAGTGGGGAAGTGTGTGTGAGAGAGAGAGATTGTGTGCGAGGGGCGCTCGACACATGAAGGTGTTGACTAGGCAAAACCGCGCCAGCATGGCATGCGTGGATGCAACGCAGGGGAAAACCGGGTGGTTTCGGCTCGAGGGGGTCGGGTGAGATGGTAATGGCAGTTTGAGGGTGCAAACCAAATGGTTTTGGAGTTCAGGGGTATTTTGGACTCTCGGCAAAGTTCAGGGGTGTATTATGGACTTATTCCTTCCATTAACTAGCACACACAACTAAATCGCTGGCTACCACACTAGATACAAAGTCTGGGAACTGCTCCAGCCAAACATGGCTACGCTGGTTCACCTCACCGCCACAAGCTGCAAATACATGATGTACCATATTACAAGAAGATGGCAAAGTTACACCCGAAAATGAATAAATGAAACAAGTAAGAAACTCTTAATTTCCTTGAAAAATCCATCGCTATTTGTTTTCCAACTATATGAATTAGGAACTACGCAATTTTAGACAACTGAACTACGAATGGGTAAGAGCACTTACGATGCAGGTTCTTAGAGATGTGCTTAGCAAAGAAAAACTGATTTTTCTTGCCTCGTAGGACATGTAAGATACTTATTTTGTAGCATCGATGCTTGATTAGACACCAGTGCTTAAGAAGTGCTTAGTATATAACTATATGTATTTAATAGATAATACAACCAACTAAGGAATTTTTTTAAAAAATAATCTAGTTTTTTATTCCAAATTACAGTAATAATATCACCTTTTTTCTTTTTACAAGAATAATCATCTGTCGCTCAACCGTTGAGCGACTTGGGCCAAAGTAGCTCAATCGTTGGGCGACTTGGGTCAAGTAGCTCAACCGTTGAGCGACTTGGACACTTGTCGCTCAACGGTTGGTCCTAGCATACAACTCACTCAGCTAGCAGGGCATGCATTGTGCCCGTTAGGCGACAAGTGTCCAAGTCACTCAACCGTTGAGCGACTTGGGCTGGTCGCCCAACGGTTGAGCGACATATGATTATTCCTGTAAAAAGAAAAAAGATGGTATTATTACTGTAATTTCGAATAAAATCTAGATTATTTATAAAAAAATTCACCAACTAAGCACCCACAAATGAGATGTTTGCACTGGAGTAAATGGCTTTTACATAGGTGCTTGATGACATGACTATAGTCTCTCTCCTTAAACACTTATATTCATATATAAACATCTCACATTGTATATGCCCTATGTGTAGGGCTAGAAAAAAAGCTCGAGACTCACGGGCCAGCTCGACTCAGACTAAGCTTGAGCTGGCTCGTGATGTACACAAGCCGGGCCAAGCCTCATTTCCAGCTCGCGTCATTTTTTAGTCGAGCATGTTGCTCGCGAGGCTCGTTTGGCTCGTAGACATTGAGGCCCAGGTTGCCCAGCCATTCCGAGTGATTTCCAGCCACATGAACGAGCACACGACACAATGTCACAACCTATTCCAAATTTCCAATCCAGATCAAGTGGGTGTTGCCACCCCGTCCTCTACTACCCCGCCCTCCTTCCATCGCCTCGTCGCTCCTTCCGCTGCCCTGCCCTCCTTTCGCCCCGTCGTCCTTCCGTCGCCCCATCCTCCTCCACCGCCCGTCCTCCTTCCATTGCCCACCGCTCCTTTAGCCGCCCTGTCCTTCGTCCACCTTGTCCTCTTTCCACCACCCTGTCCTCCTTCCGCCGTCCCGCCTCCATGCCCTGCAGGCTTTAGGCACCGCGTGGTTGGTGGTCATCAAACATAGCCTGTGTGATTGCAGCGGAGTAGGGCGAGGAGTCGGGAGGAAGAGAGGGGTAAGGTTTCTCAAGTTTATCTTTCTCTTCATTCATGTCTAATTTTTGTTAGATTGGTTAGACAATTTTTGTTCTGGAGATGATCTGTTCCTATTTCTTGGTTTGTTCAGTTAGCTCGTTTGGTGTTAATGGAGAACTGGAATTACTAGAGTAATTTGGTGCAGAGCCTTACCTTAGTTGTTTGTGATGTGCTGTTCTTTTTTGCCTGTGTGTTGAGTAGTACTTCAGTTAGCATGTGCTTTGATTTAATTCAGTGTTGTTCAATTTAGTTCCAGCTTGTATAGATCTATATGGTTTGTTATCTGTTTTCTTTCCTTTTACCATGTAGCTTTCTATGTCATCTTGAATCAGTTGATTATTGTACTCAGTAATCATCAAGCGATTAAATGAATTATGGTGAATGACTGAATGCAATTGAATCAATTGTTGTGAACTTGTGACTTTGTCTTATATTTCATCCAACGAGAGGTTGACCATATAAAGCTGACAAAAAACAGTGCATAAGAGCGTGACTCGCGAGCTAGTTCGAACCTACTTCCAAACCGAGCCGAGCTAACTTTCTGGCCGTTCGCTCCACGAGCCGAGGCGTATCTGTTCGGTTGGCGAGGCACACAGGCAAAGCACATGCACGGTAGTCGACTTCTTCTGGTCCAAGTGTCCAACTCTCCAGCCCAACCCAGAAGACCTCTAGGCCGTACTTGCCACGTCCTAATTACGACCGGGCCAGTTCGCGGGCCCTTCCGGCCAACGGCTCCTTCCAGAATCCAGAGCCAGTCAACCCACCACATCACCACGGTATCAACTGTTGGGAAACCATGGGCTTGACCCTGCAGTCGGCCCATTAGTGGGCGCCCCATCCCAAACCCTAGCAGGGTCGTAGCCTATAAATATGGGGTGTTATTCATTGTAAATGACCGATCGATGGATGAAGGAATAAAGAGAAGCAAGACGTCCCCCTATATCTTTGTGTTCAATCTCTTATTCTGTTCCTGATTGTTCTTGTGATTCATGCATTGTTCTTACGATTCTGAGTATTGTCTACGAGGTAATCGCTCGGACTGGACTCGCTAGCGACGGTTCCTCAACACGTTATCGCGACGATCGACTCTCCTCGCGATCGAAAGGTAACCGCCGATGAACGACGCCGAGATTGAATCGTTTTCTAGATTGCTTTCAATTCTGTAAATTTGGCTTTCTAGATTGGTTTTCCTACGGTGCAAATCCGCTCTAATCTACCGCGAGCCGACTTGAAGTCGCCGGCCAAGCCGATCGGTGGATTACATGAAAGAGTAGATGATGATTGTACTGTAGGTAGTAGATGCAATCGCATGAAAAGCACCACGTGCATGGCACCGCCTGCAAGCGACTGTCACTACCTCCGCGATACGTTACCGGTCGGCATAGTCCGCCATCACGTAACGTCACGGAGGCAACGACAGTGCCACGCCGCTAGCACGCGACGAGCACGCACATGATGGCATGAAGCCGCGCCTCTGTTGCAATCTTGTATCGCATTGCACCATATTACATTACATTACATTACATGAACAGAAATTGTATGAACAATATGTATTGCATTAAACTCGAAAAAATTGCCCTCGATGGCTCCTCGCGCGCCGGATGTCGACGCTACCGCCGCGCTCGGTGGCAATGCCTCGCGACGCTCACTCCGCAGCCCGACCGACCGGCCGCATGCACGCCGCCCGGATGGTTGCGCCGCCGCCACCCGCATGGCCGCGCTGCTGCTCGAACCGCATGCACGCGCCGCGTTGGCCTGAAGCCGCATCACATCATGCCATCCCGCCGTGGCCCCGCCGGCCACGCCAAGTCTCGCGCCCGCACGCGCACCAGCGCGCCTGAAGCCGCACCACCGGAAACTATGGCAGCCATACACCGCGTAAAGAAAGAAGACGAAAAAAAAATAAATATGTCGCCGGCAGTGCTAGTCGCAGCACCGGCCCCGACGCGCCCATGCGCCGCCATGGCCTTGGCAACCGGAAGAGAAAACCTAAAAAGCAATCGTGCATGGCCTAGCAGGCTAGATAATTTTGTCGGCCGAAACGGGAGGGCCGACTCGGCCAAAATGGGCCCAACCATTGACTCCCGTAAAAGAGAAGGGAGATGTAAGAGAAAAAGAAAATGGCTAACCGTGCAAGTAAATGCCATTTGGGCCAAAAGCATGAAATGGTGAAACGGGCCCAAAAGAAAGGGCCCATACGGGAGTAGAAAAAAAAAGAAGGAAAAACCGAAAAATTGGTATTTTTGCAAAACGGTCCTTCTAGATTCCGAAAATCACGGGGGTCCTTACGCAAATGATGAAATTTTGCAAGAAGACCCTTGCAGTTCAGAAAATTACGAGAATTCTTTGTGGATCTAGAAATTTTGCGACCAACCCCTTTGGAATTGGGAAATTTACGGAATTATGTATATTCTTGCAGAATAACCCCTCAGAAATCTGAAAATTACGCAAATTTTTCTCTCAGAACTGAAATTTCGCGTTTTAACCCCCGAAACTTGCAGTTTTCAACGAAAGTCTTGTTTCCAGCAGAAAAGGGCCTCGGGAATCCAAAATTTTGCATATTTTGAAATTTTGAAGCATATTTATTCTTGTTCTTGTTATTTCTATGCAATTTATTTATTGTATTTACTGTTTTGATTATCTGTGATTGTTTATATTGCTTTTAATCACTGAAAATAGCAGTAAATCATGAAAAATGCATAGAAAAATACGGGATCATGAACCGGAAGTTCGAATAGCATTATGAGAATTTTACAACTATCTTGTGCAAATTACCAGGAGTAATCTTATGATTTTTTTTTCATGAATATGAATATGACTGGCATCATGGACCAGTAGTTCAAAGCATCGACCAAAGATGGCCGTAATTTGTATAAAATTTGTATCGATCTTCAATTCGTGGTAATGTAACCACGGATGAGCGTAAGATTGGCTCTTCTACCTTTCACCCGAACGCGGTGCAATCCGCACGCAACTCATCACAAGACGGCTACATGCGATGTCGAATTAATTGATATCATGCAAGTTGCGAAACTCAAGATGATGTTCTAAGAAAGAACTACATCTCGCAATCACCTAATAGCAATGTTGGCCATGAAGCCACTACTAGCACTACAGGTGATGAAGCCTCTCACGAATGAGAGGAGCCGAAGGGTAAGGTAGTGCATCGCACGTTATTGATGCTTTTCAGTCTAAGAAAAAGGGCAAATGATAGCATGAGGCACACCTCGCCATTATAGGCACAGAGGATTCACATCCATTAGTTGCACTTATGAATGTAGATACCAAAGAGCAATTTCATCATCCCTCCTTTGGACATCGCAGCGGCCGCAGCTGTAGCTGCCCAAGTGGAGAAGATCGCGCATGAAGCCGATTGAGGCAGAAGTTCCTGAATACTTCGTCTATTAGATCTAGTGCACACATTGCAATCGGATCTTTTATATAAACTTGCAGTTTGTAATTGAAGCACAACTTTGAATTATTGAATAATGGTTGCAAGCTCTAGGAGAGCAAAACATTAAATTCTTATTATGAGTCCTGCAAGACTTATTTTCCCGTCTTTATAATAGCAAGTTATGTTCTGATATTTGAAGTATTTTATTTATGTGTTGCTTGCTTTCTGCTACATATTAATAAAGTACATTATATTAGAACGCGTGTGGTGCCCTATGGAGGAAGTGTGCTTAGCATGTAGCAGCACAACGAATACTATCCTGAGAGAAACAGAATTTTTCCAGTCGATCAGCAAGAATGCTGGTAGTCTTACGACAATCACAGACAGCGATACTTGTATAATAGGCTCAGGAAGGGCCATAATTATACTCTCAATGGGCACAACTTTGGTCATTGAAGAAGACTTGTTGTACCCAGAATCGACTAGAACTCTCAAGGATATTTGCGCTAACAGTTTCCATGTAGAGATCAAGAAGAGTATGGTATGTAATACCGCCACTACAAAGCGTGAAGAAAGTGAAAAATACCATTAGAATGTCTTCCTTCATATGAAACTGGGCTATACTACACTAATATTAAGGCACCTGCAGCCTATACTGCCCTGAAAACCGTATTTAGAAGCTCTGAATTTTTCTATCTCCGGCATGATAGATTATGCCGTCTATGTTTTAAGATAATGAGAGAGATAATTAACAATTCACAGGGACATAATATGAATGTAAAGAATTTTCCGAATCAGGAAGATTTTGTGTGCCTTGTATGTGCCACCGGGAAATTAATTACTAGACCTTTTGCTCTGAAAGCGAAGGATAAAGTCCCTGCATTCCTGGACCGTATCCAAGGAGACTTTTGCAGTCCTATACAGCCCCTGTAAGGGTCATTTAGGTATTTTATGGTGCTCATCGATGCTTCCTCAGAATGGTCGCACGTATGTTTATTGTCTATGAGAAACCATGCTTTTGCAAAACTAAATCTCGCAGATAATTAACAATTGAATTTTTTTTCCCTGATCATCACATGAAGTCCATCTGAATGGACAACGCCGGAGAATGTACTCCGAAGGCATCTGATGATTATTGTATGAAAATGGGAATTAAAGTTGAGCATTCTATACCGCACATCCGCACCCAGAATGGACTAGCAGAACTTTGAAGAATTGTAATTTACCAACTATATGTTGGGGACACGCATCCGCCGCCAGAGACTCTCATCGATTTTAGACCGTCGGCCTATAACATCCATCCAACTATGCAACTAGCGCAAGGGTCAGCACTGAAAACTTCTCATCTTCGCAAGTTTGGTTGCAAGGGTTATATACCTATACCACCACCGCAGCGAACTGCAATGGGTCTTCTCCGAAAGTCTAGGATATACGTTGGTTATGAGACAGCATCCATAATCAAGTATTTGGACCCTATGACTGGAGATTTGTATAATGCCCGATTCGCTGATAGTACATTAGATGAGGTTAGTTTCCCGTCATTAGGGGGAGAAAATCAACCCTTGATGATAATGTCGAGAAATAATTGAAGTCTAGAAGACAATTGAAGTCCAGAAGATAATTGAAATCTATGCATATGACCCGCGCACTAGTGAAGCAAAGAGATAAGTCCAGAAGATAATTGAATTGAAGTCTAGAAGACAATTGAAGTCCAGAAGATAATTGATTTGCAAGTATTAGCGAATCAACTGTCAGACTACTTTAGTGATTTGAAGAGCGTGAATAAGTAGCATTTGCCTGCAAGTAATGCACCGGAGAGGGTTGAAATACCATTGAAGGTATCCCTAATCCCGTCCAGAGGCCTCAGAATAAAAGGACGAGAACTCCGGTCCCTCGAATCCGAAGTAACCGGGACGCCGTGAAAAAGGATAAGAAGGACTTGACACACCGATCACCAAGTGCCCGAACGGAAGGGTAGCCGTTGAGACTGCACCGGTATGGAACCTTCGTAAAAGGCATACGAATTAAACATTCCCATGAAGGAGACATCAAGCATGGATGTGTGCGCACACATCGAGTGAAAAACTAAAGGACTTGCCCCGCAATTGGAAGCAGCGGTGAGCAAGTAGAAGCATTAGAAGAATCGCCTTTGAAGAAATAGCTATAAACTTTATGACATCGGAGAATCTTTGAATATGACAATACCAATGTCGACATTTACTTTGCAAAGAAACTTGCCACAATCATCAATCTTGATTCAGAGCTCGCATCGTCATTGAATGAAAGAAAAGATCAGATTGAGAAGATTGGGAGAAGGCAATAAAAACTGAATTATTCTCTCCGAATAGAAGAAAGACGTTTGGGCCTGTAAGCCCCACGTCTCCCCTTGTGCACCCCGTAGGGTATAAGTGGGTATTTGTTCGAAAGAGAAATGAAAAGAAGCAAGGCTCGTTGTACAAGTTTTCACTGAACATCCAGAAGATGATTATGAAGAAACATATTCCCGGGTCATGGGCGGAACTCCCTTTTAAATATTTATCTCAATGGTAGTGAACTTAAAGTTAAAAGTGAAATTGATGGATGGGGTACCAGCATACCTTTATGAAATATTGGATTCGGATATTTATATGAAGATACCTGAATGTATCACTGTCCTGAACCAAAACAGAGCAAATAGAAATATGTACAGCAGAAACTCGTAAAGTCATTGCACGAACTTAAGCAATCACCGTAATGTGGTATAATCGCAGCGACTTTCTATGCAAGAAAGGCTACACGAACAATGAGAATAATCTCTGTGTATTTATACGACGATCCCAGAATGGATTTTGTATAATCGCAGTGTATGAAGTTGATCTGAGTATCATCAGAACCCTGAAGGATATTAAGAAAGCAAGCTCTTACCTGGAGTCGGAGTTCGAAATGAAAGATTTGGGTGAAAACCAAATATTGCCTAGGCTTGCAGCTTGGGCATGCCCCTGAAGAGGTATTAATGCATTAGTTAGCCTACACTCAGAAGGTGTTAGAAAGGTTCTACTTTGCAAAGGCATACCCTTTGAAAATGCCAATGGTCGGGAGACCTTTGCAGCAAGACAAAGACCCGTACAGACCTAAAGAAGAGGGGGAGGAAGTCCTGGGACCGGAATTCCCACACTGAAGTGGAATAGAAGCACTAATGTATTTAGCAAACTGTACTAGAACGGACATTGTATTTGTCGTGATCCTACTAGTAAGGTATAGTGCAGAACCTACCAAAGGCATTGGCAGGGAATAAAGGGCATCTTCCGATACCTCCAAAGAAGCAAAGAATTTAGTCTGTTCTACAGAAAGAACAAAGACTTAACTATGAATAGCAATACAGATAACGGGTACTTGTAGGACCCGCATACAGCCAAATAGCAAACAGACTATGTATTCCTATGTGGTGGAACCGTAATTCCATAAAAATCGTCTAAGCAGAATCTTGTACCGATTTCGACGAACCACTCGTAAACAATAGCACTACACGAGGCTTCACAAGAATGTGCTTGGCTTCGGATGATTCACCACATCCAGAATCATGTGGATTGAATGCCGACTAACCCCACTATTATCTATGAAGATAAATGCAGCTTGTGTTGCACAAGTACAGATGGGTTATGTGAAGAATCCTCTCACAAAGCATATCAACCCCAAGTTCTTCTATGCTCATGAATTGCAAAAGATGAACGTTTTTAAAGTACTGCATACTAAGTCATGTAAGAATCTTGCAGATTTATTCACTAAGTCACTTCCAGCATCTAGCTTTGAAAGATGCATATATGAATTGGAATGATGAGACTTAGAGAAGTGCAGAATTCAGGAGGAGAACCTTGACGAACTCATTATTAAAACTTGATCATGAAGATCGAGTACCCAAAGAATAAATCCAGGAGATTAAATGAAATTGGGTGGATTGTACTCTTTTTCCCTTCACGAGTTTTCTCGGCTAAGGTTTTTAATGAGGCAATTCGTCCATCACAGCAGAATGTGTATCATGTACTCTTTCTCCAAATTTTTCCCACTGAGTTTTTATGGAGTTTTGACGAGATATGGACATGAAGGATGGGTGCCCAAGGGGGAGTGTTGGGAAACCATGGGCTTGACCCTGCAGTCGGCCCATTAGTGGGCGCCCCATCCCAAACCCTAGCAGGGTCGTAGCCTATAAATAGGGGGTGTTATTCATTGTAAATGACTGATCGATGGATGAAGGAATAAAGAGAAGCAAGACGTCCCCCTATATCTTTGTGTTCAATCTCTTATTCTGTTCCTGATTGTTCTTGTGATTCATGCATTGTTCTTACGATTCTGAGTATTGTCTACGAGATAATCGCTCGGACTGAACTCGCTAGCGACGGTTGAAACATCAACCTCCTCCCCCTCCCCGAGCACGAAGCCACGAACCCAACCAATCCCCCATCGCCTCCTCGGCTGTCCCCCCCCCACCCCCCCACCCACCATGGCGGCCGTGGCGCCTCCTCCCGACAACCTCGACCAGCCGCCGTCCACTCCCCCCGCCACTTTAACCCCGCCTGCCGTCACCGCTACCTCCACCCCCCCGAACCCCCCGACCCCCAACCCCCCGACGCCAAACCCTAACCCTAACCCTAACCCGATCCCCGCCCCCGTCTCCACCCCTCCGGCGGTCGCGCCGCCGTTCCCCCCCGCGCCGGTCTCCTTCGCCCCCTCCTTCCGCCCGCTCGGCGCGCCGCCCCCGCCGCAGATGCCGCAGTACGGCGCCGTGCCGAACCCAGGCTACCCAATGGCGCAGCCGATGCAGCCGCCGGGCGTTCCCCCAGTGATGCCGCCGGGCGCCGGGCGCCCACCCAACATGTACGCGCCGCAGCCCGGCGCGTTCCTGCCGCAGCCCGGCGCTGCTGTCCCTCCCGGTGGGTCCCCGATCTCCATCCATCTCCGTTAACATCTGCGGTGCTCTCTCTAGGGATCAACGATAATGATTTTATGCTTCGCCCCCGAATTGTGTGTCGTTTTGTCTCCGAAATTTCGAGACGTTTCTTGAGCTGCGGTGTAGGGCTTCTGATGGATTTGAGGGGAATCGAGTGGATTTGTCATTACACGTGGGCGGGGCGTGGGATTAGGGTTTAGAGGTGGGATGTGTGAGATGCTAGTGATTTAGTGTTAGAGAAACTGGGATACGCTCGCTTGATAACGATGACAGGGTATTTCTCTGCTACAGCGGTGGTGGTGCCAGCCGTTACTCCCTACGGCGAGAGGTGCCGGCTCATGTTTGATTCTGCAGCTCTAACTGAAGCTCTAACCGATCATTCGCTCCCTCATTTCATGTGGTATGCTGAATGTTTGAATTTGGACTGGTTATATTTACATTGTCTAATTGCTTTACATGCTTTAGTTCGGCTTACCGCTTAATTAGGCTCAGTTTCTTTGTACTTAGATCCTTCAACAATGGGTTGTTGCAAAAATGTGCTGAGGTACCATGATTTCCTATCGCTTAAATTTCATGCAAAGTATTTCTTTGTTCTTTTGGTTTGATTTACATATATTGTTAATAAGAAGTTTGGAGATAGTGACACATTTGCTTAAGCTTTTATATCTGAGTAGTGCATTGCAATGGTGTGAGCTATCCCAAGTTTTGCAAATAACCAATACATGTACATTGTCCTGTCCATGGGGCTCTAAGAGGTAAGGCCAGCTTTACCTAGTTCTTTTATTTGAGCTGAATATTGCTTTTGTCGCTGTTCACCCTGGTTATTCTGAACATGCAAGGATATTTGCTTATCTATTCAGCACTGCTCGTATTTCTTTATGGAGTATGGTAACTTAAGCCTTTCCATTTTTCCATGTCCTTTATTTCCATGTGTTTTCAGAGGATTAATTTGTGCACTATGTGTGTTGCTTTCTGGACTGTTACTAATGTGGTTGCATAGATGTTTGTTTGTTTGTCTTCAGGCATGCCTCGTTATCCTGGACCGTACCCTATGATTCGTCCAGTCTTTCCTCCACGCCCGATGCCCCCGGTTGGTGTTATGCCAATTCAACGGCCAGTAATAATTCCTGGGATCCGTGGTGCTCCTCCTGTGGTAGCCCCTGCTGCCAGACCACCTGCTCCAGCTATTACACCTTCTGAGAAACCACCAACTGCAGTTTATGTCGGCAAGATTGCTCCAACAGTGGACAATGATTTCCTTCTTTCACTTCTTAAGGTATATTTCTGTTTCGCGTATTATTTTAAGATTTATACATGGCAGGGTTGACTTGTACATACTTCAGTAGGCTTTTCTGTTTATGCTTGAGTAGGTGTAATCATTCACTTGTAGCGTATGTGTCTAAATGTTTTCTCATCTTCAGCTTTGTGGACCTGTCAAGAGTTGGAAGCGCACACAAAATCCAAGTAATGGAAAACCTGTAGCATTTGGCTTTTGCGAATTTGAATCTGCTGAAGGCATCCTTCGCGCAACGCGGTTGCTCAACAAATTGAGCATTGATGGGCAAGAACTGGTGGTATGTATCATTTTATATTTCTTATGATTGCGATATTGGTGGGTTAAAAAAAATGTGGGAACTAAAATGTAAGTTACTTTGAAAGGAAAAGGACATACAGTACCAAATAGATCTATGACATGGTGCCAATTGTTTCTGACAGCTCTGTTTTTGTAAGTAATTGATAGCTCTGTGTTTGTAAATTGTTTTACTAGGAACTTGCATGCCCCATATTCGTCCAACCAAAAAGAATTTACTAAATTTAGTATTCTAAATTTAGTATTTCTTTGTGCCACTGACAGGTTGTTTCCAGACCTATCTGTCAGTGACACATAGGGCACATTTTCGACCAGAGAGCAACTGAGGGCCCAAAATATCTATTTCGAAAAGTTTGATTCTTAAAACGGACCGGAACCCATTAAAACAGCAATTTCCCCTTGTTTCTATCAATGTTGTGTTACGGATTAATTTTTGACATCTTTAAGTCCGAAGGCGTCCTAATCATAGAATATTTATTTTATGTGCGTGTTTGTAAACATTTTACCAACACTAAAGGGATGCTCGTGTTTGTAAACATTTTACCAACACTAAAGGGATGCTTGTCCATAGTTGATACACCACTCAACGTTCAAGTGTAGCAGATAGACCAGTTAAAGGTCTTGGTTGTATAGTTGAGAAAAAAAACTCCCCCTAACTTTTTCTTGTGCATCATGATTCGGTTCACTGAGTTGTCTATCACTGTGTGTATAAGTAGAACATGTTCAAGATGCCTCCATTTTATGGTTGCCAATGTGTTTATAAGTTATTGCTGTGCTGCAATCAAAATTTGAATTTGCCAGGCAGTTTTGTTTTGAGCTTTAGCAGTATTTGCTTCAAGAACATGCTTAATTTAAGAGTTCTTCATGACGTAGCATATCCTAATTGTACGCATTTGAAGAGGCCATCCAGAAATGAGGTTTTGGTTGCGGTCTCTGATGGTTACATAACTTACGTTACCTTTTTGTTTTTTCTGTTAGGCAATTGTTTGTAATTTCTTTCATAGGTTCTCAAACTAATGATAGCTATTCTATGCCTCATTGCATTTTATTTGAATACCAGGTTAATATTAATGATGCCACCAAGGAATACCTGAAGAAACATGTTGAAGAAAAGAAGAAAGCACAAGAGAAGGCCAAAGAAACAGAAGATGGAGGTGGAGATGGAGCTTCTGCTGTTTCAGAAAATGAACCATCAAAGCTTGTTCCTGATGAAACAGACAAGGATACAGGAGATGCTGGTGTTAAGGACAATGAAGATAACACTAAGAAATTTGGGATCGTTACAAATGAAGATTCTGAGGCTGATAAGGACGCTGCAGAAAAGTTAAGCTGTATGATTGAAGAGTGGTTAAAGACTAGACCACCGCCACCGCCTCCACCTGCACCAGTTCAACCATCTGCTGACATCTCTTCCAAACATAAGAATGGAGAGTCTGGTGTAGACATAACAAAAACTGGTATAGGATGCTGCTAATTATGATTTTTCTTCTTCTGATAATTGCATTTGAATAATTGAATAGCCTGATATATACTTCATTGCTGCTGCAGATTCTGAAGATAAGAATGATGTTGACACTGATAAAAGAGCGGTTAATGAACCTGAAAAATCAGAAACTGGTTCTCCTGATAGGAGGAAGGATAGAGAGCGCGATAAGGATAGGCGGGACAAGGAACTAGAAAGATATGAACGCGAGAGAGAACGAGAAAGAGTAAGGAGGGATAGAGATAAGGAACAGAAGCATAGAGAAGTGGAAAGGCTGTACAAGGAACGCCTGAAGGAGTGGGAATCTAGGGAGAGAGAGAAAGAATATCAAAGACAATACGAGAAGGATAGGGAGAAGGAAAAAGAACGTGGACGCAGAAGGGAGATCATGAAGCAGGAAGATGATAGTGACGAAGAGGATACTAGGAAAAGAAGACGAAGGAGTAGTAGCACAGTTGAAGAGAGGAAAAGGAGGAGGCAACGTGAAAAGGAGGAGGACTTGGCAGATAAATTAAAAGAGGAAGAGGAAATTGCTGAAGCAAGGAGGCAGGCTGTAGCGTTGCAACGGCAGGCAGATGAAGCGGCTGCAGCCGTGGTAGAGTCTGCTACACTTATGGAGGTTGATGGTGATGATGAAAAGGAAAGAAACTCACAGAACAAGCCAATTGTTGCAGATGATGATAACATTGTCAGCTTTGCTAATGGTGTTGATGCTGGTGAGTGTTAATGGTTTTCCCCCCAATTTATGACATTTGCCACATTCTAATTCTGCACTTTTCTTTTTCTTCCATTGCACAGGTGATGGCATTCATAAAGACAATAATGGTGATGAAACAAGCATGGCGCCAGGTCAAAATTTAGATATCAAGCAAAATAGCAATGCTCCTGCAAAGAAACTGGGTTTTGGTCTGATTGGCTCTGGTAAACGGACATCTGTACCATCAGTTTTTGCTGAAGAGGATGAGGATAATAATGATAAACGGATAAGACCTTTAGTACCTATTGATTACTCCACCGAGGAATTACAAGCTGTTGAGGCCAATTCTTCCACTGGCCAACCAAATATTGTAGCAGCTGCTGAGTTTGCCAAGCGCATCTTGGTATCTAATTCAAAGGAAGAGAAACCTGAAGCTGAGAAAGATAGGAGTAGGAGATCCAGTGATAGATTGAGCCAAAGGGATAGAGATCGAAATGATGAAGATGGTGCTCGCATTAGTGATGAGAGAAGGGAAAAAATGCATGATCGAGAGAAAGATAGGCAAGATAAACCCAAGTCAGAGAACAAGAAGATTTTCGATGCAAAACAATTGATTGACATGATTCCAAGGACAAAAGAAGAGCTTTTTGCCTATGATATTAATTGGGCAATATATGACAAGGTGAAAAAACCTTTTTGACCTTACATTTTTACTACTTAAAAGTTAAATCATGTTTTGTTCTTCCTACTGTCAAGTTATTTTCACTACTTTGTGCATTCATGTTATTCCTGTTGTTACTATGACTTTGTGGGGTAACTTTATCATGTTTGTAGTGTTCCTTGAACCATTACAGGTCCGACAACAGCTGAGCAGCTGCTGTTGGTTTCCTGTCAATTCCTTCAGGTTTCTGGTTGTAATAGATTTGTGGTCCACCCCAAAAATATGTTTTCATGAGTACAATGTTAAACCTGTTGGTATCTTCATACCGATTACTGCCCACAATTCACAATTAATTGGCGATATTTCGGCTGTAGGGTACATGACTCCTGGTCATTGCTAGGATATCTTGAAAGTTGGAACAGATAGTTTTCACCCTCTGTCTGCACTATTTAATTTATCTTGCCTGCTCTTGTTTTTTGTGTTGTGGCTATATTCAATGCTAACATCGTCAATCTTTTCATGCAGCATGAGTTGCATGAGAGAATGAGGCCTTGGATTTCGAAAAAGATTATCGAATTTCTTGGTGAGGAAGAATCAACTTTGGTGGATTATATCGTCTCGTGCACCAAAGATCATGTCCAGGCATCCGAGATGCTGGAACTCCTACAGTCAATTTTGGATGTTGAGGCTGAAATGTTTGTCCTTAAGATGTGGAGGATGCTTATATTTGAAATTAAGAAAGTTGAATCAGGACTATCAGGAAGTGCAAAGGCATGAAGTTGAGTCTACTGTCTTGTAAAACATTTTCTACTTTTGGCGTCAACGGCGTTCTCACTTGTAAGCTCATACTGTAAGACTACTAGCATCTGAAAACATTTAAGTGAGATTGAATTAATGGTTCCCATTTGTTCTGATACCTACTGTAGAAATGTATATCTGAACCGACTATACTTTACATTTGGGCAAAAAAATGTTGCTTGTTTGCGGTCCCTTCTGGGGCCTGTTTGGAAGGCCCAAAATTCTGGCCCATCCCTCCCAAATAAGGCCTTATTTGTCTCCAGTGGGTGATCGGAGAATTTTGATGCATTTGAATATACAGGACATTGCTCAATAACCCTTTTCTTTTCAACTCATGTACACTTCAAATAAAGGAAACCAAAGTGCATTTATTTTTCTGTAACCATGGCAATATATTAAGGAATTGACGTCGGTGATTTGTGTAGCTGATGTGGGTTCAGAAATGTTCGAGGAATACAAAAATTAGTTAGTGCCTGTTTGGAACAAAGGCATTGTAGAGGACTTTTATAGGACAGGAATTTCATTGGAATTGTAGGAAAGACCTCGAAAACTCTTAGGAGGTACCTTCCTTTCCTATTTCTTTTGGAGGAACTCGTTTCAAACAAGAGCTCAAACCTCATGTTATTTTTTTAGAAGTCTTGGGCTCATTTTGTCACCGCGGTGGATTACAATAATCTTGTTAGGTTGAGCCAGCCCTTTCCTTTCCTATTTCTTTTTTGGAGGAACTTATTTCAAACAAGAGCTCAAACCTCATGTTAATTTTTTTTAGAAGTCTTAGGCTCTTTTTGTCGCTGAGTGCGGTGGACTACGATAATCTTGATAGGTTGAGACAGCCTATCAAGATGGGCCGATTCATAATATCAAAATTTCTCCTCCTCTAGTCCATTTAAGGCATGTTCACTGTCGGTCCAGAAGAGCCCAGCCCGCCTCAACAGCACCATGGCCAAATGGGCCGTCCAGCACGGCAGCCCTTGCCAACCCGTGGACCAAGGTGCGGACCCAAGCACGGCACGCCACTCTCTTAGGTCGTGTCGTGCCGGGCCAGGGACTGTAGATGGATTGTGTTGACCTGGCTACCGCCGCTACCTCTGGGCACAGCCGTCGTCGCCGCCTCCGCGCCGGCCACGCCATGCCTCACTCGCCCCAGGTCGCGCCCGTCCTCCTCCGTGTGGACCGTGCCCGACCTCCTCCTTGGTCGCCGGCTGTGTCGTGCCCAATTGGGCATGACACTGTTCGTACTAAGCCGACACGCTAGTCCGGGGTACATATCCAAGCACAACACGAGCGCTTGGGCCATGTCAGCCCAGCCCAGCTACAGTGTGGGCCGTATCGTGCCCGGATTAGTCCAATAGTCCTGTGCTTTGGGTCGGCCCGGGAGGCACGATCCATCAGGCCATCTCCACCACAGCTTAAGCCCTGTTTGGTAGGGCTCTGCTCCTATTTTTTCCAGCTCTCAGCTCCTGATTCTTAGAGGATCCACTCTTTTGAGAATCTGGAGCTAACTAAGAGAAGTGTTTGGCAAGAGATTGACTCCCAAAACATTGAAAGAGATGATTGAACGCAAAAAGACTATGCTACCCCTGGTTTTAACACTTTAATTCTATTGTATCTTACTCCTATTTGTACATAAATTTCCAAAATTTCTTTACAAATTTCTCGGGATTGAGACGCTATTTGAATGTGATACCATATGAATGTAATGAGATTAATTGAGTGCTAACAAAAGACCTGACTTCGAACATGATACCAAATAGCACAGAACACAATATTATTGCATAGCTAATCTTATCACCGCACATCATAAAACGGCTACAGACCAAGTTATTACAAAGCAAACAAAAAGAAAGAAAAGATAGCATTAGATTGTCGGCAACGTTGCCAAGTCCGATGAAGCAAAACAAAAGCTTTCTGAATTATTTTGCAACAACCAGCATGCTCCACTAATGAACATTATAGAGAACAAACTTATCGCAGGAATCATCCTTCAATTCTTGACACACTTTGAACTTAGATTCGCTAGATAGTGTTCTCTATCTCATAGTTCTCCATAAAAATAAACAACTTGAAATGACATCAAAATCCATTAATCATGTAAAGTGACAACCGTGACAAGAACTGCCCAAGGTAATGGAGGATACATCAATAACAATATATACACTAGAAAATGACAACCGAGTTGAGCACCTGATACATCATGAATTGCAAAGTAGTATGAACAACATGCATGAATCACATAGAATAGAACATCAATATGAATCCATGTCACTGAATTTCGCTAGTGGAAAGCAATCATTATAGGTACAATAGCAATTTATCGAAACACTAGATGTATGTAACTAAGAAAGCTTCAGATTCTAAGAGAACTTCAAGATTGCATCACATCAACTGATCAGCATCAAGTTGTTGACAACAAAATCTTCCTCTTTCGTTTGCGGCTCTGGAGAAAACCAAAGATAGAACCATACAATCAGCAACTACAAAGAAGTTCAAGATTGCATGTAGGAGCTACATGGACACGCCCACAGATCGAGATCTGAAATTTCCAGAAGGGGGTGGGGTGGGGGCATGGGCATCTGTCTCGCTGTTGAACAGGGCATGCAGATAGGAAAGCTACAAAGTCACCCCGTTCATCGTCATCCAAATGAACCAAGCTTAGCGTGCCCCTACCCTCTACAACATTGGATTCTTCCAAGTTGTTCTCAACCTCTAGTATGCGATAGCCAATTGCTGTGACGAAGTCATCATGTTGTGCTCTTGTATCCTTTAGTGCCGAGACAACCTCATCATTTGATCTAATTGCTCGCTCCAATTCATTAAGCTAAAAGCAGAAGAAATCAAACACAATAATTAGCTTTTGACTTGGGAGATATTTTTACTAGCTAGCAATCTTCAAGTTTTTTGTTTTGAATTATAAGTACCACACTTTGGGCTTGTATCACCTTAAATCTCACCCATATCTACATAAATGCAGTTTTATTAAAAAAAAGTTTTTCTACATAACGGCTCGCAAGTGAAAGGAATGAATTAATCCTATGTTTACCAATTGTCAAAAAATGTCTCATCAACAGAAGAAAAAAAATCCACTATACCAAACAATCCTCCTTGATACAACAAAAGGACAGACTAATCAACAACTTCATCTAGCTAAATTATCCACACTTTTAAGCAAGGAAACCATTTTTGGAGGAATATTACATATAACTATGTAGGAAACATCGGCTACATGTTAACAAATTCATCAATTCACCGTGATAACAAATCTAAGAATACCAAAGAGCTCTTGCAATTCGACCTCGGGCCTAGAACAATATTCAGTAGAGAAAATGAACGATGAGAGCAACCAATTCACCTGCCACTTGGCAGTGTTGATCGCAGTGTGTAGCTCGCGGCGCAGCTCGACGATAGCCACCTCCCCGCCAACGGTCGCCGACTTCGGACCTGGGTTGGACATGTAAACATACAAAAAATATATATGTGACGAGGATCTAATAATCCCTATTTAATTATTTATCTATAATTCTTATTATGGATAATATTATCGTCATATGGTTCTTGAGTATATCCCTTAATGTTCATAAGGGAGAAGCTGGTCAAGTGGTCGTAAGTCCTTCTACGACCACCCATATAGTCGTAAGTGTCTTTCTACTACTACCCCATGGTCGTAAGTTTTTCTACAACCACTATGTGGTTGTAAGTTCTTCTACAACCACCTTATAGTCATAAGTCATTCGACGACCAGATCAGTTACGACCACCTTATGGTCGTAAATCCTTCTACGACTAGGTTAGTTATGACCACCCTATGATCGATAGAGCTTGTTGACAGGTAGGCCCAATTGATTAGGGAATCTATGCAGTTGATATACGCTGTTATTCCCTAGAATAACTGCACGCAATACGCCCTTGTCTCCAACGGTAACTGCCATGCGACGTGGAGGGGTTACTACTCCAGCAATAACTACCATCAACGTGCCCATTATATGAAATGATGAGGCGCCCCTTTGCCTAGAGAAACGACCACCTCTTCGTACACTATATAAAGGCTACAAACAGACAGAGACAGGGGAAGAGGAGGATCGAGAGAAGCGCAGTTTGGAGCACAAGCCCTAGTCTTTCTCTTGATTGTAACCAGCATACTCAATATAGCCACACAGGAGTAGGGTTTTTATTCTCTCCGAAAAAGGTCTGAACCCGTATAAAATCCCTGTGTCATTCTCTCTGCGTGATCAATCTTGAAGACCCCCGAATCAAACAATCATACGTAAGATCGGTTCTAAAACACTGACAATATGCAACATAGATTGCCCTAAATTTGAACATCCCTATTGCGGCCACATTAATTGAACACAAAACAAACCCTAAATCTTGAATCAAACACTGGATTCCAACAAAAATCCTTTTTTTTCACAAATAAGAACCATCTACATCGCAATTAACATGGATACAAGCAATACTAATCATATGAGGGAGGCACTGCACTAACACCTGTAATATCCCAAAGTTCTGTTATCAAAATCAAAATTAATAAATATATTATTTTATTGGATTTTCTGGCTGTCAAAGATTTTTCTCGATTTTCTGTAATTTAAAAAGAGTTTTCTTGGTTAAAAGAAAATAATAATAATAATATAAATAAATTAAAATAAATTATTTAATTTCTTGGATTTTAAAGTTAAAAATAAAATTCATTGAGTTTTCTGGGATTTTCTTGGATTTAAAGTGAAAAAGAAATTTTTAATTAAATTCTTGAATTTTGGAATTTAAAAAGGTTTTTCCTATTTTCCAAAAATTAAAAATAATTTGTGCGCAAAAATAATATCCAACTTTAAGTTGGAAATAATTTTACTAAGTTCAAAATAATTCAAGAAATTTCTGCAAATTGTTTTAGAATTTTTGAACTCTATTTGCTATTTTCTAAAAGTCTATTTGATTTATTGCTTTTTGTGAAATTTGAAAAATCAAATACCGAATCTAAAATCAACACCAAATCAAAATCAAATATCTTTGTGGCCAATTCTAGATTCAATTTCTTCTTTTGAATTCATCTCAAATTCAAATCTCTACCGAGTTTCAAAATTCAAATTTATATTTGAATTTTCTCTGAAATGAAAATCTTAGAATTTCATTTCTATTTCTATTCTTGGCCAAAAATATTTTTCTTTTCTTTATCCCTTTCTCCCATTTTCCCTTTTCTTCTTTTCCCTTTTTTTCTTTTTCCCTCTTTTCTTTTTTCGTTTTTCTTTCTTCTTCCCTAGTGTGCAGCTCCCTGTCCCGAACTAACTGCCGCCATTAGCGCCCTCGAAAGCTCCTCAATCCTCGCAATTTCCTTATATTTTTCTCATGCAATTGCCAGCATTCAATCCCCCACATCGCGCCTCCCCCATTTCTGACCTTATCCCACAATTTTGCGCGCCCATTTCGCTGGAACGCGTCATGCCGCCGCGTTCTTCGCCGCCTCGATCTCCCGAACCGGTGCACCTCCACCCCCTATAAAGGAGAGCCCCGGGAGCCCCTCGTCTCACTCATCCATCCTCTGAAGTTTCCCCTCCTTCCTCCCTTCCTCATTGCCACAATCAGTATTTTTGACGCGCCGGCCGAAGCTCGCTTCAACGACGATTGCACTGCCTATAGTGGAGCCCCTCCACCATTTACCCCACCACCGGCTTCGCCTTCGTGCGTTCTATGCGGTGCTTCCCTCCTCATCGCTGGAACGTCGCACTACCGTGAGCCCGTGCCGCATCGCCACCTCTCTCCTCGCCACCGGGCAGCCGTGCACGCCCAACCACTGTGAAGGTGAGCAATGAGTTTCCCTTGTTCTCCTCAACTCATCCCCTAAGTCTCATCCCCTCTCTTCCTCCCTACTCACTAGATTTTGAGTTTCTCCGCCGCCGGCCGAACGCCATTCCTCCGGTGATTTCTCTGTCGTCGAAGGAGCTCCTCCGATGTGGTCTACACCGCCGACTTCGCCTCTCCGCATTCTACACCGTGCTCACGCTGTCCTCACTAGAAAACCGCTAGAGCACCACTGCCCCCGTGTGCTTGTCGCCACCCGTGCGCTACGTTGCCCGTGTATGCCACCACCGCCTGCCTCCGCCTGCGCCATCACTTCCCATTTCCTCCTCAGACCACCAGCAACTTGTTTCCTCGCCAGCATCGCCGCCAATCCCGAGCTCCCCTGCTCCTCTGTTATCTTTTGCTCTGAAGTTCCTTCTTCATTTGTTCCTTGTGTCTATGACGTGTGTGCCCATATGGCATACTCATAATTCCTTTCTCTCTTTCTCTCTTTCACTCTTTCCTTCACTAGCAAGTGGACCTATTCAGTCATTCTCTCAAGCTTCTGTCATGTTGTTTAAACATCCGAAATAGCAATTCTGGAACAGTCTATTTTCAGAATTTTTCATCATTTCATATGATTGCAAACTTCTGAGCTTCGTTCTCCTTCATACGAACTCCAATTCCATCGATTCTTGTTCCTAAATTTATATAAAATCAAGATCTACCTATATAAACTCAAATTATTTAATTTGGAGTTTATTTTAATTTTATTTGAATTTTTTTTTAAATTTAGCTTGTTTTCACGTATAGATTTCAACGACTTTAGAGAGTCAGATTTCGATGTCGTTTAAGAACAACAATTATTTGAGCAAGGCAAGTTACATCATTTGATCATGTTTGACCCTAATATTTTAAATTATTTAAATTCTATTTTAAATTATTACTACATGCTTCTTTATATTCAAGTTAATTTAAAGTTCTGTTTTAAATTTATAATTATTCTCAATTCCATTTGTATGGCCAAATCTTGACATTGAAGTATCCATACCTTTTCACCTTAGATAAAATCTACTTTATGCAATAGTATGAACTAGAACATTTTTTAAAAAATTAAGCTTAGCCATGCTTAAACCAAAAAATATTTGATTTGGAGAATTTCAACCAAATATTCAACTACAGTTTTAAAATACCTATATTTTATGGCATTGGTGTGCCATAGAAATTTACAAATAATTTGAAAAGTAAAACAAAAATTGGTTTGGACTTGAGCGAAATAGATGGTTGATGGGTGTGCAGGTTTATGCACGGGCTCAAGTAAGTGAATGATTGAGACCTAGGGACTGTTTTGGAAGTCGCCCGGTCATTTAAGGACTGGTCCGTGAGCTGCGGATTGTTAAGCCAAAATCGTACCACCACCAGTCTGGTGTAGGACAGACTAGGCTCATTAAACTATACTATTTCACTATAGTTATGCCATTCAGAGGTGTGGGTGTCGTGAAGACTTATTTTTAATTCCCACATGGCGCAAGAGGGAGTTATCATTTGGCATGAAGCCTACGATAATTAAACCTTAGCCGTCATAATTATGTTGAAATAGTGTAGGGTAAAGGCCTCGTGATAGTTGCTTAGTCGCACGCCTTCGAGCGTGTCTTGGCCGATATGTTAAGCAAAATGTCTCTTGTAGGTAAAGCTGTACTAACTCTGCAGAGTGTCGAACTATTCGAATAGCTGCATTCATGGTCATGGATATGCTGAGCAAAACCTTTCACAGATTAGACTATTGTTTTGTTTTAAAACATTTTTACAAAAATGATTTCATGGATGCTTATTCCATGTGAAAAATTTGGGCAGAAAGCCTGGTGTAAGGGGGTTAGTCCTTCACTATTTGTATATGGATGTTTATCCCACACTCAAGAATTGATGAATAAAAATTAAATTTGATTTTAGATAAAGGTTGTAAAAATCGGCATTAGGCGCCGACTAGGCGTTGTTCGGCCCTCTACCGCGGTGCTTTCCACCGAGTCGTCGCTCCAGGCGGGATTGGCGTCGAGGCCAGCCGAGGCGGTCGTCGGCGGCGATAGGCGAGGCGGGCGCCGAGGCAACACATAAGAAGAACAGCGCCCGACTCCCCGATGCCATTTGCGGCGCGCTAGGGTTCTTCCTCCCCCGCCGCCGAGTCAAGCTCGCCCGGGTTCCGGTCATCTTGCGCTGCAGGTTGGACCTCGCCGCCGATGATTCGAGCTCGCACTGCCCTCTCTGCCACCGAATCAAGGTCACCGCCTCCAAAACGCGGTCGTCCCCGCCATTGAGTCGAGGTACGTATGCGGTATGCTTCTTTCCTCTGCTCCCCCACCACCAACCTCCCCTCTCTGGTCCCCCCTCCCGCGCCGCCGCCCTCCCCCCGCTATGCTCCACTCTCTGCTCCCTCTCCCGCGCCGCTGCTTTCCCCTCTCCCCTCTCTTCTCAGTTCTCCCGCGTCGCCGCCCTCCCCTCCTCCGATGCCCTCTTCTCTGCTCAGTTCTCCACTTCTCCCGCGCTGCCGCCCTCCCCTCCTTCTCTCTTCTCAGTTCTCCGGCGCCGCCGACCTCCCCTTCTCTGCTCCACACTAGCGCCGCCGTGCTCCCCTCCCCTCTCTTCCCTTCCCCCTCAGTCTCTGGCTCTCAGCTGCTGCCTGCTTCCCTTCCCTTCTCTGCTCCCCCTAGCTGTATAATTCATTATACATATGCTTGCAGCCTTGCATATTGCCATATTCTATAATCTGTTTACATAGGTGATATGTTGGATTGTTGGGACTTATACTAAATCTGATTTCTAAAGATAGCAATAACATTTGATATCCTTTGCAAGTTATACTTGTCCTGTTGTCCATTCATTTGTCCTGTTAGCAATAACTGATATCCTTTGCAAGTTATTAGTATTGAGGTTAATGAGACATTGTTGTGTTCTAGTTGATTTCAGATTTTTTTTACTTGATAGGGCATAGGTTCTTGTTGGAGAATTGAATTTGATTCACTAGTAATGGTTTGCTTTGATAGCTTTCTTTAAATAATACTTATCTGGTAAAGGTGGGCATGTCTGTTGATGCAGCATATATTTGGGCACATTTATACTTAGTTTTAGACTTTTAGTTCACCTTTCCAAGTTGTAGAAATGGAAGAGCGCCAGTAACAATATATGCCGCAAACAGCTACCACAGTTTGGTGTTAATATTGCATTTCACACTTCCAATTCCAAGTGCACATGAAGGTTGCACTAGTTTGTGATATACAATGTAGCTGCCTTTTAATTTTCCTGCTACACAAGTTATACTTGTCCTATTGATTTCAGATTTTTTTTACTTGCTTGATAGGTAGCCATGTGTAACACTTGAAGATGATTATTGTGTTCTAGTTGACAAACTGACAACTCTTGGAGTCTTGGACCTCTTGGTTGTGAACTTGCGCACTTGTGTTGTGCTGAAGTCTAAAAGTCTAAAAGACTGAAACTGCTGAATGCAGAATGCTGATTCTGAATGTGTTGAATACTTGAATGTCTGAAATGTGAATGCTTTGAAATTTTGAATGGTTGTGCTCTGAAACTGCTGATTCTAAATGTACTATTGTGCTGAACTGTCATATTATGAAATATGAATGATGGCTCTTAGTTTACATAATACATATGCTTGCATATTGCCATATTCTGGAATCGCATGTGAATTGCTATTGTGCTCTGATACTGCTGATTCACATGTGAATTTACTCCTGCTGTCCTGCAATGCTGTGCTGGTGGAATGCCGATTATGGAGTCGATAAAGTAAAAGTGGGCTGCATTGCACTTGTTAGGTTTGATTGGTTTTTGTTCTTCCATGTCTAATCTGCATTGTTCTTTATATACAGTTTTCTGTTTATCCTAGTTGTGCAAACAACCATGCTGACAATGATTAATCATATGTTGGTGCTTTGCCTAAGGGAAGACAACCCCCCGTAAATATGCTGCACACCATTAGTTAGGATCTAACATACATGCTTTACACAATCAGATTATTTATGTTTACTCTTGTTGTTTGCTCGAGGTTCTATGATTTGCAAATATAGATGTATAAAATGTGTGATATGTATGTTATAACTTATTGTTGATTTGTCATTTTGTCAAGATGTCATCCGATGCTTCCGGAGGTGCAACAAGTTCAAGCGTTCTAAAGAGGAATTCCGAAGATATAGGATGGAAATTTGGGTATTTAGATGATCCAAACAACTTGGATAGAGTGAAGTGCCGCTTGTGTCAGAAGGTCATTCATTCTTTCTTTCACACAAGTACACAACACAGTAGCAAAATAACTTATCATTGATTAAATATGCAGATTTACATCATTATTTAATTACAATACATACATATTTACATAAAGCTCTTGGAGCCTTGAAGGGGAGATAATATACATGACTACATCAAATTGCACATGTCTTGCTTCTTCAGGTAATTTCCCTTCTATCTTGCTCAATTTGATGTCTGGTGCTTGCTCAATTTATCAAATTATTCCTGATGTGGGCTTATCTGCACCGTAGCCAAGCCAGCCGCCTAGTCACCGCTTAGGCGCCGCCTAGTCCGCCTAGGCGCTAGGCCCCGGGCCACCGCCCGCCTAGTGCCTAGCGCTTTTTTGAACCTTGTTTTAGATATAAACTAAACTGCTTTTGAACTTAGCTATTGTATTTAAAATGTCAAATGATGCTTTTGCACTAATAACCCTATAAACCTTCCTTTGATAACATCAACGCATGCATTAACTCTGTTATGGGTGTAACTTGCGAAATACATTTTTGTGCTTACCCTTACTTAATAAAATATTGTTCAGAGGTGAAGGACTTCGCTACTGGTATGGATCTCGACAACTAGGTCGCTACCCCAGTCGATTGCTTATGGCAGATTAGCTGGGCTCTACTATTTATTCGTCTTCCTTGTGTTCTTTATTGTTGGCTTGTAAGTATTTTTTTAATAAACTCTGATATTTATTAATAAAGTTGTATGAATTATGAATATTACCATATTTATTTACTGTGTGAATTAGCTACTGATTATAGAACTAGTTCAAAATACACAAATGATTTGGAGTTTTAATCCCGAATCTGACAACACCTCGAAGAACAAGGGCAGCAAATGGGGTGGAGAGGCAGCGCCGCGGCCAGGTGTTCGGGCGTGTTAGGGTGGAGAGGTGGCACCACGTCCGAGAGGAGGAAGAAGGGCGGCCGGTTGGAGTAGTAGGACAGAGGCGTCGCACGGGGCCGGTTGGAGTCGGAGTCGGAGGAGGATGAGTCGGTTGGAGTCAGAGGAGTACGGAGCTGGTCGAAGGAAAGAGTGGGGAGGCCGATGCGAAGGGGGGGGTGGCCGAGGGGGAGGCCAACAAGGTGGGGAAAGGGCGGACACGGAGGAGGAGGGCGGTGCGGAGATGTGGGAGATGGTGCGAAGGGCTGGGGGTGGGGGTGGGGAGGGCGGACGCGAATGACTGGGGCTCGGGGTGGGGAGGGGTGAGACGCTGATTTTGTGTAATGGTAAATGATGGGTAATTTCATTTTAACTATAGGGGTAATTATGTAACTGATGAGTAGATTCTTGTAGAGAGCGACTCTAACCACGCTCTGAATTACGGACTGCTCCGCTACTCAAGTACTCCTGATTCTAAAAATTGAGTTAATGATGTTTGACTGGACTCCGCTGCTTTGGTTAAAAATTCGGGAGCAGGAGCACTACCTCCTGACGCACCATCTCATCTCGCCGCCGCGGTGGACACCTTAAAGCCCTAAGGAATAAGTCCGATTTACTCCCCTGAACTATCAAAAAAGTCTGATTTACCCTCTGAACTATAAAACCGGTTATTTAACCCCCTGAATTTGCGAAAACCGGCCAAAAAACCCCTCGGGCAGGTTTGCTAGGGTGGTTTTGCACGTGTGGCAACAGTTTTGCTGACGTGGCACAAATTTTGCCACGTGGACGTCCACGTCACCCTCTCTCCCAGTCAGCCCTTCTTCTTCTCTCTCTCTCGCTCCATTAACAGGTGGGCCCCATGGCTTAGTGTGTGTGTGAGAGAGAGGGATTCACAGGGAGAGCTCAAGGCCAGAACAGGGGAGGCTCGGGCCGGTTTGGAGCGGCGGTGGAGGTGATGGCAGTGGCCGTGGATGGCAAAAATGGAACCAGGGAGGTAAGGTGGTCCTAGGAGTGGTGGTGGCGTGGTCGGAGTTAGACAGTGGCGGCACGGCGACAGCAGGCGGTGGCCGGCCGTGGAGGTGACACGGTGAGGTGACGCTCGGGTGTTTTGGAGGACTAGTTAGGAGAAGCATGAGCTTGAGTGATTCACATGGAACTCACCGGAATGGTCGCCGAGGACGGGGAAGCTACTAGGTGTGCCGGCGATGGTGACTTGGTGCGGCGCGGCCAGTTCAATGTGGAGGCGGCGCTGCGGAGGAAGAGAGCACAAGTGAGTGCTAGGGGGAGGTAAAGGGAGTCTAGGGGATGCTCACAAAGAGAAGAATCGAGCGAGGGCTCGCTGGAGGAGGCACGACAATGGTGATGGCGGATTTGGCTGGAGCCGAGGAAGAACGCAATGTCGTGATGCTCCGGTGGCGGAATCCTTAAATTGAGTGAGGGCTTTTGCTCCTCGTGGTTTAGGACGCCTGTGACGCGATCGGGATGGCCGAGTTTGCAGAGCGGTGGAGAGCTTGGAGGCGGCGCGGCCAGGCCGAAATGGCATTCGAAGCTTGGCTTGATTGGAGCTCGGGAAAGAAGGGAAATGGAGAGAGAATGACAAGGAGATGAAGAAGAGGAGGTGAGGCTCTCCGGGCTCAGCTTATATAGAGAGGGGGGCGGAGGAACCGAGTGAATCGGTGGCTTTGCTTCGGAGACGTTGAGGCGGGCTGACCACGGTACATGGACGTGGCGACCAGGCAGGGCCGAGCATGGGCACAGCATGGGCGTAGGAAAACCGCCGACGCTCGGCCGAAACCAGGGGCAGGCAAGTCGAGCTAGCGCGGAGGCGCACGGCGCGTGGCTTAGCGTGAGCTAGCCAAGGCAGCGCTGGCTTGTGCCGTGGGAGAAGAAGGCTGACTGGGTGAGAGAGAAGAAGAGAGAGGGTGACGTGGACGTCTACGTGGCAAAATATGTGCCACGTCAGTAAAACCGCTGCCACGTGTGCAAAATCACCTTAGCAAACCTGCCCGAGAGGTTTTTTGGCCGGTTTTCGTAAATTTAGGAGGTTAAATAACCAATTTTATAATTCATGAGGTAAATCAAACTTTTTTGAACTTACCTCGTAACTTTTTTTGACAGTTCAAAGGAGTAATTCGGACTTTTTCCGAGCCTAGACCCACACATCCCTTGTTCCCCTTCGCCTCCTCTCCTCCCTCGCGCGTCGCACCCATGGCGCGCCTCACCCCCACCAAATCCAAGTCCAAGCCCTCCACGGACGCAGCCGTGGCCTCCTCGGCGGAGCAGAAGCCGCGGCGGCGGCCGCCGAAGCAGGCGAAGGTGGCGGGGAAGAATAAGAAGGCCAAGTCGGGCGGGTTCGAGTCGATGGGCTGTGCGAGGAGGTGTACCGCGGGGTGCGGCACAAGGGGTACCGCGTGCCCACGCCGATCCAGCGCAAGACGATGCCGCTCATCCTCGCCGGGGTCGACGTCGCCGGCATGGCCCGCACGGGGTCGGGGAAGACCGCTGCCTTCCTAGTTCCCATGCTCCAGCGCCTCCGCTGCCACGACGCCGGCGCCGGCGTCTGCGCGCTCATCCTCTCCCCCACGCGCGACCTCGCGTCGCAGACGCTCAAGTTCACCCACCAGCTCGGGAAGTTCACCGGTGCGTACCGCGGTCGTAACCACGCCACGTGTTTTACGCTGTCTGAACTGTGATTCGTGTAGCCATTGGGCTTAGGATGTTGTTTTTTACTTTCTAGGGCAGTGGCTACTTGAGACCTCGATGCTTTGAGATGCGAAATCAGTACATATATCAGTCTATTGGTAGGTGTAGGTTGGTTTGCCTTAGTGTTGCTGCATGTCTCTGAAATTGCGTGGTTATTAGAGTTTTTAACTTGCTATATTGCGCTGAATAATCTATGGATGGGCTAAAATATGTTTACCGTCATTGATAGCATACATCTAGCATCAATGTGGACCTGTGGTGGTTCCCTTACTATTTTAGCGTCACCGGTGATTCCTTCCAGTGTTCCTTATATGTAAAATTAATCTCATAGTTGTCATGTAAGTATGAGCCAATTTGTGATGTGAAATAGCACCAATCATGCTGTTTGAGTAAATTGTTGTTGGTGATTGTATCCTCTCAATTACTTGGACATCATTTGTTTACCTTTTCTGGATTGTGCCTTTCCAACAGGTAACAGAAAAAAAAAATTTGCTACGGCAATGTTGATGAGTGACGTACTTTTACCTTTTTGTAGATCTAAGAACTAGCCTAATTGTTGGTGGAGATAGCATGGAGAGTCAATTTGAGGAGTTGGCAGAGTGTCCTGATATCATAATTGCAACACCTGGCAGGCTCATGCACCATTTGACAGAGGTTGATGACATGAATCTTCGATCAGTAGAATATGTTGTGTTTGATGAAGCGGATTCCCTCTTTAGCTTGGGGTTCGCCCATCATTTGAACACGATTCTACAGAAACTGAGCGATACACGACAAACATTGCTCTTTAGTGCCACTTTGCCGCAAGCCCTTGCAGATTTTGCAAAAGCTGGTCTACGTGATCCACAAGTTGTGAGACTCGACTTGGACAAAAAGATCAGTCCTGATCTTAATCTTGTCTTTTTCACACTGTGTCTGGAAGAGAAACTAGCTGCTTTACTGTATTTGGTCAGGGAGCGAATCAGCTCTGAGCAACAGACAGTAATATTTGTTTCAACCAAGTATCATGTAGAGTTCTTGAATATTCTTTTCCGGGAGGAGGGCTTAGAACCTTCCCTTTCCTATGGTGCTATGGATCAAGAAGCCCACAATATTCATATTTCGAGATTCAGGGCAAGGAAGACCATGCTACTTATTGTGACAGATGTTGCTGCAAGGGGTCTGGATATTCCGTTGCTTGATAATGTGGTGAACTGGGACTTCCCTGCAAAACCTAAGTTATTTGTTCATAGAGTTGGCAGAGTAGCTCGGCAAGGTAGAAGTGTACACTGTACAGCATATACATTTGTAACTTCAGAGGACATGCCATTTTTATTGGACCTACATCTTTTCATTTCAAAGCCTCTTAGAGCTGCGCCAACGGAGGAGGAACTGCTGAAAGACATGGACGGATTGAATTTGAAAATCGATCAAGCTCTTGCAAATGGGCAAACAGTATATGGGCGTTTTCCTCAGACAATCATCGATCTTGTCTCTGATGGAGTAAAAGAAGTCATTAATGGATGTACCGATCTGGCGATCTGATTGCATTGGAAAAGCCATGTGCTAATGCTTTCCGGTTGTATCTGAAGACTCGTGCTATGCCTTCAAAGGAATCTATCAGAAGGGTGAAAGATTTGCCTCGTGAAGGTCTTCATCCAATTTTCAGGGATATTCTTGGATCAGATGAACTTTCAGCTCTTGCATTCTCAGAGCGCCTGAAATCATTTCGGTAGTTACTTTAGCTAGCAATACTTGATTTTGCTTGTATTTGCTCATTCTATGTTATCTAATGGATGTTTTCATCATGAATTAATGGTTACCAGGCCAAAGCAGACTATTTTAGAGGCTGAAGGTGAAGCTGCTAGATCAAGAAATTCTAAAGTAATGCAGTACTTCCTCTTTCTTTTTCTTTTTTTCCTTTTGAGAATTTCTAGCATCGTATTCTTAGGTTATTCTCCTACATCTGCAACAGGCAGCTAGTATACTAATACCTCTGAATACTTGATTAATGCTGAAACTAATTGTTTATATATTTTTAGGCATTTGCAATGTAGTTCACGCGAACTTTACAGAGATGTGCATTATCATTTCTTTCAAAATTTGCTAACATCGCCATCTTGGCTGGCTTGTAGGGTTCTAATCAATGGCTAGATGTGATGAAGAAGAAAAGAGAAGTCCATGAGGGGATAATAAATTTAGCGCATCAAAAGAATTCTGGTGATGCAGGGACTAAGGTAATTATTAAACTAAAACAATATCCTTGTTTGTTCTCATCAGAAGCAAGTTGCATGCGACCACATGGATATGTAGTATTGAAAAGCTATTAACTGGACAGTGGACACGCTTATTATATCTTGGAAATGCTAGAACTATATGTGACAATGTTACCTAGTTGAGATGTAGTATTAGACTGACTGAAAGTCTGCAAATTTCTGGAGTATCGGGGTATCCGAGCTAGTTAGAAACTAGAATGCTAATGGAGTATGGAGTAATGGACAGCATGACTTGCTAATATTAAAATGAGTCTTACCTTTTTTGTTCTTCTGCCAGTGCTACATCGAATGTGGCACTTTGTTCTTATGCTTTGTGCAGTGATTTATGGCTACTTATTTTTATGCAGGAAGAAGTGGTGGAAAACATTTTAAATTGGGAGAGAAAAGGTCCGCATTTTTTTTCTTCCTGTGGGATGTCAGTGGGGTTAATACCTTTGTTGTTGCTGTTTTAACTACAAAGTGCATCTTGAGCTCTACAACAGTATTCTAAGAGAAGTTGCACCATCCTCACTCTGCCATGGTAATTATAATCTTTTGCATTCTATATCCATTTCAGAAGTTTGTGGTAAGAAGCGTAAGTCACAGAGATTTAGAGATGAGGACTACTACATAAGTTCAGTGCCTCAAAACCAGGTATGCCTCCTGAACCTAGCTTAAATAATTTCTCCTGCATAATTTGTATTGCACGAGAAATGTTTATTCAATTTCTTAAAGTACAGCTGCTTAGTGTAGATTTTATGCGTAATATTTAGTTTATTATTCCTTTTTTCCTTCAGCATTTGGAAGCTGGGTTGTCAGTGAAGGAGAATGAAGGATTTGTTGAAAATAGGTATATGCTTGCTGATATATGATTGACTCTTGTTGTTCTGAGGTGGAAGTGAGCCATTTACTTGATAATTATCAACCACCATAGCAAATGGTTGATATATCTACTAGGAAAAGTAATGTTGTTGGGAACAGGGATTGAAAAAAAAACAGATTTTGAAATTTACCAGAGCTAGGGCGGTAGCAGGGAACCAGCTGGTTCCAGTATATGTTTCCGGTCTATTTCCGTTTGCTATTTCTCTTTATATTTTTTTTTGTCATAAAGTATTGTATTTGTTTTGTCTTCTATAAGCATATATATCAAGATTTCATTAAAATTAGCATGAGCACATCGTTCTGGCCGTTGTGGAACCTACTGATCCAACCGGTAGGACCGGTAACCTGTGGGTTACCACCAGGTTTATAATACCTGGTTGGCTGGTTTGGTGTACAATTCATATCATGGATCATGTGATGTTGAATGTTCGTTGACTTCTTTTGTTTTAATGCTAGTTAATCTTCCCCTCTCTTCAGCATATGAGCATATGCATGATTCAGCCAAAGTACAATAAAACTAAAGTTATGGATCTGCTATATTCAATTCTAAGAAATTTAAGCCAATATTGGATGCACAATACTTTGGCATATCCAAATTTTGGTTCCATTATTCTATTCATGAAATTGAGTCTGCAGTCTCATCACCATGCTGCTTTAAATTAAGCTTAATGCTATCGTGCAGATTGAACGCTGCTGTTCTTAATTTAGTCGATGATGAAACTTCTGGTATGCATGCACAAAAAACTCGATATCACTGGATGAAGGTATAACTTATCTCAGTGACATTGATTTGTAATATGCAATTTCATACTCAGCCAAGGTGTTTATTTTATTACTGCAGAACAAGTTTGTCAAGTTGAATAGTGGGGATCGTGTCACTGCTACAGGAAAGGTAGATCTTGCATATGTCATGTGTTCAATCATGCGAATTTCATCCGAAATTTTTCCGCGAATTCTGGTAACCGGCCGGTTACCGTTTCCGTTGGCCGGCCGGGATTCCCTCTGGAAATGGTTTTTTGATCCCTGCACATATGTACTTGATCAGTTGTAAATCTCCTGGAAGCTCAGTGCTGCCAGGCTGTATAAAATTGATCCAGAACTAACTATTGGAAATAGTATTTACACTTTCAAGATATATGTTTGGATGCCAGGATTGGTATTGCAATGCTCTATTTGAACTATGTAGAATCAGAATATTATGGTAAAAATGTGAAATGAGTTTAACAGCAATGGGGTAATAGTCCCACTGGAATCAATAATCAACAGTAATGTCAGTTTATGTTAACTCCCAGCATTATTCTGCTTCGATATAGTGCGTGGGTGCATGTGAACACTGATTGAATCTCTTTTTAATAGATTCTTGTTCTATAAAAGTTGGAACTAAGATTGCAATCAATGGCTCTGTCTAAATATTATTAACAATATGTTAATTGTGAGTATTTTAAAATTTTCATGGGGCATGACACAAATTTATTTGAGCTTAGTTGCAAATCAAGGGACTATTCATTTCTTAAAAAGCATACCATCTACTCCAAGACAATATATCGAGGAAGGTTGAATTTAATTGTTAAGTGTTGGATATATATGTTCTACTTCAACAATACTAAGTACTACATCTTTTTTCCAGTAGTATTTAATGGTCACTACATTCAGGAAGAGATAATTTTGTTCTCCTTTTATCTATCACTGAGATATGGTGCTCTTCAGTATACCTAGGCTGTCTCTGTAGAGATTTCATGCTTAATCTAAATGAGTATTTGGCGTTTTTTTAAAAAAATATTTCTGTGATTGAGATGGTTTTGCTCTCTTTCTCATCTGCACATAAACCCCATACTTGGAGCTTTCTTTCTAGTTCATGTTAGATACTGAGATAGATCAGTATTTATTACACTGATATCATGTATTATGCCTATATGTCATAGAAAATACAATAATTGAATTTGACATGTTTGAAAATCTGTCCAACTTTTCTTAGATTAAAACGGAAAGTGGTGCAAAGTTAAAGGCAACAAAAACAGGGATATATAAGAAATGGCAGCAGAAGTCACATAAAGCAATCAATGTTGGTAGAAAAGCGGACTTTGCAGGAGATGGCACATCCACGACAGGTAATGCTTTATTTATCCTCTTTTGTTACATCACATTGCCTTGTTTGTTTTGATGTCGACTTTTGGAAAGTTCATTGTGGTTTTGATCAATTTAGGTAATTTTAAAACCTATAATGTTGATTGTTAACTAATTTTCCTCTTCTGGGTCTATCATGATGCTACAGGCTTTACCTGAGCACCCAGTGAGTTGAATTTCATTTTTTATTTCTAATTTCTTCCACAGTGGCTTCTAAAAATAATACATGTCTAATAAGCATGTCTCAGCTTTACAGTCTTGGCATGAAAACATATTATATAATTTCTCAAAAAGAAGTTCCTTGAACCTGTGTGAGCATTTGTGCAGTCTGAGTTAAAAATCACTGAAGGGAGACTGATCCTATTTAGCAAGCTGATGGTTCTCACCTGTGTTCTGATTTTTTGGGGGTATTCATGGTTATCTTAGATATGCCAGCCAAGTAGTGACTACTGACTAGTGATGCCCAGGGTTCCATTTCCTGGTGAATACTGGATCAGTATGGCTATTCACTATGATTATTAGGGGCAAGGCTTGGGTGTTGGGGTCAGTGCACCTAAAACAATCCAGGCCCAAATATAATATGACCATGGTTATTAAGGCGGTAAGGTGAGGTGCGGCGACCCACCCCCCTCACACCTTTTAAGCCTAAGGTGCGAGGCGAGGCGGCGCCTTACACACATCCTAAGGCACTAAGGCAGCAAATAAAATGAGAATTTTAGCAGCACATATGTACCTTGTTGCCAATTCTTGAGCTCATGTAGCACCCATTCCCCCTTTCCAATTGCTCTTCTCCCATGTAGCATCCATCTCCCTTGCAAGTTTCAACATATAGATTGTTATAAATGTAATAAATATAAATTGTATTCCAATTAATTGAGTAAATACGGATTGAGTGACATACAGAGCAGTAGCAGAGGCAGTACCAGACCAATCAACACAAACGTCGGGCTAGACCAATCAACACAAACGTCGGGCTAGTACCAGAGAGCAGTAGTGTCCTTGATCCAAGCGCAAGATGGATAGGGGCAACCGAGTGAGCTCCGAGCGGAGGAAGACACCCATGGGCGGCGGAGTACCCTGACGGCGCAGATGCGGAGCAACCGAGTGAGCTTCGGGCGGAGGAAGACACCCACGGGCTACAGAGTACCCCGGCGGCGCAGATTCGGAGACAAGACGACACCCACGGGCGGCGGAGTACCCTGGTGGTGCAGATCCGGAGACAAGACGGCGGCAGCGGCGGCGCCGAGTGGTGAAGACGAGGCCGCACTTCAGGTGCCTAATCCAGCGTGGCTCTGGGCGGAGGAGGATCCACAGCCGGCACAGATCGTGCGAGGAGGCGGCGGAATTAGAGGATGCGGAAGTGATGTATCGTCGTGCGAACGAAGATGTGTGTCGTCAGGCAAGCTTGTTGACGAGCGAAGAGGATATTGTCGATGCTGGACAAGCGAAGGCAGCGAGTGAAAGAAGCGTGAGCGGCTCAGGCCCGCCGGCCCGAGCGAAGAGATCTCGCTAGTGGCAAGGCAGGGGCAACGCCTTGACCCACGACAGCGCCTTACGGCTTAGGCGACGCCTTAATAACCATGAATATGACAATTGTGCTGATAATAGGTTTAGCACTTGATTATTTGAAGTAGGATTAATTAGATTCGTATCTCCCTTTACCGACAGTTTCCTTCTTGTTTGCTCTGTACATGGAATACTGGCCAGTAGCTCCGCATAGATCTAATATATACTCACTGGTGCATCTAAATTCCAAAATGATATACACACTTCTCAGCGGCCACTTACCACCAAAGGCGTCTATCGGTCTATGTAGTTAGAGCTGAAGCCACCTGTGCAGTGGTCCACCATAGCTTAATTTACCCAGAGTCGCATGCATCCTTTTGCATTATATCTGTGTAGATAAAATTTGCTTGCAAATAATTGCTGATTTATCTCCTGTCATCATGAAATGATGGAAACCCGATGGAATGACAGGAGTTGATGAGGGTCCGAGGCTCCGAGCTCAGAAGAGATATGGCTGGGTAAAGCCACCTTATACGGCACGAATGAATTGACTTCTCTGCTTTATTAGTCATGATGGAGTAGTTAATTTTGATCATGTGGACACCTGTCACATAATGATTGGACTTGCATTGTTTTAGGTGCAGTGGACCCTGCACCTGAGCTGTTCACTGTTACTTTAGTGCTACACCTGTCACAAAATGGTTGGACTTGCATTATTTTGAGATATAGTTGAAACTTGAAATTAGTGAGTATAGAAAGTTAAGGAAACCCTGGTGACAAAAGGCTGACCAGTATTCACTGGAAAACTGGTTGGCATGCTGGTTGGGACCAGAAACGGCTGAACGGGAAAATCCTTGGTGACACATGCATTTACTAGTTGCTCGTTTCTTGGCTGTTTGTATCCTCTTTTGAATTCTCTCTTGTTTTACGTCATATTCTTGCTACAATTGTGTGAACATAGCTTGTTTCAACTGTTCCATTTAGTACTGCCTGACGCCATGACCTTCTGCAGGTGGCTATCAAAGAGGAAACAAAAGACACCCTGCAGCTGGCCGCGGGCGTCGGTCCATACCGAATGCTGATGTGGCATCTGAGATAAGAAATCCCGAACAAATGCAGAAGAGCAGGCAGCAGAAAGCAATTGAAATTGTCCGCATGAAGAACAGATCCGCAAACGACGGTAAATTTCAGAATAAGTTCCAGAAAAACAGGAGGCCCGACAGATCTGCAAACGATGGTAAATTTCAGAATAAATTCCAGAAAAACAGGAGACCGATTGTCAACGAGAAAGGGAGGGGAAAAGGTAATGGAAACGGAAACAGGTTCGGTAAGGGGAAAGGAAAGGGTAAAATGAAAGGGAAGGGTACCAGGTGATTCCCAGACCGAGTAGATTTGCTGCAACAACGTAAAACAGTGACGATGTTTTAGAAGACAAAGGAAAGAGCAGCATGATCAAGACCTGACGATTTTTGAATAGGGCAGCAGGCACAGCAGGTGCTGCTTGCCGTTCCCGGGTCCTTGAATCTAGGTTTGTTTTCTTGTATGGTCATTCTATACCAATAGTAGCCAAAATCAGCAGGGTCTTGCAACGAATGTAATCCGATCTTATCACTCGTGCAACCCGGGAGAATGTGTCGTATCTTTCGCTCTATATTAAATTATTCACAGGATCAATGAGGAAGGAGGTTTGTGCTGTTACCCGGTATCTTTTGTTTGCCAATACTTACAGTGTTAGAGTGCGACCTTTCGGTGAGTCCATTCCATTGAAAAGATCTGCTCCCTTTGCTTGTCGAAATGGGCCGGAGTGGGATGTTTGCAGCGCACCGTTGTTCGCTTGTTTTTGTGGATTTTTTTATATCTAAAATGATACTGTTGCACGACACGAAATAATAAAAACAATTTCATAACGAAATGTCAAAAATGACATTTTTACCGTGCGAAAATGTCACGGTAGACCATTTATCTCACTCCAACTCCACTGCAGCAACAATGACTGTTTCTTGGCCCGTGCGTTGTAGGTGGTCTGCGTTTGCGTGGTAGGAGTGCTAAGTTTGCCCATTTAGTTCTTAGAGGTTTAGATTTGCTATTCTATTTTCAAAAATCAAATGAGTAAAAAAAGAATTTTCTGTGATACAAACCGATTAATTTCCAGTAACACGTGTAACATGCGTTTGCGGCTGCCTACCAGTAGTGTCCAAAGCTAAAAGCGAGCGATGGATCGAGCGCATTTGTTCCACTGCGAGTGATGGATGAGTCGGGCAGCTGCTGCAAAAGCGCGCCCACCCCTCGCCGTGCTGCGCTCGCTGCCTTCGCCGCGTCGAATCGGTGGGCGATGGCTATGCTACGCAGCCATCGCTCAAGCCTCTAGGAAGGAAGCTTCTCTAACGTGACGATCCGTCGCCACCAACCCCACTTGCTCCTGTTCCTTCTTCATGGCCAAGAGATGCCGTTTTTCCATTGAGAAACTTAGCCAAGATATGATACTGCTAGTGCTACAGTGTCTACCAACAGGCTGCCTAGTTGCGACTTGTGGTGATCTAGCAGGATTTAGTGGGACGGTAGCAGGGGACAGGAGCAAAAGAAACTGATTAGAGGTCATGGTGTGGCTAGACCTAGCCCCATAGGTGTAGGTTTGCTTTAATACATCTCTTTTAGAAAAGTTTACGAGTCTCAAAAAAAGTAGTTAATATTAGACAATGATAAATATGTACCAACCTATAAAGCATAAATCGAAATTGAAGGTTAGATATAGATATAGAATTGAATATTAGGCAGAGCAAATCTTCAATTTGGTTTAATTTTTAGGTTACGTGTATTTGGCTCCACCTAATATTAACTAATTTGCTTTAAGATCCGTAAACTTTTTTAAAAAAGAGGTGTACCGAAGGACAACCCTTACCTTTTGATGTATCACAACTTAGGCACAATTTGCGCTTGCTCCGGTGTTTCTGTTTTTTATTTATTTAAAAAAGCAGACGTGGAAAATGTAGCAGCCCGTTTGGCAAATTAAATTAAAGTTTGACGAATTCTGTTATACAATGGTTGCTCCTCTTACATTTTCAGTGGTTTATATGTTATTTGGAACACGGTAATATCTCCGCTTGCAACTTGGTTTAGAAAAAAAAAAGGAACAACTAGCCAATCACCAAAATATCTTAAAGCGATTTTACCAAACAAGATTATCATAATTCACCGCAATATGAAACGGAGCCTCACTACTACATAGAGCCACCAAGCCTCAGCACAGTGGCTCTCTACCATCATAATCCCTGTTGCCTATTGTCGACTAACGTAACCAATGACCTATTGGTGATGTAGCTAATCAGGGCATGCAATGTGACACCGCCATGGTAGAATACTAGCCACAAGAGCGTCATATCATGGTGCACATTTTTCTTTCCCTTGTTGCATCGGTTGGATTTAGGCATTTAGCTTCTCTTTTTTAAGTAGTTAGTTGTTGGAGGTTGACGAAATATTAGATTTGCGACTATACAATGCCATATTGGATGCTAGTACTACTGGTATACTATTGTTTCCTGTTGTCTGCCTGGCTTCAAATGGAAGAAACCCCAATTTGTCACACCTCTGAAGTCACATGGAGCTGGGTGACAGCGAGTTGATTGGAGCAGACAGAGGGTATTGGGCCTGAAAGTTAACAACCAGTTTGTGTCACAATTAGCCATATTGCACGCATATTCTGTGTAGGTTCAAGATCCTAAATTACTTGGTCTGATGCAGCAACAGAGATTTGCTTTGCTCATATTGACATGCATAGACTGTCAAGATCAGATTACTTGGTATGTGAATACAATTTTTGCTTTGCTCATATTGACATGTAGCCTAGACTGTCAAGGCCAGATTAAAACTGAAAACATTATATAGTATAAGCGCGTCGAGGTATGATAAGACAAATAGTAAGACTGAGACAAGATTTAGAGAAGGATTCAGTGAGTTGTGACAGTAGCTTGCACCTATGTGTTTTTAGAGTGCAAGCTTGGGTTGTTCTCGGTTCGAACCGTCAACCGTGCAATGCTTTTAAGAAAAATGAGCTCCTTGTGGTTGCATATTTGCATGACATTTTGTTTTGATATCTTGTCACTGAAAGATTGGACATGATCTATTGATACAAGTCCCAATGGATAGAAGACAGTTCAGGCAAAGACAAAAAAGGCATAGAATTTTCAGCATTGTTTAAACGGGTTCGCCATGGACAAGAAACTCTTGATAAAAATACAACCTTGAAGTCAGAGCAGAGGCATAGAAACAGTGCCCTGCATGACACACCCCCATGCCATTTCCATTTTGCAATATGGGACAATATTATATTTTCATTTTTAAGAGGCAAGTTTCTTTTGGCATCATAATACAGTGCAGCTCAAATTGACTCGGATTGTCAATGGTGAACATGCCAGTCTCCTGAAAATTGCATTGTTGTGGCCATGTAAGTACATTGTTCTTCCCAATTATCATTACACATTGTGCTGTTCTTTCCTTGCACTGCAGCATTAGTTTATGCAAGTTTGTCTTCTTTTGCTTATCCTGATAATTTCCCCTTCTGTCCAGTGGCAATGCGCCATTTGGTCAGACAGACAACTGAACAAACCACTAAAAATACGCCGCACAGATAACTTAAACAAATAAAGTAATTGTCAGATAACTTAAACAAATAAAGTAATACAACTAGACAGTCAGATCTGTTCCTGATATGGCAAATGCAATGTCAACTCCAACCCTTCTTGTGGGATCCGGATTTACCGTCCGCAACTCTCTGTTTATACAGGCACCACTCCTTAGATTGGTGGTTAGTGTACACAGTTATATCATTGAATATCAAACACATATCTCGCAAACGCAAACTATAATATAATAGGATTAAGTACATTGTTCGTCCCTCAACTTTTGCTCTAATTTAAAGTTCATTCTTGAACTGTAATACCGAATAAAACATATCCTCCAAGTATCAATACCACGAAAAAACCATCATTTATTCCTTTTGAGAGTAGTTTCGTGCCACGTGTCAGTACCGCGAGCGAGCCACGTGGATCAAACACTGGTAAAAACCGCTCTAAAACAGACGAAGGGGTATCTTTTGCGTGGTGTTGATAGTTCGAAGACGCGTTTTACTCGATATTACAATTCAGGGACGAAAATTAAACTAGATAAAAAATTGAAGGACGAACAATGTACTTAATCCTAAATAAATAATATTAGAATAAGTACATTTGTGGTGCCTCAACTCTTCAAGTCCTCTAGTTTTCGTCCCTGAAGTACAGAACCGGGTAAAACCAGCTCCCCAATTGGCAATAAGAGCATCTACAACAGTCCACGTCAGCTGTTACTAAGGGGTTGCTATATCAGCATTTAGGTGATGTGGAGGAGAGAAAGTGAGAAGAGAAGATAAGGTTGTTTCTAGATGAAAAAACTATCCAATTGTTAATACCAAGACACAAGAAACAATCAAATACTCTATTGGAGACTTATTTGTTACCTAAAAACGCGTTTTGTGGGTCACACTGTCTTAAAGCAAGATATCCACCTGATCATTCGTGCAATTCAACTTTATTATTGATATGATAAATAAGTTAAAATATGTAGGCCACAAAGTTGCACTCCCTCCGTTTGTAAATAATTGACGTTAACTAGTATACTTTAACACTAGTCAACGTCAAATAAAAAAAATGGAGGGAGTACTTCATTATTGATCATTAAGAATCATGCATATTTGTAGCAATTAAAGTGTTAGACACAAGTTAAAAAAAATCATTGAAAGATTATTTCTTTTTATTAGATTGAGTACTATCTCTCCTCTTAGTAACAAACTAAGAAACAATATATTGTAGATGCTCTGACACGTAACTTAAGTCATTATGGCCGGAAAACGGTGGTTTTGACCACTTTGACCCACGTGGTTAGCTGAGTCGGATCCGACTCGACTCGAAACAGGGGAGTGGCGCCATGGACCTGCTCCGCCGAGCTCGACGCCGGTGAGTGGGACCTCGGCGGCGATCGGCGAGTAGCAAAACGGGATTCTGCGGTCCCGACGACCCTATCTACGGTAGCGGCACTGACCGAGGTGGCCCACGGCGGCGGCACGACTATGCATGGCGGCGGCGGCGCTCTGGCCTACGACGGAGACAACTGACCAGCTACGGATCCAAGAAAAAAGAGCGCACATGAGCATCTACACGAGGTAGGGAATTCACAGGAGTGGGTGGTGAGGACGGGGTCAGATGGAGGCGGGCTGCCGGCGGAGACCTGGGAGGGCGTCAACGGTTTTAGAATGGGGTGGGCGACGGAGAAGTTGCTCCACGCTAGCACCGGTGGCGAGGTACTCCAATTTCCCCTCCCCGTCGGCCCCCTACCGCTTCTCCACGACAACCTCGGCGACGACGTACTCCAGCCCGGCCTCGAAGTCCTTCACCAGGTCCTCCACCACCCACGTCGCCTTCTGGGCCCGAACTTCTAGGCGAGCGTGGCCGTGTTAGGACCTCAAGTATAACAGCAACAATAGAACAAAAGTTCAGAACTGGAGATGAGATAAACAGACGAAAATAGGATGGGGAATAAAAGAACAATAGGATGAGGCGGCTAGGGTTTTTCTTAGCATAATATCTGGCATATCCCTTACAAAGACTTGGTGGCTTATATAGCCTCGATTAGCAAGCACCAATAAGCTAACTGTTGTTTAATGAAAGCCACATTACAGGCAACAGTGTTTAAGAAAAGGGAAACTACAGCTTTAACGCCTACTACTCAAACCGTCCGATCTTCATACTAATTCTATTAGGCTCCATCTCAACCGCACACAAGCGTAACACTTCAATTGGGAGTCGGCACCGCTTCATCAATTCTTCAGACTTCATTTTTGTCTTCAGCCTTCAGCTCAGCTTCAGATATCTTTGGTCCTGACAATCTCCCCCTTCTTCAGAAAATTCTTGTCCTCAAGAATGGAAATCCGGAAAAACCTTTGCTATGAAATCTGCATCTTCCCATGTAGCAGCTTCAAGTGGTAAGTTTATCCATTGAATCAACCATTGTATTATAGGTTTATTATTCCTGGGCACCATTCTTCTTTCTAGAATTGTAGCAGGGTATACTTTTACATTTCCTTCATTATCGACTAAGGGAAGTTCTGGACTGGGAATCACCTTAGAGCCCAAATGCTTCTTGAGTTGACTCACGTGGAACACGGGGTGTAGTTGACAGCCATTTGGCAACAATAGCTTATAAGCAACTTGTCCAATCTTTTCTATCACCCGAAAAGGTCCATAGAACTTCGGATGTAATTTTAAAGATCTATGCAAACTGAGAGAGGTATGTCGGTAAGGCTGAATCTTGAGATATACCATGTCTCCAACTACAAACTCCCTTTCCTTCCTCCTTTTGTTAGCATATTTGCTGATTCTTTCTTGGGCTTTGACCAGATTTTCTTTAATCACTTGATTAGCCATCTGTCTCCTCTGCAATAAACCTCTTACTTCTTCATTTGGGGAATCAGGCAATATAACTTCGGCGAACATTGGTGGAGGGAAACCATAGAGGACCTGAAAAGGAGTCATCTCCAAGCTGGTATCATAACTTGTGTTGTACCACCATTCGGCTAATGACAGCCAATTCTTCCACTTCTTGGGACTAGCAAACGACATGCACCTCAAGTAGCATTCTAAGCACTGATTGACCCTCTCGGTCTGTCCATCTGTTTGGGGGGTGGTAGGACGTGCTAAACCTCAGCTTCACCCCTAAGGACTTAAACAACTCTTGCCAAAGGTGACTAGTGAATATTCGGTCTCGGTCTGATACAATGGCCACAGGTAATCCATGAAGCTTATACACCCCATCAAGGAACTCATGAGCTACTTGTTGTACTGTAAATGGATGGCTCATTGCGAAGAAATGTGAATACTTGGTGAATCGGTCTACTACTACTAGTATCACCTCCTTCCCTTCAGATTTAGGTAAACCTTCTATGAAATCCATTGAGATGTGAGTCCAGGCCTTATCAGGTATGGGTAAAGGTTGCAATAACCCAGGGTAGGGAGTGTGTTCAATCTTGTTCTTTTGACACACTGGGCATTCCTTCACAAAAGTAATGACTGCTTGCTTTAAGCCAACCCAATGAAAGAGAAGTTTCAGCCTTTGATATGTTGCTCTCTCCCCTGAATGACCTCCCAAGGATGAACTATGACAAGACATGATAAGTTGCTGTCTTAATTCAGAGTTTGTACCCACTATAACCCTATTTTTATACCTCAATATTCCCCCATTCAGAGTATAATTATGCTCAGCTTGAGGATCCACAGCCAACTTCCGAATCAGCTCCTTGCAATGCTCATCCTGCTCATAGCTATTTAGGACTTCTGTGATCCAAACTGGTACAGTAGTGGTAACAGCATTGAGTTTCTCTTGATAAACCACCCTAGATAATGCATCAGCTGCTCGATTATCCCTTCCTTTCTTACATTCCACCTTATAGTTGTAACCCAACAACTTCACCAATAATTTGTGTTGTATACCTTCAGTCAGCTTTTGCTCATGAATATACCTCAAGCTCTGCTGATCGGTTTTGATAATCAAAATGGATCCGGCAAAGTAATGTTTCCACTTTTTGAGTGCTACAATGATTGCTAATGCTTCTTTATCATAAGTCGATAATGCTGCAGCTTTAGGTCCTAATGCTTTACTCATGAAGGCAATAGGCTTATGATTCTGCATCACAACCGCGCCAACCCCATACCCACTGGCATCTGCCTCTAAAGTGAAAGGTTGACTATGATCTGGTAAGGCAAGAACAGGTGCTCGGGTCATTGCTTCCTTTAATCTCAAAAAGGCCGAATTTTGAGCCTCCTGCCATACAAATGCATTCTTTTTCAAAGCTTCAAATAGTGGTTTGCAAATAATTCCATAGTGTTGGATAAATCTTCTATAATAACCCGTAAGACCCAAGAAGCTCCTCAATTGGGTGACATTTTGAGGTTGAGGCCACCTTTCTATTGCCACTATCTTAGTAGGGTCTGTACCTACTCCCCTCCATGTATGATATGGCCTAGATACTCAATCTGCTTTTGACTAAAAGCACATTTGCTCATTTTAGCATAAAGACTATTTCTCCTGAGAGCCTCTAGTACCAATGTCAAATGATGCCCATGTTCCCCTTCTGATTTGCTGTATACTAAGATGTCATCGAAGAACACCAATACAAATCTCCTCAAGAATGGTGATAATACTTCATTCATTAGGGCCTGAAAGGTTGCCGGGGCATTGGTTAACCCAAAGGGCATGACAATGAACTCATAATGTCCCAAATGGGTACTAAATGCTGTCTTTTTAACATCTTCTTGCTTCATTCTAATCTGGTGGTATCCAGATCTCAAGTCTATTTTCGAGAATACTTGAGCCCCATGCAATTCATCCAACAAATCTTTAATCACTGGAATTGGGTGCTTGTTTTTTATGGTGTTTGCATTGAGCTGCCTATAATCAATGCACATTCTCCATGTTCCATCCTTCTTCTTGACTAATATGGCTGGAGAAGAGTAAGGGCTGACACTAGGTCTAATAGTCTTGGAATTTAGTAACTGCTCAATTATTTCTTCCATAGCATTCTTCTGGTGGAAGGGTAGTCTATAAGGCCTTTGATTGATGTGATTCTCCTCAGACTTCAGAGGTATAGAGTGATCGCATTTCCTATTAGGAGGTAGCTCCTTTGGTTCAGCAAATACACATTTGAATTTTTGCAGAATTGGTACTATTCCAGCAGGAGTAACTTCCTCTTTCTGAGATCCTTCCCTGGTGTCATAAGCATACACTACTGCCCCCATCACTCCTTTTTCCATCAGCTTTTGCAACTTCTCTATTGGCACAATACAATTTGCTGTTGGTAAGGTCTCATCCTTGAAGGTAACTTTACTCTTGCCATAATGATGTACACTGAGTTCCCTAGTCCGGAGGTTGAGGCCTATAGGGCTATGTGTGTATATCCAGTCTGCTCCCAATATGAAGTCATATCCTCTTAAGTCCAGAACTCTGAATGTATTGCTAAACTCCAACCCTTGTATAATGTATTTGCAATTCTCACATCTTGCCTTACTCCACAAGGTTTCTCCATTGGCTACTATAACTCTCACAGTCGGGTTGTTTTGGATTGGACAACCGGCCCTCAATGCCATACCAATATCAATAAATGTACTACTACTTCCACTGTCAACCAAAGCAGTTCCCTTGTTTTTGCCCAATTTAACCATGAGAGTGAAGGTTTGTTTGGCAGATATAGTGCCATGTATAGCATGTACTGATAACTGAAAGGGTGATCCCTCTTCTCCTTGAACCTATTCTCCCAACTGTTCAGGTTCCTGAGAGTCTTCCTCTTCTTGTCCCCCTCCTTCATCCTCTATTTCTTCTTCCTGAGTGACCATAGCTCTTACTTGCTTGTTCATTTTGCACTCTTGCTTGTGTCCGGGGTACCACTTCTCATTACACCTGAAACATCTCCCCTCATTCTTTGTAGATGTATTTTGACCCACACTTGTGTTAGAATTCCTATTCTGTTCAGGCTTGATGTTCTTATAATTGCTTCCTTTGCTGTTGCTCCATTGCGCATTATCCCTGACACTTCCTTTGAAGGCATTGGGTTCAACTCTTCTGAATGGGTTGGATTGTTCAAGCCTCTTAGCTACCCAATATGCATCAGTCAAAGTAGCTGGATTCTGCAACTGTGAGTGGCTCTGGATGTAGTCCCTTAATCCGGCTATGAAACTCCGGGTGTAATAATCTTCGGGCAGATAAGGATTGTCTCTCCTAACTAATGCCATTGCCTCTTCAAACACATCAATATAAGATGAGACTGTAGTTTGCTGCTTTACTGCATGGAATGCTGCTACTACGTCATACACTGATTGGTGAGCAAATCTCTTCCCAATAGCCATGCAAAATTGATGCCAGGACATATTCTCCATCCTCATTCCAGAACCTGTCCACCACGTTTCAGCCTTGTCTACAAGGTACAATACTGCAATTTCAACCCTTTGATTCATGGGTACCCTAGAAATCTCAAAGTACTTGTTTGCCTTTTTGATCCATGCATCTACCTTCTCTCCATCAAATTCGGAAAGTTAAGTTTTGGTCCCTAGCAAAAACTCGTGATTGTAATTTTCCAAGCGATGATCTCTATTACCAACATGTCCCATCCTCTCTTCCCATTCTAGATTGGCATACTCATTGAAAGTAGGAGAGTCGCTTACTCTTGTGGACCAATGTTCTTTGTGTTCCCAATTCTGCGGCAATGAGCACGCACTGCATCGAATCGCAAGTTGTGATTTGGGAGTACATTGCCCATCGGTACCGATAGCAAGGAGGCACTTGAGTGCTCATCAAGACACAGGCTAGCTGGGATTGATACTACCCTCTATTACCGAAAACCACGATGGTTAATAACTTCGGGCTTAGTGTCGTCTTTGGTAAATGAATCGACCGCACTAACCCCACCAACAGTAAAGCTATATTGCTCGGACGTAAAACACTAGCCGGAGAGGAATTTGCTATTGGAGAAGAATAGGGTGCCCAAAATTACCTCTATAGCTTGAGAACCGATCGGAAGGCTCCTCAATCTCACGGCTCCTTTGAGTCGATCAAGCACCAAAGTGTTAACAACAATGATCGGTTGACTCATTTGCTTGCTATCTTGCTCCATTTGTTGATTGTGCTCTTCTTGACCTTTCCTCATCGGATCTACACTTCTCTTCACTTCTTCCAACTCGACTCTGTTACATACAGTTGACTCTCTTCTTCTACCACATCATCCTTCCCATGTCTAGCCATCTTCAAGATTCCAAGATCTGACCGGGGATTTATCAAGGAATCAAGAGGTTTCTTCAACCCGACACAGATCTGTAATCCCTTCCACAGTTCCCCTAAATCCACTCAAGAACAGTGTAAGCTTCGGAATTTCACAGGGAAACAAGTTCCCAAACCCTTGCTTGCACTGCTCAAGGTCAGATCTAGAGCCAAGATCAGTGCTCTGATACCATATTGTCAGGACCTCAAGTATAACAGCAACAATAGAACAAAAGTTCAGAACTGGAGATGAGATAAACAGACGAAAATAGGATGGGGAATAGAAGAACAATAGGATGAGGCGGCTAGGGTTTTTCTTAGCATAATATCTGGCATATCCCTTACAAAGACTTGGTGGCTTATATAGCCTCGATTAGCAAGCACCAATAAGCTAAATCTTTGTTTAATGAAAGCCACATTACGAACAAAGATGTTTAAGAAAAGGGAAACTACAGCTTTAACGCCTACTACTCAAACCATCCGATCTTCATACTAATTCTATTAGGCTCCATCTCAACCGCACACAAGCGTAACGCTTCAATTGGGAGTCGGCACCGCTTCATCAATTCTTCAGACTTCATTTTTGTCTTGACCTTCACTCTTCGGATATCTTTGGTCCGACAGTGACGCTGCGCACGGAGAGGTCATGTATGCGAGACGTTGAAGGACTGGAGTGTGGTGAGGTTGGAGAGGCTCACTGGGATCTGCGTTGCCGAGGAAGACGAGCTGGTAGCTCCCTGTGATGGCTTCCTTCAGAAAGGATGACAACGCCTTGGAGCCGACGAACGCGTTGAGGATGTGGCCAGAGAGCTTGTTGTTGGAGAGGTCGAGGAAGACAAGGGATAGTGAGTCCGTGACCTCCGTTGGGATGTGGCCGCCTGGTCGGAGGTGGAGTTGCGGCTGAGGTTGAGGCGGACGAGCTTGGTGGAGTTGGTGATGGAGGATGGGATGGCTCCGGTGAGGAGGTTGACGCAGCGGTGGCAGAGCGGCGGGTGCAGAGGTTCCACGGCCGCTGAGGGGGGCGCTGGGGCGAACCACCGCCGCCGCCCGTAGAACGGTAGGCCTTCTCCTTATCTGGGGACGGGGTATCCAGAGCCGCGGGCGGAGTCGACGAGTCGGGGTTCTTGGAGTAGCGGAGGGTGCCCCAGCTGAGTGTGGGGAAGGAGAAGCTGTGGAGCCGCGTGCGGGACGACACCAGTGACGACGCGGGATCCGGGAAATCCTCTGGAGTTGACGACGGCTCAGTGCTGCGGTGGCGGTCGTGGTTAGCGGCGGCGGCCATGAGGCAAGAGAGAAGATAATGGAGAGAGGGGAGGAAGAAGAGGAAGGGAAGGAGATGCTTAGGTGGATGGCTGACTGTTTTGCTGATTGGTTTGTCACGTTGGCATAAATTCGTCTATTGATGCCACCTAGGACAAAACCACCAATAACGTTCTTTGTATGGTTTTAAAATTTGAAGAACTTGTTTTACATGGTTTTGTAAATGATGGACAAAAATTAAACGAAGTGAAGAGTTGAGACCAAATATATACTTATTTCTATAATATTAAACACTACATAAGTAGATCGTACGATCGTTTGACTTACACGCGGGCTGATCAGGCCAATTACCATAAACATATGTAGTGGAAACAGAAGCAACACCCAAGTGCGACCCTCAGGATATGCCCACAAGCAATCGACTGGGGCTCCCGACTTAGTTCTTGACCTTTTTGACTTACGGTCTTATCGGACTCAATTAAGTGCCAATAGAGTCTTCTTTTTCTCCTCCTCTTACTGAAGGATAGTAATTGAGCAACAGTGAGTACGAAGGTACTTAGCAAGCCACCATACAAAATGTAATTCTAATAGATGTAGGGCTAATCAAAGGAAGGCTTGGGGTTATTTTGTTTGCTGAAAGTTATCTTTCAAATAAGCTAAGTAAAAAGCATGTGACCTAGCATTTTGACTAAACCAGTTATATGAAATTGAGTAGTGCTGTATAATACAAGTGAAGGCTCCAACCACCTGTTACAGAGAGTGATTCCTACCACAAAATGCTATATTTCCATCGGGCTACTACCCTCACTTTCCACTAGCTACTACCAGGACAAATCAAAACCTCGGGCTGCTAGTCGCACTTTCATCCCTCCCACAAATTGTTTTTATAAAAGCTAAGACTAACCAAGTAAGTTCTCGTGTATCACACATGACCATAGGCACGGCTGTCCAAATAGTTTTACTCTGCAAAGGTTGTACAACTTTACTCACAAGAGACAATCATTTTGTAATGTCAACGGGTTACCATAGACATGCGACTAAGAATATCATCATAAGGCCTTTCCAATGCCCCCCTAACATTTAGTTGCCCATAGGGTTGTACCGATGAGGAGCCCTCATTGTGTCGGAAATCATCCCCCCTGCCTCTACGAGGAACAATGATTCCATTATGCCATGTGGAGTCCGATCTCCACTACCTCGGAATCGCTCCCCCCTCCACACTGTAATATCATGTTTGTCGTTATTGGATGCAATAAAAAATTAGAGAGGGAATTAAGATAATTAAAAGAGAAAAATCAGAAATTGAGAGAGGAATGAGCCACACAGCCCATAGTCAAGTGGAGGAAAAACAGGCTTAGTGGCCCATGGTCCATGAGGAAACCAGAAACCAACTAAAGAAGGAGGGGGAACCCTAGGGTGCTACTGCACGCCGCCACAGTAGCACTGCATCAGTAGCAACCACTCTCCTCCATGGTGGTGCCCCTCTCCTCCGATGCCTCTTCATTGTGGTGGCCGGCCAAGAAAAAAGGAAGAAGAAGGAAGAAGGGAGAAGGGAAGAAGAGAGGGAAGGGGAAGGTTCGCGGGCTACATCGTGGTCTACAGCAGTTCATCAAAGGTAACCCCGGTTTGCCTCCGAATAGATGCATATATGATGGTTGTAGCAATGTCGGTATTTCTGTCTCCTCAGGACAGATCGCGTTAGACAGATATTTTGATGTAGTTAAGTGCGTATTCAGTCTTAGGCTTCTCCTAAAGAGTTGTAGATGATGTCAATAGCTTTCGATGAAGTTCGAGATCGTATTATTTGGACCTCTGTAGCAAAAGTTATGAATTTATTAGTGCGACTGTTCTGCGAATATGTCAGTATTTTGACAGGTTTAGTAATCTGATATTGCTGAAGAGGTATGACTATGATGATTCATGATTTGTGCATATGCATCATGTTGATAAAATGAAGATTTGGTCACATGGTGACCAAGTATTTGTTGTGATCCCCGTCATGTACATGACGGGTTTGAGGTCCCCACACTTGTGGAGTGTGGGTTTGAGGTCCCCTTTACTTGCGAAGTATTGGGCAATTGGTCCCTGGGCTTGCGAGCACATGCATGGTATGCGACGACGATCGCATATCTCACATTACCGGTGAAATGCGACAAAGAGTGAAAGAGAAAAGTTGCATTGCATAACTGCATTCATACATTGTGAGACATATTTTTCGAGTAAAGCTTGGAAATGGAATGTTGATGTTGTAGATGTGAATTTAATGTTTCATTATTGGTACTTGCTGAGTCTTTAGGCTCACCCTTGCTTTTGTTGTGTTTTTAGGTACCTTTTGCAAGAACGATATACATGGGAGGGAGTAGACATGAATTGAATTCACACACTGTCATCCACTTTTACAGTTGATAAATTTCTAGATCGTACCTTGAAAAAAGAGCAATCTGCTTAAGGATTGATTATGATTATGTTTCAAGCTTTGGATTAAGTGTAATAATGTTGAGTAGTGACTTTTGGATATCTCTGAATAGGCTAGATGCTTACATGTTTTGAATGCCTATTAATGATTCTGAGTGTTGATTTATTTATACATGTTTTATTCAAATGCTGGAACCTCCTAGTAGTAAACCATACAGAGGAGGATCTGCCAGAATCTGATAGAATGTTTTGGTTTAGATTTGTTAATTGGGTAGCATTCCAGGCTCATGTGGGTGGGTGTTCTGATTAGTATCGAGCGGCATGAGGTCCGTGGTGATTGGATTTACAACTTAGGCAACTTAAATTGCTAAAATTTTGTAATGGTTAATGAACTTAAAAACGACACTGGTGGTGCAGTGAGGATGGGATGGGTCAAGCATTGCATTTACGCTTCTGTTATATTGTATTGATGATTCCTATTATGAGATGACCTTATATACCTATAATATGATTCTATGATTAGTATGAGTGATGGTAGCGCATGTTGAGAGGTTGAGGTCGTGGTTGTGGCCCTGTGTTTTACCAGGTCACACCATCTTTAGTGGTATGAGAACAGGGAAGTGGTTATCTCAGATGTCTTAGTATGGGCGTCGATAGTGAGTATCTTTAGAAATTTGCTCTCTTCCTTGAGTTCGAATTTGGTCAACTCTTGTCTAGTAGTGGTTGATGAATTTCTTTTGGGTCAGTAGTTCATTGCAGTTGGTGGGTTTCTTTGAGAAGAATTGATGTGTTTTCATTGGCTTAACTTGTCCCTTAAAGCAATTATTGTTTTTTCCAATTGTTGAGTTATTCTTGTGGCTGGTGGACTTGGTTAGTTGTCAATATTGACCCTTGTATTGGAGTTTTGTCTTTCTTACTGGAAAACATGACCCATTTATTTCGCTTGATGATTTGGGTAATGAAAGTCTCCTTTCGCAAGTCCTTTAGTACCTGAAAGTTTTGATTCAATATATCTCTTTTGGGTATTTTGAGTGTTGAAGTTGAAAGGTTCTTTTATGAAAGAAAATGCTAAACCCTTTAGCGATGTCGTCTCGTGGTTAAGTTAGAGGTTATAATCGGAGAAATTAGTGGATATGATATGGGTTATTAAGTTGGGTCTGTAGTGTGGTGTATAATCGATCCTAACTAAGATCCCTGGAAGGAAAGTTGATTAATTTGATGGTGTCATGTAGTAGTTCTTGTTGAACTGTGATTAAGGGTATGACTATACCTAATTGGAATCAATAGAGTTATTAAAAAGTGTGGAACCTTGATGAAAATGTTGATCATTAGAATTGTTTAGTTTGCTAAACTTGTTAGATTATTTGGTCTCAATGGATTAATCTAACTGTGTAGGATGGGGAAATATAAGGATGTGTTTCATCGCTGTCTTAATATATGATAATATGGAATTTTCTTTAATTGACGATTTGATGATCTTATTTTTGCTCGTGGGAAAACAAATAGAGAAAGGACCATCAATTTTGTCCATGATTGAATAATCATCAATGGTTTATGATGGGATTTAATAAGTGACCTGTGTTTGCATGATGGTGAAATTGTCAGATAATAATATGTCTTTGATGAAAGTGTTTTGGTGTAACCTTTTAAATTGTATAGTAGGTTCCCTCTAAAAATAAAGTGGTTGCTGTAGTGAGGTTGTAAGAATTTGGTGTACTCTCAATCGAGGATGAGATAATAAAGTGATATGTAACAGTTTGGTTAGCTTTTGGGGACTTTATAAAGGAAGAGTGGATGATAACAAACCTTGTTAAGAGTGAATTATTCTTGATGTTAGTAATAAGGTCTACAAGAGATTGTGACGCGTTGGAGTGGTGAGGATTCTTCTAGATAGAAAGTAAGTTGATTGTTTTAATAACGGTTAAATGAAATATTTGGAGTTTTGTATTCGTGATCTTTTGGGGGTTCATGATTTATGTAGTAGATGAAATTAGTTGAGCAATGTGACATATGGAAAGGTTCCGTTTGGTTCCGATGTGATGAATGTGATTTGGTATTAAAGGCATTTCTTTGGCAAGTAATGTTGTAATCAAAGAGGTTGCTTTCGTTGTGTTAGAGTATCGCGATTGGGTAATTTTGAGAGGTTGTGTAGGTGATCTATGGCGATGTAGTTTAACAGAGTGGGGACTGGCAAAGTAATACAATTCTTATGGCAATTAATGAGATAACAGGGATTGTTGAGCTATTGTCAGGAATGTTTTGGCGTTAGCGAGTAATCCTCTAGGAGTTAGAATCTTTATAAAGATAATGTGGTCGAGAATATGTTTACATGTTGAAGTAATGATTGAGTATGTTTGGATTGTGGGAATTTCATCCAGGATCGAGGATTTTTAAATATGATTACATCAAATACACTTATAGGAGTCTTGGAGGTGGAAATTGGGTTTGGTGTTCTATGCTAGATCCTTAGTTGCTCAATGATTATGTATAGAACTAGAAGAATAACAATGGATTTCGAATAGTATGACGATTATTAATAGAACTCTTTTGATGAAGTAAATAAGAGTGTATACTGTGGATTTCAAGTTGATTATTCCTTACGGATTGGAGCGATGCGATTTTGGGTGAAATCTTTGTTGAGGAGCATTGGAAATTATCTATCAAAGTAAGTCTATCGATAAGAGAATTAGCTAGAGTATGTTATTATAGAGTCAGTAGAGTCTCTCTACAAGGGTATGGACGATGTTTGCGGTTTGAGCATAGCTTGAGGTTGTCAACTTAAGAGTAATGAGTTAGCGTGTGATACAATGATTTGGAATCCTATAGTTTAGAGGAAGTTAAATTCTTAAAAGAAAGATTGTGGGCTGGGGTGTTACAGTTGGTATCTTGGATAGTGAGATATTCTCTTAGTTCTTACTTGAACTATGTGGTTATGACGGATGTCAATTACAGATTGAGTTGGTTCTTGTCGGTATGTGTGATTCCTTCCAGTTAAGAAAAAAAAAGAAATGGTTAATCTAGTTTTTCGAGTGATTTCGCTTTTGTCTTGTGTGGCATTTATTTCTAAACTACCTATTTGAAAAGTGGGAAAAAATTTCGTGGTAAATCCATTGATTTTGGATTGGGCTCTTCTAAGGGAAGATGGCTTTGAGTTGGATGCATTTTGACTCCTTTGTTCTCAGTTGAGTTCTTCGGATAAGTGAGTTGGTAGGCGAGTTCTTTGTGCGTTCCTTGGTAAAGGAGATGCTGCTTGCATAGGTAAAGTGATCGACTAAGAGTTGGAACAAGAGTTCTATGTGTTTTGTGTAGACGGTGTACTTCGGTACCGAAAGGAAGTTTAACCAAAGGTGTGTTGGATAGATTCCCTATTCTAGGAATTTGTAGATTGGGGTATCACTAGGACCGTCTTGAGTACTTGCGCGGAGTAGGCAATGTCTTGTGTTTTTCGGTGCTGAGAGAGCACATGAGAGGTCCGGAGTTTGAGATTTTGTTAGAGCTGTTGGCCAAGAAGTAAGACCTTACCTTTGAGTCCCGTGTGTTGAGTGTACCTGTAAAGGTCGAGACTAGTGCTGAGGTGAAAGACGTGATATCCGTCAAGGCGATGTGATCCCATAAGCCCAAGAGGGAAGCGACTTGTGAATTGGGGTCTCGCATGTGCGAGCAGTACTCGGAGTGGTTCACGTTGGGTATGTGTTAAAGATTTCAGTTCCTTTCAAGTAGATTGGTGAAAGTAGAATTCGGGGTCGAATTCTTTTTAAGGGGGGTAGAATGTAATATCCTGTTTGTCGTTAGTGGATGCAATAAAAAATTAGAGAGGAAATTAAGATAATTAAAAGAGAAAAATCAGAAATTGAGAGAGGAATGGGTCACGCAGCCCATAGTCAAGTGGAGGAAAAACAGGCTTAGTGGCCCATGGCCCATGAGGAAACCAGAAACCAACTAAAGAAGGAGGGGGAACCCTAGGGTACTACAGTACCACCGATGCCACTGTAGCACGGTACTGTAGCAACCCCTCTCCTCCATGGTGGTGCCCCTCTCCTCCGATGCCTCTTCATTGTGGTGGCCGACCAAGAAAAAAGGAAGAAGAAGGAAGAAGGGAGAAGGGAAGAAGAGAGGGAAGGGGAAGGTTCGCGGGCTGCATCGTGGTCTACAGCGGTTCGTCAAGGGTAACCCCGGTTTGCCTCCGAATAGATGCATATTTGATGGTTGTAGCAATGTCGGTATTTCTGTCTCCTCAAGACAGATTGCGTTAGACAGACGTTTTGATGTAGTTAAGTGCGTATTCAGTCTTGGGTTTCTCCTAGAGAGTTGTAGAGGACGTCAATAGCTTTCGATGAAGTTTTAGATCGTATTATTCGGACCTCTATAGAAAAAGTTATGAATTTATTAGTGCGACTGTTCTGCGAATATGTAAGTATTTTGACAGGTTTTAGTAATCTGACTTAAGCGATCAGTTAAAGGGAGAATTAGAGGATCTCAGTATAACGAACGTTGTAGACAATTGTCGTAGCATTCAGGGAAGCCCAAGAACGCAAAATTTGGACAAATGAGCTGAAAGTTATGATTGTTTTAGTGTACTGTCCAGAGAACCTGACGTGAAATCGATGTTTTGTTAATCAGCATAAAAGGGATATTAGATGGCCGAATCAGGAAGACAACAACAATGCGGAATAATATCAACAATAACTCATCAATTAGCATAAGACGTCCAACATCTATTAGAACGACTGCAGGAATAAAATCTAATTCCAACAACAGTTCACAAATTCCAATTATTCACATCTACTGAATCCACTAAGATAGTTATATCAATGGAGTAATCAAGGATCACAAGCAGTTATTTAATCAACCTTATCATAGAGAAAGATATCATCCATCATCAAACCCTATTTATTACAGTTTATCACTTAACGAATGAAAGACAGGGACAAAAATCTTATTATTGTGCTTGAATATTGTGAAGTGAATGAATCATGTGTGTCTACTCCCTCCCAGGAATGCCCTCATCGGCTTGCACCTAGAATAAACAAACACAGGTAAGAATGAGTCTAAGACTCAACAAGTACAAGGAATAATATGAACTACAATGAATATGAACAAGACAGTGTCATTAAAGAATATGAATACAGAACTGAAAGAACATATGAATGAATGGAATGAATGAACTACACTTCTGTTTATACCGGTATAGCTAGTGACACACCCGTCGATGTTCACTTAGGCCCGCATTTAACAAAATGCGGAGATCCAAAGCCCGTATGAAGAACGTTTCATATGGGGATCCAAATCTGCCGACATTGGAATGGTGGGTCTTACGTGCCCATACTGGAATTGATGGGTCTTATTTCCACTCCCGTGGAAGAAACATGAACAATGAATGAATGGAATGAACATGTGAATATGTAAGACGAAATCTCAAGAAGCTTGAATTCACATACATGGAACGAACAGAAATCATTGAAAACTATTCATAGACTATAGTATTCAGTCATGGCATGAACATCAAGCATTATGAACAAATAACAGCAATACATTACACAATGTACTTGCCCATATTGAAATGATGGGACTTCACTACCCACTCCCGTGGGTGTATCATGAATGAATGAATGAATATATTGTAATGAAACATACTCTTAACGAAGCAATGGATATCAATCATAGTAGGAAACAAGTAATACTATGCCCATATTGGAATGATGAGACTTTCAATACCACTCCCGTGGTTGAATCATGAACGTATGAAATGAAGAAAATGTAAAGAAAGACATTCTATCATAGAAGCAATGCAATAATAACCATGAACCGAATCATGTACAATGAATTCACTCACATGTCATAGAATTTAGCCACGTTGAGCATACAACCAATTCGAACAAATAATCATACATTACAGTTCGATTGTACTTGCCTTTCGCGCGGCAACCCGTGAAGATGTAGAGGTGGTGCCACTAAACCCGAAGACCCTCCTACAACAAGTATTGTACTCAATACAAGCGTAACAAGACAAAAATAACGCTGCCAGCACGAACCCAACGGAATCCCAAGATCCTTGGCTTAGATAATTAATCTAATTATCTATGACGACGAATAAGCAGAAACTAATACTGGCCAGCGGCACGATAAAAGACATAACTTCTAATTGGCTGAAACAAACTTAGTGTTCTTTATCAATCTGAAAAGCTAAGACATGATACTACAAAAGTCTAGTTGGACAACATCTCAGATTTTGACTTTAACAAACTTTGGCCAACAGCTCAAATCTATTAAAACTATAAACCTATTGCCAAGCGGCCTACCAATGCCATGTCATCTCCACTCGAAAATAAACTCACAAGACATCTGAGTCTTAATAGATGAAGTGGGTCAAAACCTTCACCCAGTGATTATACCACCACGAAATTCAGAGATCGTACAGTCCAACTCATAATACATCTATCACTTGCAAAATGCCCTCAGTTCTTCCGGTTGCTAATTTAATAAAATTGTCCAACTTCTCACGTGACAGTCAATTCGAAAACAAAATTGATGGTCAACCAGATGGAAAGTGCAAAATCGTACAACCCTGCACGACTACGTCCGCTGCCATAAAACACCACAACCCATCTAAATACACTAAGGTTACCCAATAGCCATCACTGCTCATACAGGACAATCATAAGTCCCACACTGTTGTGAACGAGCTACTCTTAAGTCATGAACGATATCAGAACGGTCGACGTTGCTCTTAAGCATAGAACTGAGCCACTCACCTCATGCTCAACAGCCTTCCCAATGGAGTGCGTGGCCTGGACAACGCGGACGCTACCGCCACCATTCTTGCTCGACATGAGGAGTACCATCACCTTGTGCAACAACCAGGCATCATAGCAACACAAGTAAATTGAATCAAGTCAAAACTTGTATAACAGAAGCAACCGATTTGAGCTAGGAGAGAAAGGGGAACCGAGGCGGGTCGACTCGGCAGCGCACAGCAGAGGCGCCGACAGCCTCGGGTCGAGCCGGCGGTGGCGAGTAGCGGCCAGACCACCAAGGCGCAACGGTGGCGTAGGGAGAAGGGCCGGGAGGCGGGACGAGGCCTAGGCGCCGACGGCCGGGAGGCCGAGCCGACCGGGCCGGAGCGCACCGGGCCGAAAACCTCGCCGAGGCGGCGTTGGCCATCTGGCCGCACCGGGAGGAGAAGGAGGAGGCACCGGGCGCGCGGGGTTGGACCGGGCGGGCGCAGGATCGGAGGCGCCAGATCGGGCCGGAGTAGAGCCGACGGCGGCGACGCGGGAGCCAGGGGAGGAGCACAGAGGCGGACCAAGGGGCGCACAGGCGCAGGCGGCGCCGGGTGAGCCAGAGGCGCCATGGACCAAGCCACACCGGAGCCGGTGAGACGCGCGGGAGAGAGGGGAGGGCGCAGGGGACCGGCAGTGCCGACGGCACTTGAGAAAGGAGGCTGGGGCCGGGGCTGGGGTCGGTGGAGCAGGAGGCTGGCGGCGCCGGGCTAGGGGAGTGGGGAGGGACGGCGCCACAGGAATGGGGGAAGGGAGCCCAGGAAGATTTCGGCCAAGGGGAGGAAGGGGTGAGGGGGCAGCTAGGGTTAAGGGGCACCCCCCTTTTTCTTCCCACTTGGGCCGGCCCACTAAGGGCTTTTGCGCCTTGGGCCAAGAGCCCACTAACCAAACGCGCTCAAAATTAGGAATTTGAACCGAATTCCCTCACTAAAACTTTGAAGCAATCGAATTTGAATTAATTATCCATTCCTGAATGATATTTCCTCCAATAGATGTTTGGGGTATTACAGCACACCTATGGAAGTGTGTTAAGACACATTATAAGTTAATTGTCTCTTGTGGGTAAAATGTGCGAACTCTACAGAGTGTAAAAAATATATCTAGATAGTCGTGCCCACGGTCATGAGCGGTGCCGAGAACTTACTTGAATTAGCTTTCATTTTTCTAAACCAACTTTGTGGGTGAAATGAAAAGATGGGTTGGAGCCCAGAGAATGAAAAGATGAGTTGGAGCCTAAAGACCGAAAAGATGGGTTGGAGCTTAGAGATTTGAGATGACCTAGTTGAGAACCAGTGGGAAGTACGAGATGTGACCTGAGAAAGAATATGAACATTGGGTGGATGGAGCCACTCGGTGATATAGGAGGTTGGAGCCTCCACTAGTATTTTACAACAAAACTCAACTTTGTTAAAACCTGTGTTAGTAAAAAAATGCTAGGTCTCAGGGTTTGCTACTACTTAATCTATTTCAATAAGTGACTTTATACAAACAAAAGAACTACAAGCTATTTCTTTGACCAGCCTTGCATATTATATAAGTTCATTTTGTGTATTGGCTCGCGAGTAAGATTGTGTACTAATGCTCGCTCAATATTATTATTCATTTTGTGTATATGGACACTTATGTGCGTTCATCAAGATCGGAAGACAAGAAGGTCAAGGACTAGGCCCTAGGCCCCACTCGATTGCCTGTGGGTATATCGTGGTGGTTCCACGTGTGGCATTTTAAATTCTGATTCCGCTGCTGATTCTTCGAATGTATTTGGCCTGGCAGGCTATTTTGAAAGTCAAAATCCGTAAGGTATATTTACGTTTTGTTTATTATTATGTAATAGCTTTACATTTCGTGATATGTGTTTGATATCTAATAAGATAACCGTGGGCACTAACCACTGATCTAGAAACTGGTGCTGTGAACACATAAGATTTCAAATTATAAATTTAGGGTATAACAATAGAACTTCCTTTATTCGGTGTTTATCACTTTCATGATGCAGGAACTTACTGATCGATGTGAGTCATGACATGGACAATACAATCTTGGTCGTACACAAAACCAACAAAGCATGCATCCAACATGCAGTATTTAGCATTGTTATATTACATCTGTATACATCACAGTCACTGAAGTAAAACACAGCTAGGAGAGCATTTCTGAGCCACTAAGAGGGATATGGGCTTCTCTTTTGCCATTACATGCAGGTTGGCCGACAGAACTCACCAAATGTAAAAATCAGACGCACTAATAAAAAGATCCGTATGCCTAGGGGCAGATGTGTATCTCTAGATCAAAAGTTGTACTTCTATTATCTAAAAAAAAAAGGCAAGATTTAGATCCTCCACCTTTACAAGAACACAGGAATTAGATTACTACAATTGAAATCCAGACAGAAAAGAAGTCACGGTTACGCCGTGCAAAAATTTTGGGCACGTTTTCATCGCAGATGTCGATTTGCGATCAGATGGCTTACCAAAGCGTGCTTCCCATGCGCTTTTCCACCAGCCTTTGTTTAGGCCGTGGTTCTTTTTTTTTCTTTTCGCATGCGTTTCTTGAACAAGTCGACTAAATACATCATCCATTGACGTTCTAGTACAAATCTATTTCGTACAAAAAGTCCTGGAGGTTTGAGTTGGGAGCCGCGACTTCTGTCCACGTAGCCTGCCCCAACACCCCACACACACATGAAATTGTATTCAAAAGAAAGCAAATGTGAAAATGAACCGCCGTGGCCCTATTATGTATAGGCCGTCGAATTGTATCCAAAATTGACAGGACTGCTCTTAGCTACTATCCTACTACAATAATTCTCGCTAAGAAGAATGCTCATATTGCGGTAATTTCACCCACTTCTCTCTCCAATGTCGGTAGATTAATTCATTTTTTTTTTTACAAAGATTCTATTGTATTCCAGAAGCTCCTAACATCAGCTTCGATAAGCTTAAATTTACCTGAATTCAACAAGAAAAGCCCATTATAACCAAAAATACACCGGGCGTAGCTGTCAAAAGCGGGACTAATCGAGTTTCATTCTTGTCAGAATTATTCTTCCTTACGGCTTGCATTCGGTCATCTTAATCCTCCGTTGGGCACAGGGAAAAGACCAAAAAAGCCTTCAGTAGGAGTCGATCGAAGTCGCTGTCTGCGCGTGCCGATGACGCCCTGGGTTCCCTCTGCCGTTTAAAAATTGGCGTCTTGAGCAGCAGCAGCCGCAGCTCATTCGATGAACCGGCCGGCTGGGAAGAACCAATTAAGAAAGGGACAAACCAACGTATCGAAATATTAGTAGCTAATTTGATTCTTCAGCTAATAAAAATGGTTAATGCAGTGCGTAATTATCTATACCTTGCACGCGCCGCAAACCCTGGCTTTCTTCCCTGGAACTAGTCTTGCTTATCGACGTTGATTGATGTCCTCTATCCTCATGCGATGCGATGTAACCCGGGTTATATTTTTTGTCAACTCCTAGTTTAATTACAATGGAGATCTGAAGAGCAAATGAGGACTGTGATTATCCAACTTGCATTCATAAAAAAGATTTACCTAATATTGTTTGCTTTTCTTATCGATGTCGCTATTGTCCTATGCTCTAATTTCAACCGGTGTTAACCTAGACATCGCGTATGAAGTTGATAAGTTATCGTTACTCCTAATTTAACTATAGACCATAAAAAAGTTACACTTTATTAGAAAGCAAACAAGGAGTTGAGGAACCGATCTACCAATTTTGCTTATTGACTAAAATTAGTGGAAACGAAAAAAAAGGGTTACTGCCCAAAATTTTAAGAGTAGTTTAAAGAGAAAATTAACTGCCAGCTAGCTAGCTACCTGTACTTCTTGCTGAAAGCAACAGACGAAAAGATATCGTCATGAACATCCTTTTTTTCTTACTTTTTTTGGGGAATATTTTTTCTTACATACACAATTAATCAAGTAAAAAGATAAGAAATGGAGAGAAAAAAAAAACCCGCATAAGGCATTAGATTAGAATCGTGAGGAGCACATTTGTGGACATATCCTCTCTTTGTTGGGGCCCCTGGTGTGGTGAGATGGGATCACCGATCAATCAGAAATGATACGGAGAACAATTGCTTCCTTCATGTGACACGGTATGGTACGTCCAAAATGCCATGATTTGTAGCCCTGGCATAAGCATCACTCAATCATGACATGTAATCCCGTAGCATAAGTAAAATTAAAAATACATCACTTATTTTGAATTTACATGTATATGTTGGAGAAAAAAAAATACATGACAACGCTACAAAATACTATTGGTGCATGCTATGGTTTTCTTTCGGATGTTAATTATTCTGAGACCATTACATTTCTTTTCAGCAAAGATGTTTGAGAGCTCGATCCACTCAGTATAATTGCCCTAACTAACCTCTATTATGTGTTTGAGATCCGCGATCAACGCTACCATTGATACCTCAAACCACATCACGTAACCTTAAAAAACCTAAAATCCCCATATTAGGAGGCAAAACCACCCCTCTAACCAAGGGCATTTCCGTCAATCCACATACTCATCTGGCCTCTCCAACCTATATAAGCCCACCCTCCCCGAAGCTCTCAACTTTGGCCACAAAACTCAGCAGTGCAACAAATCCAGAAAAGAAAAAAAAACATTTGCAGCGGCATCTACCACCTCCCCCATCATCGGCCCCGTCCATCCTTCTCTGTCCTCTCGAACCCCCTCCGAGAAACGTTATTTACATTTCGGTCCTTGGTCTGCCCGTCCGGCCACCGGAAGGAGCAGCTCGCCGGATAAATCCCGTCTCCTTGCCCTGCGGCGGCTGCATGGGGTTCTCGTTGTACCCCATGAAGACGTCGACGCGCATGCTGTGGAGCACCAGCTTCTTCCGCCATAAGCTCGCCTCCTCCTTCTGAGCCACGCCCACATCGCCTCTCGGTGGCGGAGGTTAGCTGCTGCGCACAGGTAGCCGGTGAAGTGTGTGTACGTGCGTGCACAGGTTTTAAGATTGGGTTTTCTTGGGTTCTTGGGAAGGAGAGGAGGAGAAGTAGGAGGAGGGCAGCATGGATCCTGGCCGTGTCGTGTTCGACTCCGGCGTGGCGCGGCGGGCTGGCCCCGGAAGCGGCGGCGCGCAGATGCTGCTCTTCGGCGGCGGCGGCGGCGCCAACAGCGGCGGCTTCTTCCGAGGTGACTTGGCTAGCCATGGCCGGATCTGGATCAGTAGTAGTTCTTGAGATGCATGTCTCAGCTAAGAGTTTCAACTCGTTGCGTGCAACAGGTGTGCCTACGGCGGTGCTGGGCATGGATGACGCGCGGGTGAGCAGCAAGCGGCCCTTCTTCACGACGCACGAGGAGCTCCTGGAGGAGGAGTACTACGACGAGCAGGCGCCGGAGAAGAAGCGCCGCCTGACGCCGGAGCAGGTGCAGATGCTGGAGAGGAGCTTCGAGGAGGAGAACAAGCTGGAGCCGGAGCGGAAGTGCGAGCTGGCGCGGCGGCTGGGCATGGCGCCGCGGCAGGTGGCGGTGTGGTTCCAGAACCGCCGTGCGCGGTGGAAGACCAAGCAGCTCGAGCAGGACTTCGACCGTCTCAAGACCGCCTACGACGCGCTCGCCGCCGACCACCAGGGTCTTCTCTCCGACAACGATCGCCTCCGGGCGCAGGTAATTACTCCTTAATCAAGTTTATTTCATTAATCATTAATTACTGCATGTTTGTTTTGTTTTGATCGCCCGTTAATTACCTAACTCGCTGTTCACCGCAAGCAGTAGATCGAAGGCACTTATGCGCAAGACGTAGCGGAAAAAAAGATTTAATTTCACGGAGGTCCTTAAGATTGTTGGTATTCACATATGGCTAATCTTCTTATGCATTGTACTACTTTTTTTTTTTAAAAAAAAAAAACGATTGTGCATTGCAAGTATGCAACTTCAAAACTTACATTGAGACTCGTGCCATGGATATATTTTTCCTCCTAAAACCTAAGATTACAACGAGCACATCAAGTAGGAATTACGCCCTATTCGTTACTTTTTATAAGGTATATTTTGAATAGGTATGAGAATTAAGGAGGTTATAAGTAGAAGGAAACGGTAGATATGAAATGACCAAGATATCCCTGTGTTTATGTCTTAGGAATATGAGGGAGAATATTTTGTGTGTAAGTTTTCTCATTAATGCTGCAGATAGAGGGAAGATAAATTATGACAAAAAAAAGAGAGAGGGTCATTAAAATTGTATACACGTCTTATATTTTGAAACAAGATTGGAAAAAAGCTATGTATTATATTTTGAAATGGACGGAGTACAGTATAATAAGAATAATACAAACTCACGGTCTCGATTGATTGATCAGCGAACCAATCATGTTTACCAGTTCAATAATTCAACTACTTGGGATGCTGGGTTTGCTAGCTTCTCATAGACGTTGTGTTTTGCTAGTTTGCCGTAGGATAATGACAACACTAGCTTTACAAGATTGAATGGTTGAGAATTCTTTCCCAAGCAAACAGTTTAGATCACTAATTTTCAACCAATTTTGATACAATCATGCTTATATCAATTTCATGAGAAATAAGGTTGTCCATACAGTCTTCCCAGTGCTTAAAGTAATACTGTACGCTGTAGTGTTCAACTAAAATCATTTTGAGATAATGAAAAGCTTTAGGGTTTCACTGGAAACAAAGTTCCAGCCATTCAAATTTCGCGAAAGAGCAAGGGCCTCTGAGAATATATGCCTTTCTACAATACACTACACTTTGTAAAATAAGATTCCACTTCTGTCGCCTTTAATTGGCTAGTGATCAGCGGCGACCCACTACTAGATGTATTTTAGTTATTCCTACTCAACAGTGTGGTTAGAGTATCTATAATAGTCTATATCATTTATTGTTAATAGTCTATAGTATTTAGGTGATGTGGATGAGAGATTGTGAGAAGAGAAAGTAAGTTTGTTTCTAGATGAATAAACAAGCAAGTTGTTGACACCAAGACACAAGAAACAACAAAATAACTATTGAAGACTTGCTTGTTACATAAAAACTTATTTTGTTGGTAGCAATTAAAGTCTTAGATACAAACTCAAAAAATAATCTATTGAAAGATTTTTTTTAATTAGATTGAGTACTTTCTTCTTTTAATAATAAATTAAGAAATAAACTATTGTAGATGCTCTAATCTATGCAACACATTTTTTATAACATGACCACTAAATGCTCTATTAATTGTAATTGCTCCACGTCAACTCTTGTAACCAAATGAACAAATATTTCTTTTGAAAGAACCCAAATGAACAAGTATGTTCTATTTAACATGTCGATTCACGTACCGACGTGGTTTCCAATACACATTAAGTCACTGCCTTAAAAATTCTAAAAATATAATAAGATGCAGGTATTTTTTATTATAAATCTAGTGAGGTTATTTTCATGTAACAAAGCTAGCTTGTTTTTCAAGTGGAGGTAGTTTAACATGGAGCATGGTATTTTCTCCATAGAGGAGAAAAATTAAAACAAAGCAGCACAATTTAGGAATTTCTTAATGTAAGAAATAACCCTACAAATTAAGTATACTAGTCATCAAACCCGTGCATCAGCACGGGCTATATACATACGAATTGATTATATCTATCAAACTAAAATGTTAAAATCCTTCAGTTAAATACATATGAATTGAAGTTTTGCTATTTGTTAACCTTTAGTGCAAGGAAAACCTAATTGGATTAGGAATATATATAACGGTACCAAACTGAACTGGACTGGAGTATAACTTTAAAATTATTTCAATTAAACTGACAGTGATTATTATAGGAGTTCTTATCTGTGTCTTTTTATGTTCAACATGTGACATTGTGACTACCAAACAATCAAAATTGGTTTACGAGAGAATTTCTAGCTATTTTTTTTTATCTTTACTAATTCCAGTAAGATTTTGCTATTCCAGCTCCACAAGAGATGCTTTCCACTATAATCGTGACATCTAAGAAAAGAAATAAATAAGTGCTTTGAAGCCACCAAACCGAGCCTTAGATAGCTCATATTACATATTAATAACATTTTTGAACAGACCCCTTGAGACATTCTACATTTACAACTCACCACTCGACCTGCTTGCTAGTAGTAGCATGATCAGTAGTCTACCTTAATATGCACTACCGAAGTGTGATCTAACAGCTAATTAAGATATAAGATTATGGTCCTTCATTCTCCTATTTCAAGCCAGTTCCTTCAAGATACCCATTTGAGTACTTAGTTCCTCGTCTTGCTGGCAGATCTGGATCAGGATGCTCCACTGTAACACTGTAATGCTCCACTGTAACACCGTAATGCATACGATCGCTGTGTAAACAGTGTCGGCGAATGTGTGAACAGTGCTGTAGACATAGGAAATTTACTGTAGCTACTATTTTGAATCGTGTACAATATTGTAAATCATCTTCATTGATGCAGAGAATCCATTCCCTGGCATCTAGCTATCTTTCATGTGCTTGTGAACCTCGATCGAGTGCATAAGCTAGAACCTTTTGCTATACCTCGAGTACATAAGTGTCACATGCTGTGTCATAGACGTCCACATGATATAACCAGAGCATGCGTGTACCCAGTGACCACTGACCAGTGGATCAGATGAGATCAGATCACAATGCCGGCGAAATAATTGATCACCATGATCACAACTAATAACGAATAATACATGTAATTAACAGGTGACCTCACTGACCGAGAAGATGCAAGGCAAGGAGACGTCCCCATCGGCAACCACCACGGCGGCGCAAGAGGTGGACCAGCCGGACGAGCACACCGCCGCGTCAGCCACGGCGGCAGTCGCACCGCCCGCTCAGCAGCACCAGCAGCTCAAGGAGGACCTCCGCAGCAGCGGCGCCACCAACGACGGCAGCAGCAGCGCCGTGGTGCTCGACGTCGCCGAGGGCACCAACCACAGCGGCGAGTCGGCCTACTTCGCGGGGGAAGGCTACAAGTACAACGGCTGCGCCGGGCAGTATTGCGGCGGCGGCGCCCTCTCGTCGTCGTCGGAGGACGGCGGCGCGGTCAGCGACGAGGGCTGCAGCTTCCATCTCCCGGCGGTGGACGCCATGTTCGCCGCCGGAGTAGTCCACCACGCCGCCGAGGAGGAGGCGCAGCTCGGCAGCTGGACCTCCTGGTTCTGGAACTGATCGACGGATCCATTCCATGCGCCAAGTGTCGAGATCAAGACCTCTCCTCCATCCTTCCTGCACCCTATATAATTAATTATTATGTCCATTATGTATGATCAAGTGTTTTGAGTTTTGAGAATCGTTGTGCTGTTCTAAGTAAATGTTTTGAAGGTGTTTGTGGCATTTGTGCTCATATATGAACTGATCATGAGACTCGAAAGATTGGAATAAGTGCACGTGAATGTTGAGAAACGTATTAGCCGGCGATCTCGTTTCGTTTGAAGAGTTTTTATGTTGTTTTAATATGGGTAATTACGGCTCAACGAAATACCATTGTCACATGTGGGCCCAGGCCCCACTTGTCATTGTCACTACCATTGTGTCACATGTTGGCACTTGGTAATATGCACAAAACCTTTCTGCGTGCTATCCAAAAAAATTTAGTAAGCAGTTAATTATGGCGTTTGATACCCCGTTTGTTTCACTATATTTGTTTATAGCTCACCACGTGTGTAAACTAAGAAAGCACTAAATCTAAAAAAACAAATGACCATACATACCCCTAGTAATGATATACTACAACCACTTAACTTCCTTCAAAGTAGTTAAGTAGGGATAGAGTGGAAAAAATACAATAACTACACTCTAGATTCCCTCAATCAACAAAATTATCAAAACGGATACTCGCTTGTCCAATCGATAAATATAGCGAAAATGAAGGGAGTACCTATCGAATACTAGTTCCATAGTCAAGGAATGAATTCGGACAAATCAAGGATTCAAACAACAAAAGCACAAAATACTTACTTTCTCCAACAACTGTGCCGGGATCTCCAGCGACGGCGAGCCGAATTGGACAAGACGGTCAGGCTACGAAAACAAGGAAGACGAAGAAGAGAGGGTAAGGCAGGATGCAAGCTGAATGGAACGAATGGTTAAGGGTGCGTTTGGTTGGATGTATTAGGCTGAACGGGATGGGATGGTTCATGATAGATGGGATCGTCCTGAATGGAATGATACATGTGTGCTGTTTGGTTGGTTGTATAGTATGGTACTCGAATATGTTTGGTTGGTTGTATGGGATGATTCAGGATGGTATGAGATGATGTTTGGTTGTGAGGATGAGATTTGTTTGGGTGAGATTATCTCAATAATCTTTTTTTTTCTTTCCTTTTCTTCCGACCGACACTCTTCTTTTCTTCCTATTTCTTCCCAACGATCCTTCCTAGCGGACACATCCAACATCTAGCAGCACTCATCTTCTTCTCCATTCTACACCCCCCTCTCTCTCCCTCACTCTGGCTCCCATGGCGCCCTACTCCACCGCCCCGATCCCAGCCCGGCGCCTCTCCCGCGCGCCGCCGGCTCCGCTCCGGCGCCGCCGCTGTCGGTGCGGCTCGCCGCCCGTTCTGCGCGCGCCCGTTCTGCATCGCTCCCCGGTCCGGCCGGCTCCTCTCTCGCACCTCTCTCACGCGCCGCCCGGCTCTGCTGCGCGCCGCCGTCAGCGCTCGCTCGCGCCGTTCTGCGCGCGCCCGGCGTGTGGCCGGCCGTCGCCCCTACTCGGCATGTTCTATTGATTTTGATTTGATTTCCTTTTTTGATGTTGTTGCTTATGATTTCCTACTCGATGTGCTGTCTCTGGATTGAACCCAATGAGGAAGACGAGAGGAGGAACAAGGTTGAACGCCGTGGTTCAACCAAATTTTCCGAACAGACCGATGCAGGATCAAAGAGGAATATTCTCTGATTGTGGATGGTTTGGTCCGGGATGGTTTGGTACAATACCTCCAACCAAACACCTGAATCACCTCGTTTCTTGTACCGAACCATCCGGTTCAACTTGCTTCCTCCAACCAAACACTGCCTAAGGGTGTGTTTGGTTGGTGGGATGAAGTTGAATGGAATAGGATAATACTAGATGGATGTGATGGTCCTGAATAGAATGATACCAGTAGTGTGTTTAGTTGGTTGGATGAGATAATACAACATTTTGTTTGGTTGCTTGTATGAAGTGAATGCAGAGAGAGAGAGAGAGACACACACACAGAGAGAAGGGATGTAAGTAGAGATAAAATAGAGGAGTAGCACAGACAGCTCGGGCGGGTTCGCCGGCGGCGAGGGAGTTACCGAGAGGATGGGGCGGCCCCAAAAATGGATCCCCACAGGGAACAGGAGTCCAGGGGTAGTGGTTGCGCGACGGAAGGCAAACCATAGCGGCGGCGTAGCTACTCCCGACGGCGGCAGAGGTGTTGTGTCCATGGCGGCGGCGCCGAAGGGAAGGAGGGGAAAGATAGCGCGTGCACGGGCAAGAGGGAGGTGAGGGGTTGTCGTCGGTGCAAACGATGGCGACGGGGGTGGACTGAGTTTGGCCGGCGACGGGAGCTCGTGGCGGCGTGATGGATCCGTCGTGGCTGCGGCACTACGGGGAGGGGGAGCCATAGCAGGTGGTGGGGGAAGGAAGGGGGTGGCTTGGGGATGCTTGAGTAAAGAGGATCGAGAAGGGGCTCACCGGGTGACGAACAATGATGCTGGCGGCGGTATCGACCGGACGTGGAGAAGAAGACCATGGCATGACCTCCCGTGCACGATAACAAAAATTGGTTAGGGGGTTTTGCACGGCTTGCCTAGGAACATGAGGTGACGCAGGTGTCGGTAGATGAAGCTCACCGGGTTGGCCGGAACGACACAATTGATGCAGCGGTGGCTGGCGCGGGCATTGGTAGAGGGGAGGAAGATGGGGTCCTTCCCGACGCTTTGGCTGCGGGGAGGGGGGAAGGGGTCCTTCCTGACGCTTCGACACTTCGGCTGCGGCGAGAGGGTGAACGCTCGCACAAAAGGGTAAACCGTGTGGTTCAACCGATTTTGTCGAATGGAATGATACAATATAAAAGGGGAATATTTCCTCAGATGGAACAATCTCATCTAGGATTGTTTGGTACGATTCATCCAACCAAACGCTTGGATGGTCTCGTATCATAACCATCCTGTTTTGCTTCATCCCACTAACCAAACTTATCTAAGGTTGTGTACTTGTGTTCAGTATATAGCTATGGAACGAATGTTTGCTGGACAGAAGCGTCCGTTAATTATTAGCAGGCAATCCTTTTTATAAATGTAATGTAAATTACTGTTTGTAAATTCTAGTACGGGTAATTCTGTAATTACAAAAACAAAAAGAGACTAGATCCAAAAAAAATTGGTGACAATCAGATCGAGAAAACCATGAGTTGGCAAAAAAAAAAAAAGAAGTGACGTTGATCTTCTAGCTAGCGCTAGGCTGGCTCTCATGTTTAGTCCTTTTTTTATGTCTTTTTTCTACAGGCAATTCATCTATCAGTTGATCATATTCTACTCCAATCATTTGAAAGCTCTGTAGCTAGGAGAAGGACGATTGCAGTCTCTAGATGTTCTCACGGGCTTTACAGCCTGGTCTAGTGTTCTGATTTACTTCCACGTCCTTTCCTCTGCCTGATTACTTGTTCGTACGTCCTAGCTACGTGGTTTGCTACTTAATTTCTTGTACACAATGATGAAAGAAATCGAATTTTTTTTAAAAATAATCTATTTTTTATTCAAAATTACAAAAATATTCCAACGACTTTTTTTTTACAGAAATATACTCCTGTCGCTCAACCATTGAGCGACTGGTTCCAGTCGCTCAACCGTTGGGCGACTGGAACCAGTCGCCAAACGGTGTACATGCATGCCCTAAGCAACCTGTACACTGGGATCAACCGTTGAGCGACAAGTGTCCCAGTCGCTCAACGGTTGAGCTACTGGAATCAGTCGTCCAACAGTTGAGTGACAGGAGTATATTTCTGTAAAAAAAAATCGATGGAATAATTTTGTAATTTTGAATAAAAAATAGATTATTTAAAAAAAATTCAAAAAAATCGACGGTAACTAGCCGTACTGGTCTAGACCGTTAAAAAATATCAGTTCGAAAAGTAGTGATTTCATTCTAATTTAGTGAAGTCTCGATGTTAATGTTTACAAAAGACTAAGCAAAAACACGAACTTTTTTATTTTTTTAAATTTTTATTTTAAAGTTAATCATGTGCACTTTATTTCCAATTCTGACATCTTTGGTTATCCCACTACCCGTGGCACGACAAAATAATATTGTCACGCCAAGATAAGTCCTCCAAAATAGCACTTTTTGTCACGCCACTAACTATGACGTGACCAAACAACACTGTCACGTCACGGATGGTGACATGATAAGAGATTGTCCAGATACAAGCTGGCGTGACAGTGTTGTTTTGTCATGTTACAGATAGTGATGTAACCAAAGGGGTTAGAATTGGAAATAAAGTACGCGGGGTAAGCTTTAAAATAAAAATTTAAAAGGATTAATTAATAAAAAAATTATTCCAAAACACAATGCTTCGACGATAAAAATGTAGAACTAAAAGAAATAAAATTGTAAATCGAAATAGATTGGAAGTTGACCTGTGTTACCGGCCTACCTCCGGTAATTTTCAAAATCCAGTTTTTTTAGACGTCCTTTAATCTGCCTAATTATTTTAGCAAGCTCAAATCGTGGCGCATATATGTTGCAAAAGGAAAAACAAACGACCAGCTGTGCGTGACTGAACATGTCACGTGCATAATCATGTACGTGGACACGTGGTGAAAGCGCAGCGGCAACCTAGGTAAATGAAGCCAGCTAGCCAGCCAGGTAAGCTCGGCCACGTGGTGAATCATCTCATCGATCGGGCCCCACCAGTTGGAGACGTGACACGCTTCGATCTCCTCCCGTCGTACGTACCTCTCACGAGTATCGGAGTATGGCGATCACACGCCACGTAAACCTCGAGCCCGGTTACGTGTACCAACGACAGCCACGCGTTGTGAGCTCCTGCACCTGGTTTAAGGTGAACGTGGCAACAACAAGAGTTAAAGTCAGGATAATGATACGGTGATTACGTCCGATATAAGCATTCCGCACGTACCATCTGCATCCATCGTTCTCCCACACAAAAGGGACACATACATGGTCACACACGATCGATCGAATACTAGCTAAGCCCACTCTCCCGCAAAAGATCCGGTCCGAATCACAGTGACTCTCGATCCCTCCGCAGAGCCACGAAGTCCACGAGGTCGGGGCACGCCGTCACACAACCAGCTCGCCTCTGTCCCGTTGCTCTCCGATGTAGAAACACGTCTCGGTGCATCACTCTAGACGAGAGGACTAGTCTGGGACATCCTTGGCTTGACCATATTTGTTGTGTCAAAGTTTTTTTTTTTTGTTGCAGTAGGTATGTCTATTTGTTGCAACAAAAAAATTCATGTACCTCTTCTAGTTTTGTTGCAAATATATTTTGGATTTACTGCATCTAGAACTTCAAGATGTTGCAGTATTTTCATTGTCAATTTCTGAACAATATGTGTTGCTTTTGGAATTTCCATGCATGTAAAACTTGTATGATGAGCGAGATCTTTAATACAACTAAAAATTTGTTAACTTTAGATGTACTATTAATGTTTGCCAGTAATGGATTCATGTAAGATAATTACAATTTTGCTAGGTTTAGCTATAGATCATTTTTCTTATTAGTTTTGTTCTCTTCTTCTTTTTTCATACAACTAGGAAGGAAGTGGAATTTCCCTAGATACATCTACTAATTTAGAATTATTGAAAGGATTAGATGATACTATATTTGTCTCTTCGTTGCAGTTTATACTAGAACTATAAGGGCTAACTATTTATATTTTGTTGTTTACGGAACATGTGAATCTCTTATTTTCTATCGTGGGTATGGCGGTTCATACTAGTGCTTTGAATTAGCGATCGACCCAAACAAATATTTCATGTTACTATTATTCTACTAAGCATGTTGTGCTAGTCACTGGTGAGCTATTTATTTTTCATGTGTTCTTACCTATTTGCCTAAATTTATGGAGTACCAAATCAACTTGGGCCCCATGTGGTACCAATATTCCAAAATATTTTGATAACTATGTGATGTTTCCATCAACTCTGTTAATATTATCAGTACATATTGTTAACAGCTAGGCTAAGAAGGCTTATATCATGTCAGTCTTTTGCCGGTGCTATCAATTTTCTTTCAGAGCTCCTTCAACCAAATTAATCAATTAGCTAGCTATATTGTTAGATTACTTCATTAGTCAATCAAACTGCTTTCTATACAACTTTCTTAATAGGAACAAGCTAGATTCTATTTGGTAGAAATATCTAGTATTACCAGTCAAGTCTGCCATTTTGTAACGCTTTTTTAAGGTCATGTTTTTGCCACGTTTAGCTAAAGGTCATTTTTTTGTGATGATTCTTTTTCGCTAAGTAAAATATTGATCCTTAGCTACCAATTGTGGACGGCTCTTGAAATGAAATTGCAAGTCCTGGAGATCAGAACTTATACTCTCAGAATGCAAAAGTCGTAAAGAAATTGGGACATCACTACAGCAGTGCACCATCAAAGTTGATGTTGTGGCTTAAACCACATGTCACAGTACATGAGAGTTCACTAGCTAAGGTAGTTGTTAATCTCATTTAGTACCAGACGAGACGCCAGATGATGACCCACACGATGGATGATGTTAGCATGTATATCTCACAGCTTATCTGGGTATAAACTTCTTACCTCCATCATCCAGTGTTATCTTCACCATACGGTAACTGGGAATTGCATCGAAATTAATTTTGATTTCATTGTTTATTTCTTGCAGGTCATCTACCATCGCTATAATACTATTTGGACCTCTTTTGAGCACCGTCTTATCTTTAGTGTGGTGCATAGTATTTAGATGGAGGACCCAAGAATGAAAAATCTTGCTCATACTACTCATTTATGTGTTTGGATTATCTTTGTAACAGAGACCGAGGTATCTTTCGTGGATCAGCTCTGGTTTGTTCAGTGATGTTACTTTCCTGTCCTAGGGAAGCCTTCAGTTTCGGCTACGCAACAACTAATTGAATGTATCGTCTGCTATCGTATATGACATCAAAAGCAATACTTTTATGTTTGTACGGTATTCCTCTTTGTGGATTACATCTTTCTGTATGACGTAGAAAGGTTTTGCTATCTATGCTAAACCTTATGGAGGTGCTCTCATGAACAAACAATATAATTTAACCATACAAAGCATTGGCCTTCTCTATTACTGTCCTACATGAATTCTCCGTGCTATGCTCTGTATCTGATGCAAAAAAAAAGGTACAAAATGCATGATATCACCGTGTGAGCTCACCAGACTACCAATCCTTTCATACATACCAACGTAGGGTTGTGTTTGTCGTTGTGGTGAATTATGATAACGTTGCTTGGTGATGCTGTGTTCGGCTTTCTGCATTTTCTTAGATTCGGCCCAAACAAAAAATATGCTGCGTTCTAAATAACAAAAAATGTAGCTACAATAGAAAATGCCTCAAATATTACACCACACAAATAATTGCTGCGCAACTGTCTTAGCTAACCATCACGTTAGACTTTCCACCAGAGCTTTTTGCACGGGTACTTTGAAAAAATATGCACAACAACGCAAAATAATCCTAAAGTAAACACAAGATAAAGCCGCGTTCAGAACACGAGAGCTTTTTCCGATTCCTTCAAAAACTAAACGGTTTCTGCAAATTAACTTCGTGTTTGTCTCAAAATATGGGCTCGCAGTAACAATAATGTGCTCGGAATTCCACATAAAGTACGCGGTACATCTTTTCCTTAATAGGCTCTTAATGGGCCAGGATTTTCTAGCTGCCCGGCTCCACAATTGTATCCTTCGCAAAAGAAGAAAAAAAAAGTTCGCAATAATATTATGGACCAGCGTCTTTGCAATGATCGTTGTTTGTTTTTTTTTTCTCTTTTACCAACAATTGGAAGTTAAACATGTGTTACAACGGTCCAATAAAGTTCATATCAAAAGATTCAGGGTGGCGCATATCCTTCGAACTTATGATACACTATAATCGTGTGTGTATACGTACAACTCATGTGACTAAGGGCATCTTCAATAGGTAGAGATAATCTTGTCTCTAACATATGTTATATTATCTTTAGAGACAATATTTTCAATAGATAGTGTCTAGTACGCTCTCCAACATTTATATTTTATAATTTTTCTTTAAAACGGATCTACATGTCAACTAGAGTAGATTTTCGCGTGCACGACCGTCTCTTCATGAAGAGACGACAATCTTCTCCCCCTCTCTCATCCACATAAGATTTTGTTGACATGGTATAGTTAAAAGACGATAATAAATGCACTATTGGAGATGCCCTAATATAAATTAAACCAAACATTCCATATTTCTTTGAATGAAGTCGGTTTCACATGTATTTGTAGTTTTTTTGTACTTGGTTTTAATGTGGCTTGACTGAATTTCATGTGCACGTTCTCAAAGTTAGAAATACTTCAGCTTCCTCTACTTCAGAACTCAGTTATATATCCCATGTACTCCCTCCAGTCACAAAAAAAAATAACTTTTTTGATTTGTCAAAGTAAACAAGATGTTACTTAGCCACTAAATTATCTTACCATATATTCAGAAATAAGTTGTAAAAGTGCAATATTATGGAATTATTCTTCAATACGATATTTCAATACAAATTCACTCGTATCATTTTCATATATCCAAACCATATCTTCTTAAACAATCTATTTGGTCAAAATTAATAGAGTTTGACTGCACACATTCTATTTCTAGGACGTCACTCTTTGTGACTAGATGTTGTAAATAGTTAGCACGCACTTAGAATCCATGACGCCGATAGAGAATCATAAATTGCAGTCCCACTAAAATATTGAATTTACACTGATGAAATTGAGTACACAGCAAAGCTAAAACAACATAGCTCTATTCACATCTCAATAGTTCTTTCCCTTTCTTTTTTTTTTTGCTGATTTTTTTTTTTGTCATTTCAGTATATCCATATGCACAGTTGCAACAAAGCTAAAATACTACACACAGACCATGATTCAGCCCAACAGTCAATAGATAACTTAAGAGTTAGCAGCAATAAACAAATTAAAAAATGAAATGTTAGAGTTAACTCAACATTTTGGTACCACGTAGCGAAGTGAAAAAAATCTAAAATTCAGACATTGCAAAGTCAATGAGGTTTCAGGAAAGAGAAAGAAAAACCTCCAACGGGTCCAAATTCGGAAATGTCTGCAGAGCAAAATTGTACTGAAATGTTAGTAAGGCATGAAGCGTACATCAGTTCAAGATGCCAAAAAGAAAGAGCAAGTTAATACAATAACATGAAGCATACATCAGTTCAATCGAAGTAGTGTACTTGAAATCTGAAGCTTCAGTTTCAACTTTCAAGTAATACAAACCTGAAAAAAAATGCTTTGTAAGTGCTTGCGCTCAAAGTGCGAACAAAACCTGAGGAAATTTTAGACAGAAGCTCGGTCCAACACCAAGGACCTAAGAAATTATCCTGAAGATCTTGAAAGACATCTTGCAGAAACATGCATAAATTTAAAGCTAAACACTAAGGTCCGTTGGAACATAAGAATTTCGCAGAAACAGTTTAATTTCCCGCAGGAATAGGGCAAAAAAAAACCCATGTTCCAAAACAAACCTTGAAACTGAATCTGTACAGCATATATAACCTCGCATCGCATGAACATTTTGTAGACATGTCCTCCACCTTTTAAAAGGTCAGTTAATTAAACCTTTCAGACCTGTCACTTTACTTTTGACTAACTACGTTTATCGCAGTTCCGCTAGATTAAACAAAGGTTTAACTATTTCGGATTAGATTCCTACCTTAACATTTATGTAGATGAGAAAGCAGCGGCTACACATACACAGATTTGCCCCCAGGTTCCTCCTTGATCAAGTCCCAACATGATTAATGGTGCAAAAATATTAGCATCTAATACTTGATCTTCAGATTTTGCCATCCTGATTCCCCACTGATCAAGCCAACCTGACCGATGGTGCAAAACCCCCTCATAACTCTATACTGAATTCCGAGTTTCAAACGTTTACCAAAATGCTGTGTAGTCCAAACAAAGAAGGTTGACTTTTTAAGTAGCCAACAGCTATGATCCACAACCGTAGAGACCTCAGCCTCCACTTGGATCAAACATTTAGCGCAAAAGCATTGGCCGTTCCAAATCTGATTTAGAAATATACCATACACCTTCCATTTTCAAGAAATAGAAGCTGGATGATTAAGTCAAACCAAAACGGGAAGAACCCATGCGTCTGTTAGAAATAGAACCTTCCGTTCAGATAGATGTAATCAAACTCAAATGAGCTCCAAGGCTGTTAGCCTAGTTAATCCTGTCACATTGTTCAGTTAGATAGTTTCTTCAGTTAGCAAATAACAGTTTGTGTCTGTGCCTGTACAGCACGAACCAGTCTTTACATTCAGTTAGTTTAGCCGTAGTTTTAGGCAGCTGGGATCTAAATGTGGGCTGGCGCAGCCGGAATACTCGGTCCAAGATCCAAGTTTAGTTGAGGTTAGTTTGTAACTGAGAATTAAAAAAAGGAAGAGATAGAGAAAAAGGTGGAGAAGTTGAACACCACGCAAAAACACTTGTCTCTGTCTACAGTTCAGTTTCGTCAGAGAGCTGCCATTGTTGGCAACAACAAGTGGTATCAGAGCTCGAGCAATCAAGGCTTTGGCGATCATGGTTGGGACTCCACCACCGGCGGCCAGGTCTGCGTCGAGGTCCATGACTCCCCAGCGTAGGCGTTCTCGAGTCGTGGACGGAGCAGGATCAGAAGGGGCGGTGGTGAGATCGTGGTGCGGGAGATCGTGAGGGAAGGCGGCGGCGGCGGTGCTGTCTCGTACCCGCCTCTCACGAAAACCAACTACACGGAGTGGGCCATCCTGATGCGGGTGCAGCTCCAGGGCGCTGGTCTCTGGGAGGCCGTCGACACGGGCGACGCGCCGGAGCGGCAGGAACGACAGGCGCTGGGCGCCATCCTGCGCTCTGTCCCACCGGAGATGGTGCCGGTGCTCGCCGCCATGGACAACGCGAAGGCGGCCTGGGACACGATCAAAACCATGCGCATCGGCGTGTATCGCGTCCGCGAGGCGCGCCGTCAGAGGCTCCGCAAGGAGTTCGACAAACTGGCATTCAAGGGCGGGGAGGCAGTCGAGGACTTTGCCCTGCGCATGTCAGGCATCGTCAGCGAGCTGCAATCGCTGGGCGATAGCACGACGGAGCTCGACGCCGTGCAGAAATTCTTGCGCGTCGTGCCATCACGGTACGCGCAGATGGCGTGCTCCATCGAGACGCTCCTGGACCTCAAGGACATGTCCATAGAGGAGCTGAGCGGGCGTCTCGCTGCATCAGAGGGGCGAGGCGAACCGGAGCAGGACGGGGGCGGGCGACTACTTCTCACCGAGGAGGAATGGCGCGCTCGTCAGTCAAGCCGACATCCTGGAGAGGGCTCATCCGGCAGCGGCGGCAGGCAGCATGACAAGGGCAAGAAGCCACAAGGCCGCCCATCAGGCACTGGTGGCGGCGGCAAGAATGACGGGGGCAGCGGCAAGCCACCGCGGCGCCCCGGCAAGTGCAACTACTGCGGCATAGAGGGTCACTGGGCGCGCGAATGCCGCAAGGCCAAGCGCGAGCGCGGTGACCAAGGCAAGCGCGAGGAGGCCCATCTGTCGCAAGGACAGGAGGAGGATGGGTCGGCGGCGGTGCTGCTGGCTGTTGCGGGCGATGTCACGGCTGATGTCCAAGCCGCGCCCGCGCCAGAAGCCGGTGTGCAGCATGTCTTCTTGAACGAAGAACGAGTCGTGCCCACGCCAACTGCTGACGGTCGTTGGTTCCTGGACACCGGAGCTAGCAATCACATGACCGGGAACCGAGCGGCATTCACCAAAATCGACGAACGAATCAAAGGTACGGTCAAGTTTGGTGATGGCTCGATGGTTGACATCCAGGGGCGTGGTTCAGTTCTATTCCAGTGCAGGAACAGTGAGCACAAGGTTCTGACAGAGGTTTACTATATTCCTCGACTCAAGAGCAGTATCATCTCGCTAGGGCAGCTAGCTGAGGTGGGTGTCAAGACCATGATTGAGGAGGATGAGATGCTGTTGTACGATCGCCGCCGTGTTCTGCTCGCCAAGGTCAAGCGGATGAGAAATAGACTGTATTCTGTGACACTGAATCCAGCGAAACCTATCTGTTTGTTAGCGCAAGCGGGAGATGTGGCGTGGCGCTGGCATGCGCGCTACGGCCACCTGCACTTCCGTGGTCTCCACGACCTCACTGTCAAGAACATGGTGAGAGGCGTCCCTGCGATAAACCGCCACGAGCAGTTCTGCGAGGGATGCGCACTCGGTAAGCAACACCGTGCGCCTTTCCCTCGCGCCGCGGCATACCGCGCGGAGGAGCGCCTGGAACTCACCCACGGGGATCTCTGTGGCCCCATCGCCCCAGCAACACTGGCTGGCAACCGGTACTTTCTTCTCATCGTCGACGACGCGAGCAGATACATGCGGGTGGAGATGCTGAGAAGCAAGGATGAAGCTCTGAAGTTTTTCAAGAAGATCAAAGCATTGGCTGAAAATGAGTCTGGTCTCAGAATGAAGACATTCAGAACTGACCGCGGTGGTGAATTCATATCAACCGAGTTCACTGAATTCTGCAGCGAGCATGGTCTGCGCCGACACACCACAGCCCCCTACTCACCACAACAAAATGGTGTTGTAGAACGCCGAAATCAGACGGTCGTTGAGATGGCCAGGTGCATGATGAAGAGTATGGCAGTACCGACAGTGCTCTGGGCTGAGGCGATCAAGGTAGCTGTTCATGTTCTGAATCGATCACCAACGCGTGCTCTGCAGGGCGTCACACCATATGAGGTCTGGCACAAGAAAAAGCCAAATGTGAGCTACCTACGGACTTTCGGCTGTGTGGCTCATGTCAAGGTTGTAGGGCCTGGTGTGAAGAAGCTAGATGACAGGTCAGTGGCCATGGTATTTGTCGGGTATGAGGATGGCGCGAAAGCATATCGCGTTTACAATCCAGCCACGAAGCGTCTTCACATTACCAGAGATGTGATTTTCGAAGAAGAGCGGCAGTGGGACTGGGCAGCAACTGGAGTAGAACTGGCGCAGACAAGGGAATTTGTCGTCGTTTACAACGATGATGAAGAGCAGGTGCGTGGACCATCTCCTGAATCAGCACCTGTAGCTCAGCCGCACACACCTGACAGAGACGCAGCAGCAACTCCGGGCAGCAGTGACTCTCGGAGGACCAGCCCAGATGATGGGCCAGATTCAGACACTGAAGAGGATGGGCCTGCACTAGGGGGTGAGGAGGCTCCGACAGCTGGGCCGGCCCAAGGCCATCCGATGCAAACACGGGCAAGGGACGGGATTGTAAAGCCCAACCCAAAATACACTGATGAGGATTACGATTGCAGTTTTCTCGCTGCCGAAGAACCTGCCACTGTCGATGAGGCTCTCAGTACACCGGCATGGAAGAAGGCAATGGATGAGGAGATGAGTTCGATTGTTGAAAATCAGACATGGGAACTAACTACCCTTCCACCAGGCCACCGAGCAATCGGATTGAAATGGGTCTACAAAGTCAAGAAGAATCCTGCCGGGGAAATTGTGAAGCACAAGGCCAGGCTAGTGGCAAAGGGCTATGCCCAGCGCCACGGGATCGACTTCGAGGAGGTTTTCGCCCCAGTTGCTCGCATGGAGACTGTCAGACTGTTGCTGGCCCTTGCTGCTCACAATCAATGGCAAGTGCATCATATGGATGTCAAGAGCGCATTCCTAAATGGAGATCTTGCAGAGGAGGTCTATGTTCAGCAGCCGGTGGGTTTCATCAACGCCGGCAAGGAGGACAAGGTGCTGCGTCTGAAGAAGGCACTATATGGTCTTCGACAAGCACCACGAGCGTGGAATGCCAAGCTGGACACGTCTCTGGTGTCGCTCGGCTTCGAGAAGTGTCCCTTGGAACATGCCTTGTACAGGCGAGGAGATGCAGCTTCATATTTGCTGGTAGGTGTCTATGTTGACGATTTGGTAATCACTGGCACCAATGCTGATGAGATCGAAGTTTTCAAGACACAGATGCAAGAGTTGTTCCGTATGAGTGACCTGGGTCTTCTGTCATACTACCTTGGCATTGAAGTACAACAGGAAGCTGGGAAGATTTCAATCTGTCAGGGAAGCTACGCAAGGAAAATTCTTGATTCGGCAGGCATGGGTAGTTGTAACCCGTGTCATACTCCAGCAGAAACCAGAAGCAAGGTTGGGAAGCGCAACGGAGGTGACCCAGTTGACGCTACACTCTATCGTAGCGTGATCGGGAGCTTACGCTACCTTGTGAACTCCCGGCCAGACATTGCGTATGCAGTGGGGATCGCGAGCCGCTTCATGGAGGCACCAGGAACTCAACACTGGGCTCTGGTGAAGCAAATTTTGCGCTATGTGCGAGGTGTTGGGTCGGTCCAACCCTATGTTCTAAACATGTGTCCACATTATTGGTTTGACATCTCCATGTCTATGACTTGTGAAACATGGTCATCAACCGATACATGTGCTAATCCATCATTCACGTGTGTCCTCACGTGTGTCCTATTAACTCTTGGGTATTTGATACCGGATCAGTTGCTCACATTTGCAACTCGATGCAGGGGCTAATAAGAAGTAGAGGAGTCACAAGAGGTGAAGTTGATTTTCACGTCGGAAATAAAGCAAGGGTTGCTGCGTTGACCGTCGGCACCATGCAACTTCAACTTCCTTCAAGATTTATTATGGAATTGAATAATTGTTATTATGTTCCTAGTATGAGTCGAAACATTTTATCCCCCTCATGTTTGATGAGAGATGGTTATTCATTTGCAAGTAAAGACAATGGTTGTTTGATCTCTAAAAATGGAATGTTTATGGCTTTTGCGCCTATTGTGAATGAGTTATTTATTTTAAATCTTGATGATGCGCCTATCTTTAACATAAATGCTAAAAGACTTCGACCTAATGATTTGAATCCCACCTATGTTTGGCATTGTCGTTTGGGTCACATAAGTGAAAAGCGCATGAAGAAGCTCCATGTCGATGGTCTTCTAACCGTTTGATTTTGAATCATACGAGACATGTGAAGCTTGTTTGCTTGGTAAGATGACCAAATCACCTTTCAAAGGTTCTTTTGAGAGGGCGGACTTGTTGGAAATCATACATACGATGTATGTGGACCAATGAGCACGATTGCTAGAGGTGAATTTCATTACTTCATAACTTTCACCGATGATTTTAGTAGATATGGCTATGTCTACTTAATGAAGCATAAGTCGAAACTTTTGAAAAGTTCAAAGAGTTCCGAATGAGGTTGAAAATCAAAGTGCCAAGAAAATTAAGGCTCGCGATCGATCGTGGTGGCGAGTATTTGAGTCATGAATTTAGCAATCATCCGAAGAGTTGCGGAATTGTTCCACGCTAATACCGCCGGAACGCCTCAAATAAACGGGTATCGAGCGGCGTAATCGGACCTTGTTGGACATGGTTCGATCGATGATGAGCCGATCGATTTACCATTATCCTTTGGGGTTACGCTCTAGAAACGACGACTTTCACACTTAATAGGGTACCGTCTAAATCCGTAGTTAAGACACCATATGAGATATGGACTGGAAGAGTCACGCTTTGTCTTTTCTAAAGATTTGGGGATGTGAGGCGTTTGTCAGCGACTACTGATCGGACAAGCTCACACCCAAGTCGGATAAATGCATTTTCGTGGATGTCCGAAGAAACCTTTGTATATTACTTCTACAACCGACTAGAGGGTAAAGTGTTTGTCGCTCAAGTGGTGTTTTCCTAGAGAAAGAGTTTCTCATGAGGAGACAAGTGGAAGAACAGTGCAGCTTGAAGAGGTTCAAGATGAACCAATCGGGAAGACTCGACGAATGATGCCCATGTGACGAGAACAAGTTGAGGAACCCATGGCAAAGGAAGCACCACCACCACGAAGGTCGGAAGGCTCGCAATGCGCGAGATATATTATTGTTAGACAATGATGAGCCTCGACCTATGCGGAAGCAATGATGGACCAGACTACGAGAAATGGCATAGTACCATGAGATCCGAGATAGCATCCATGGAGACAATCAAGTTTGGAATTTGGTTGACCCACTGATGGTGTTAAAACCATAGAGTGCAAATGGATCTATAAAAGGAAGATTGATATGGATGTAAATGTTCATATCCATAAAGCTCGACTTGTCGCAAAAGGTTTTCGGCAAGTTCAAGGAGTTGACTACGATGAGACTTTCTCCCCTGTAGCGATGCTTAAATCAATACGGATCATTCTAGCTATTGCTGCATATTTCGACAATGAGATATGGCAAATGGATGTCAAAACGGCTTTCCTTAATGGAAATTTAACCGAGGACGTGTATATGATACAGCCCGAGGGTTTTGTCGATCCAAACAATGCTAAAAAATTTTGCAAACTTCAAAAATCCATTTATGGATTGAAGCAAGCATCTCGGAGTTGGAACATTCGTTTTGATGAAGTGGTCAAAGGGTTTGACTTCATCTAAAACGAAGAAAATCTTGTGTTTACAAGAAGACAAGTGGGAGCTCACTCGTATTTCTAATCTTATATGTAGATGACATATTACTGATTGGAAATGATATTCCTATGCTCGAGTCCGTTAAGATCCCACTGAAAAATAGTTTCTCAATGAAGGACTTAGGGGAAGCGGCATATATTTTGGGTATTAAGATCTATAGAGATAGATCAAAAAGGCTAATAGGATTAAGCCAGAGTACTTACATTGACAAAGTGTTGAAACGGTTCAACATGGAGGAGGCAAAGAAAGGGTTCTTGCCCATGTCTCATGGCATAAATCTTGGCAAGACTCAGTGTCCTTCGACAACTGATGAGCGAGATCGCATGAGTAAGATTCCATATGCTTCGGCCATTGGATCTATCATGTATGCTATGATGTGTACTCGCCCAGATGTTTCATATGCTCTAAGTGTTACGAGCAGATACCAGTGATCCAGTGAGAGTCATCGACAGCAGATTAAAAACATCCTCAAGTATTTGAGAAGAACTAAGGATGTGTTCTAGTCTACGGAGGTGAGGAAGAGCTCGTTGTAAATGGTTACACCGATGCAAGCTTCCAAACCGACAAAGATGATTACAAATCGCAATCGGGTTTTGTGTTCCTTTTGAACGGTGGTGCGGTAAGTTGGAAGAGTTCCAAGCGGAGATCACATCGACTCTACTACGGAGGCGAGTACATTGCGCTTCAAGCGGCAAAGGAAGGTGTTTGGATAAGGAAGTTCATAACCGAACTAGGTGTGGTTCCTAGTGCGTGCGATCCTCTGGATCTTTCTTGTGATAACGGTGGGGCCATTGCGCAAGCCAAGGAGCCGAGAATCACCAAAAGAACAAACACATATCTGCGACGGTTTCATCTCATTCGAGAGATCCTTAATCGAGGAGATTTAAAGATATGCAAATACACACGGATTTGAATATTTCGCATCCTTTGTGAAGCCTCTCCACGACCCTAAGCATGAGGCGCACACAAGAGCTATGGGTATTAGATATCTTCTAGATTGACTCTAGTGCAAGTGTGAGATCTGTTGGAGATATGCCCTAGAGGCAATCATATTGATGATGATATTTCATTGTATCCATGATTTAATAAATGTTCCTTGAATATTGCCTTTGTGTTGATTAACAAGTATGTGACTTGTTTGTGAAACTCTTTACTTGTATGGTTATTCTAAAGTTGTCCCTAGTCGGAGTTCATGTGAGGACACACGTGAATGATGGATTAGCACATGTATCGGTTGATGACCATGTTTCACAGTCATAGACATGGAGATGTCAAACCAATAATGTGGACACATGTTTAGAACATGGGGTTGGACCGACCCAACATGAGACATAGTAATTATTCTTATGGTTCTCTCTACACAATGTGTATGCCTTGTCCTTAGACACAGATTGTCGCATATACTTGAGATGTGAATCGACCTACTTAGGGGCTATCAAACGCTACTCGTGAATCGGGTAGTTATAAAGGCATCTTTCGGGTTTGTCATGAAGCATGTCATGAGGCATGGTCATCGAGATGGGATTTTCCTCTCTACCGAGAGAGATATCTTTGGGCCCTCGAGTGATCGGATCCGTAAATGCATGGCCATGCTACTTAAGGTTAAGAGTTAACCTAGTAAGGGATTCCGGATCACGGATCGAGAAAGAGTGGTCGACTTGGAGCTCGACCGAATATCGTGAGGCAAAGGGATTGTCATGTACATAACGTTGTGATGGTTCGTCCGATATGATCTTTACGTATGTTTAGGAGTTGGCACGTCTTGCTAGAGGCCGCTACCAACTATTGACCAAGTATGTGTACTCGCGTCATGTCTAAACATATGTGAACCATAGGGTCACACACTTAAGGGGCTGAAGCCTAATTCGGATTGGATCCGAATTAGACTGGGCATTAAGTCCTAATGGGCCTCTATTCGTAGAAGCCCATTATAAGGACGTCTATAAAGGAGGGCGGGGCGCTGGTTGAGGGTTGAGTTTTTCGTGACATCCCCAAACTCTGGCCGCCACCCCTCCCACGCCCTAGTCGCTCGCGCGGATCTAGTAGTCCGGCGTGCATCGCTTCCTCCCGTACGTGTGGATACCTTTGAAGGCGCTGTATCTGTGGCGTTGGGACGAACCGCAAGAAAGGAGTTGTACGTGGGACGCCACGACGAGGACGAGGAAGTAGTACGACTACTCTGCCCCGACGTACTGCATCAACTTGGTACGACTACACTGCCCCGACGCGCTGCATCAACTTCCGCACATGCGCGTCTAGTGGTAAGACCGTGATCTATAACTGCAGTGATCTTGGTTTACGGGTAGAATTTTTTAATTTGCGCTAGTGTAGCCTACCCGTTTCCCTACACGAGGCACAATCAGCTACGGGTGTGTGTACCGGGCTGGATCAGGAGAACCGGTGGTGGTTGGCTTCAGCGACAGCGATCACGCCGGCGATGTGGATGAACGTAAGAGCACAACTGGTACATTATTCTTCCTAGGCTCAAGCGTCATCTCGTGGGCTTCACAGAAGCAAAAGATTGTTGCTCTGTCTTCATGTGAGGCCGAATATGTTGCGGCATCAGCAGCAGCCTGTCAAGGACTCTGGCTCACAAGAGTGCTCGCTGAAATCAGGGGCACTGAGCCGGCCAAGTTTCAGCTTCGCGTGGACAACAAATCAGCCATTGCATTGTGCATGAATCCGGTCTTCCACGACAGAAGCAAACATATAGGCAAGATGGATGTCGAGCATGTCAGAACTGAACTTCAGTTGGCTGATATTCTCACCAAAGGACTTGGGCGCGTCAAGTTTGTTGAAATGAGACTGAAGCTCGGAGTCGAAGAGGTGAAGCCGATGCAACAGGCTTAAGGGGGTGAATTGTTAGCCTAGTTAATCCTGTCACATTGTTCAGTTAGATAGTTTCTTCAGTTAGCAAATAACAGTTTGTGTTCGTGCTCGACAAAGACGAACCGTCTTTACATTCAGTTAGTTTAGCCGTAGTTTTAGGCAGCTGGGATCTAAATGTGGGCTGGCGCAGCCGGAATACTCGGTCCAAGATCCAAGTTTAGTTGAGGTTAGTTTGTAACCGAGAATAAAAAAAGGAAGAGATAGAGAAAAAGGTGGAGAAGTTGAACACCACGCAAAAACACTTGTCTCTGTCTACAGTTCAGTTTCGTGAGCTGCCATTGTTGGCAACAACAAAGGCCACAAAATATCAGTTCATTAATGAACCTCCACGTGCCTCAACATCAAGAGATTGTAACTTTATGTTTTGCTTTAGCTCATCATTGATACACCTGGAGACGTCCCAATGAGCACAGTGAGACTGGAAACTCCCAAGGGCCATTAAACTGAAATGAACTAACCACTAAAATCTCTACTCATGTAGGCATTATTCAGGGAGTACACTGCAGGAAGATTAATGGGTCTTGCTGCCAGTGTTCGTCTTCCTCCCTGGAATGTATACGGTACAAATCAGTCTATTGAACATATTGCTATATACTCGGTGGCATCCAAATCAGTCTATTGAACACAGACAGCGAAAATAACCTATCAAACCCATGGGTTTGATCCAAGAAAGGTACCTGCCATGTCATCCTGCAACAGCTCGTACTCTGTCTGTCATGTATACAAACCCATGGATTTGATCCAAGAAAGGTACCTGCAATAGTTGGGGAAGGCACGGACAACACTGTCACCATGTGCACTGTGCACGACCTATGCACCTGCTGTTAGCCTCGTCGGTGTCTACGCACGGGAACGCTCGAACGCCTGAACGCAAAACACTCACTGGCAAGACGCAAGACACGGAAATTTTGTGCTGCCGAATTGCTGCAGCATTTTCTGCATTTTTCTCTTATTTATACTAGCAACAATGGGTAACTGCTCACTGAATACTACACGCGTTACATGCAAAGCAGCTACTAAATACGTTACATGATGCAAAGAAGCTAATAAATACGTTACATGCAAAAACTGAGCCGCTAAGTATGCCACTACGCCCTTACGTTTCCAGCCATGATGATGCTGTTACATGCAAGTAAACATGCCACATGCAAACGTTTCTAGCACGCAGGATTAATCAACACCTGCACCCCCATCACTACGACAACAACAAATCAGGATGCAAACCAAACCCGGCGAGGGATGGAGCTGGTGAGATTGATAGGCTTATTGCTCACTGGGATGGGGGAGGACAGAGCGACTCGGTGGGTGATCGAGCCCGTACGTTAAGCACGCCGAGCCCCTTAACCGTTAGGATCTATTCTCAGTTCTCTCTTTTTTTTGGATGGTATCTGCAGGGTTCATTTGGATGGACCTAACTTTTCACACGAATCTTCAGATGTGTATCCTTCTCCTTTTGTTTTAGAAAGTAGACTCAATGAAGCTCCCAATAGCATATAGCATGTATGCAGAAGCCTGAATTGCCATGGCATTGCTCCCAAAATACCAAATTTGACTAGAATGATATCCTTCTTGTACAACTATTAGAACTCCATCACAAAGGCATTATCATTTACATTTTACAGTGCATGACACTTTCGACTGTTAATTAATTTTCTATCAGAATTACGCTTAAGAAAATTGTTACAGCATACATGTGAAAATCGAACATTGTGAAGATGAACTAGTCTATAGTTGAACATTAGTTGGAATTTAGAATTGAGCCTAAAAACTTGAATATTGCGAGTGGAGGAGTGGATGAAAAATTGTAGTGCTATGTCTATTGTCTATCGGCATTACTGACTTGTGTAGCCTAAGAAGTATCGGTTCTCTTATCATTGTTGCTATATAATCTTATTCTTGAACAATCGTGTTATCTTATGTTCTAATGTGGATTGTAGTTGAGGAGCATCACTGTATCAGAGGAGTTGACAAGGCCAACAGGGGCTTGTCAAGTCAAGATGAGCAAGCAAATCAGCAATAAGATAAAGAAAAGCTCTAATAGTAAGTATCTAGATGATAGATCTTTACTCTTTACCATTCACATGTTCAAGAGTTTGATTACAAAAGTTGGGATATTCCCGGCGTCGGCTGGAAGGGGAGGGGAGGATGGTGCGATCAGCATGGCAGCACCCATGATTAATGTGGTAATTATATTTTAAGAGCAATTAATGTAGTAATTACATGGCGAAAATTTTGGGCAGGGGTCTAACTTTGAACGTGAGCCTTCGGATCTCACAGATAGATGGTCGGGATCTTCCGGATTAGCCACCCATTTTAATGCAAATTTTCAAACTGATACTATTATGTTAGTGTAGATTATTTAGGTTAGCTTGTGGTATTACTGCTATTGAAGCATAGCAAAATTAAACGCATTTTCTCAAGTAGCACATGTTGAGCCTACTAGAAAAGAGCCATGGAAAATAGTTCATTTTTATGAGTAGTAATAAGAAATGCGAGTCACATTTAAACGATTCGATCCGAGACTTTGAATATTGAATCAATACCCATACACGTGTTTCTGTCCTTTTATTGTAAATTCCAATGATTCTGTCTGTGTGCATCCGAAACTGACATAGGCGAATCTCTGAAATCAAATAGAAATATTATTGCGGTAGTTCACGAGACGCTGATTGCAGAAGTTTTAAATATTTTTCTTCGAGAATACAATGCTTATATATATGAAAATAGTATGGTACTGGAGTATATATATATATTAGTTCGTCGATGTTGGGTTAGTGGCACTAATCCAGGATTAAAGACATGCTTATTCCGTTTATCTATATGCACACCGACCCAGCTCGATCGCCTCCACAGCCGACAGTGTCTGACACACTGATTGGTTCCGCTGCTGCTGAATTGTCACGAGACACAGGTCGCAAGTTGCAGAGACGAGAGAGCTGCTTCTCCAATACAAAAGCACTACCAGTGTGCAGTGCACTGGTAGAGGATATCTATCAATTTCTTTCTTTCTTTCTTTCTTTCGGAGGTGTAAGCTATTTTGCTGAATTTTGATGAATCCATTTGTGCTCACAAATATATTTCTGCCACATCCGAAATGCTTGTGCAGTCGAACTAATTGTGGCCGAGCCGAGCTGACGCTGAGTTGAAGAAAGAAAGAAAGAATAAGAAGCAGGAGGATGTAGGTTCAACTCAGGGCAGGTCTTGTCATGGAATGGTTTATGGTTGCGTATGGGTAGCTGTATTGACTAGATCGTTGTCACACTGCGATCCATCAACCGAACATGTAGACAGAGAACAGGAGATGAGCAGAGTGTCAATGTTTTGTGACTGCAAACGAAAAATGAAATGTGCCACGTTCTGTACAGTTACCTCAAACGGCTACACTTGTACAAGGGTCAGACTGTTCTCAGTCAAAAAATTTCAAAGGAAAAAAATGGAGCGGCGCTGGTTAAGAGCCTTGCGCTCTACCAACTGAGCTAGACGGGCTTGTTTCAATTTTTGTTTTTTCTATATGATTGTAACATTTCAAGTCCTGTATCACAACTCGGTGATTCATAATTTAACATGCCTTTTATTCGAGTGACTTTGACACAAAGCAAGTCATTGCTTCTGCATCTTGTTCAGACATTCCATGCAGATGTTGCTCCAGCAATCCGGAAGCGGGCACTTTCCTTGCATATTCAGAAACGACATCGATTTAACTATGCAATCAAGATACGATCGATCGAGTGAACATCCTTCCGTTGCTGCAAACGAGGCCTCAATCATCAGCAACTCTTTGCCGCAAGAAGACGACTTCTTTGTTTATTCAAATCACCACATCGTGCACTGAAGCCTTTGTTGTTTGCCACTCTCTTAATTGTGCACAAGAGGAAAACAATTGAACAGAAATGCAGAGTTGCAAACAACTAACATATCGTTCTATGTATACAGTATACATACATATTTTACATGTACGTGTGCGTATCCAGTAGAATGTCTCACGATCGTAGCACAATAAAACGAACATCAAAATCCATCCCTGCTCTTAAAAAATGCGAGCCGGGACAGAAAAAGCTTCATCTCCCAAACCACAAATTAAACGACGAAAGAAAAAAAAATGAAATGTGCACCGTTTGAAACGAAGTTCGTGTACTATACTCGGATGACACGGTCACCAACCGGCGGTGCGGCCCCCGCCGGCTGGCGCTGCTCGTAGTGCCGGTGTATTTCGTTGACAAGATACCTCGCCCTCTTGCTCGCCTGAGGGCTGCCGTCGGCGATGAGCGCGTACAGCATTGGCATCAGCCCCGGCATCTTGCCCAGCAGGGCGACGACCTTGTCTCCGCCGTGCCGGCATAGCGAGGCCAGCAGCGCCGCGCAGTGGTCCTTCCCCGACCTGGACGCCGACGCGCCGAGGAAGTCGACGAGGCGGGCGACGAGCGACGAGCTGGCCAGGACGGCCACAGCGCCGACCGGCTGCTCGGCAAGCCTCGCGAGCAGCGCGACGGAGTCGTTCATGAGGTCGTCGCGGTCGCTGGACAGGAGGCTCGCGAGTACGGCTACGGCGCCGGCGGACACCGCCTTCCCGTGGCTGCTCGCGCACTGGAGCACCCCGTAGAGGCTCACCAGAGCGTTCTTGCGGCCGCGGTACGTGCCCTCCCGCATGAGGTGGACGAGCGTCGGGACGGCCTCCGGGGTGCGGCTGATCTCCTCGCAGTAGTCGCTGTTCGACGACAGGTAGAACAGGATGGCCGCCGCGTTCTGCTGCGCCTCGACCTTGGCGGCGACGTTAACGGCGTCGACGATGAGGCCGAGCCCGCCCGCCTCGACGAGCGCGCTCCGGCCGGCCGGGTGCTTCGAGAGGTTCAGGAGGCCCGCCACGGCATTGTCCTGGACGGACGCGTCCCTGGAGGAGAGGAGGTGGAGCAGCCACGGCACGGCGCCGGCCTCCACGAGGCACGCGCGGTGGAAGACGTTGCGCTTCGAGAGCTTCCGGGCCTCGTACGTCGCCTTCTTCTGCTCCTCGGAAGTGCCCCGCGAGAGCTTGGCGATCAGGAAGGCCACGGCGAGACGCACGGCGCCGGCCTCGGCGGCGCCGAACGGCGTGGCGGTCTTGTCGACCGCGCACCGGTGCTTGCCGCTCGGCTCGTGGAGCGACGCGCCGTTGCTGAATAGCAGCTGCTCGATGATCCCGCGCACCGCGATGTTCGGCACGACCTCGGCGCTGCGAAGCCTCTTGCCGGTGACAGGGCACGTCCGGCACCCGTTATTGACCCACCGCTTGATGGACGAGCGGTCGTACGTCTGGCCGGTCGCCACGGTCACCGGGTCGGTCATCAGCTCCAGCGTGATCGGACATTGCAGCGCCTCCTTGTTTATCCACGCCGCGCAGCTCGCCGGCGTCATCGCGGACACCGCCGCGTCGGCCTTCTTGGAGTCAATGCGGTCAAACAAGACCACGCGGCAGTACACCATGAACGCCATTAGGCCGCTGATGAGCACGAGGTCGTTGTCGTTCTCGCCGCCGGCCTCCAACCGCTCCAACAGCTCAGATTCCAAGAAAGACACCTCTTCGGCGCAGTCCCACCAGCTCGTGACGCCGACACGGCCGAGCACCAGCCTGGCATCCTCGGCGTCCGGCGTGACGCCGCTCTTGAACTGCGCGAGCATCGAGCGCAGGCTCCGCGCCGCGCGGCCGTCGTCCGCGTCCGGCCGCACCGCCGCGCGCCACGCCTGCTTGGACACCAGCGCCGCGAGCTCCTCTGCCTCGGCCGACGCCCCAACAACGTCCCCCGGCAGCACTTCCATCGCCGTGGCCACGGAGCCGAGCACCACCCGGAGCTCGGCGGCCACCAGCTCGGCTTTCATCAGCACCCACAGCCTCGCCCCCTTTCTCGCGCAGTCGGCGAGCAAGAACCGCAGCTTTTGCATCGCCACGTGCAGCTCGGACAGGCCGAGCACGGCGGCGCCGGGGATCGGCGCGGCGGACGACGCCTCGCGGACCTCCTCAAGAAACGCGAGGACGACGCCCGTGATACGTACGGCCTCGCCGGCCCCTCGCCGGAGAGCGGGGAGCGTGGCCACGTCGCGGCCGGCGACGTCGGCCGCGAGGGAGGCGAGCGACGCCAGCAGCGTCCCCGGCGAGATGGCCTCGCACGGGCACACCGCCGGCAGCGCCAGCATCCGGCGGTTCGGCGCCCTGCGCTCGTGCGGTGGCATCTCGCGATGGGATTTGGAGGGAAACGAACAGAGCAGATGGGCATACAAAAACTACTCCGCGTTAGACGGTGGAGAAGCGCGCGCTCTCTCTCTCTCTCTTCTTGCGGCGGCCAAAATTGGAAGCCGGGCTACTTATAGAGGCGCCGGCACACCGTGTGCCGTACACCGGTACACGTGGTGTTTTAGGGAGAAGACGTACGGGATGGGGACACGTAGCGATCTGCACACGTGGACGGCGGCGGTTGCCGCTGCGAGATGCTTCCGGGATGGTGGCGGGAGCTTCGCGGATAGGAATCTCGTGATGGTGGGCGGCAGTACGGCGCGCCGAAATCATCAACCCACAGTAACGCACTGTGCAGTTCAACAAAATCTTCTTAAATTGCACGGTTTATCTGCTTCAAACAAAAGATAGCCTGGCTTGATCGATTTCAAATGAAAGATAGGCTCGAACGATCTGCTTCAGGGAAGGGTAGCCTGGAATTTGAGTTCCTATGGTTGTTAGGAAACTCCTTTTTTTTTGCGTTTTCGGCTACTCGTACGGTTGTGTAACGAATTACTGGCGACGGATTTGCCTAACAGAAACATCTCGGTAGTTATAACATGAATCGTCAATGCGAAGTGTAGTATTGGAGATGCTTGAATTCGTTAGCTTTCCGTTGCTGTTTTTAAGCGAGCTCCAGCTAGCAGAAGCTTGACAAATGCCGAAGATGAGCGAGTTATTCTGGGGGAAAACACGGGTTGTTTTTCGCAGGGTGTCAATCGGATATAAATTATCATACTATTGTATTCGATAGGATACGAATACAATTTATATTTTTTCATCCGATTAAAAATCTCTCCTATTTGCATTCGCATAAAAATATAGATATAAATATGATATGGACTTTTGTCATCCGAAATGTACATATTTTATTGCAATATAGCTAATTAGTTGGGTGAGTATTTTTATTTTAATGTGAATTCACGTTTTTTAGGTGAAATAAATAAACTATAATGATTAAGTGGGTTATGTACGAGGAAAAAGTATCATAAATATCTTGTCATTACGTAAATTACGAGGATATCCGAATCCGATCGAATTGAGTAGGTATTCGATCTGTATTCGTATTTGTTACAAATTCGATTTGTATTCGTATTCATTTAGAAAATATACAAATATGAATAAGGAAATACCAGTATTCAATTCGTTTTTCGTGTTCCATGTTTTGAAAATGCTCCCGTTCAGAATGGGAAGTGGATCAAAAGATTCTCTTTAACTCAGGTAATGCGTGCTGTCTCGTATTGAGCATGTGCTCTTTGAGGAATTTTTGGCAGTATGGTCACGTTTTTACTTTGTATTTACAACAATAGCCGGCTCAAAAAAGATTTCCCGCCCGCCCGGCGCATGGCTTCCCTCTGTCCGCCTCCGCACAACCCTCCCTCCCCCTCCTGGCACGTGTGCGGTTCGGTTCTCAGGAGAACAAAAAAACAGAAGAAAAAAAACTGCCACATGTCGTTCGGAGAAGGTGTGAAGTCCAGGCCCCCTCCCCTAATTCCACCGTCTGTACTTCCTCCTGTCAATTCCATCGCATCCCTGTCTTTGGCAGTGGCTATAAATTGAAGAGGGAGCGAGCGCGATTTTATTTCGCAGTCAGTAGCTCACTCGCTCTCTCTTTCGGTTGCTCTCTGTGTTGGTTATAACCGCCTTCGTTAGAAGCCGATTTGTGTTGGTTATATTTCTGGGGACATTTTAGCGTTATTAATCGCCTTCGTTAGAAGCCGATTTAGCCGGTATTTTTTTTTATCTCCGTCCATTTTTTGTTGTTCGTAAATTATTTATTAACTACGTACTTAAGTAGTTAGGTTTGCTACGTTTACCAATTTACCGAGAAGCCATTTTTTTTTTTGGCAACAGACTTGCTCGTTTGTAAATTCTTCATTAGAAGGCAATTTACCTAATATTACGTAAATAATTAGTTCTAAATACATAATTTGTAGTTAAGAACATTCATGTCATGCGATGCATGCACTGCTGGCGAGGTTAATTAGTTACGGAATAATTAGTTTGTCTTAATTAATTAGTTTTAAACAATTAGAAAATAGAAAATTAAAGATAGCATGCACGGCTAGTTATTCATACAACTAATTATTTCGTTCTAGTTCATAATGGCATGCAAGTTATTCTAGTATGCATGCAAATGCTGGCCAAAATAATGACAGCATGCACTGCTAGTTACCATGCAAGCAATTAGTTGCTACGTACTCAAGTACGCCTGCACCATGCAATGAACACACACATATGCGATTAAATATTTTTTTGCAAAGGGAGAGAACAGGGATTAACGTGTGTAATTATTGAGTCGATGTTAATTAGTTACGAAATAATTAGTTTCTTAATTAATTAGTGTTAAACAATTAGAAAATAGAAAAATAATGACAGCATGCACTGCTAGTTATTCATACAACTAATTATTTCGTGCTAGTTATTTCATTGTCATTATCAATCTTCTCACTAATATTCCCTCTATTCCATGTGTTGCAAGCCATATCTCTACCGGAGCTTCTGGAACACTTCTACGATGAGGACCACCGGTGCAAGTTGTGGATGGTCGGTGACGCCGATGGCCCTTCGCCCCTGCTGCTTCAGGCGGGGAGGGATTCCTAGGAGTTGGACGATCGCTATGTCCCGATCCTCTAGGACACAGACTTGTTGCCCCTTATGAGGCTGGTGTCCCTCGAACGTCGTTTCCTTCTAGACGCCAGCCTGTTGTCGGCACTTATCGACAAGTAGAGGCCCGAGACGCACACCTTTCACTTTTGGTAGGGTGAGATGACGGTCACTCTACAGCATAGCTCGTTCTTGACCGGTCTCCTGATCCGGGGTGAGCCACTTGTTCTGGACCCTCTGCGGGTGCACTCGAAGGGCAGGCTGGAGCAATAGTTCAGCCAACCTCTCCCGGAGGGTGCACGTAGCGTCCCCCGAACTTGGCTAAGGCAATTTAGGGATTGACCGCAAGGTGCACCTGACGAGGTCGTTAGGACGCACCTCGTTGCTTACCTTCTTTAGCTCTTTAGTTGGGTCATGTTTTCAAACACACAGGATGATTAGTGCTACCCCAGCTACGTCTGTCTCGCCAAGTCGTTGGTTGACGTGGAGGATGGACCAATGCCTCAGTATAGCTAAGGATCAGCCGTCCTTTTTTTCACATACCGGGGGTTGTGTGACGCTTCACGACACGACACCGGTGGTACCCCTAGCCTGGCTGGCTGCTACATACTCCTGCAGCTATGGAGTTGGGAGCACTTCCCGGTTGGACGGCCATCCATCATCGACAGCGGTGCACCCCATCGACGTGATAGACAGGCCCACCATGGGCTCACGGTGGACTGCTGGCCTTTTGCGCTGGGCCAAGGATAGGGCGGTGAGGTGCTACTCGTTGTACCACAATGAGTTCGAGTTGTTGCACGAGAGCGACATCATCTGTTGTCCATGGTATCTAGATTTTGTATGCACGGTAGCGCCACACAGGTTGTCCGTGCAATGCACCCAGGACATCGGGTTATGGAGGACAGACTGTCACTTGGTGTTCACACATATGGTGGAGCCTTACGTGCCACAACATGTAATGTGACAGTTTGGTGCGTACCAGGTCGTCCCCCGAAAGCAAGCTCCTGCAGTGAGTCGTACACCTGTAAGTCAAACTTCATCCGAGTAATGTTTACAGTCCTTACGCCTTCTTTTCTAACATCAATCCTTTCGGAAATGCATGCAATCGAGGGCGGGTGGGCATATTCAGGACTGGCATCCCGTCCAGCACAAGTGGACTACAACATGGACGGACAGGGCGCACATAGATGTCTGGAGTGAGCGGCGTCCGTACGACCCTGAGACGTACGGTGCGTACTTGGAGTGGTACGTGCCACGGACACGCACAAGACACTACTACAAAAAAAGGTCTTTACAGACGGTTCAAAAATGTCATCACATACGGTTTTGTGAGCCGTCTGAGTTTATGGGTTTGTAATAATATGAGTTCATCACAGACAGTTTTTGAGTCGTCTGTGATACATACTATCACAGATGATTATTAACTCAAAACCGTCTGCGATAGTTGACTATCACAGACGATTTGTAGATGAAACCGTCTGTGATAGATAATGTATCATAGACAGTTTTTAGATAAAACTGTCTGTGGTAGTTGCACATCACAGACGGTTTATAGATGAAACCGTCTTATAAACCGTCTGTGATGACATTTCTCTATAAAGTCTCCAAGCAATTAGATGTACTGACACTCTCCTGGCAGTCATACTTCTTAAACTTGCATGGGCTCGATGAAGTTGCTCGTGGCTACTGTCTCATCCTCCTCATGCTGCGTGAACGACCCCCCGAAAGTGGCTAAGAGACTATGAACAATATATATATATAATGTCAGTTTTAAAGGCACAAGCATCCACTGCTTGAAACTTTATAGAGAAGAGATCAGGAATAAATGGTAGGACGTACCTGACAAGTGAAATGAATGGCGAGAGGCTAGTTGAATGGCAAGAGGCTAGTTGATTACACAGACAAAGGTACGATTAAGAAGATTGATTATTTCTCTCAGAAGGCTAATTGTACAAGATTAAAACTTGCTAATATATTCAGACTAGTTCAAGCAAATCATCTAAAATTAACTTATTTGTTGTACACAAGAACAAAATATATCAAGATACTAACAACTGTGATGTAGAACAATATGTATATCAGAATGTATAAATTGCATGCTCGAAACAATACATAACAGCAGGTAATCTAACAGCTTAAGATACGATCTATACACAATATCACATCCAATTGCATTTGTGACATCAATTCATCATAGAGCAATTCACGAACCCACAAAAAATCACTGAGTGGGGCTCAAGGGCATGCACGCCACACTCGCAGTATCATCTGTATCATCACCAACACCATTACAGAGCAAAGAGGAGGGAACGAGATAGAGAATAAAGAGGGGTAGTTTACCTCAGTGCGACGCGGCAACGGCGGCAAACACCACCACTAGCACAACCGACATCCATCTCCTCACCATGCATAAATCAACCAAACATCAGAACACTACTCAATGCTCAAGCATAAAAATCAAACCGTAGGAGAGGCAAGCGAGCGGCACCGGCAGCCAAGCAAGGGACGAGCCACCGGCACACGGGTGAGCCCGAGCTGAGCAGCCCGGAGGCGAGCCACCGGAGGGAGAGCCCCGTGCTCAAACCTGGCAAATCTGGCCGAGGGGGTAGCCGATGGAGGTCGGTGGAGAGGTAGCCGGGAGAGTGTCTTGTGCGACCGTGGTGTCACAACTGGCGACGACGGGGCCGAGAAGGAGGCTTCGGGCAGCGGCGTCGAGGTCGGGGGCGAGGGGAAGAGGTGAGAGTAAGGGCACTGGGGACCGACGAGTATAGGGCACAAACCCTAGCAAGGCTCTTACTAATAAAGAGTGATATGTATCACTGACGGTTTCATAATAGAATCGTTTGTGATATGGTCTCATATCATAGACGGTTCTATAATAGAACCGTCTGTGATATATTCTCAAGTTCTATGTATTGAACATATATATGACATATTTTCACATATTAGTAATATATATTTGATAAAACTATGCTAAAACCACTAATTTTCACATTCTCACATATTAGTAATATATATTCGCCAGCTTGGTCCTAGCAGTCATGCTCTGCGTGCTCACCATGGTTTATGTATTCATACCATGTGTGCTCACCATGGTGTGCGATGATCATTCTTATAAAACGTCGAAGAGACGTATCGTACGTAACGTCGGCGTGCGAGACGAAGAGACGCATCATATCACCCGTCGGCGCAGGAGACGAAGAGACGCATCGTGCGAGAGCCGAAATATTTAATTATCATAGACGATTTGTGTTAAGAACCATTTAGGAAGTATCATAGACGATTGTTTGTTGAAAACTGTCTGTGATAGTTCTAAATATCACAGACGGTTATGTTTACGAACCGTCTATGATACTTCACAGACGATTTTTATCATGAATCGTCTGTGATATTACCTCTTCACAAACGGTTTTTAGCACGAAAAGTAACATAGACGGTCGCTACATAAAAACCGTCTATGATTATGTTTAATACAGACGGTTTCAATGAACCATCTGTGATCAGGCATCCAGTATTAGCATTTTTGTAGTAGTGAGACTCACCATTCCTCCATCGGAGCGCCCGGAGCGAGTGACATCAGAGACGCATCAGGAGAGCCTCCGTCGCACGTACAATCGTCACAGTGCTTCGCGGCGTGATGTCTGGAGTGAGCCATATTGTGTGCCGTGTTAAGCGATTATGTTTTGGGATATTCGTATTCATAATTTGTTTTGCTATATTTGTGCGCGTATCTTGGTTGTTATTTATGTACTCCTGCGTCATATTGTATATCGACCTCTCCAATGGAGTAGCAATGCAGTTTTTTTCCCATACATTTCAAGTCACATGAAATCATGAAACTCTAATTTTTGAAACTTAAAATCCTAATCTTCGCGACCTAAATCCTTCATTTTTCAGACATATAAAATTGTCCAAATATTACACAATCAAGTCCACTGGGTGAGGAGCCTTCAAAATAAAATTCATAATTTTTGGAGCTCATTTTCTACATTTACAAATTCGCACAAACAGTACACTTATATGAAATTGGGAGAAAAATTCTGGAGGAATAAAATTATGAAAAATTTACACAACCAAATACGCTGTGTCAGGAGGCTCCATATAAAATTTTATAATTTTTTGAACTCATTTGCTACATTAAAAAATCCTATATAAATTATACATAAATGATTTTTTTAAAAAAAAAAAAAACACGATCGGTGGCGCGTGACCACACGGCGGCTGTGCGGCAAGGGATTGCGTGGCGCATGGGGAGCGGCCGTCGCATGACGACCGTGCGACAAGGGGCTAGTTTTGCATTTGATTTTTGACGACGGCTAACTCTATAAATACGAGACGAAAACACTCTAATACGGCCCAAAATTCCTCTTTGAGGCGTTTAATCCTGAAAAATGTGTTATCCCTATATTCCCATTACCAAAAAAAAAATAACTGTACTTACTGAAGACCAAGCGTGGGTCCCACGTGACAGAGGGTCTTGGGCTGTGTGGCGGCGTCGTGCGCTGCATGGGTTATCGCGACCGCAGGACAGCAGCACTGGCCGCACGGTACGAAGTCCGCACCCGTCGGCCGCGGCTGGGGCGCACTGGACCGACCAGGAAACGTGGCAGGAGATCTGGCCCGCGGCGTTGCACGAGGGTGAGGGCGGCCGGGCCCACTTGGCCGACACCGTGCCGCCCCAGGTGTTCGCTCCCGAGCGGCCAGAGCCATCGACCCACCCTCCCGCCTGCCGCGTCCACTTTAAGATTCGTGCGCCTGCTACGGACCACTGGGGAGCACGATTTTACAGGAGGGACCTCCGTCGTACGGATTCAAGAGCCAGTCGCCCTGACCTTGTGAAGCATGATTAGTCCAGCCCCGGGTAATTAAACTCGCTGCTAACCAGCTGTTTACCGACGTAGACAGGGGTTAATTAACTACTCAACATTAACAAGATGTTCGTACTACTACGTGTGTAGCGAGTTTTTTTTTCATTTAAATATCCAAAATACCCTCTTTGCTAACGAATTAGTAAAAATGACACCCGTATCGTTCTCAAAACGTGTAGCAGCCTGCCGTGCTCCCACCACGTGATGGGTTCCCATGGCGGCAGCTGGCTTGCCGCAACCCTACCGAGCGGTAGGTGGCCTGCTGCGCGCCCGTTAAGACATGTCGCTCGATAGGGGCGCGGCAGATCGGCTGCCGCCGAATAAGAGCCCGCCACGTTGCCTACGACGCGATAGGCCTACAACCGTGTATTTTGAGCACAGTATGGATACTATTTTTGCTAATTTATTCGTAGAGATGACTCCTTTTGCTATTTTATTATGAAACTGTGTCATTCAAGCCAATAACTCCGAGTTTAGCTCATCAGCGAGGGCCCACACGGGCAAATGATTGTCAGTGACGGAAGCGAATCAGTCATTTTACATACTCTCATCGAGGAGACGTAGCTGTCAGAGCTCAGACTGACGTGGTGCGCGCGGCCGTCTCCGTGTGGGGGAGGAGGACTCTCCATAAATTACTACTACTCCTACGTAGACTACTGCATTTGTCTTAAGCAAAGCTTAATTAGCAAGCGTTTAACATGGCACGTGAATTGAAAGGCCCAGCTAGCGATCGAGCACGCGGCACGTTGAGGGATGAGTGACGCGATGAAACGACGGTGAGATTTGCGCGTGGGCGCGAGCAACGCATGCTCTAATTAATGCGGTAGCTAAAGCTAGTGTGAGTAATTAAGGTTAGCTGTGGACGTTATAGAAGTCCTCTTTTTCATATCTTGCAAATGCGTCTTGAAATTTTGCATTACTATAGAATATACAATCATCTGCGCCTATAATTTTTTTTCATAAAGTTTTCAAATCTTTTAGACGTAAGAGGCACGAAGGTGAGAAGGAAGAAGGGATACATACACCGGATATTTTTCCCGCGTCCGGTAGGGTGCTTCTGCTACTGATCCACTTGCATATCATAGTTGCACGCATGATTGTATAATACGGAGACGAGAGAATAGAATAGGCTGCTCTGCTCCCCTCGTGTTTCCGACCGACCACACACGGAGAGCAATAGCGCACCGCCGTGTAAGACAGGAACTCAATCATGCCCACATATAAACACGAGCCCATCACCCGGTCAGCTCTTGTTTATTCATGCCCTGACGCACCAGGCACCAATCAACGCAGGAAGCACCACAGCTCCCGCTTAGCGCGTCCGGCCAGCCGAGAGGCGTCGGAGATTGGAGAGTGACAGGTGACGACGCCCGGTCGATCTCCGATGGCCTGAGCCTGACTGACCTGGATGCCCGGCAATATTTGCAACATGCGCGCAAGTGGTTGCGCTTCCTGCCTGCAAAACGGCAATGATTTCTACGATGGATCGATACGTACATCTGCATGCAAGAGGGCAAGATGCCGGGTAGCTTTTTTGCTCGGTCGCCTTCAGCTGGAAGTTGGACGGCGAGGGGGGAGCGATTAATTCAACGCTCGATATTGCTGTGCGTGCCGCGTCAATAATGCTTGGAGAACGTTCGAAACCGCATCATTTGTTACTCCACTGTGTGGCTTAGTTTCTGTACACGTGAGCGCAGTCTGCAGCAGCGCGGTACGTACATCGGTACATGCAGCGCAGGGCGGACGGAAACGGGAACGCCGACGACGACGAGGTCACCAGGAACGCCGAGGCGGTACGTACGCGCCGGGCGAGGGGTTGGGCGGGCGTGGATTATACTGGTGGCACTGGCCGGCTCGCGGGCGTCGTGTCAAATGCGCGCCGAATCGCGGCACTCGGCAGGGAAATCTTGCCGCGCGCTGGAGCCTGGAGATGCAGCAGATGCGTACACGCAGCACCATGGCGCAACCGTGCTTCTGTTATTGGGCTCCGAATCCTGGTACGGCTGTGTTGCTGCTGGAAGAGTGTTCCAGGCGTGGCAAGCATCGCGTCTCTGTAGAGAGTGCTTCTTAGCGACGCATGTGACATATCAGTCGATTTTCTAGTAAACCAGCAAAGGGTCAACGACGGATGATGCTATCGGAAAAGTGTTCCAAGCATGACAACAAGACAAAGCCGACGCAGGTAACTCCGAATCAATTCATTAGATGAACATAGATCGAATTGCAGAGGAAGGGATCTACTACCTACAAACTACTCCTAAGGTACATGGTAAAAGTAAAACTAAAGGTAAAGACAAAAGTGTTTGGTCGATTGGTATCTTCGTCCCGTCAACCGGTACACGGTTTATATAGCCTATGGTACTACTCCAAAACACGGCCGACTCAATCATGGATTCTGTTCCAAACTCCTCTTCGTATCAGTCCAACTCTGTCTTCTAGAAAGTTCATTTCCATCTACATCCTGATCTCCCCGTCTTCGTCTCTACATCTGTATCGGACTTTCCTTCCACCAACAGATCTTTGTATATCAGCCAAACCTTCCTTCTTCAGTCTTTCTAAACTCAGCTTTCCTTTCTTGCTGGTTACTCCATAGTCGATTGTACTGTTTCAAGATTTTTCGGCGTTGACAGGGTCTTCTTGACTTTTTCCAAATTTTTATGCTGACGTGGCCGACTATTTTGTCTAGCAAAATTAGTCGACAACACATGTGCACCCCCCCCCCTCCTTTTTTGTCAAGGTAGACACCTTTGCAAAGTTGATTGGTCAGCCGATTCTCTAGATAACAGCCATCCCAATTTTTCAAGAGTTAAGTTTTTATTTCTGGCGGCTTTAAGTCATTTCATCACACGACTGGGAAAAATGACTTACTTTCTTTAAACTTCTGAGGAAATATAAGGGTTTCGAGTTGTCAGAAGAGGCAAACAAAGCATTCGAGGATGTCAAGAGATATCTTACGAGTACCCCTGTTTTGGTTTCTCCTAAACCAGAAGAAACACTCTTAATGCATATAGCTGCTACGCCACAAACAGTAAGCGCGGTACTGGTCGTCAAACGTGAAAACATTCAACGACCAGTTTACTATATTAGTGAAGTTTTACATGGGCCTAAGGAGCGTTACCCTCAGGTTCAAAATCTTTTATATGTCCTCGTCATGTCTTTGAGGAAACTGGAGCATTATTTCTAGACGCACAAGTTAATCGTGTCGTTTGAGTTTCCCTTAGAAGAGGTCCTCCAGAACAAAGAAGCAGCGTGGCGCGTGGCAAAGTGATCGGTTGAACTTGGGGGGTTCGACCTCCATTTCGTGTCGCGAATTGCCATTAAATCACAAATCTTGGCAGACTTTGTCGCCGAACGGACAAATCATGAATATGTTCGGGGACCCCTGTACGAATCACATGACAAATGAACAATATACTTCGATTAGTCACTTACGCTAAGTGACTCGGGGACTAGGGTGGTCTTAATATATCCTACAAGAGAAACCTTTGAATATGTATTCAATTAAACTTTCTTACTACTAACAATGCAGCATAATATAAAGGTTTATTGGTTAGCATACGAGCAGCAAAACAGCTCAGGAATCGACGACTACTCATGAGAGGAGACTCAACTGGTTGTGAATCAGGTCGGAAAAAAGTACCAATGCTCTAATATGACCATATCTCGGTACTTATAGAAAGTCAGAAAGCTTGAAAGGCATTTTTTGTTTTGATGTACAATATATCCCTCAAAAGGATAATTTCCTTGCTGGTCAGTTAGCTTGCATAGCTTCTTCCCAATCATAAGTACCACAAGGAGTCTTTTTAGAACAGCTCGAGAAGTCGTCCCTAGTCGAAACACCAGAGACATCTCCAATTGAGACAGCCTCCTTAGAATACGGTGATACTTGGATGAATCCCATCTACGAGTATCTTCAGAAGGGTACTGTACCCAGTGACAATCTTGAGGCTGATTGTTTATCCCGTAAGACCAAAATATATAGTTTAGTCGAAAGAGTCCTCTACAAATGAAGTACTCAAGGGGTTCTCATGTGATGCATATCGCAGAAAGAAGGATCATATCTCCTTCAAGAAATACACGGAGGCATCTGTGGGACTCATGCTTCTTAGAGAATACTGATCGAAAAAGCCTTTCAACAAGGTTTCTACTGGCCAATAGCCCTCCATGATGATAAAGACCTCGTTAAGAAGTGTGTACCATGTCAGTTTCATAGCATGCAAATACACCAACCGACTCAAGCATTACAGACCATCCTACAACTATTCCCAAAAGCACCAGGAGGCTTCAAGTTTCTTTTCCGATGACCTCTTTCCCAAGTAAGTCATTTTCACTTGAAATTGGGGGCTAGATGACAAGGATCTAATGATCCTCATTTATGTTATTTATCTGTAATATTTATTATTATAGACAATAATATCGCTTATACAACTTTCAAAGGTACCCCTCAATATTAATAATGAGAGAGATCATACACACATAGTGGTTGTAAGTTATTCTACGACCACCATATATGGTTGTAAGTCCTACTACAATCATTTCATGGTCGTAAGTCTTACTACGATCAAGTCAACTATGACCACCTTATGGTCGAAAAAGCCTACAGACATGTGGGCCCAATCGACTAGAGACATTTGCACGCTGTGTTTAATACACACAGTAGTTAATATATGTCATTATTCCCTAAGATAATTGCATGTATAAAGCCTCTGCCCCTGACATAACTGCAAGGCAACGTGGGGGTCTATCTCTGACAATAACTACCCTTAAACGTGCATATTGTATCAAACGATAAAGTGCCTCTTAACGTGCATAACTACCTCCCTTTCATGCGCTATATAAAGATTAAAGTCAATTAACAGAGAAAGGAGAAGAGAGGATCAAACAATCAATACAGAGAAGCACAACGAGAGACAGAAGTCATCAAGCCCTAGTTTCAGTGACTTCCTCCCTGTTATAAACACAATCAATACAGCAACAAAGGAGTAGGGTTATTATTCTCTCAGGAGAAAGTCTGAACCTGTATAAAGTTCTCATGTCTTTTTCTGTGTGGTTTCACTCCAGGAAAGCCCCCAGCATTTATTCGTAAGATCGATACTAAACCATCGACAGTTGGCGTCATCCGTCGGGATCTCCTATTTCTCTTTTCTTTTTAGACAAATTATATTCATTTTCAACTATGATGTTGTCATGGCTGGAGAGTAGAATGAGAAGAATTAGTTCGATTCGGCAAACTATGCAGGACTCGCCATCACCGAGTGCATTTCCGAGCTCTTTGGCGGCGGAGCGACGATGACATAGGCTTGGGAAGGAGCAAAATGGAACGATGGCACTATGATGAAGCTAATGGTGGTGATGGCGGTGTTCGACAACCACTAGAGCATCGACGACAGTGGCGGCAAGCGGGGGTGTGGCTCAGGCTACAACAGCTTCTGCTAAAGGAGTGGTCTCTCACCTAGGGGCCGTGCGTTCTGGGTTTAGTAGACTAATGCAATGCTAACTGGTAGGGTAAGGGAACCAATGGTCATCGGAGTCACGCCGGCAACATGTAGCCACGGCGGAGCCATGTATAACTATAGTGAAGTCTAGGCAAACAATGCTAAGCTCAAAATCTAACTAGCACACTAGCACTAGACAACTACCTAAGGCTCACCATTGCGGTCGACGACGATGAAGACAGTCGAAGAAGACACAACGACAGCGAACGGGGACAGTAGCGATAGCTTCACGGTAGTGATGGGCTACGGCGATGAAGAAGCTACGATAAGATGCGTGTTAGTTTGCATGCAGGCGGAGGATGGTCAAGACAGAAGGAACTGACCTAATACTCACCGGGACAGCAAAAATCAACGAAAATGGTGATGACGGCCGGATACAGAGAAGATGCGTAGTCGTGACGTCTCACTGCAGAAACTAGGACATTGAGTTAGGGACATGCATAAGTAGGAGATAGAACACGATATGATGCGGACGGTTGAAGCCAAACTCACTGGCAAGAAAAGAACACGGTGGCCTGGAACGGACGTGCGCGCTGGAGAGAAAGAAGATGACGGTGATGCAACTCCTCTCGGTTCCAGCTGCAAGAACAAGTACATAAAAGAGATTAGTGAAGCTCTAGAAGGAAAAGGACGCACGTGTCGAGAAAAGAATCCCACTAGGGCAGCAATGGCACGGTGACGTGCTCACCAGCACTGGGGAATACTGTGTCATTCCCCACAATCCAAGACCTCAAGCGTCAATCCTTGGAGGAAAAGCTGGAAATGGCAAGCTGAGCGAGAAAATGCGCATGGCTCGACTGAAATAGGAAGGAAAAGCTGGAAACACGATTTCTCACGGCGCAACAGGACGGACAAAGTGGTGCGAGCTCTGTCTCTCTCCACCTGCATGAGACAAACGAAGGTGACAAAGCGGCCTGATGCGCCTGCAGCGATGGGACACGTCGAGGCAGAGGCAACCACTAGTTAGGCGAGCGAAACGATGGGCGACGTGGTCGCAAACCATGGGCTCACGCACAGGCTCACCACGGCGTGCACACTGCTAGGTGGGAGGTGGAAGAGAGCTCTTGCGGTTGGGCCCTAGGGGTCCATAGCTAAGCGGCGCGGCGAGTCGAGGGTAATGGGCGAACAAGTCTCCGCGCTAGCACGCACGGACACACAGGCATGGGAGTTGGCACAAGGTGGAAGATGATTTTCAACAGGTGGGACCTGTTCCCACCGGTCAGCAGCAGCGAAGGGTAGCAACAGAGACAAAGCACAATCGGTGAAAATATGCTTCTGTGTGAAGCAAACTGGAAAAAAGAAAAGAAGAAAGCGGCTTCGGCTAGGGACGATGCCATGGCCATTGGTGGGCCAAAAACGGCGATGGGCTATACCGAGGCTACTATTATGGAGTGCGAAAGGAATTCAATTTTTTAATTCTTTTCCTAAATGATTTTATTCAAGAAAAGAATTTAAAATTTTACAATTAGCAAACCAAGTCCAAAAATTATGAAAATTCTGGAGAGGCTCCTAACACCAACTAGTACTTAGGAAATTTATTTCTAACATTTTACCAGCTTTTAATTGTTCTAGAAAATCCATTTGTTTCTGATTTTAAATAGAGAAATGTTTTAATAAATAGCTAAAAATGCGGGGGGGGCTCATAAATGCATAAATTAATGTTTTAAACATAACCAACAGATAATTCAAGTTTTTGGGTCGTTACATAATCCCGCAGATGTACTATTGTCTTCTCCTGCCAATGCTCCATCAGTATACCCAAAGATTTGTTTGACGGTAGGTTGAGATGTATGCGTGAGTGTAGAAGCCAACGAATTTGGTAACGAAGATGGTGCAGACATCGATGCTCCTGACATGTTATCAGCATGAGCTTGCCGGATGAGATTATTGACGAACTCGATCACTTCATGTGAAAACGCTTGGAATTTGGATAGTGGTGGCGATGGTTTCCGTATTCATCTGGTCTTCACAAGCTCGACGAGAAGATACTTCAAGTGTGTCTCTAGAAGTGCATCCAGAGTGCTGATGAATCCCTTAGCATTGAATTTCTGCATGAAGGTCTTCGAGATCTAGAATGATGACATGATCCTCGCTGACATCATATGGATTCCTTGGAGGCATCTTGATGAAGATCGACGATCAGGGTCCCACTAGGCATGCCTAGAGTGTGCTCTAGGCACGGCAAGCACCGCATCCCTATGGAAGGTGCCTCTTAGCAACGTATGCGACGTGGCAATCTATTTTTCGGCAAGCAGGCAAAGGGTCGACGATGGATGATGCCGCAGAAAAAGTGCTCCAGGCACGACAACAAGACGAAGCCGACAGAAGTAACTTGAAATCGATTCATTAGATGAACATAGATTGAATTACAGAGAAATGGTTCTGCCAGCTACAAACTACTCCTATGGTACATGGTAAAAGTTAAGTTAAAAGTGTCTTCCTCCTAGGGCTGGAAAAATATCTCGAGGCTCGCGAGCCAGCTCGGCTCGAATCAAGCTTAGCTCGGGGTGGCAATTGTTCAAGCCAAGCTAAGCCTTGCTTCTGGCTCGCAATTTTTCAAGCCAAGCTCGAGCCGCTCGCGAGCGGCTCGCTTAGCTCGTTTGGCTCGTTGCCTCCCTCTGTTATTTCTCCCGGGTCCTTGACTTCTAGTTCTTCCTCATTCCATTTCGTTGCCTTCCTCTATTAGTTCTTCCTCATTCCATTTCTTCTTCCATCCCTCCTCCACTCCCAATCTCTTCCCTTGCCTTATCCACAGACTACCGGCTGAACATGCTTTAAGAGTCCACTCGCTGCCTCCACCTCCTCCACTCGCCTCCTCCGCCTTCCCCAGCTCCACCCGCCGCCTCCTCCTCCCCCTCCCCCATCTCCTCCTGCCGCCTCCGCCTCCCCCATCTCCACCCGTCGCCTCCCACTCGCCCAGCTCCACCTACTTCGTCATGTCATACTCATACAGTTCAGTTTAATTGGTGTGATGAGTGTATATGCGAAGGCTTCTTCAGAAACTAGATGAGTACTATTGCTAGTAAAGGAAACAGTGGCGAGGAACTTGACATGGAGAATTGACTCACAATAGCCTGTTAATGAACAGCCGAAACTTGGCCACTTAAATGGACTCTTTGCAGGTGCTAAGCTCACTTTATGCAACTAACAATGAACCCCTATGACTTTGTTTCTGGCTTTGTTTTATTGTTTATGATGATTGGATTATAAATTTAGGATGAATAGTTCACATAATCATATTTTGCCTCTGTTTTTGGACTTGGGAGGGTCACTGACATGAACGAGCTTTTCGAGCCGGCTCAAGCTTTTTTTCGAACCAAGTCGAGCTGGCTCTCGAGCTCGTTTTCCAAACGAGCTGAGCCGAGCCTGCTTTGGAAACGAGCCTGAACAAGCCAAGCCGAGCTCGGCTCGTTTCTAGCCCTACTTCCTCTGTCAACCGGTACGAGGTTTATATAGCCTATGCTACGATTCTTAAATGCGGCCGACTTAATCATGGATTATGCTTCAAACTCCTCTTCGTATCAACCCAACTTTGTCTTCCAGTAAGTTTTGCTTCTTATCAACATCTTGATCTCCTCGTCCTCTTATCTGCTTCTACATCGGACTTCCCTTCTATCAACGGATCTTTCTATATGAGCCAGACCTTCCTCCTTCAGACTTTCCAAAATCGGCTTTCCTTTCTTGCCAGTTACTCCATAGCCGATTGTAGCGTTTCCAGATTCTTCGGCGATGACTAGGTCTTCTTAACTACTAGGTACCTGGGCGCGCATTTGCGCGCTCGTTGTATACAAGAGCTAAGAAAAGTCGAGTTGAAGAGTGGATTTGGGATATCAACGAAGAGCGAAATCAGGATACTAATAGAGGAGCTAAAAACGTTAAGATATAGAAGAGAAATATAAGTTTAGTTTGGGTGGGGTGATGTAGTATAAATTAGACCATTGTCGGCCCTAAGATCTTTATTCTCCTGAACGGTAAACTGACCAATTAGACTATTATCGGTCCCAAGGTCTTTGTTCTCCTGAACGGTAATTCATTTGCCATTAGCAAAGAAACAAAGAAATAATCACACAAATAGTACCATATTGCATACACATAAATGTATCCAGAATGGAAAAGGAAGAAACAGCGCTGCACCTTCAGAGGCTTCAAAATTTTTTAGTTGCCACTCTGGGCAATAGTACCAAGGCAGTCCTTAAGCTCATCTTTGGCCATCCCAACGCCAGTATCAATATAAGAACCATCGGCAAACGGTGCTATTAAAATACCTACAGGAAAACTATGATAAGCACATTTATTAGGAACACAAACTTACCTGATAGTAATTGCTCCAGCATTTGGGTCTGGTTTAATCCCTATTTCCAAGATAAAGTGAACCTGGTGGAAATGCTGGTGTTAGGGTGTGATTAAGACAAACGAATACCAAACGGGAAAAATAACACAGGGAAGCATTCGACAAAAGGTATAAGATGCAGATATCACGGTTTACTCCTATCTAGAAATAAAAAATGGCATTTCTTACTCATCCTCAGAACATCAATACTGGAAAACTCCTTACAATGACAAAAGAAATATATATATATTTTTTAACTGTATGCAAGTTATATACTATTTTTTTAAGACGGGAGATATCTGGGTACTTGGAAGTGAAGGGGTACCTGGAAGTTTCTGTGGATAAGTGTAGCAGGTACCATCATCTTCCTCAACTGTTGGAATAAATCCATGAATGAATGGATGAGGTTTTGGACTTGCTTTGCTATGTTTTGCAAGGAAATGTCAAAGCAATTCCTGGTCAGATGGATCAAATTCGGAAACCAGTGCCATTGGTGAACAATCGCAGATGAAACCTTTATTCATCGAGGGTCGCACTTACATAACACCCATCGACATTACTAATCAATCTTGATCCGCACTCTAAAAATATCCGCAAATAAGGCTCTTTTCTTACAGAAAATCGAAAGCACTTTAGAAATAATACATTCGCAATTTCGCATAACACTTGATCTCGGAACAAAAGAACCACAATAAGTGAAAAATAGTTAATCAGAATAATGTAAATCCATTCTAGGTTTAGGAACAAGTGGTTGGCTTATTAAGATAGAGCAATCTATGAACATAAAGATGGATAACAATACTACAATAGGATTACGCACCTAAATATTAATATGTGGTTTGATTATTTAATCCTTGATTAAAAATAAGTATGAATCAGGCATAGTAACAATGAAATACGAAGGATATAAGTAACAGGGAAAACTGTAGCTAGCTCAATTACACATAATAGGAATGCACAGCTCTTACATCACTATTATCAATGACGTGATTGCACCTTGAGCACTCCTTAGTTGGGTTGCTCATCCATTTGTGTTTACTGGGATCCAATGACCCAGACACATCTTTTTTTTTGAAGCAATTCTTTGGCTATCAATTAGCGAGGATGTCCTTGCAGAAAATATTAACGGTAGAGTTAAGACAGATGAATAAAGTAAAGCTGTTCTACAACACTAACAGCATCACCTGAATTTTAATCCCATATTTATCTATCTATCAACAACATTAACCAAAAAGAGACCAAATGCGGGTAGAAAAAACACAGATAAATTAATTGCTGAGAAGATGATACTTCATAAGAAATATGAAATTTAAAAAACGTTACGGTATTTCGAACGTGCAGCATTCAAGATGTAAAGGATATATACTAAATGTCAATTTTTTGAGGGGGCATTTTCAGCAGCCTGTACTTGGGCCTCATCTCTTGTTTTCCCCATGACAATTACATTTTTGTTCATTACTAAACATAACCTGGAGCAGAACATGTACAACTAAGATGAAAGCGAAATGGTAAAGCAGAAATTTGACAGTATTGCTATTATTAGTCTAAAGATGCATCAGGAAGCAAGCAAAAGGTGGAATCTAATTACAAAATGTTGATAAGTCAACAAGAAACAAAAGCACTAGAATGATGTTGAGGTTCAGGTGCTAAGGTAATGATGTGACCGCAACAAAAAAAAATGTTGATAAGTCATCAACAGCCAATACCAGGATATATAATTTATCATGTGACCTCAGCACCAAAATGTTGATAAGTTAATATGGCATTTCTCCCAGGACGCAGACATACAATGGAGAACACTAAGACGACGACAGAGAAAAGGCCAATATATTTAACTGAGTCCAAAGCATGCTAGGAGATGCTAATCTGAAGACAAAAATATATTCTAAGTGGATCATCACACAAGAACAAAATTCAACATTAAACAAGGTATGACATATTCGCTAAGTACCCTGTAGATAGGAATGAGATGGGTCACATAATAAAAGGCCAATATCTTCACTTCTGCATAGAGTCCAAAACATGCCTGGAGATGTGACGCTGAAGACGAATTGACAAATAGCTACTATATGATGTAACAAAACCAGATTGTTGCCTTCATATTACTTGAATGGTTAATTCTCGATAATCACTGCAATATGCTACATACATATATCAAATTGTACCATGGTTAATAGATTAGATATTAAATCGTCAATTTCTTTTAAGCTATACACTTATACCATCTTATGTAACTGATCAAAAGGCTGTAAAAGAGACGCATTGTCTGAAATAATGATAGCAACAAGCTCGGTTTTTATTTAAACAATGATAGGTCAACTCTACTAACTACTTTTGGACGAAGCAATTTTGTGTGCTAGTTATTCAAGAGAAATTGTGTAAGAGGAGATATGAATCACAAAATAATCCTATCTCTTGTATGGAGTATGGATGATACAATGCCACTTACTCGGAATGGGCAGAGAGGGCCACTAGATTTCATCCAAGCATCGATGTCAGGATACGTAATTCCATCGGAGACAGGGCAACGAGGAAGGACCTTCTGCTTAAACGAAACGAAACCAGTAGGTGTAGAAGCAGTGACCCTCTCGAAATAATGGATAAGGCGGTGAGTGGCTCGCCGGGCTCTGACCACAGCACGGCCTTCATCTGCCCAGCCGGAGGTGGTGCTCTGGAGGCGACCCGAGGGGGTTCCGAAGGGGCTGGAGGCGACGAGGCGGTGCTCGCAGGCGATCCGGCCGGCGGGCGCTGACGGGGTGTCGCGACGGGCGGAAGGGCGCCGCGGCGAGGCGGTGCTCGCAGGCGGCCAAGGGGCTCGAAGGGGGTGGAGGTGGCGGCGAACGGCGCCGACGGAGCTCGAAGGGGTTCCAAAGGGGGTCTCTGGGCGCCGAGGGTTGTCGGAGCCCTAGGCGAAGGGGGCCAAGGGGGCCAAGGGGCTGGAGCAAAGGGGCGGCCCAAGCGTGGCCGAGCGCGCGCCGGGCGAGCCGGAGGCGAGCGGCGCCCCCGTGTGGGTCGAGCACAGCGGGAGGACCATGCCGAGCGAGGAGCGCGCGGGCTAGGCGCAAGGCCGCACCGGGGAGGCGCAGGCGACGCAGACTGAAGGAGCCGGACCGGGGGGGGGGAGACGGGCCGAGGAGGGAGTGCCGGCGGCCGGAGGAGCCGGGACCAAGCCGTAGGCGGCAGCGCCAAGACCGGAGGGAGGAGAGCTCGAGGCGAAGAAATGGAATGGGGAGAAGAAATGAAGTGAAGAGGGAGAAGGAGATAAGCCAGGGGGTGTTCAGCCGAATGGATAGGGGAGAGAGAGACGACCGAACGACGGCTCATAAGCAGGCACGCAAAACAAAAAATATATCGAACGGACGCCAAGAGATGCAGCGCTAGATCGGGCGGCTAAGAAAAAAAAAGGACGTGGCCGCCTGTGCTCGTGCGAAATCTGCGCCCATTTATACCGGAGGATTCCCCAATTTCTATACTAACTAACGTGGCCCACTATTTTGCCTACCAAAATTAGATTGCAACATGTTGGTATGTACCGACTTTGGTAGATTCTGGACCTTTTTAGGGCATCCACAAATATTCTGGGCCTCTAAGGGTATCTACAGTGTTTAGAAGCTTCCAGCAGTGCATGGGGTAGCCTCCAAGAAGCACACACACTCCCTGATAGAGGCCAAAAAAAAGCATCACACCGTGGATGCTCTTACACACGAGTATTTCATGTGCAGACGTGCTCGGAGCCTCGGACCGTCAAGCGAGGCGTGCCTGTTCGATCTACAACATGCTAGGCCAGGCCCAATCCAAATCCCAACGAAATGCTCCGCCCAGAACCAGGTTTCGCGGAGTCGCACAGCCTGCTCCCGACCCAAGCTCCCCCCAGCCCGTCGTCGTAGCTCAGGAAGCCCCCGCAGCGCTGCGCGGCGGGTCAGAGATATAGCACGGCGCATCTCGTCTCGTCTCGTCACGGAGAGGGTGAACCGGCGCACCACGCCCGGACGTGTGGGCATGACACACGACACGAGCGTCATCGTGGCCGGCGGACAGGGAGTGGATCAATCCCGTGCCGAGGGTCAAGACGCACCTGTAGGCTGTAGGGTTGAGCATTCGAGCCCCCGGCTGGCCGGCCGGCCGCTACCAGCAGTTGGGCTTGAGAAGCGGGGAGGGCTCAGGATCGGGCCATGCGAAAACTCTGGAACGAATTCCGTGTGTTTTGGGCCAGTTCAACGGCAAAACGTACGAGGAGCTTTCTCTCAGCCTCCACTTCTTGTCCCATACCTGGGTTTCGTCACTTGACAGTGTGTTCTCTTCTTCTTTCCCTCTCTTTTTTTTCTCTTTCTTTCTGAGACACCTCCATTTGGTTTCTTCGTCTGTTTTGGTACTACATCTCGAGCTGGGGTGCTGGACTGCTGGGGCGTTGTACTGTTGCCAGCCAATTAACAAGAATAAGATTAAGTCACAGTTCATGAAAAGTCACAGTACATTTACATACTGCTAGTACTACATTTTGCAAAGGTAACTCGAGAGAGATTGGTTTAGCTTCACTTGAAGAAGGCTACCGGCGATATTTGGCTCCTTTTAGTGGGGACTGCTTAGCTAGCATACATACTGCATCAAGTCTTGTACGCAGCTTTACTTACATGCCAAGATAAAAGGATGGCTCTGGTTATCCTCCAAAGATATGGAGCCAAAAGCCTAGGAGCCTATCCAAGAACACTCTTTCGCCTTCACATGGCCGGCCAGGGCCTTCTCCAAAGCTAACCGTGCAAACCAAAGAAAATTCTCCTCCTGTTACCGACACTTACCGTTAGCTTCCTTTTTAAGCTACAGATGTTAGTATAGTGCTATTCTATCTACTTATATACAAGTTGACTTTGACGAGCCCTCAAAAGATGAACCTTGACTTTCAGTTAACATGAACATGAATGTTAGATAGTTAACCTTCCCTTCCAGACAAATCCACCGGCGTATCAAACATCCCTTCACACCCTTTAGGGCTTCTCTTTCCCATTCTAATACTGATTAACACAGCAACAATCAAAGTGCAACTTGCTTGTTCCTAAAGCAGCTGCGCCCTTGTCCTAAAAAAATCAGTACCAAAAAAGGCCTTTCTATCCCATCTTGATATCTCCATGATTTCAGAAGTGAGCTAGCCCCCAAATTGAACACTAAACTATCCTATCCTTCCTAGGCCCTGTGTGTGGCACATGGCGGCCATGATACAAGGTTGGAACATCTGCCCTCTCCATTCTTTTCAGATCAGCAGAAGCCATACCATATCTCTGTGACAGACAAGCATGATCCCCTCACCTCATACTATGGCAGCCCTAAACATCACATCCGTAGCCAGTAGCCATTCTCTCATCTCTCCCAATCAAAAGAGCGCTTCAGAATTGATGGCCATGGCCACTGGATGCACCTCTCTTTACTGGCAGCTCTCCCAAATCAATGCAGGTTCCGTATGTTCATGTGCCTGCCTTCAGAGAGACAGGCCACCCCATTCGCTGCTGCTGCTACTCGATCCATGCGTTGGTTTGTGCAGTGCATCTGTCTGCGAGCTGAAGTCAACAAGGTCGTACCAGGAGTAGTGGTAGTAGTACTGACAGCCTAGCTCGCTAGGCTTACACCTCCATACTGTGTCACGTGCTCGTCATGTTCAATTAAAAAAGGAACACCTGGGAGGGCGAGGCCGCGTGCTTGCTCGATCGATCTACCGACATGTCACACATGCTGTGTAATTGCTGTAGCAGCGGTTTCTTTTTTTCCCCCCTTTTCTCCATTGTCGCGGCGCGCTTTTTGGATGTCGTCGTCGATGTTAGTTGCTTTGCAGTTCAAACTTCAATCGGCACATGTTGCTGGAAAACTCAATCTGAAGCCTGAACTACACTCGCGATCAAGGCGAGAGATGTAGGAATCGAATGCAGCGGCAAGGAAACGGCCGGTGGCCTATCGGTAAAGAGGTGATGACTCGTCCTACGATTCGTCTCAATAACCACCTTTTTCTTTAGGATTTATTTAGATACACAGTTATTCAGAATTTAAACTGAAATCAGAATTTAAACTGAAATCCTTTCTGATCCGTATGAATCCATTCTAATTCCTTCCTACCTAAACAAACCCTTAGTGAATGCGAGGGCTCCTACCTAAATTTTAGGGGGGAAAATGCAGCCCCAAGAGGATCTACATTCCTACGTAAATAAATGTTTACTGCCGTAACAAAAGCGCAATATAATGTGGCCCACACGTCAGCCAACGTGCCCAGAGGGCATGTCAGGCGGTAGCACACACACCCATCCGTACGCGCAGCCTTTCCGTTCGCAGCTCGCTTGTCACACGACCGTGCCACCCACGTAGGGACGAGAACACGACATGCACGGCCATGCACAAGAAGTCAGAGAGTGTGCTGCTACGAGGAGCTTTGCTACTGTGAGAAAGCACCGCGGGGATCGGACGTACATACGTGTCGCGCGCCGTACGTGGCCGGCCGTCGTATTATTCCGTCGATATTCTGATTCGGGTTTGACAGCAGATACAAGCATAAGCTAGCGCTGGGAAAAAAGCGCCGGAAGAGACCGTTCTCATGGCATGGGGAAGACCGCGACTGTGCTGAGTTTGACTATACAGAGAACAGGCCGCGAAACAGGCGGTCTACAATATTTTCTTGATTGATTTGCTAGGAATTTGATCTTGTTTGACTGATCTTTGGGCGATAGCTAACACTAATTAAAAGGCTACACATCTCAGGGATTTCTCTAGATTTTTATAAGAAATAAACTATTTGTAAAAATCATACATTCCTCTTTTTTTTACGTCCGAGATTTTTCCGCATCCAGTCCACATTATAGAAGAAGAGCACTCTATCTCGCGAGACGACCATGGGAGCTAACGTTCGAACCGTGACAGACTGAGAGCATATAACTCCCCTTTGTCAGCTGAGCCCCAACTCAGTCCTCAAACAACCCCCCGCACACACCCACCCACACACACCCCAGGTGAGACACCCAGCCGAGTCCCGGACTCGAGCCTTAGTGGGGCTACTTAGCCACTGCCGAAGCAAGCCAAGTGAGTAAGCTCACTTAAAAAAAAAAATCATACATTCTGAACGGACCCTAATCTTTGAAATTCAGAGCATTCATTCAACCCTAATATATTTTGCAATATAGGGAAATGCAAGTGTGGTATATGAGTTACTTTCGGTGAGCTTTGCCTCAAGTAATTTTCTGTCAACTGTAGCAATACTTGTGTGTAGTCGTCGACCCATGTCATCACATTTTTTTCCATCAGACGATCGGAGCAAGTACCGTTCCAATACATAGAGCCCTGTAACTCTTCGCATTTTGTTTTATCTTTTTCTGAAAAAAGCGTTGGTTTATATTAATAACACAATGTCAAGGTATGTCAGTATACAGCTTTTATATTTAAAACCCTAGGTGAGCATTCTATTACCATCGAGTTTTTGAGTCGATGAACACGCTGAACTACATCGTCTTTCTCGCCATTTTAAAAGATTCGGGATCATGTGAAGCGACATGATTATGAAGGTGTAAGACATTCGATGTTGTATGTGTTCTCCACCGTAGAGGAGCGTAATTTTGCCCCTGCACTCCTTAGTACCAAACACCCACAAACATGAAATGTGAAAACATAATCGTCTCCCAGCCTAAAAAAAAATCCCTAAAAGAGCTCGAAAATAAGAGTTTGAAAACATAAAGCAAAATTCATCGTGCTATTTTTTCGGGTGGGGCCCGCGCCAGCGCCCATCGCCGCCGAACCACCCGCACCAATGAGAGCGGAGAGAGACGGTTCGGATAAGGCTGGCGGTCGCTCTCGTCGCGTGGGCCCCGCGCGCGCGCGGTCGTGACTCACAGGCCGAGGCGGCCGTGGAACGCGGCGACTCGCAGCCCCCCGCTCCCGCATGGGCCCCACACAGCGGTGCGTTCTCTCCGCCCGCTTCGCCGCATCTTAGCCGTCCATCCCACGTCCGAGGGATCATCGGACGGCCACGCACGCCGCGCGAGGGAGGCAGAGAGCCAGTGGCTCCGGTTCGCGCGTCACCACGTGGGGACAGGCCCGGGTCAGGACTCAGGAATGGCGCCGGAGAGGACCGAGCTGACATGGCTAGACACGGTCTATACACCGAGAGGGAAGATTTAGCAAAATTGACCCTCTCGTTCTAGCAATTTGTTTTGTTTTTACTTCGACCCCCGGTTCTTAAGGTCTATTTACCAAATCACTTGCTTTAGTGCCAGTTTGTGCCGCGACGTGGAATCTAGTTAGTTATAGCACATTTTACTAATTTTAGTAAGTTTTTACAATTAGCCTATTACGGCTTCTAAAAAGATACTATCAACGAACTGTTATATCCAAATCCAAAGGTGAAAAAAAATAAGTACATTTTGAAAGTCACCGCAATGCGAAAAGGAGCCTTGCTATCTTATTTCTCTTGTTGTAGCCGCATTAGATTATACTCTTGGTACAATATTTTTTTTTTACGTCTGCGATTTTCCTCATCCGATCCACATAATAGAGAAGACTACCATATTTTGCGAGGCGATCACATGAGTCAGCGTTCGAATCGTGATGAACTGAGAGCCTGTAACTCCCCTTTGTCAGCTGAGCCCTAGCTCAGTCCTCAAACAAACCCCCTCCACACACACACCCCAGGTGAGATACCCAGCCGAGTCCCGGACTCGAGCTTAGATGTGCTGTTTGGCCACTACCAAAGCAAGCCAAGTGAGTAAGCTCACTTCCTGCTTGGTACAATATATAGATCGAGCTTTGAAAGCCCAACTGCTAGCACATCATGCCCGTTTTCTCCGAGCAAGACAGGCCCCGGCAGACATCTCTTGGTGGCGTCTACGCCATCTCGTCTTTTGGTTTATGAATTGGTAATGATCTGACGCCTAGCTCTGAACTTGGTTTCAGGATGTCAGTAAGCAACGTTGCAATTTAGTTTGGTGGTGATTGACATCCGGGAATGGACGGACGGATCTTCCACAAAGAAGGAAGGAGAGGAGACAGGGTTTTGGATTGCTTGAAGCGAGCAAAAGCTACCAGCGACCGACCGACAGCCTACCGGATGTTAGTTACCGACAGTTTCGAAAAGAGGGGGGAAAAAAGAGATTGCCATGTAAATAGGAGTAATTGCTACTGCTCTATGGCCCAATGGTGTACGATCAAGTTATGATATGCACAGTGCATCTACTGCAATTAATGAGCTGCAACTCGCCAGCGAATTTGTGCACGAGGGTTCGTCGATCGATCTGTCCATGCATTTCGGCTCGTGCAGATTGCTCCAGCGTTTTGCTTCGTGGTAGATCTTGGTAGTATTTCGCTGATCTGGATGTCTTCTTTTGAAACGAAAATGTCGATATTTTCAGTTACTCTGACCTGAGAAAAACTATACCTGAAAGAACCTGCTTGGAGACTTGGAGTGCAGAAATTCCATGAGAAACAATTCAACTATTGCGGCCTAATAAAGCTTTATATAAGACAATCTGTATGTCTTGGAGTGCCAATTATGCACCATACCTTTGATTTTGAGCACCAGTTTGGGAGTCATAAGACAGTTGAAAACAAAATGTGTCAAAGATGACAAAACATTATACCGTGCATTGTGGACAAATCCCAGGTCAAGCTATCTTCATATTCAATCTTCTACAAACCTTAAGCCAACCAGGAATATACAATTTGCCAGCCAAGCAAATTCCAAAAACTCTTTCTTCCTATAAAATGGATACTAGTAAAAGAAACTATTCTATTTCAAAAAATGGCCTCTGCTGGAAATTAATTCTAGAAATAGCCCTCTACTCGGTGCCAACACGAATGGCGCAGGTGGTTAACAAGCTGAGCTAAGGACCACACTGGCGGGAAACAAGCACACTCGAGGCTGACGTGTAGACGACATGGCAACCTCAGCGCCGACATATGTGGCACTAAGGTGCCATCCCAACACTTAGCCAATTTTTCAATGGGCAAATACGTCGGCCGTCTTTGGCAAAATTTTCGGTGGGCAAATACGCCAGCCGTCTTTGGAGAAGGAAAGCTACTGGCGCTAAGGCACGTAACCTCAACGCTTCCCTCATTAGCGATGAGGTCAGCACCATCTTCATTGGCATTGAGCTATGGCATCTAAGACCTGCGCGGAGGCTACGAGCGGGGACCATCCCGCTCGCACCCCCACGCGCAGAACGAACAAAGGGCTCAGCCCCCGCGCCACCTCTCTACTCCCTCTCCCAAATCCGCCTCATATGCACCCAAATTGACCGATTTCACGTGGGATTTCTCATGGGATTTGAGTTTGAAGGTAAGCCCTCCCGTTCCCCATGTTTTTACTACCTGGATTTGGTTGATTTGATCACATTTTGAGAAAACCCTAGATGGTAGGTGACCTCAAAAATCCAAAAAATAACCATGTGGATAGACCATTTTTGTTGGGATTTGGTGTTCTTGGATGCTTAGCAAGGGTTGGTACTTAGTTTGTGGTTACATTTCAATATTTTTGTTGTGTATGTTTGGTTGTTTGGTTGGAACCAGGTATGGATGAGGGAGAAATCATTATTGTTTGTTCGAAAATCGTAGCAACTCGGCCTAGTTCATGTTCGTGTATGGTATGAATATTATCTATGTGGCCATATTGTAGTATTGCGTCTAGAATTATCTTCATGTAGGTTTTGACACAAAATTGTTATAGATCATGTCCATGTAGTTTGTGAGTATTGTAGTGTGATTTCTGTTTTTAGTTTGTTGACAAATAATGTAGTTGTTGTTAGTTCGAGTGATTATCTCTTTTATGGCTTGATGCAATTTAAACGAACCATATATTTCATATTATTTTTTAATGTTTGTGAAAAGGAATGACATTTGTTTCATGTTTTGTTGTTGCATTTGGTGTTTACATGGATAGAATCATTTATGTGCATCACGGTGTTACAGTGACTTACAATTAATGACAATGGTATCGAGTTTGCAGGCATGGAGTTGAGTGTATTGGCGTATGACGCACGCCTCTCGTTTGACGAGTTGGTGGAAAGTGTGAAAGGCAAGTTGGGGTGAACAGAACACGGGGTGGGTGTTCAGTTGGAAGAAAGATATAATGTTGGTTTTGGGGACCTGTCGCTTTTGATGTTGCCAATAACCTCCGAGCTCGAGTGGGACACCTATAGGGAGCTCGTGGCCAGGTCCCAACTAAAGTCTCTCGACCTGGTGGCGGTAAAGGTCATGGATTTTGAGCTGCTAGAGTCATAGGATGTCAGCACCAATAAGGTTGGCGCTAAGCTAGCAGTACTTAGACTTGAGCTGGGGCTGAGAGTGGGCCATTCTCACCCAACCTGAGCCCCAGCCTAACGTAGGACCCGCATCTGCCAGTTACAACTACAACACTCCCTCCCCTTTTTAGATCCACAAAAAAAAGAACGATTAAGCCCGGAATTTCTCATGGGAATCGAAGCACAAAGGTAAGCCCTCTCATTCCCCATCATTTTACAAATTGGAATTGTGTGATTTAGAGCATATTTGTTCAAACCCTAGATTTTGGGTGAACACAAAAAATACCGGGTTTAATGATGTCTAAGTTGCATTGTATGACTAGCTAGGGCTAAGGATGTCATGGGTTGATGCATGTCAAGATGATGACCCAGACTTGAAGTGAAGATGTGCGTCATCAAGCTTCAAGAAGATGCTCAATGCAAAAGTATGACTAGCTAGGGCTAAGGATGTGTTCCTAGTCTTTTACCAGCCTTGATGTTTGGTTGGAAGACCGGATTGCTAGTATAGGTTGTCGTACTATTAAGAGGGGTTTGTCCAATAGCTTGAGTCTCATCATGTGTTGATAGCTTAATCTCACTTGCTCTAACTCACCGTGGTACTCCCTCCGTTCTTTTTTACTTGACACAGTTGACTTTTCACGGTCTTCGAGATGTGACTTTGACCATAATTTTTTATTACTTTTACATTAAGATATACTAATAAAATTATAATATTATGAAAGTGTTTTCAACGACAATTCTAATGATATAATTTTTATATAGCCAATCTAGATAGTTTTAAACTTATTGGCGGTCAAACTTTAGAAAGTTTGACCGTGAAAAGTCAACTGTGTCAAATAAAAAAGAACGGAGGGAGTATGATGCTAGTATTTGCGAATGTGTTTTGCAAATAGTTGATGCTCATGCGTCTAATCCTTGTAATATGTGACTATACTTTGCAAATGGTTGAAGTCCATGTACCTACTCCTTGTGGCATGATCTAAGTTTGCAAATGTGTTTTGCAAATTGTTGGGATTCATGTATTTTCCCTTGGCATGGTCAAAGATTGCTTGTTGCAAATACTTTGGACTTAGACCATGGTAGTGGCTCTTTTGAGTTGTGCTTTTTGATTTGATCAAATGTGTTTGAGATCAATCAAATAGGTGAGTTGTGTAGCCCTCTGAATAAGCTTTCAATAGAGTCCAATATCACTCAATTCCAACATCGGAGTCAAAAGTTATGACCTTTTTTACCGAGTGTCATGTGTGCTGATTTTGATATGCAGTACGACCGCCATGAAAAGAGCGGTACGACCGTCCAGAACGGTTGTACCGGCCCTTGTGAGTGCGGTATGGCCGCACCAAGTCTGTAACGGCTAGTTTTTGGTGTAGGGGTTATAAATACCCCCTTAGCCGGTTGAGAGGCAACTTTTGGCATCTCATTTCACTCTCTTGAGCTAGTGTGAGCTTCTCCTCTCAATTGTGCATGTGTTGCACCTTGTGAGCAAGGAGAGAGGTCTCTAGTTGCATGTGTTGCATCTAGAAGTGGATTTCGTATCCACTTGAGCTTGTGCATTCGTTGCATGTGGTAAGAGTCAAGCAAGGGGCTTAGCTTATTACTCTTGGTGTTTGTCGACACCTAGACGGCGTGGAGGCGTCGTGGTCCGGTGATCTTCTCAAGTGAAGCTTGTGAGAAGGCCCGGTGTTTGTGAGTGGCTTGGTGCTCACCATCTCTGGAGTGGAGTAAGAGCAACCCTAGTAGAGCGGGGTGTTGATACCTCGGAGGAAGGCTTAATTCGTGAAGCCAGCCCAATTGGTTTGGGTTTCCCTCAACGTGGATTAGGGGAGACCGGCAAGTCTCCGATCACCACGGTAAAACATCGCCGTGTCTTTTGTGGTTTGCATTCTATTGCTTTACATTGTGCAACTTATATTTCTTGTATTAAATTGCTTATTCATTGTGTATGAATACTTGCCATGCTTTGTGCTATTTACATTGCTAGAATTGAATAGATTACAAGTCTTTGCTTAATTACAATATTCATCAATTAACTTGTATTGTTGGTGCACTTAGTTGAATCTAGTTGATTTAGGCCTTAATTGTGCAAAACCGTATTGTTATAAGTTTTCGTATTAGAAATCGGTTTTAGTGCATAGAAGTTTTTAAAACGCCTATTCACCCCCTCTAGTCGGCCTCCTCAATCTTACAGCACCGAAGAACCCCGATGGCTCTGCACCAGAAATCATACGCTACAATTGCGGTGTGCAAGCTAAATACACACTAGTATGTGAAGGCAACCAGCAAGGCTACGTGTGTGTGGGTACACCACGTGGTTCAAGGCGATGCGTCTTCTAAGAGATATTCACACTACATCTTTCAAATACCGCAAACTTGTTCATCTATGGTAGAAAGGAAGAAGGTGCAAATGGGAAATGTTGCTAGTTCAAGAACAATTGGACCTTATCAACTACAGGACTACAGCTGTTGCTAGGTGGAAGGCGCGGAGCACTGAATGGGAGAAGAAGAAACAAGAGAATTACATGGAGATCCTATAGATAGAACACAAAACAAGCTCTGGAAGATGAGAGGAACAATGTACCAAAGAAGAAGGACCTTGTAGACCAGTGGTTGGATGAGTACGAGGCCAGGAGGAGAGCCCGTAGAGGAGAGTATGATGTACATGTCCGCAAGCCTAACTTGATTTTCATCCGTCAATTATTTTCCTTTTTCTAAAAGGCGTGTTTGTATCATACTCGTAGTTTGGCCCGATGGTTCGTGCATGCTGCCATTTGTACCGTAGGAATAGATACGCAAGCATATGTACCTAACCAAATCCTACACGCCATGTAATGCGCACCTTCATTGTCAACTGTTATGTCTAGCTTCAAATGTTATCTTTGTTCCACTATTCGCTCAAATCGAATATTGCAAAATATTAGTCTAGTTGATCACATAGTAAAAAACCTAGCTAATTTCAGTGGTTCTAATTTTCTCTATCTTCTAAAGCATATGATCATGCTTCAGACATGTGTCACTAGTAGCCAAAAAAAGGGATAAAATACCTCAACAAGAGGATGCACTCCGCCACACCCTATGTGCCATACAACTCCCAACTTCGTTCACTAATTATCACCAAGTATTGCTCATGCTAACGTAAATGCATGTGCCACTCCACCTATCATGGAGATAAGTACTACGCATTACCGCTTCAACTACTGCTTGTAAACAACTACTATGTCAGGTGTGGGAAATGACTCTTACATCAGCGCTGGTAGAGCTGACGCTTTAGGTCAACACCTCAGCGCCGTATTATCTGATGTTGAGGTTGTACATCTCACCGCACTAACTGGCACTGAGGTGTGATGACATGGCATCTACTTGGACCTGCACACTGACGTGGCACTTTGTAGAGTTTCTAGTTGTTTGATTAGTTGCAACGCTCATCTCGTAGCCAAGATATATGAGCATCGAGTTGGCTATGAAGAATTTTATGCTGGGAACAAGGAGTCCTTTTAGATATGAAGATGGAAGAATTTGTGTTTTTATTGCCAGTAGTCAACCACTTCCAGTTCAGTATGTGTTGTTTGCTTCATATTGGTTATTGAAATGTTTTACTTGTTAACATTTATCTATGTGCACTATTCAGTCTTTACCCTGATTCTATTTATCTCTTTTGTGCTCTGAATACCCTATTGGTTTCTGATGTGGATCTAGCTTTCATCAATGATCTGGTGCTAAGACATCCAAGACCAAAGGCATTGATCTGCTTTACAAACTCTTTTGCCGTTTCTATTTGTGCATATTTAACTTGATCATTGCAGTTATACGAAAGATTTTCTGCAATGTGGACTTATTTTGCCTTCCAAAAACATAGAATGAAGTAAAGTTTTAAATTACTAGCTAGGCATAGCAATTATTGCCGTGAACTGTTCTGTTTCACTTAAAGTTTGATAGTATACAAATGGTTGGACATCAAATTATAGTTGTTAGGTGCCATTTTTAATTTATCGCCTCGGACAGCTCCTCTTGAAATCAATTTAAAGGTTATACAAAATATACTTTGCTATCGCACTACAATTGTTGAGTTATCTGGAAGTGTTTCATGCAAATTATTGTGATATATATATAGAGAGAGAAAAATGGTATAGTACTCCTGGGAGTACGTACTCCCACAAAGTCACATTAGAGTATCTTATAATTGGTATTCAAGTATACTGAAAGTGATAAAGAAGTATAATATATTCGTTTAAGTAGTATATTAGAAGTGGGAGTACGTACTCCCGGGAGTACAAAACGGGCGTCCTTATAGGAAAATGGTATGGTACTCCTGGGAGTACGTACTCCCACCTCCATATACCACTTAAACTGTATGATTATACCTCTTTATCAATTTGAGTATACTCCAATAATGATTATAAGATACCCCAAAGTGAGTTCCATGAATTTTTATTTATGAAAATCCACTTTTTATACCAAAATCCGTGTGTATACTTCTTTTATGTATGAAAAATGGTATATAGCAAAAATAAAGGGCTCCAATGAAATTTTTTCAATCAAGTCGTATTGGAATATCTTATAATTGGTATTTAAGTATACTAAAAATGATAAAGAGGTATAATATATTCGTTTAAGTGGTATATTAGAAGTGGGAGTACATACTCGGGAGTACGAATAAGGCCCTATATATATATATATATATATATATATATATATATATATATATATATATATATATATATATATATATATATATATATATAACATGTCTACTAGGGCTAGGGCTGCAAGGGCTCAGCTGACGAGATGATGGCTCTACGTGTTATTTTTTGCTTTGATTCACAAAAAGAACTAAATTGCTATTGAAATATGAACAGTGCTATATTAGGGGGAAAACTCAGCAAGCGAGAGAGCAGTTTTTATTTTTTAATCCTTTTTAAGAAATATTTTAAAGATAGTCTCTTCTTAACTTTATTTTCAATTCTAACCCCTTTGGTCACGCTATGACCCGTGGCGTGACCAAACTGTACTGTCACGCCACCTACCACGGCGTGACCAAACCTGCCAGATAACCCCCCAAATCAACACACGTCCGTGTTCGGGGTAAGTCTTGTCACGCCAAGAGGAGTGGCGTGACAACACTCATTTGCCACGCCAATATCTGGAATTTTGGACCCATTTGGCCCCATAGCGCTCGTTAATTCCTAAAGTAGCCCCTTTTGCATCAGAATTCCAGATTTAGCCTCCTTCTAGCACGTGCTGCCGTCTTGGTCAGTAGCAACCAAAATCATGCGGCGTGGAACCGCAACACCTAGGTGCTGCCACCGCGTACGGCAGCATCTAAGATGCTACGGTCGGGCTCGGCAGCACGTAGAAGCTGCTGTCGGGCTCGGCAGCACGTCGCCTCTTCTGCCGATTTTCCTCTCTCCGCCGCCACATCGTAGGGAGGCAAGTCTTCGCCAAACCCCACTAAGCACCTTGCTCTCTTGTGCCACACAAAGAAGATGTTGGCGCCACTACGCCGCCATGATCGGCGACGGCAGCAAGTGCTAGGACGGGGCTAAAAATAGAATTCTGAGGGTAAAAGGGCTACTTTAGGAATTAACGAGCTCTAGATGGCCAAATGAGTCCAAAATTCCAATATCTGTGGCGTGACAACGTGCTTTTGTCACGTCACGTATGGTGGCGTAACCAAAAAGGTTAGAATTGAAAATAAAGTTAAGAAAAAATTATCTTTAAAATATTTTTTAAAAAAAATCAAAAAAATAAAAACTGCTCCAAGCGAGACGAGCAGAGCACGAAATTTTGCTGCCACAGGAGGGCGGCAAAAAAAAAATTCTCGAGCTCCACTTTGCCGGAAAGAGAAAGACATATCTCCATGCTAGCCCGGATGGCCCACCTAGTTTCTTTTTCTTTTTAGGGTGAGGCCCACCTGCTTCAGGGTCTCGCGGTGGGGCCAGGGGGTGAGGAAAGGGGTTAGATATGACTAAAATCACTAATAAAGCGCGCAAACATTATCTACAGCGTTTATTAATTGAATTAGTACGTGTATAGGTTGGAGTTTAGGACGTGCATGTCTCGTTTTACCCGTCCATGTGTATTTCCTACTGGTAATTTTGGCACGACGATTTGAGCACGAGATTAAATACTTCAATACTCCATTTACCGTGAGTGCGGATACATAGTACTTTTTTTGAACAAGGACAATTGGCTGATATAATTACCTTAATATTCACAGTTCGTAGGTTTAACCCCTAGGAAATTAAAGTGAAATATCAATGTAAATAGCTCATCCGAGAATGGAACTCCGGTATTCAGTCAGAGAAACGAGGTAACACACTAACACACCATTCAGCTATGCAATGGTACGATCGGCGAGTGCAAATACGGTATGATTAGGCTACGTTACCGCCCGTCCTAACTTCAAGAAATTTGATGGTTCAACGGAGTCCACACTCCAATTGCACATCCGCTCACGTCTATGCAGTGGTGTAGCTGGCCACGAGCCACGTCTCAGGTCTGCCAACTGTTTTCGAGTCTAAATTGTTTTTTACTAATTTTTTTTAAAAAAAATATAACCTTTTGATCTAGGTCTTGGGCTATTACCTCGACGAACCGAGGCCCAACTACGCCTCAGCGCTCACGCATGTTTGCGCAAACGTGACATAGATATGGTTATGTATGAGGGATCCGAACATTTGCCGCCGGTGTGGACCTTGGCTCGGGATTGACTCGACCCAATCCGAGTTCAAGGTAATTAAACTCCAACTAATAGTTAGCAGAGTATTACTAAATCGCATGGTCATTAAAGTACGGGGATAGTGTGGGCAATAACGATTATCTCCTCCCAGCCGCGGACCGAAAAGACATAATCGAAAGGTACGAGGGGTAAATCGCGAAAGGTGGGTGGGGGAGGCTGGGCCTTATCCGGTTCGTGATGCCAGCTCGGACGTCGCGTGGTCGGGCAGCGGCGCGCGTCCGCCAGTCGCTCTCACGCGTCACGCCCCACGAGTCGTCGCGGCCCGTCCACCGCTTAATCTAATCGCACCTACCCCCTTAATTAACCAAGTAAACCCGCACGCTAATTACAAAAAAACCAGACCACCTTTCTCAAAAAAAAAACATAGAAAAATCCAAAACCCAACCTGTAATTAATTTTTAAAACCCCGACGCCGCTTCACCTCCTCGAAAAGAAGCGACAAACTGGACAGTCGGGCAAGTGTTCCAACTGTAATTAGTCAAACCCACCTGTACCGAACCCCCCACCGACACCCGGGCCCGATGACACATGCCCCACATGTCAGTGAATGCGGGTAGAACCACACAACGTGCCAGAACCTCACGTTATCCGCGGGGCCCCGGCTTTAACTAACGTTATCCACTCCAGGTTTAGGCTCCCGCCCCTGGATTACCGATCTATTTACTTGAGATGCCACTGGGCTAGTGGTCTGTGGTTGCGGCTTATGAGCTGGGAGCCTGGTAGTGAGAAATGGGTTGGTATATTCTTGGAATATTACGACCAAAGACCTCTGGTCTTGTTTTATTAGTGGTTCTTCTGATCTTGTTTGCCTTCCTGTAAAGTAATGGTTGATTATGGAAGGTAGGATTGGTTAAATTAGGGTTTGATGGATAGGGTGGGGGCTGCAATGAGGATATGCTTGTATACCAATTCCATGCATGCATGCATGATGCATGCACACTGTCAAAGCTGGTGAAAGTCATTACCATGTGATGGAGGGTTTGTTTACTTAATATCATCCAGATCTTATCGACCAATGTCGACTAATTAAACTTTAAGCAAGTGTTGGGTAAGGGAGAGGTAAAGGTCTTGGGCTTTAGGGGAAAAGAGGGATGCATTTGGAGGGAAGTGTTTATCTTGTTCAGAGGAAACCAGGGGCGGACCGTCCTTTTGGGCAAGGTCGGGCGGCCGCTCAAGCTCCCTTGCCAGCCGAACCCCCCCTCCCCTTCCGCCATAGCCTACCATCGGGAGGTCTGCGCCTCTACCTGCCCATGTCGAGAGAGGAAGAAGAACATGGCACTCATGGGAGCAAGGGGCACTAGGGCGTCACGCATGGGTGCTTCCGCGAGCCGGTTGAGAGGACGTCGCGCGTGGGTGGCGCAGTAGCTCATGGTCGTGGGCGGCGAGCGCTGGGCCACGACGTGGCGGCGAGGCGAGGCGGGCGGCCAAGGTGTGCACCACTGCCGCATGCATGCCGTAGTAGCTGGGACCTGTGGGGTGACTCCTCCTCAAATCCCCAAATCTAAGTCCAAAGGCAAAGGTAACTTAACTAACCAAGCAAGGAGAATTAAATAAATTAAATAAAAATGGAATGAATTTTGATTGGTGATGGGTGAATTTGCTATATTTGAAGAGCTATTTTGCGTTGCGTTGTCTGGCTCAACTCCAAGTATCGACGCAAGCGAAAACACTATGGTAGCCAGAGAAGCGCAAGTTGACGATGTTCAAGCTGTGTTACTGAGGTAGCCGGCGGCCCAGAGCACAAGTTGATGTTGAAGATGCACAACCACAACATCCAGAAGGTCCAAAACCACTGCATGAAACCGAGGGTATTAAGGATTTCAACCCAGATGTTTCCGTTGTATGTCTTGTTTTGCTATAAGATAATACCATTGGTCTGTTCCGTCCGACCTAAAATTTAATCTTGGGTCCGACATTAGAGGAAACAGGAAACAGAACAGCAATTGATGAGGTAATCAGAGATGGATCAAAATATCTATATACGTGTTTTGGACTTTATGTAGTTTCTTTTTCGATAGGCGTGGAGTTTGCCTTGCAAGGACGAATTGGACAAATTTGATCCCATGACTTTGAATGGATTTTTATGTTACTCGTTTTATTTAAAGTGCAGTGCTTCTATCCTCCCCCGAAAACGAAATTACAAGTGAAGAGTCAATGACACTATGCAATGGAACTTGTTCTTTTCATGCCACATGTATCATAAATTTAAAAGTTTGGTAGCCTGCCCTTGTACAAATTGGCGCCAATATATATTCTTAAATTGTCGTGAGACTGATCGGATTTATAGTGCTGTTTGGTCAAAAGTTGTCATTGTCCGGTGTCGGATTTTTTCTAATCATAGTGTCCAACTAGATAACCATCTCTGCCAATGAAGGATAAGATAAATAATGCCTCTAGCTACCGCTATGTGATGCTTATTAATTAAGCAAGATTAGATAGTACTAGCATGAGATTTTGAGTCTTGACCTCAGGCTGCCGCACTTTCGGTTCTTGCTTACCCCCTAAGAAAATGGAATGCTGTTAGCAAGTACTAGTATCAAGTATCAACTAGCTAGTTTGTACATTAAGCGAATTCAAGGCATACTAACTCTGCACTAAATTGGTAAGACGGTGTAGATCAACAGTGGTTAGTGTAAACCATAAGTAGTACCAGGTGTGCGAAGTTACCAAAGGTTATTTAGTTTTTATTTGCATACGGCCAGTACTGTACTTTTAGCATTGAAGATTTCCTAAAAAGAGTATTGGAGACATGTCCCTTATGGTTATCCTAGGATAACATATAAAATTAACGGAATTCACTACTACAAAACAGGCAATAGCAGATACCTCATCACAGACGGTTCCAAAGGAGCCGTCTGTGTTGAACTTATACAGACGATTCCCTTTAGAACCGTCTGGGAACCGTCTGTGATATGTCCTCATCACAGACGGTTCTTATTACCAACCGTTTGTGATACTTCACAGACGGTTGGTAAAAAGAACCGTCTGTGATGAGGACATATCACAGACGGTGCATATTAAGAACCGTCGTGATGAGGACAACTTATCACGCAGCGGTTTGTAAATAAAACCGTCAGTGAAGTATCACGAGCGGTTTAAAATTAAAACCGCTCGTGATAGCTACTATCACGCACGGCTCTATTAAATAACCGTCGTGATATTATTATCACGAGCGGTTCCCTATAGAGCCGTCTGTGATATCCAACGTCTCCCGCGCGATGTGTCTCTTCACCATCGCACAACCGTCTCTTCGTCTCGCACGCCGACGATACATGCGTCTCTTCGTGTCACGTGCCAGTTACTCCTAATTCTTTATATAAGACGGAATAATTCACCGAAGATTAAACTCCTCCCATCGCTCTTCGTCTCACGGTTTTGAGTACGTCAATCGCCAAGGTGAGCATGCAGAGCAGTCAGGCTAGCACCAAGGCGAGGAGGTCGGTGATCGCCGCTCTTTCTCACGATGTCGTCGTCGACATCGTCGGCCGTGTGGCCGCGAGCTCTCCTCACCCATGGAGGACCTATGCACCTACGATTAACGTCGTACATCTTTATATCTACAATATAATGCGTACATACTAATATTTATTCTAACATCTTGAATGTATGTATGTATAGTTGCAAGGCCTTGTACAAGGTGTCCAAGGCACGCTGTGGGGAGGCGCGTGGCGCTGAGCGCGAGGAGGCGATGAAGTGGCGGGACAACGAGCGCTACTCGCGTCGTCAACCACGGCCGCCGCGGCAACCCGGCTTGTTTCATCGTCGGCCTCGGGCTTGTCTTCGCGCCCCAAGACATGCGGCGCGGCCTCATGTTCCTTGAGCGGCGGCCGTGGCGCGCCACAAGGCGCGGCCTACGTGCTCGGTCTCCTCCTCTACGGCCGGCGAGGCGCGCGGCGTTGGGAAGCACTACATCGGCCAGTCGAGGACGAGCCGACCGGGCGGGTGCGAGCGGCCAAGACCAACCGGAGTGCGAGCGGTGCGAGGCTCGCCGCGGACATGGTCCAGCGGCGTGGGAAGAAGGGCCGCCATCGGGCGGGTGTGGCGCTGTCGGAGGATGGCCACCGGTGCACGAGCATTGGCTGCGGTGTGGAAGGTGGGGACGACTCGTCGTCTTCTCGCGATGACGATCGCAGGATTAGGCATGAGTATACCGTTTCTTTGCAAAGGTGTTAGACTATTTGCCATAAAATTTTAGTTTTTAGGTTTCTAGAAAGGTGGTGCGGTGGACTATTTTCTAAATTAAATGAATTTTTAATGCACCAAAATATACGGTCCACAAGGACGGGGAGCGATTACAATTCCACGTTGACATCAAAATATACGTGCGACATATTACAAGTTCATAACACATGATGTTATGGAATAAATTAACTACAATGGAGTAATTTCTTAATTAAAATATAGTCCTTCATGATGATCGACGCGCATATAGCTAGCTTCCTCATTGGGTTCTTCCTCGAGCGATGCCGTCTCGAAAGGAGGCAACTCGTCAAATTGATTGTATTCTTCCTCGTCCACTACATTCTCAACTCCGACAATCCTTCTTTTTCCATGAAGAACTACGTGACGCTTCTTATTTGCCGGGTCGGTTACATAGAAGACTTGAACAACTTGGTTAGCCAGTACGAATGGTTCGTCTTTGTATCCGACACGATCGAGGTCCACGGTAGTGACGCCATACTTGTCGACCTTCACATGTGGGAGATGGACCCAACGGCACCGAAATAGGGGGATCTTGAAAAGCACGTAGTCGAGATCCCATATCTCCTCTATTTGCCCATAGTACGAGCTCCTCAGCCCATCGGTACTGAATGCATCTATGCGGACACCGTTGTTCTGGACTGTGCTCTTCCTATCTTGAGCTGCCGTATAAAATGTGTACCCATTTATGTCGTATCCTTGCCATGTGACAATTGTAAATTGTGGCCCTTTTGCCAACCATAGCAGCGTATCATCACTAGATGACCTCCCAGTCATGATTCGCACCTTTACCCATTCGTTGAACCGACGGTTGTGCTCTCTCGTGATCCAAACCTCCGACCGGTCTGGATTTTGTTGGCGTACCATGTCTTTGTGCTCGTCGATGTACGGGGACAGTTGGGTCATGTGTTGCAAGACCGTGAAATGGGCTTGAGCGTACGTATCGGATCGGGAGTGATTGATTTCCTTCCGATGGTCCCGATACCATCGGCCTTCCCTCATGGCGAGATAGAGGCACACCTATCGGTTCCACTCGAGCCATGTAGTCGACGAGAACTCAATGACCTCTTCGGTTGCATAACCTTCGATGATCTTGCCCTCGGTCGAGATCGATTCGTCACGTAGGACTTGAGAATTCCCATATACCTCTCGAGCGGTACATATGACGTAGGAACACAGGACCGCATATCTTTATCTCTTTCACAAGATGAACAATGAGATGGATCATAATATCGAAAAATGACGGAGGAAATACATCTCAAGTTGACATAGAGTCGTCACCACCTCGGCTTTGTAGAGCATCTAGTCGCCGGGATCGATGACCTTACGAGCAATTAAGTTGAAGAAATAACACGACCTCAAGATTGCCACTCGGACCTTGTTCGGCAAGATACCCTAATTGCAACAGAAGCATTTGTGTCATCAACACATGACGATCATGAGACTTCATACCAATTAATTTCAAATCTTGCATAGAAACAAGTTTCTTAATGTTAGCGGAGTAACGAGACGGGACTTTGACACCATGCAAGCTTTGGCACAATTCATTTCTTTCGGCCTTGGACATAGTGTAGCAAGTGGTGGAAGGTATGTCCGTCCTTTATCGGTCTCTTTGGTGCTAACTCGGTCCTTATGTTCATATCAACCAAGTCGCGTCGTGCGTTAACACCATCCTTTGTTTTGCCACTAATGTTCGAAGAGACCAATCAAGCTTTCACATGCATTCTTCTCCACGTGCATGGCGTCGATGCGATGGCGAACTTCTAAGTGCTCCCAATAAGGCAAGTCCCAAAAATTGACCGCTTCTTCGGATGTTCTTCCGACGGGTTTTAATTTACGTCCCTTCCCAAGCACAACATCGATATCCTTAACCATATCATAGACCTCTTTCCTCTAAAAGCTCTTGGAGTGAACTGTCCTCCTTATTTCCGTCGAATTATTTTTTCATCTTGCGGTATGGGTGACTCACGGAAGGAACCTACGGTGACGCATATACACGATTTTGCGCGAGTTGTTCGACCATACACTCTCCGTAGCATCTAGCGGTGCGGATGAGCTTTGGCTCCTTTCGATCTGGCGAAACAGTTACCAAGGCGGGAAAATCATTGATAGTGCGAGAACAACATGGCGTGTAAAGAGAAGTTCTCTCGTTTATCGCATCCCATACTTGTACCCCTTCGTTCCACAGTGTCACAAGATCATCCGATAATGGTGCTAGGTACACATCAATATCGTTCCCGAGTTGCTTCGACCCTTGGATAAGTAGTGACATCAAAATGTACTTCCGCTTCATACGACCAAGGAGGAAGGTTGTACATACATAGGTTCACGGGCCATGTGCTATGTCTTTGCTCATGTTACGAAAAGATTCATTCCATCTGTACTCAACCCTAACCTTATGTTCCTCGGTTCGCACCAAACTCTTTGAAGGTCCGATCGAAGTTTCTCCACCGCGAGAATCGTGCAGGTGTCTTAGTTTTCCATCTTTCTTACGCTCCTCCGAGTGCCAACGCAGCAATCTTGCCTCCTTTCGGTTCGCAAATAAGCGCTTCAAGCGTGGGATCACAGCGAGATACCACAACACATTAGCGAGAGGTCCTTGGTTCACCTTAGCGGTATTCTTACGCTTGTATCGGGATGATTTACACGGGACATACATGCAAGTCTGCATACTCTTTACGATACATGATACAATCGTTCGGACATGCATGTATTCTTTCTACTTCCATTCCCAATGGACAAAGAACCTTCTTGGCTTGGGAGGTGGTCTTTGGGCAACACGTTTCCCTCGGAAGAATGTCCGCTAGGAGACCTAACAACGCCGTGAAACTCTTGTCGGACCAACCATTGCTCGCCTTCAATTTCAGCGATTCAAATGCGGTTGACAACCTTGTGTATTCCGCTTGCGGCGGGGAACAAAGGTTTCCCGAGTCCTCCATTAAGCGCTCGAATTTACAAAACTCTCTCTCTTTGTAGTTTCCTTACGCATCGCGTAGTATCGATCTAGATTGTCATCGCACGACTATCGTCATCAAAAACACGATCCACATCCGGCATATCGTTGACTTCCTCGTCGATGTCATCATTATTAACTTCTGTATAATCGCTCTTCACCGTGGATTGGTCCAACATGTATACCCTTTTTGAAACCCCCGAATCAAGTGCCCTACGATCTGCGCGGGTTGTTAAAAATCTTGATTACGCAATCAATGCATGGACAATACATAAATTCTATCCCTTATTCAAGCATATCCGCTCGCGGCTCTTTTAAAAGCAATCACGCCTTTAATGTACTCTTCACTCACACGGTTCGCACTGTACATCGATTCGGTCCATCTACGCTACACATGTAACAATTAGTAGTGTTAAATTATATTAATAAAGCGCAAATCGTTACTCCTCCTATTAAGCGCAAATCGTTACTCCTCCTATTAAGCAAATATAAAGAGTTAAAGATCGTTACCCTCGGAGCTCACGACGAAAATTCCTAATATCCCATGAGATTCCTCATTTGTCCTTCTCCTTCGGGCCAATGAGCAGGGCAAGAGAAGAGCCACATCGAAATGCACCAGCTCCCACATAAGCTTATCCCACTCACAAAAACACTCATTCACAGCACCCAAACCGAGAGCTACCGCCAAAGCCAAGCCTCACAAAGCAAGCATGCATGCAAGCCAAATGGCCATAAGTTGCTAGGGCAACCCACAACCAAGAACAAGGCAAGCAAAATAAACAAGCCTCCTACAGCCAACACAGAGCAAAGCTTCTCAAGCCCCTCTATTCCAAAGACGAGATCAGAGGCGCTAAGGCAGGGGGCCTCTGTCGGGTCTTTATATTTATAGGGGTGGAATATCACAGACGGTTCTTATTCCCAACCGTCTGTGATACGAGTATATCACAGACGGTTCTCCACAAACCGTCTGTGTTGAACTTTCACAGACGGCTCCATGTGGAAGTTCAACACAGACGGTTAGTAATAGGAACCGTCTGTGCAAGTTCAACTGACGGTTAGTAGTAAGGAAAATGCGTGATGAGGATATTAGCACAGATGGTTCTTCATTCAACAAATCGTGATAGCGTCTGAGCATGTATATGCGCAAATAATTAACAAAATGAATTTTGCCCGATAATAAATAGATGATAAAGAGACCATATCATCACAGGCGATAAAAAGACCATATCATCACGGCGATAAAAATTAAAGACCATATTTGCATCACGGACAATAGATCGCCTTATCGTTTTACATCACAGCACGATAAAAAGGATGAGCGATCCTATCTTAGTCTTCAAATCTTCGTCACGCATTCTCGTCGGCCGGTGGGAGTGGGATCGATTGTCTCACCAAACGCCTCCACTGTGACCTTGCACGCTCAATTTCCTCTTGTAGATGTTCGGACTCGTAATCAAGTCCCATATAACCCGAGGCCATCAACCCGGTCTCCACGGTCTCGGCTAGGCCGACCCGCTCTCTGCAATGTCAAGGTCGTTCTCGACTCTCTGGTTTGCATCCTCGGTGCGGACCAAAGAGTTCCATAGGACAATCTCCACGACGAGGTTTACTCGTCGGATCTTCGGAGAACCTCGCCTTAGTCTCATTGGAGGAGGAGCTCCAATCGACCGATGATCGCCGTTATGGTCTCCTGTAGATCGGAGGGTCTACAACGGATTGCATTGCGAGCAGAGCGTCTTGTTCGCGATTTGGGCGAGTTACGATCGAGAGAGGTGCAGTACACAACCATAATGTAGGCCGAGACAGTAGGGACGAGAGAGGAAGCCATTTGGAATTTGTGGAGAGAGAGGATGATCAAGGATCGAGGTTCGTGAGAAATCCTCTCGATAAGGGTTGTCTATTTATATAAAAGAAGTAGTAAAGCCGAGCAGAGATGAAGAGACACTCGCGCGGAGATGAAGGGAATGAGATCCATAGCACGAGCGGCTCTATGATGGATCCGTGCGTGATAAGATATCACGACGGCTTTATGTAAGCACCGTGCGTGATATCATCAATATCACGACGGCTCTATTAAAGCAAATGCGTGATATACTATCACTGAGCGGTTATCACGCACGGCTCTATTAAAGAACCGTCGTGATAGTATATCCGACGGTGCTTCAATAGAGCCGTGCAGCGATATCATTTTTATAAAAAGCGCACCTAGGGTTTTGCTCTTTACTCGTCACTTCGTCTCCCGCGCCCTTAGGCTCGCGCGCTCTCGGCTCCTCTAGGGTTCGCTCGTTCACCTCCCGGCCGTAAGACCCGCGCGCGCCCCTTCATCGACGACGTTGCCTCGCCTCGCGCGCGGCCTCCTCCCGTGTCGGCCTCCTCCCCGCGCCGGCCTCCTCCCGCGCCGTCCTCCTCCCTGCGGCCTCCTCCCGCGCCGTCCTCCTCCCCGTGTCGGCCTCCTCCGGGCGCCTCCCTCCTCCCCGCGTCGGCCTCCTCCCCTGCACCGGCCTCCTCCTTGCACCGTGAGTTGTTGTGCGGCATCCTCTCTGTGAGTATTCCTAAAGATAATATGTGAACTGAATCTAGTACTAAAGATATGGCAAATTGATCAGTGGGCTTTGTTGACATGCTCTGTGATGAACTTTGTCTTATACTGAGATTGAATGTGATAGTTAGTTGATTCTTGAGCTCTATTGTACAAATTACTTGCTACTGTCAATTTCATATACTGTTAATTTGTTACTTTCGATTGAAAAGGCGTGGAGGAATGTGATAGTTAAGATGAACTCTGTGATGAACTTTTTCTCTCTGTGATGAACTCTGTGATGAACTTTTCGCTCTGTGATGAACTTTTCTCTTATACTGAGATTGAATGTGATAGTTAAGATCATTTTGATATGATTGAGATCATTTGTGATTAAGCAAAGTATTGTTTAGAGCTCATAGTTTGAATTTATACTATCATATTCATTTAATGAAGAGTATAGACAATAGGATTGAGATGGCAAAGACTTGTTTTTTTGCAACTCTCCTTCTGAGAGCACAAACTACCATCAATCCTTCTTTATATATTATACGTTTGTGCATCATTTTCGGTTAAGTTGAGTAAATGCGCTTGAATACAGTCGGTTAGAGCTTACGCATATTGCTTCGTGCATATATAGATAGCAAGTAGCGACATGGCGTCCGCACCATCTTCGCGCCGTGCGGATCTCCGAGGAAAGTGGTGCGTCGCGAGATGGCGAGGAACATCGAGAATTCCTCCAGCCTAATGACCGTCCACGGAGGTCAATGCCAATGGGATCCTCGTGAGTCCCCGCAAAGCGGCGAGATTCCGAACCTTGTGCGGGATACTTGGAAGGAGCGGGTCCCCATCACCACACCGTGGGACAACTGCGTCGGATGTTCGGAGAAGCCAAGCGTGGGACAAAGTTTTAAAATCGTTCACTTTCCCACCGCAGACTGGCGCGTGGAGCAGCGAGCGTTGCTCTCGATCGGAAGGCGTGGAGGACCTTCAAGAGCGTGCTTGTCACAAAGCACGTGAACACGGTCGAACGCCCTTCACGGCGTATAAATTCTTGTCGCGGGATATATGGGGCGCCTTTGTGCAAATGAAGACGCGGCCGAATTTCTTGAGAAAGTGCGACGCACAAGGCTCTCCGACACTTAACACTCACCCCACAAACTCGGCACTGGTACGAGTGCGCGGGTAAAACCGCGCAATGGGCGGCGGAGGACGCGAAGCGAAACAAGGCCATTTCTTTGAGATCACGAGACCATCAGCGCTCTCTCCTGGTTAGGCGAGGGCATCGATTACGTCTTGGCGAATTCTCTTTCACAAACCCGCGAGCCAGGATGTGGCCAACCGTGTAGTAAATGTCTTGAACTACCTAGTTGTTAGTAAGTCTATAACTTCATAATGTATATAATAACATGATGACCTCTTGCAGCAAGAATTGAGTTCGCATGTTAGAAGGCTCCTTCCAAGCGGCGAGGAGAAGGATATACTAACTACGACCCGGGAAACAAGGAGCACCGGGTGCACGCGAGGCAAAGGGGTTAACGTATCTTGGAGGATGGATTCCCAGGCGACTCACGCACGTCTGGGGAGCGGGAAGAGATCCAAGGCGAGTGCGACACGGTGTTGGAACATGTGCTTACTTCAAAATTTGAAGGAAGAGAACGGGTGCTTCTTGCAAAATTTGAAGAAAAGATAGCAAAATTGCGGGACCAAGTGAATCAACTACTACTCCTCAACAACGATCGCAGCCGCCGCCGTTGTTTTGGTAGGCGATCCTCCTCAACATCGGATGGCGTCGCGTCCACGCAAAATTGTGAACACGATGATGTCCAATTACCTATCGACGACATCAAGGTAATGTACATCTCGGAATGCTCCAAAGATAGACCTATAGGGCGCCTTATCTAATTGCGTATCGTTTTGTAGGAGCCGACGCACTGCACACTCCAAGTGAGGATGGTTGGGATGTCTATTGAGGCTGGGCGGGGGGTGGTGTATCCATGCAATGAAGGGATAGTGCAAAGACGGTACCAGTGTGGTGCGAGGTTACGCCGAGTCTAGGTGGACATGGTACATGATAATTTTAGGGCCGTCCATTGGAGATTCGCCCAACAGCGAAATCATAACACTAGGGGATGCCCATGTACAGTTTTATTCAGTGGCCAAAGAAGGACATCGCCCTGGACCCTGCAATGCCGCCTCAACCTTCGATGACTCCACCCAAACCATCTCCACACGACCATGCCTCTCCAATTCAACTTTTGAAGGACATCGTCCGGACCTGCGATCGCCTCAACTTTTGATGACTCTACCCCAACCATCTCGACACGACCATGTCTCTCCAATAGGACCCTCCATGACTGAACCTCAACCTTCGCTTTAGAAGCCCGCCTCATCGGTTCCCGTGGAGAAGACACCGAACGAACAAAAAAAGCGTGCCGCCGTATCGGTTCCCGAGTCGTCTGACAGGAGGAAGACGCGTAGCGGGCAAGTCATTCAGGACAAATCGAAATCGAAGAACATTAAGGCGCTTCCGCCTCCTAACCCTAAGAAATACTCTTTCGGAAGTCCGTTGGCGACGAGCACGAGATAGCCTCTGTTTGGATTAGGTTATCAGAGTTTGCATAGCTGGTACTTGCAGAAGACCAAATGGAAAGGGTGCGCTGATGGAATCACCGTCAGATACACGGAGGACTATTTCCTCCACGAGCCGACCCCCTTCATCGTGGGCTTCGACGACTTATTCGACCTATTCAACCTCAAAGCCCTCGATGCCTCACTTCTACGATCTTTGGACATCGTAAGTGTGTACAATCAAGTTCTACATTCACGTACATTCACGTAATATAACAACTCATTGCTTATGTATAGATACATGATTAAAGCGCGGCGATTGAAAGAACCGGTGGGTTTCTCGACCCACACGTGGTCTCGAGCAAACCATCTTGGCGCACGCATCCACGTCGAGAAATACATAACGGCGGATTGCTTGCTCAAAACTACGGGGACTACATAATGGTGCCCTACAACCGTAGTAAATGCTTCACTACTTGCTATACAAATTTCATTTGTACTTTATACTGTGATATGAACTTAGGTTTAATGACTATAGCGACATACATGAGTAGGCATCCTTTGGATCCTTCTAGTCATTATACCAAAGAGGAATCGGTACTATACCTTGATTCCCTAATGAAAAAGGCCACGACTTCACCCGGTGCAAGAAGTACTCGACAGTGTGCTCATTTCCTCCATACATAACTCTATTGTAGTCTTCCTTCGTTTGAAATGGCGAGGTTAACTTTTGGAAACATGTAGGTCGTTCATCTCCTATATTGCCGAGGAGGGCTATACAAGGGAACGAAGCGTCACACTTAATCACGGGACGCGATTTCGATGCGTGCTACAACACAATAATCCTATATCATACTCGTAATAATACGTCTCGAACCGACTATACCTATATATGTAATTCTATTTTTGATCACGCCAAAAAAAGCGTAAGAATGTGCATTCTCGTTTGCCATCATATGCGATTCTCATGAGTGCTAGGTTTAGGATCCCGAGGTTGGTCAATCTACGCAATAATTGCTAATTATAAATTTAAATATATATGTGTAACACTTTACTCTTGTTTGTAGGTTTTGAATATAGATTTAGATTCACTCGTTCAGAAAGAGATCTCGGATGTTCGAGGGAGGCTTTGCACCTTCATCATGACGGATATCATTGCGGCCGACGGAGAGTTTCACTACTGAACGACCTCGAAACAATTAATATATATTTGATATAGTTGTAATTCACTTTGAATAGTTGTAATTCAATGGTACACTAGCGACAATATTTGATATATGTTGGTTTGTAATTGACAATGATCACTTTGGGTTATCCGTTGATTTATACGTGATGTATCTATTTTACGCTGCTTATTTTGAGAGGGCATGGCTAGCAATTCTGAGGCTAGCGAAATTTTTAAAAATAGTTAGGTGAAGTAACTATCACGCAGCGGTTTAACAATCAAACGAAATGCGTGAATATGCATATCCCGCACCGTTCTATTTAATAACCGTGCATGATATACACATATCTCGAGCGGTTCGTAAATAGAACCGCAGGATATCCTTTTATCACGAGCGGTTCTATTTACGAACCGTGCGGGATATGTGCATATCACAGACGGTTAAATAATTAGAACCGTCTGGGATATGTGCATATCACAGACGGTTTGTAAATAGAACCGTCTGTGATAATTAGATAGCACAGACGGTTATATAATTAGAACCGTCTGTGTTGTGACTTATCACAGACGGATTTTTAACAAATGCGAGATAACCACTTTATTTATCACAGACGTACAAAAACACAGACGGTTCGGAACCGTCTGTGATGATTGTTCCGAACCGTCTGTGATGAGGCTGTGTGTAGTAGTGATTGTTAATGCACAATTACCTGCAATTTTGTTAATGCACAATTACCTGCAAATTTTTTAAGTTTCAGCCGATTTTGCTCACTCTTGGATCGCCGTGGAGATTCATGCTCCGACAGGCTTGTCACCCTCCTCTCCGGTTGGTGTGGCGGCGGCGTCTTCACCAGAGTGGCGAGTTAGGATTTTTGGGTTCATCGCCCATGACTATAGAAGGAGGAGGGGGAGCTCAGCGGTGGCCACGCGGTAGTCTGTGGGACGATGAGAGCCGGAGTTGTTAGGAGGTGATGGGAGCCAGTGACAAATCTGACGATAGTAGCCGCTGGAGACGAGGAGGGGGGGTGCAGGGGGATCTCTCCAGAGATGGTGAAGAAGGGTGGTAGTGGCTGGAGGGGAAGGCGAGGGAGGAGGGGCAGTAGCGGTGGCACGAGGTGGCGACCGCAGAGGCGTGGGGGTGGCGGCGGTGGCTGGGGATGGGTGGGAGTGAGGTTAGGGTTAGGGTGTTTAAGGTGAGTTTATATATAGGGTGAGAGAGTGATATGGGTGGTTGGATCTAGATCCAATGGCTAAAAAAAATGAACTGAAAATTAAAAAGTTTTCATGCAACTGTATGCAATAGATGCCCCCTAAAATTAAATGCCTAATAAAATTGTCCTAAATGATGTGGATAAGCATTTGAGATCATATATGTTCATTAGCTACTAGAAAAATGTCGACGCAATAAAGCCTCATGATATTTAAATATTGGTTAAAGTCGAGCCATAACCCATGAGTTTTTGTGTGATTTTGACATAAATGTAGGCTTGTTTTGGATAGGTGACCTTTTCCTGAAATTTATGCGTTCCAATAGAGCTATAATGTACTTATTAGATGCTTGTGTGTGGAACTGGTGTGAAACAACAAAATAAAGGCTCCATGCGTGGCCAAATGCACACCCACTAACACCTGCCTCTTATTTAGACGTAAATTCAGCAGAATTGTAACCTACGTGTGTGCTTTAGTATTTGTAACATATGTGATATATCGATGTACTGAGCTGTTTGCATGCAACCAGCGAAAAAAATTGGAAAAAAAAGAAGCAGCTTCATGAGTTCACGTTGAGCCGTAAGCTGAAAATAATTACACCATTTTTGCAACATGGGTCGCTTTATACTTTTGTTGTGTGTGTGATATAGACAATCACACGGTAATGCCTTCCCAGCTACTGCAATGCTAGTTCAAATAAGTTGTAGCCCAAACGTTTGCGTGTGGTGTACACGAGCGATGTTGAGTTGTTTGTATTCGCAACTACTACAATCGACAAAAAGTGCACCAAGTGATGTCTTCCTCTGCTACGTAATTACTTGCTCACTTTGAGTTGTAAGCCATAAGGCCAGTCTCAGTGGGGGTTTTAAAGGGATTTCATTCTCATTTAATGATACGCCACATCAGCAAATTTGCTTAGTTGGCAAAGTATTCATGAGGAGAGAGAGGAAGAGAGTTTCATCTAGGTGAAATCCGCTCGTCACCGTTACCCAAGCAATGAAACCCGCTGAAACCCGCATTGAGGCCGGCGAGTTTCAATCTCATGCCCTCGGGATCTCAATTTCATGCACATATTAACTCCTACAGCTTGACTTGGAAACAGTGAAATGAAACTCCCCACTGAGAGAGACAGTTTCATTTATCATTTCTAGTCTGCAAAGCTGACGTGGCAGTCTTGGTAACTGGGAAGTGAAACCCACCATTGAGACTAGCCTAAATAATCACACGATTTATACAGCATGAGCGGCTTCATACCTTTTTGTGTGTGTGTGATATAGATGCTCACACGGTAACGCCTTTCCAGCTATTCGAATAGATGAGTGATGTTGAGTTGTTTGCATTCGCAACTACTACCTCCATTTTTAGAAGCTTGACGTCAAGTAATGTGTTTCTCCACACCAAAACGTCAAGTATATAAGAATGGAGGGAGTACTACAGTAAGATAAAAGTGCACCGAGTGACGCATTTCTCTCCTAGGTAAATACTTGCTCACTTTGAGTTGTAAGCCATAAACAATCACACGATTTATGCAGCATGAGCTGGCTTCATACTTTTGTAACACCTTTCCAGCTATTCGAATAGATGAGCGATGTTGAGTTGTTTGCATTCGCAACTACTACAGTAAGACAAAAGTGCACCTACTAACGCTTTCCTCTCCTAGGTAAATACTTGTTCATTTTGAGTTGTAAGCCATAAACAATCACACGATTTATGCAGCATGAGCCGGCTTCATACTTTGTGTGTGTGTGTGTGTGATATAGATGCTCACACGGTAACGTTTTTCCAGCTATTCGAATGCTAGTTCGAAAATGAGGTGTAACCCAACAGTTTATGTGCGCTATTCACATTACATGAGCTGTCGTAGTTTGTATTCGCAACCACTGCAAATCGACAAAAGGCACACCTTCATGTGTCCATTGGTGAATGCATGTTGTCAGGGGTGGAGTCAGGATTTAAGGACGAAAGGGCCAAATAAGCTATACAATGTAATTTTATTTGATAAGGGGGACTAAATAGCACTAACGGCAATAATATTCTTCAAAACATAGAGAGTTATAATGCAAATTTGTTGAAGCATGAGGGGGTGCCATGCCCTGCATGTTGTGCCACAGGACACAAAACTATGATACAATATACAAATCTCTTCTATTACTTGAAAATGCATTTTCCTGTCCTTGCAGTTTTGTTGTTGCCCCTACATTGTGTATTTACGGGAGAAAAACCAGACCTTATTGTAAATAAAAAAACCTATTGGTCATACCCGCAAGCAACTCAAAACTCACATGTGCAAAATTTCAAAATTAGGGAGAGCCCTACATGCAAAAAAACCACATGCTCAGGCGACCAGATTTCCTCAAAACATAAATCCCAATGGAAGGGGGGGGGGGGGGGCGGTGTTTCAAGCCTGCCCCTAGACTATATGTGTACGGTGCACCGTCATACTGAGAAATATAATATGAGCAAGAAAAGCAATCTTATCCTTGATGGCATGGATGTAAATATGAGAACACCTAGGGGCAGTAGTTGCCTCTCTCTCATCCATCCTAAGTTGAGTGCCAACCTGCAAAACCTTTGGGCCTAAAAATACCATCTCGGAGAAATTTCTCCCCTCCCTGTCTCGACATTTCTTGCGTTCTTGACCCTGTCTCTCTCTCTCTCTCTCTCTCTCATCTGCGGTTTAGTGTGGTACATACTGAAGGAAGGAAGGAACAAGAGCAGAAGCCTGGGGCCAAGAATTCCGTAGGAAGCAAAGGGGAAGAAGAAGAGGAAAGAGCAGTGGAGAGCGTACGTACCTGGAAGCGGCCGCGTTGATCTGGGTGAGGAACGCCTTGTTCTATCCTTTCGTGCCCTCTGTTTCTTGGTTTTCCCTTGAATGTTGTGCTTTGCGGCGGTCTAGGCTTGGGAAAGGTTCGATCTTGGGGGTGCTTTGGCCCCATTTCTTGTTATTTTTGAAGCAGCGATCTTTCTTTTAGTGATGCGAGGTTCGGGGATTTCTTTTGTTGGGGTTGCCGCTTGTAGTTCCCATCTGCTTGTTTTTTGGTTTGGGGGAAATTGATTTTTTTTTTGTTTGCATTTCAAAGGAAATTTAATGTAAAAAGTGATTATTTTTTTTAAAAAAATCAATGCTTCTTTTATAATCTTTCTCAGGATTTGCTCTGTCTATCTCCCATTTTCTTTTTCTTGAGTATTTTGATTTGTAATTACTGCATTCCCGTACAAACATTGCGGCCCATTTGGTATTTTGGTTGTTATAAGGAAATAAAGGTGTAGCCGTGTATGAACAAGGGAAAGAATACGTAGTATTCTGCTGTTGCATTGTTTTATGTGTACCTCATATCATATCATGATGTAAATTATTTTAGGATGTGTGTTATATCCTCTGCAAATTTTATTTCTCTTTAGCTCTGCTCATTTCACCCAAGAAATCTACCACTGGTTAGATTCAAATCTTGTCCATGCAACGAGCATTCGATGTCAGTGTTGTGGTTGTATTACTTCATCTGCATTTCTAGCTATCAAGAATGTTGGCCGTGTTAATTAAATTCTTATGCACCCGGCATTTCTTCGCGAAGCTAATAGTCATGTGTAGTGGTAGACAGCGGCCATTTTGGTTTGTCAACATCCTATTTTGAAGATTATAATGGGTGGTATGTTTGATTTTGATGAGAAAACCCCTTTGTGATAAGAGTTTGCTCCAGCCTATTCATGCCAAATGCTGCAATTTTGGGCAGTAGCCATGGTGCTCGACGATACTTCATGCAAGTTGGTTGGGTTTCTGTTTGCACATTGTGCGAATTTATAGCGTCACCAGTTGCATTTAACACGATGTTGCCACTGGTTTTGGCAGCTATGATGAGTTGGATGGGTGCTGGATCAAGTTTCCGTGGCTGCTTTGATATGCCGTGTTAGTAGTATCTTGTAGGCCAGCTCTTGCCAAGTAGGCTGTGCCATTTATGTGTGAACTGGTTCGATTGTCATAATGACACTTGGACCTCTAGATTGGGATGCCAAGTATTGCAAGCAAGTGTGGCATGAGGTTGTAGGCTGCTGTGCTTGGTGAGGATGGGAATGGACCGATTTGAGTAGTAGTTGCATCATGCTGATGGAGCGTGTTGGTGGTCCTGGAATTCCTATTTTTATGTTTTCGTGGTTAGGTGCCTGGTCTTTGATTAGTTTTTGGAAATGGATATTGTGGTCCTAAATTGAAGGTACATGTGTTATTGTTTTGGATCTTTGGGGATTTCATAAAAAAGATGGGATCCACTGGACTTATGTTGAAGTGCTTAGGTTGTAGAATAGCATCCTCAAATAAAGATATTTGTGATGTGCTACACTTGCATGCCTAACATTTTTTGCGCTGGAGCAAACTGTTATACTGTGCTTGATATGAAGCGATTTCTTCTCTTCCTTTATTAATGCAACCAACTGGATCAATACACCTACATATGGAATTTTTGTACAATTGCGTGTGCAGTCTGTTTTTCCTTGTTTGATTATGGCATATTAATTCTGTGCCATTTGATATTTATCCATATTGGTTGGTTCTGAATTCTAATGCAAGAATGGATGTAATCAGTCAGTTCAACCACTGTGTGTAATTAACCTATTGCAGTTTGTTATCATGCACTAGTGTATTTTCTGAAAAAGTATGTATTTTGGAATGGCAACAGGTTATTATTTGACATGGTGATTGTGAAAACATGCTGGCATGGAATCACAACCTTACTTTATATATCTTTAATTCATGGGTTTGTTTGTGCTTTATAGTGATATATTGCACTAGATCCAAATTAATTAATTTAACTTAAATTCATCGAAGTGATGTATTACACTATTTGATATGTTATATGTTAACTGGCATCAAGGTCAGCTGATATACTCTGTTTACTGTTTGACAGGAATTCAATTGTATTTTGACATAAAGCCTTAAACAGATTGGCTTGTCAGTATTTTGGTTTCAACAGAAGGTCGTTGAATCATGGTTTCAAAGTCTTATTCAAATCTTCTAGAAATGAGCTGTGAAGATGGAGTTGACTTTCGGCAACCTTTTAAGTCTCTTCCTCGCGTGGTGACCTCTCCTGGCATTATATCTGATCCTGATTGGGATACAAGAAGTGATGGTGATTCAGTTGGTTCAGCATCTTCTGCTGAGAGGAAAATAATTGTTGCCAACTTCCTTCCACTGAACTGTACGAAAGATGAAGCTGGGCAATGGTCCTTCTCAAGGGATGATGATGCACTTCTCATGCAACTTAAATATGGTTTTTCAAATGAGACTGATGTTCTCTACGTCGGTAGTTTGAAGGTACAGGTAGATCCCAGTGAGCAGGACCAAGTTGCACAGAAGCTTCTCAGAGAATATCGATGCATACCTACTTTTCTCCCTTCTGATCTCCAGCAGCAGTTCTATCATGGCTTCTGTAAACAGCAATTGTGGCCACTTTTCCATTATATGCTTCCCATTTGCCTTGACAAAGGTGAGCTCTTCGATCGTTCCCTGTTTCAAGCCTATGTCCGAGCCAACAAAATTTTTGCCGACAAAGTTATGGAAGCAATCAATACAGATGATGATTATGTCTGGGTTCATGATTATCACCTCATGCTTCTCCCAACATTTTTGAGAAAGCGGCTGCACCGAATAAAACTTGGTTTTTTTCTCCACAGTCCATTCCCCTCCTCAGAAATCTACAGGACGCTGCCTGTAAGGGATGAGATCCTGAAGTCATTGCTTAATGCTGATCTCATTGGTTTTCAAACATTTGACTATGCCCGCCACTTCCTTTCTTGTTGTAGCAGATTGTTAGGTCTGCATTATGAATCAAAACGTGGTTACATTGGAATAGAATATTTTGGTCGAACAGTGAGCCTGAAAATCCTCTCAGTGGGTGTACATGTTGGCCGACTCGAGTCTATCTTAAAGTTGCCTGCTACAGTTAGCAAGGTTCAGGAAATTGAACAAAGGTTCAAGGGCAAGATGCTGATGTTAGGCGTAGATGACATGGACATCTTCAAAGGAATCAGTCTAAAACTGCTTGGGTTGGAGCTTCTTCTAGATAGGAATCCAAAACTTAGGGGGAAGGTTGTCCTTGTACAGATTGTCAATCCAGCAAGAAGCACAGGGAAGGATGTGGAGGAAGCAATTACAGAAGCTGTCTCTGTAGCCAAAAGGATCAATGTTAAGTATGGTTCTGCAGATTACAAGCCTGTTGTGCTTATTGACTATCGTATACCATTTTATGAAAAGATTGCATTCTATGCTGCATCTGATTGTTGTATTGTGAATGCCGTGAGGGATGGTATGAATTTAATACCATATGAGTACACTGTTTGCCGGCAGGGAAATGAGGAGATGGATAAGCTCAGAGGTGTTGACAAAAACTCCCATCACACAAGCACACTAATTGTGTCGGAGTTTGTTGGTTGCTCCCCATCTCTTAGTGGTGCTTTCAGGGTAAACCCTTGGAGTGTTGACGATGTGGCTGATGCCTTATACAGTGCAACAGACTTAACTGAATCTGAGAAAAGGCTGCGACATGAAAAGCATTATCGCTATGTCAGTACTCATGATGTTGCTTACTGGGCACGAAGCTTTGCTCAAGATCTGGAAAGGTCATGCAAAGATCACTACAGCCGAAGGTGTTGGGCTATTGGGTTTGGTCTGAATTTTAGAGTTATCGCTCTTTCTCCCGGCTTCAGAAAGCTGTCTTTGGAGCACTTTGTTTCTTCTTATAACAAGGCTACCAGAAGGGCAATATTTCTTGACTATGATGGTACCCTTGTGCCACAGTCATCAATCAACAAAGCTCCCAGTGCAGAACTCATTTCTATTCTTAACAGCTTATGTAATGACCCAAAGAATGATGTATTTATAGTCAGCGGAAGAGGACGAAGTTCGCTTGATGAGTGGTTTGCTCCATGTGAGAAGCTTGGTATTGCTGCAGAACATGGTTATTTTGTCAGGTATTCCTATTAAAAGTTTTTTTTTTTGGGTTCCATACACCATTGTATATTTGTGCTTGCATAGTATTCAGGATGTATGATGAACAATTTATGTGTTCTCAGATGGAACAAAGCAGCTGAATGGGAATCAAGCTATTCAAGTCCAGATCGTGAATGGAAGCACATTGCTGAACCTATCATGCAAGTATACACGGAGACAACTGATGGATCCTTCATAGAGCCAAAGGAAAGTGCTCTAGTATGGCACTATCTGGACGCAGACCACGACTTCGGTTCCTGCCAAGCAAAGGAATTACTGGATCATCTTGAGAGGGTGCTATCGAATGAACCTGTTGTTGTGAAGTGTGGCCATTTTATTGTAGAAGTCAAACCACAGGTTTATGCAATTTCGATATCCTACTACCTTTTGTCTTTTATTTTTCACTCATGTTAAGGCTCGCACTAACTGATAATTACATTACTCATACAGGGAGTTAGCAAGGGGCTTGCTGTAGACAAGCTTATTCACACATTGGTCAACAATGGAAAGGCACCGGATTTTCTCATGTGCATTGGTAACGATCGATCTGACGAGGACATGTTTGAAAGCATCAATAGCATGGCCTCCAGTTCCACAATTCCCACAGTTTCAGAAGTATTTGCTTGTTCAGTTGGCCAAAAGCCCAGCAAGGCAAAGTACTATGTTGATGATGCTGGTGAAGTAATCAGATTACTCAAGAATGTAAGTGGTGTTTCATCTCAACGGGAGGTTGTCAACCATGGACGTGTGACCTTCAGAGATTTACTGGATTATGTGGACTAAGCCACCAGCTATTTACCTGAACTTACTAGCTGCAAAGCATGTACATTCCAATGTCCTAATTTCCAATGGTTCATTCTAAAATGCTGTGTTGCCCAGAGTTCTAGACTAGCCAACATGAATCACCACCACCATCAGAACAACTACAACAGTGCAAGCTGAAGTTCGCCTTTTTAAGTTTTAGGTGATGTCTATGTAGGCAATTTTGATAGGAAAGGAGGTTCTTGCCGGAGACTCGTGAAAGAAAAGCCCTTGGCTTGTACAGCCATCGGCTTGCTTCACTTACCAATGATTGTCTAAATCTAATCTCCTGCTCTATTGATGATTGTGTTGGGCATTCTAAAATTTTCTTGAAGAAACTTGCATTATGAGTCCTAACTTCTTTTTAGTCCTTAACTTCCCCTACCGTCAGTGGTGTGAACAACCAAATGATGGTTTGCGGAGGTAAATTAACAGCTAATCAAATAGTGTAGTCAGTGTGTGTGGCTACTTATGTAGAGAATGATGGCTCCATAGTGCTGCTGACTGTTGTGCTTATTTGCTTGTGTTGCTTTTCTAGACTAAGTGTATGTGGATCCTCTCTTTCCTACTTATATTAGGATTTAGGACCATGTGGCAGGCTCAGTTCTTTGTTCTGAAAGTTGTGGAGTCTGGAAAGCTCCATCCGCATTGCAAGGGTTTAATTATGGCTGGTGGGGTTGTGTTGGGTTGAGTTACAGCCTTACAGGGTTTAAATTAAGGTTCTTCAGTTCAATTTACCTTCATTTTCGAAGTTTTCTAGCACATAGGTATCGATTGATGTTGATGTTTTGAAGCAAAGCATGTAGAATAGATAAGAAATGTTTCTGAACGTAGTCTTCAAGGGCTTCTGACCTTTTCCCGGGGGGATTTGTCCTAGCCCCTAGGAGAATAGCAAAATTTGACTGGCGATGTTACTCACAAAATTTGTCCTAGGGGGAACTCTGTAGCCTGGACTTTGGAGGGAGTTCAGCTAGACAATGTATAAAAGCTGATAGAAATGCTACTTTGGCTGGCGATGTTACTCACAAACTGGCATGATGAAAATGCTCATTTCTTCTTATGATTAAAAGTTTGACCCATGGGTTCATCAAGTTCACTATGATCGTCTCTACTGTAATATATACATGTTGAAGTGTTGAGTGTGGAAGTTCTATCCTTCATAGTCCAGACTCCAGAGTCCTGTCTTGCAGCATTCTGCGATGGTTGCATCCTTCGTTCTGTTACCATCTATGTTTTTTTTAGAGAACCATTTATGTACTGATGTAAATGCTTGATGCTTCTACTGAATCTTCTTATGTAAAGATTGATTAATTTCACCTACAAAATGCTGAATATTTGTTCCCATTAGATTAGTTGGATCATCTGAGTCCTGCCTCTAAATCGCTTGCCGAAATTCAGAAAATTGTTGTCCATGGTCATATGTGCTAGCTGGCCCACATGTAGGCTATTGTTGACTTGGCGTGACATTTTATACTGTTTTTTTTAACCGTGAAATAAGCGCCCATGTCTCAACGAAACAAGGTTAGGACTGAGAACAATATGTACCATTTAGTAAGCAGTGCAAGGAGAAGCTGACGAGCCAAGAACATATTCAGGTGCTCTGCTCGTCAACAGATCTTCATTTTAAGCATACGGTATGCTATCATGATAAGGCCGTCGTGCGATGAACTGAGATCAAACCAACGTCAGCTTGCTGCCAACAAATTTGTTTTGCAGCCAGGTCTGAGTTCATCACACAACACTTCAGAACATTCAAAGTCGCTTAAGCAATCAACAGCATTAAAATAGTAGTAACTGCCATCACATGGCCTTATCATGCCCAGAGTACACTTAGATAGTTACATGCACTAACACAGAAGATACGAGCACAGTTTATACGTAATTGTTTTACTTATCTTCGCTAGTAAAACAAATACTGACACAGTTGATATCTAGTTAGTTAAGTAGGCACTAGTTGTAGGACCGAATAGGCGACTAGAGGGGGTGAATAGGAGCTCGATCCTATTTTTCGTTTAAAATGGATTCAACACAAATTTCACTTCAATAGCTATGAGAACTATGAAGATCAATAATTAAGCACAGTGGAAGACTTGTATTGAATCTACTCCTAACCCCAAGCTCGATAAAAAAAACAGAAAGTCTTTGAAGAAATCGGGCAATAGGTACTACCACAGTGTAACGGTGGTACTACCTATTATAGGTACTACCGCGATGTCTTGAGAGGTACTACCGACTGAGGTACTACCCATGAGCAAATGAGAGGTACTACCTATAATCGGTACTACCGCAGTGTAATCGAGTACTACCTGACCGAGGTACTACGCGAGCAAATGAAAGGTACTACTGATTATCACGAGTTCGTCCGACGGTGAAAAACCAAAACTAAAATTGACATACCTTTTGATCCTTTGGCAATGAGACTTTGCAGATATGTTAGCAATAGCCCTTGGACTCTACAAGCCAAATTTCAAGCCATCTCAAAAAGGAAAGCGAGATTTCCACCTAAACCCTAGAACTAAACAAATGAACAGAGCAAGCCAAAATCCAAATCGAGATTAAATGAGGTTGGCTCTTGGGATCCTTGATCAAATGATCTTGAAGTACTCACCCATCATGGAGCAACCCATTTTGGCCAATCCCGACAAGCAAGAACTCGAAAATCAAAGAATCAAAAATCCAACATTGAGACAAGCGAAGAACAGAGACAGGAATGAAAGGAAAATGAGTTGGATCTTCATTTCAAAACAAAAGAGTAGTCCGATACCACGATTACATATAGAGGAATGATTACAAGACTCTCCACTTAATCCTCAACCTCAACCTCTCTCAATCCTTCAACCATACATGCTTGAGAAGGGATGAACACTCTCTAGAACTCTTACATAGGGGACATGGAAGAAGACACCCAGGGAACACACTCTGCTGCCTTCTACCCCTCTCACCAACTAAAGACACAAAGGTAAAACCACCTCCAAAGCCTCTTTTGACTCACAAAACCCTAACTCTCTCACAAGTGCACACATGGGCATGCAGCCCCTCAATCCTTTATATAGCCTTGGCTAACGGGTCTCCGCCCCGTTACGCCTGCTAAGTCCAACAGAGCCGCTCCGCTTGTGCGACCTTGCAAAATTCCCGTTCGCCCCTCCCGCACCTTCTCGGGAGGCTTCGCGCTCTTTGCCTCGCACGCCTCGCAACCACCTCGAGTTCACGTCGTCTTCGACACATCCCAACCGTTCTGACCTCAGCGCCACCTGCGCCTAGTCCGGTCCACCGTGTCTCGCCACGACTCCGCCTCGATGTCCTGCAGCCACACAGACAAGAAACACATCAAATACCACCGCTCGATACATGAAAGCGTAAATAACATCACTTACCATGCCGAAAACCAAACCTGTCGAAATTATCAGAATATGCATCCTAATCCCATACGACAAAGTTTGACCAAGTCCGATCGAGCCCGACTGCGCCACACAACGACTCGACTCCGAACCACTTAAACCAAACTCGACTTACCTAAACCAATATCAATTACTCATCATACACATGTGGTTACCTCCACATGGTTCATCAATCTCCCCCTTGATGAGTATATTGACAAACCCAGAAAAAGCAAGAAGTTGAGTTTGATTTTGAAGAAACCAACATGGTCCAAAGAAAAAAAAGAAGCTAATGACCATGTCGACAGAAGAAACACTAGAGCAACAACTGAAAGAGCAAATTGATCTCCAAAGCTCTAAATTGTTTCCAACGGACTTTTCTTCTCTATTCTCCCCTTTTGTAATAACGCATCAAGATGCAATAGAGAGAATATGACATGTCAAATGATGAAAAGATGAAGTTTGTTTATTTAAGCATTTAGAGCCATGAGGATTATCCATCTGACCATAATGTAATACACCAAGCCATAACTCAATAAAAGGCTATCTAGATCATGACAAGACATGTATATCCTAGCTCGAGCACATAGATGACGAGCTGAAATGTAATGCATTTTATGAGCATGTCAAGTCATCAATGAGCAAAGTTTAGCTAGAGATATCCTAGGATGATGCAGGCCATGTCAATAAGCTAAGCGGAACAAGGAACTACTATTGAGACCAAATAGAGAGCTATGCTCAAGAATGAAACATTGGTTAAGTACTTGATTCTTTTTGTAGCTTTAAGCAAATTGAACACATAAAACATATTTTCTTTTGAAATTCATGGTTGTTGCCAATCAGATTTTTGTTTTATCATGTGCTGGGTCTCAAGCCTTATCGACTACTCCAAGCGAGAAGCTTAAGAAGATAGTCTAGGTCACCCAAAACTCCCCTAAGTTCATGCCAAGTGCAATGGCAAGCCGTCTCATAGGAGAGAATTAGTGAGATCGGTTTTTCGCACAAAGAGATCTTTTGCCTTTTAACAAGTTGTACTAACTCATGCATCATCAAGAGACTAAAGCACTCAATCTAAGGCTCAATATAGATTCAACGCTCTACCCGACCTATTTGACATGTCATGAATCATAAAGGATAGCTCAAGAAAGACTAATCTCAAGTGCTAACATGACAAGTTTTAGTTTAAGTTGAGCAATTTTAATTAACTTATCATGGCAAAAGCTAGGCTACACATATGAAGTCATGATAAATCTAGCAAATAAGCACAAGTCATGGCAAGGTGTAAAGCATTGTAAACATGTTATAGCAGGATAATAATCAAGGCTCAATGTAGTTATATTACAATGCGAATGCTAGAAATGCGAGAAGATCCAGCTCCCCTCAACATTAGATGCAACTTTTAGTTCAAGTTGAGTTATGTCAATATTAAGCTCGAAGCTCCCAAATGAACTCCTTGAACCAAAACAATAAATCGAGAAGTGGCAAAGAAAACATAAAGCAGTGATCCTTAAAGCATAGATAAGATATAGAGAATACTATGGCTCAGATGACTCCCATCTACCCCATATGACTCTAGGACTATTAGTGTGATAAAACACACACTAGAGAGCAAACACGCACTGTCTGCAGGGTGGCCCGACCCTCGCTAGAACCTATAAGCGGTGAGTGAGCTCAACCTAGTGAGAAGAGAGACGACTAATAAGCGACATCCTACAATCACAAGATAAGAGTAGGAAGTCTAAGCAACTCGACTAGAGAAACACTCTAATCTATGCTAGGAGGACTAAACCCAAATGCACCCTAAATGCAATGCAACAACAAGGAGTAAGAGCAAAAATAGTAAAGTAAAGCGATAAAGAATAGAAACTCCCCTCACTCGGTCCATACGGACAGACCACCCCAAGCTCTCCCAGTAGAGTGAAAACCTTGAACTATCCAATGGCTTGGTGAAGATATCACCATAGTGGTGGTCACTCTCCACAAGCGGAGCACTATGTCACCCTTCTCCACATGGTCTCGAAGGAAGTGATATCGATATCAATGTGCTTGGTTCGAGAATGTTGCCGGGTTCTTGGCAATGTGAATAGCGAAGTGTTATCACAAAGGAGTGGCAGCATCTATAGCTAACCCAAAGTCCGCAAGGTCGAAACCATCAAAGCACTGGTTTGCGACAGCGGCGGCGACAACGTACTCGACCTCTGCGGTGGGTGTGCAACAGGATTGCTTCCTAGAAGACCAAGACACAAGAGAAGTGCCAATGAATTGGCGGTGCAGAAGTGCTCTTCCTATCTATCTCTGACCCGCAAAGTGCGCATCGAGTAGGCTCTCGGGAAAGACAGGATGAGGAAGAGTACCGATACCAAAGTCAATGGTAGCTCGAAGGTGCCGAAGGATGCGCTTCACGCTGGCGGTGAGATACTGAGAGAAGCTCGAAGCGAGCACATAGACACGGAGAAGTGTATGTCGGTCTCGGCGGTGAGGTACAAAGGGAGCCAATCATGCTGCGAAACTCCTTCGATCAAGCGGCTCGCCATCCTCATGCAGGTCGAGTGGGCGATGTCGCCATAGGAGTGGACACGGCTTTCCATCACTCATATCGGCGTCTCGGGAGGTCTCGAGTGTACTTGCCACGATGCAGAAGGTACCCTCCAGTCCGCTTGATCCGAAAGCCAAGGAAGAAGCTCAACTCGCCCATCATGCTCATCTCAAACTCGAACTCATGACATCGGAGGCGAGAGACAAGATCATGAGAGGAGCCGCCAAAGATGATGTCATCCACATAAATGCGGGCGAGCAAGAAGTCATCGCCATGCTGCGAATGAACAAGGTCTTGTCTACCTTACCCATCTCAAACCTATGACTCAACAAATAGGACTTAAGCCTCTCATACCAAGCTCTAGGGGCTGCTTAAGTCCATACAAGGCTTTGGAAAGCTTGTAGACATGGTTTGGGTATTTGGGGTTCTCGAAACACGGAGGTCATCTAACATAAACCTCTTCCTCAATATACCCATTGAGGAAGGCACTCTTGACATCCATCAGTAAAGCTTGAAGCCCTTAGGCGCGCGAAAGCAAGCAAAATCCTAATAGCCTCTAGCCTAGCTACGAGGGCAAAGGTCTCCTCAAAATCTAAACCTTCAACACAGGAGAAACCACGAGCTACCAACCTAGCCTTGTTCGAATGACCACCCCATCCTCACTCTGCTTGTTTTGAAAACCCACTTGGTACCTATGACATTGTGACCTCTAGGGGACTCAACAAGCGACCAGACATTGTTCCTCTCGAAATTTTCTAGCTCCTCATGCATGGCAAAGACCCAAGACTCATCGAAAGGGCGTGACAAACGTCCTTGGGCTCAAAGGAGGCAACAAAGGCGAGAATGGAGACGAGACTGAGAAAAGCGGACTTAGGCGTGTGACACGCTCGAAGAGTCTCAATCATTTGCTCGAAGGATGTCTTCTCTGGATATGTCGGGAGGTCTGGATGAGGAGAAGAAGTGGCCTCTACCTGCGTGTGCGAGACGAGGCGAGGGAGAGCCACTAGCTCGGAGAAGCGGTAGGCAGGGTGATCACCTTGAGGTGCCGTGGAAGAAGGCATCTCAAGGGAGGATGAGGAGTGGATCGAGTAAACAACCATCGTCTCCATCGTCCTCATCATCCACAAAGATGGTCTCGGTGCTCTAGAGAACACGAGATATCGGCCTAGTCCCGGTGGCCTCGTCAAAAGTCACCTCGCGAGTCTCTACCAACTTGCTAGACTCGCGATTCAGGACCCTATAAGCCCCGAAGAAGTCGAGTAGCCTAGAAAGATACCGTCACATGAGCGTGACTCGAACTTGTCTAGGTTCCCGGACTTGAGAATAAAACACTTGCAACCAAACACACGAAAATGAGACGCTGGGCTTTCGCGTATCTCGACTCATAAGTGCGATGCAAGAGTGCCAAGAAAACTCGATTGAAACATGGCACGCGGTCGCAATGGCTTCACCCAAAACTTCCTCGGTGTAGAGTACTCATCAAGCATCGTCCCGGCCATCTCGACCAAGATGCGGTTCTTCCTCTCCACAACGCCATTCTGTGAGGGCGTATGGAGAAGAGCGGTGCTCTACACCTGTCTCACCACAGAAACTCTCAAAGTAGGAATTCTTGAATTCCGTGCCATTGTCACTGCGGATCGCTCGTAAGGCACCTGGAAGCTCAACAGAAAGCCTACTAAAAAGACCTCGGAAATGTGAAAACGTCTCATCCTTTGAGGCTAGGAAAAACACCCAAGAATACCTCGAGAAGTCATCGACCACAACAAGAACATACCACTTCCCTCCTGCTGACTGCACTCGAGCTGGTCCAACTGTGTCCATGTGGGCATTTGTCACGTGCATCGGTCATAATAATGTGGCCGGAGGATGAGAAAGCGGCAACCATCTTGCCGTGACGGCATGGAGCGCAAACAAGATCTTTGACCATCTTGAGTTTTGGCGGACCACGAATGAGATCGTGCGCTAACTTTCGGGTCAAATGGTCAAAACCAATATGACCAAGTCTCCTATGCGAGAAAAGAGATCACGGGACTCGAAGCAACTAAACACCGAGAGGATTACGAAGACTCAATAAAATCAGCACGAAAGATCCTCCCATATCTAGAAATCCATAAACGGACTACAGAAGAATCAAGGATTTTGCAAGCATTTTCTTAAAGTTCACCTCGAAACCGTCATCGGTGGTGAGAGGCGAAAGCAAATTATCTCGTAGCTTACTAACCAAAGCAACATCTTTTAAGATAAAAGAATCATTAACGTGCATTGTATCTTTGGCGATGACACGCCTGAACAAGCGTCTCGAAGGTGATCGTCTCATCACAGGGCACGAGCAAGGAAGAAAACCAGCGGAATCTCCGGTCATGTGTCGTGAACACCGAGTCTACAAGCCAATCCTTTCCCTTCCCGCCGCGAACACGAGTCAACAAGAGAGTAAAGTCTCGATACTAGGGTAAATCAACGGTGATTTTGGCACCCAATCTCGAGTAATCGTCGAGCGGATGAAGTAGTCAAGCACGATCGACCTCTATCTATCCTCGCTCTCTGTCACTCAAAGCGAAAGTCTATGAGCGGACACGAAGGCGTTGCTAGGTCCATCGCTAAGGGAGAGCGAGTCGGAACACTCGTCAACAAGGCGATCACGCGCGGGTAGCTATCTTGATGGAGAAAGCGAGATCTACCCTCGGGACGGCGGAAGTCACGACGAGGAGCATATCGAGGACGAAAACGGCTTCGGTAAAACCGAGTCCTCGTCATCGCCCAAACACGACTCAACGATCCTAGACCTCGTGTTGGTCCTAGGTGCACTCAAAGTGCAGGGCCGACCACGAATACGCCTAAGAGACTCAACACGGTCTCTACGCGCGATCTTGGCGCGCTGAAGCATCGATCGATGTGTGTCCATCCTTCCGGCGAAGGTGCGGTGATACTTCACCTTACGAGAGGTAGAAGCGACGACGGGAGGCTTCGCCTTACGAGAGGTGAAGCGAGGTGGAATCACCTTCTTTGTCGAAATCCCTGGACATAGCCCGCTGACTTAAATTGGACTTTCTCGGTCCTAGGCTTAGTCTTGATCACACACAGTGCTATGGGTCTAAGCACGCGGTGGATGCTTCCTTATGTCCTCATAAAAATCATATCCTAGACCTTGATTAAATCTGCAGATCTTAGATTGGTCTAGAATAAGATTGAGCTTCTTCTTGCCTCCTACAAATCTCTCGAGAGTGTTCATAAGGTACTGACACTCCCGAAACAAAGAGGTGCAAGAAGAGCAGGGGGAAGAAGAGACATCAGAAGGTAAGGGAGCAGAAGAAGAACCAACAGTAGAGGAAAGAATGGCTTGTGCACACACAGCTGACTCTGAGGGGACAGTCCTACTACTAGCAGGTTGGTTCGCGTCTCTAGGCGTCTCACCCTTACCCTGGGGCTTCTCCCCCACACCATCAATCACATTACAAGCACAATGTGGCTTCTCTAGAAGGTCCGTAGTTAGCTTCACACATTTCTCATCCAAAGCAATCAAGTCAGATTTTAGTTTGTTACAATTAATGCATGGTGAGCTAACGAGGTCCTTAGAAGCAACTGAGCCAACTTCCTATCATGATCAATCATATCTTGAAGCTGTTTAGAGACGGCTCCAAGTTATTGATTAACTTAGGACAGTTCAAGCATGAATCAATCGGCTCAAGTAAAGAAGCTTGTAGTTCAGCAATTTTATGATCTGCCCGTTTTAAGTTCATCTTCAAGTTATTGCAATTTTCACAAGACTTGGGCATATCAAGGAGCATGGCACAAGGTCCTCTAGCAACAATATCCTTATCCTCACATGAGGTGGGAGAAGTAGTCTCATCAGTAGTAAGTAGGGTATGACCATCCTACTCAACTCTAACTGAGCAAGCAGACTAACATTCTCCTCCTTAACAATATCAAGCTCGGAGGACACACTATCATGCGAGATCCTTAGTTTCTCCATGTCACCCAACGAGCACGGCATGTATCACAATCATCACGGGAGGGAGCGGATGTAAGTGAGGTAAGCTCCGTGATAGTTTATCTACTTCCTTCTCTAACTCGGTACACCTAGCCTAGCTCTAGCATGAAAACCACCTAGCTTAAGAAAAGCATGATTGAGCTGGTCGTAGGTGGGGCATACCTCGTCAGAGTCGAGTCACGGCCATTGTCGCTCGATTCGCCGAGGGCCATGAAGCACATCTTGGAGAAGTCGTTGCCACCATCCTTGGGCTCTTGGTCACCCGTCTGTCGTCGTCGCTCCATCCTTCCACCTCGGCGAGGTCGAGGTCGTCGAAAGCGGTGAGGCCTTGATGGAAAAGCTTCTTGGCTTTGCCAAAGTCGCGAACTTCTTCTTGCCTTGTGCAGAGTGAAGGCTTCTTGTTGCGGTTCTTGTCGGTGTAGTCGTTCTTGCCCGAACCGCCATGTCGTTCTTGCCTTTCTCGGCAGGGCAATTTGCCGAATGTGGTTGGGGCCACCACACTCGAAGCAAATCACGGTCCTCCTCTCTTCTGTCCCTCCTCCTTGTAAGCATGGGAGAATCTTGAGCAAGAAGGGCGGTGCTCATCGCAAGTCGCTCTAATTGATCATCGATTATGTCTGAGAGCGACAAGGAGAATCCGCAAAGAGAATCGAAGAAGAGGAACCGAGAAGCCAACGAGGATCGGTGACCAAAGCCATCGATCGTGACTTGACTTACGAGAGACAACGTCAATCTCGTGAGTCTTGAGCAATCTGTGGCGTCAAGAGTCAAGGTCGAGAGGTGCATCGTGTCCTTGATGGTGGTCACTTTCATCTCCCAAACACGCAGATCAAGTGCCGCAAGCATCCGCGGCGTTGTCCGAGTCGGTATGTGAGACCAACCGCTCGGAGGTTGCTCAAGATTTTGTGAAATCGCGAAAAGCACTCGTCCAGGGACTCACCAACAAGCATCTCGAATTTGTTGTATTCGCGCTTGAACTGATCCTGTCGAACCGTCTTGATCTGGGTGGTGCCCTCATGGTATGCGTCGAGGTCACCCGGATGTCGTGGCGGACGCAGGTGAGATATACGGCCAAACTCGCTACGACTCAAACCCTGGATGATGATGTTCCTTGCCTTTGCATTCGCCTCAACATCAGCCACGTTCCCGGCATTGATGTTCTCATCACAACGAATCGTACCTTGACCTTCCGCCAGATGGCATACCCCTGGGCCTGGATGTATGTCTCCATTCGGCTCTTCCAGAAAGGGTAATCGATGCCATCGAAAACGGGTGGCTTGGTCAAGTACTTGTCCGTCGCCATGGCTCTTGAGACCGGTTAAGATCTATTGATTAGAGCTAACCGGCTCTGATACCAATTGTAGGACCGAATAGGCGACTAGAGGGGGGGTGAATAGGAGCTCGATCCCATTTTTCGTTTAAAATGGATTCAACACAAATTTCACTTCAATAGCTATGAGAACTATGAAGATCAATAATTAAGCACAGTGGAAGACTTGTATTGAATCTACTCCTAACCCCAAGCTCGAGAAACAAAACCGAGAAAGTCTTTGAAGAAATCGGGCAATAGGTACTACCACAGTGTAACGGTGGTACTACCTATTATAGGTACTACCGCGATGTCTTGAGAGGTACTACCGACCGAGGTACTACCGCAGCAAATGAGAGGTACTACCTATAATCGGTACTACCGCGGTGTATTGAGGTACTACCGACCGAGGTACTACTGCAGCAAATGAAAGGTACTCCGATTATCACGGAGTTCGTCAGACATTTGAAAAACCAAAACTAAAATTGACATACCTTTTGATCCTTTGGCAATGAGACTTTGCAGATATGTTAGCAATAGCCCTTGGACTCTACAAGCCAAATTTCAAGCCATCTCAAAAAGGAAACGAGATTTCCACCTAAACCCTAGAACTAAACAAATGAACAGAGCAAGCCAAAAATCCAAATCGAGATTAAATGAGGTTGGCTCTTGGGATCCTTGATCAAATGATCTTGAAGTACTCACCCATCATGGAGCAACCCATTTTGGCCAATCCCAGCAAGCAAGAACTCGAAAATCAAAGAATCAAAAATCCAACATTGAGACAAACGAAGAACAGAGACAGGAATGAAAGGAAAATGAGTTCAGATCTTCATTTCAAAACAAAAGAGTAGTCCCGATACCACGATTACATATAGAGGAATGATTACAAGACTCTCCACTTAATCCTCAACCTCAACCTCTCTCAATCCTTCAACCATACATGCTTGAGAAGGGATGAACACTCTCTAGAACTCTTACATAGGGGACATGGAAGAAGACACCCAGGGAACACACTCTGCTGCCTTCTACCCCTCTCACCAACTAAAGACACAAAGGTAAAACCACCTCCAAAGCCTCTTTTGACTCACAAAACCCTAACTCTCTCACAAGTGCACACATGGGCATGCAGCCCCTCACTCTCTAGAACTCTTACATAGGGGACATGGAAGAAGACACCCAGAGAACACACTCTGCTGCCTTCTACCCCTCTCACCAACTAAAGACACAAAGGTAAAACCACCTCCAAAGCCTCTTTTGACTCACAAAACCCTAACTCTCTCACAAGTGCACACATGGGCATGCAGCCCCTCAATCCTTTATATAGCCTTGGCTAATGGGTCTCCGCCCCGTTACGCCTGCTAAGTCCAACAGAGCCCGCTCCCGCTTGTGCAGCCTTGCAAAATTCCCGTTTCGCCCCTCCTGCACCTTCTGGGAGGCTTCCGCGCTCCTTGCCTCGCACGCCTCGCAACCACCTCGAGTTCACGTCGTCTTCGACACATCCCAACCGTTCTGACCTCAGCGCCACCTGCGCCTAGTCCGGTCCACCGTGTCTCGCCACGACTCCGCCTCGATGTCCTGCAGCCACACAGACAAGAAACACATCAAATAGCACCGCTCGATACATGAAAGCGTAAATAACATCACTTACCATGCCGAAAACCAAACCTGTTGAAATTATCAGAATATGCATCCTAATCCCATACGACAAAGTTTGACCAAGTCCGATGGAGCCCGACTGCGCCACACAACGACTCGACTCCGAACCACTTAAACCAAACTCGACTTACCTAAACCAATATCAATTACTCATCATACACATGTGGTTACCTCCACATGGTTCATCACTAGTACTACAGCAGATACTAGCACAGGTGATATTCACTTCCAGGCCATACGTGCTTAAGGGTAATGTCAAGCTCAGAGAACGTTACTATCTCCATGCACCCTCCTCCTGCTTACACCAAAACAATTGACAGATGAGATACAATATTTCTCTTGACCTGCAAAGTCTGATAAGTTGGCCTCGATCATGTTATCTATTTTCTTGAAGCTGCTTTGTGGGGTATTTAGAACTTCGAAGCGCCCTCAAGTCACTGTCAAAGGATGGCTCCATCCTTATCCTCCTGAGTATTGGCACTTTCATCAAAGGCGGATTCATTACCCTCCTTTGTATCGGTATCTCCATCGAAGCTGATGAAATCCCCCACATGCTCAGTAGAGGGAAGTGCTTTCTTGTCAAGACTAGTATCAGCCTTGTCTAAATCAAGAAGAGGAGAAGGCTAACAGGGAACTCCACGCTCTAGCCTAACACTAGGTAACACGACAGTAAGATAGCCAAGGCTAACTCTAACTAGTTTAAGCAGGAGGGCGTAAACTATGGAGCTAGCAACTACGCTTTTGATGTTGGAGAAGCTGATCAGTGGGGCCTTCCTCTGGGTTCTCTTGTATTGCTTCCGTATCCCGTTGAAAAAGCAGTTGATGGAGACTTCCTGCCTACATGTTTGAGGTTACACTGTCTTAATTATTGTATTGATCCTTTCTGAAGTAACAACAAAGCAGAGTCACACTTACATGGATAGGGTAGAAATCCGAACTAAGAACCCAATAACTGAACCGAGCAGTGCACATAATATTGCAATGATCGATACAAACGTAGTTCCCAAACCTGTAAATTCATGAAAAGAATATCAATAGCGTGATATCATCACAATTTTTACAGTACACTATTAACAAGACCAGTAACTACATAGCACATTTAATGGAACATTATATGTTTTCTGAAACAGAATCTCAGCAGGCAGTCTTGCAAACATCATATCAATATCACCCACTATCAGGTATTGCAAACAAAATATACAGAATGCAGGAACAAATGTTTCGAGCCCGGAAACAAGAGAAATATCATGTCTTCATCACTTTGATCTCCAAAACATCCAATCTAGTAGTTTGAATCGAATAAGGAAGAATTTCCAAAACATTCTAGAAAGTATTTGAAGCAAATATAACGCAACTTGAATAACAAAGGTAGACAGGTACACAAATATATCCAGCAAAAGTGCCGAATAGTCTGACCCCCTAACTTAACAGAAGCCAACAAACATGCTATATATGTTAATCACGTATTTGTGATTGCAGGCATGGATTTAAGCAAAACCCTGGCACATATCCAGATAAGAGAACACACATGATCAAGAAAGCTAAAGGTGACACACTGTTGATGTATCAGCTGGAAGAATATTCAGCATGGTTTCCCAAACTTTCTAAACAGCTAACCATTAAAGAGGCTGTGGGGGGTTTGTAAATCCAAACAGACATTACAACAGCTAAAATTTGCTGATATACCAGGTAGCGAGAATAAAAACAAATAGCAGTTTGGTATTGAAACAATAGTAATTCATCGGCATGTGTGAGGGCAAATGATAACAACAGTTGAAGGTCCATTTAGCATTTACCTGTCTGCGTCTCATGTGCACAATCTTCTGGCTTTATATTGATTTGTCTAATCAACCGATTTCCTGTGTCAGCAACTAACAATGCACAAATTTTGGGGACATAAACAAGCTCAAAATCTGGGGAAAAGTTGGCATTCTGTGCAGGTCCATCCCTGTGACCAGCCCCTGATGAGTGCCCTCCAGCAATTGTAGCAGTAAAACCTAGCAATGAGACGTTTATAGCCAGAAATAAGGATAAATGAGATGTTATTGGCCAAAAAAAAAAAATGCTTAGATAACATATCTTTGCCATGTATGAAATTCTTAAAGCATGAAAAGTGAGATTGGGAAGAGTAAGGGAGAAGATAGAGATGGAAAGGGACAAAAGAAAGGTTGTCGGGATCGGGATCTAAGGTAGGATCATTTTTGGGTTGACATGGGTTAGCATCCTAGAGTAGTGAATTGGTGATAGGATAACCATGGATAAAAGTCGTCTGCACAACCACTACTACAAAACAGGCTATAGTAGACACCCCATCACAGACGGGTTCATTTGGAACCGTCTGTGTTGGGTCTGTTGAGACGCGGCATTTGTACTGCCGGCCTATCACAGACGGTTGTCTGTGATAGGTATATATCACAGACGGTTTCTAAACAGAACCGTCCGTGATATTTCACAGCCGGTTCTATTTAGAAACCGTCTGTGATACGGTTGTCTGTGATAGGTATATATCACAGACGGTTCATAAATAGATCCGTCTGTAAAATATCACAGCCGGTTCTATTAATAAACCGTCTGTGATACGGGCCCGTATCACAGACGATTTCTAAATAGAACCGGCTGTGAAATATCACGGACGGTTCTGTTTAGAAACCGTTTGTGATAATCTTTCGTATCACAGACGGTTTAGAAATAGAACCGTCCGTGATATTTCACATACGGTTCTATTTAGAAACCGTCTGTGATAGTTGTATATCACAGACGGTTCATATTTTGAACCGTCTGTGATATCCTCGCACTATAAATTCCTGGAGTACCCTCTGCCCATTCCCATTTGAGCCGATACTAGGTAAACGCCCACTGCGCCGCCGACAGGGAGGGAGGGGAGGAGAAGGAGAGGAGAAAAGGAGGGAGAAGGAGAGAAATCTCAAGAGATTTGGTATTTTTGTCGTGAGCTCTGAGGGTAACAATCTATAACCCTTTAGAGCATCTGAAATTTACGTGCTTAATTAGCCGGTTCAAATGGCTAGATTTGATGCTAGGAACCGATTCTATACGTGAAAGCTGCCTATTCTGTAGCAAAACTCTAGTAGCTTATTTGAAATGGCAAAACTCTAGTAGATTTGATGCAAACTTTTGCACCCGGATGCAAGTGAAATAGAATAATATCTTTCATTGGGTGGTTGGCATATGCATTAAGTTCTGTGAGGGGGAAGGAAATAGAGAGAGAGAGCGGTTGAGAGAGATTTTATTAATCTAATTTGACACTGTATATTTTGTTACATGTGTAGCGTAGATGGACCGAAACTGGATGTATAGTATGAACCGTGTGAGTCAAGAGTACATTAATGGCGTGGCTGCTTTTAGAAGAGCCGCTGAGTAGGATATGTTGAAGAAGGGGATAAAATTTATGTACTGTCCTTGCATTGATTGCGGTAATATGAAGATGTTTACCAACCCAGCGCAGATAGAAGCACATTTGATTCGAAGGGGTTTCAAAAAAGGGTATACATGTTGGACGATCCACGGTGAAGAAGCGATTACGGAAGTTAGTAATAACGACATCGCCGAGGAAGTCAACGATATACCGGATGTAGACTGTTCTTTTGATGAGGATAGGTCACACGATGACAATCTGGATTAGATGCTACGCGATGCAGAAGAGAACTACAGTGTGAGAGAGTTTTGTAAATTCGAGCGCTTAATGGAGGACTCGGTGAGACATTTGTTCCCTAGCTGCAAGCCGGAATACACAAGGTTGTCAACCGTGATTGAATTGTTTAAATTAAAGGCAAGCAATGGTTGGTCCGATAAGAGTTTCACGACGTTGTTAGGTCTCCTAGCGGACATTCTTCCGGAGGGAAACGTGTTGCCCAACACCGCCTACCAAGCAAAGAATGTTCTTTGTCCATTGGGAATTGAAGTAGAAAGAATACATGCATATCCGAACGATTGTATCCTCTACCGTAAAGAGTATGCAGACATGCATGTATGTCCCGTGTGCAAAGCATCCCGATACAAGCGTCAGAATACTGCTAGGTTGAGGCAAAGACCTCCTACTAAGATATTGTGGTATCTGCCTGTGATCCCACGTTTGAAGCGTTTATTTGCATGCCTGGTACTTGGATAAGACCCAAAAGGAGAGGTGCGATACTGGAATCACCATCAGATACGAGCGTAAGCATTTCTTCAACGGGACGAACCACTTCGTCGTGGGCTTCAACGACTTATATGACCTATTCAACCTCGTTGGCCTTGACGCCTCGCTTCTACGATGTTGGACACTGTAAGTGCATACAATCAAGTTCTACATTCACGTAATACCGATAAATATCACAACTCATTTCTTATGTATAGATACATGATAAAAAAATGTCCAGGAATGGAAAGAACCGGTGGGTTTCCTCGACCCACATGTGGTATCGTTGCAAACCATCCAAACATACTCGTCCTTCGTCGAGAAATACATAACGCAGGCATTGCTTCGTCAGCAGAACATGAAGTACATTGTAACATCCCAAGTTTTGGCTTGCGTTTCAAATGTAAGAAAATGAGTAGAAATTAAAACTTTTTCTTGCATTTTGCAATTCTTGTATGTTCTAAAGAATTCCTGCAAAAGAATTATGGGATTACAAGTCACAAGTCACTCTGATCGAAAACCTTGTCTTCCAAAAACATTCTTGTCCCACCTTGCGATCATCCTCTGGGGATAGTTTTCCTTAGGTCTAGGGTTATTGTGTGACCCCTCTGAAAAGTTTCACAATTTCTAGAAATTGTTTGAACACTTGGGAGGCAGGTCAACCCAATTTAAGTCTCGGTCAAACCTTGGATCAGCACCTTGTTAAAATTTTAGAGGAAGTTGTGCAGCACCAAAACCTCTAAAAATTTTATGCGAGGTCAATCGTTGAGTCAGCAAGCTCCTGTAAAATTTTCAGAATTTTTGGAGTGATTTTGCTACCTCAAACAAACACTCAAAGCTCAGCACAAAATACAAATCCAAATTTCAAACCCTGGTCTGAGTCTGACTCAGGCTCGAGCCAGACCCAGTCAACTGGCTCGGTCTAGCTAGGTCTTAAAGCCGCACCAGGCGCGTGCGTGTGGGCTGGATTTGAGCCATTGGATTAAAATCCAACGCTCACGACCTCCCCTACTCCCTGAACACTTGGAGCTCTGGGCCAATCTCGATCGCTGGATCAAAATCTAACCGCTCGTAAGCACCCTAGCTCCTCTGGTAGTCTTCTACCTCGCGCTGTGCACTTCAACGATGGGAGGTATGGCTGTCACCTCGTGCGCCCGTTAACGTCTCGCTGGTAGGGACAGTAGCGGCGTGGCAGTGCTTTCGGCTCAAAGCCATGTCTCGCGCTGTTCCCGCTATTCCTAGCCCTGTCACGGTCCTGAGTCGTCGTACCTCGTCGCAGGCCCCCCCTTTTCTCTTGTGCCGTTGCTCGTTAATTCATAACACCCCCGAGGTCCTCCTCCGACCTTCTCCCACTCACAACCACCCCTAGCTCACACCATCTTTGAGTTAAACCTGAACCACCGTGAACACTCCTTATTCTGCCATTATCGGCCGCGAAAGCTTTTCACGGACGACGGTGTTCTAGTGGACCTCTTGCCCTGTTCCTTACTCCTCTAAGCACCTCTGGTCGTCGTCAAGATGTGACCTAACCCTATTTTCGGTTTGCTTCTACAGGAGCAACTGAATTGGAGTTTTCACGTTTTGCGGCTGTAGGGAGGACTTCGTCGTTTCCAGCTCCGGTGAGTATCCCCCGTCCAATCTCCTGGTCTTGGACCACCTTTAGGCCTGTGCGAAGCTACCCTGACCTTTAATTTTGCCTCTAGGCGCTCAGAGCACCTTGTCATCATTATCTTCTCCAGCTCCGGTGAACCGCTCCACCGCTGGGACTTCTCTGAGCTCTTTCGGTTCCCTTCTGTACTCTGGTAAGTCCACTTTAGCCTTCTAGAGCTCGAACGTTAGTTAGAGTTGGTCGTAATAAACCCATTATTGTTTTGGATTTTGCCGAAAACACTCCTCCGCCCTCTCGGCTCACGGCGTTCTGAGCTCGCTCCGCATGGCGAGAGTGAGTGCTTTGAGTTCGCAATAGTATTAGCATCATTTGGTACCTTTGGTAGGCGCCGCAGTGGCCTTGGTCGTCGGCGACGTCTTGCGAGCGCAGCCGTGGTGGTGCAGCACCTTTGTCGGACTTTCGACAAGTCCTCGGACCTCCTCGGCGTAATCTAAGCCGTTCCGACCTCCCAAGTTTAGATCTGAGCCTTAGATTTAATGTTGTAAAGCCTTAAGTCTTAAGACCACCCTCCGCTCAATCTCAGCCGTTCAGGACCTCTTCGAGATTAGGTCTGGACCGTAGAGTCTTTTCTGGTAAAACGATAAGTCACAGGACCTCCTAGGATTAATCTCGGCCGTTGATGACCTCCTCTGATTAGATTTGAGCCGTAGGATCCTCCTTTGTAAAAGTCTTTAGCCACAGGACCCCCCTAGTTTTAATCCTAGTCGTTGAGACCTCCCTAGACCTTATCTCAGCCGTTGAGACCACCTCTGTGGTTTCGCAGATCCTCTGTGCATTTAACGTGTCAGAACCCGGGATTACCATCCCAGATCCTCTGTGCATTTCTGAACTAGTCCCATGATCAGTCGCTAGTTCACACAGTAAACAAATATGGTAACAAATTCATATCATAACTTTATTAATAATCATGAGTTTATTACAAAAGAAGCTTACAAGCCAACAATAAAGAACACAATGGAAGGCGAAGAAGTAGTAGAGTCCGACCAATGCGCCACGAGCAATCGATCGGGTAGCGGCCTAGTCGTCGAGATCCACACGGGTAGCAAAGTCCTTCTCCTCTGAAATTTGTTTGCATAAAGCAAGTATGAGCACAACTACAGTGCTCGCAAGTTACACCCGTCAAGTAATGAGAATGACATGCATATATGGATGTAACAAAGGATGGCTTATTGGTTTATTTGCATAAGCGGCATTTCCTTTAGATATCGGTACTAAGTTCCAAAGCGATTATTTTATAACTAAAATTCTTTTATAAATTCTCAATTTTATAGTCGATAACATTCACACATGAATGGTGAAGGATACCCTCCTATCACATGGCTTCTGCCCAATTCCCATTTGGATAAACCGGTTTTAAAGAAGTCTTTTGAGACAAAACCAAAGTCTAACTTTGAGTAGTTACGCTAGCATGTCCATAACCGCGGACACGGCTATTCGAATAGTTTTACACTCTGCAGAGGTTGTGCGGCTTTACCCACAAGAGATAATCAACTTTCAATGTCCGTCGACACACTTAGAAGGTGTGCGACTAAGTGATTATCACGAGGCCTTTACAATGTTACGTCTTAATGTATTTATGCCCGCTAAGGTTTCGCTACCATTGGACTAGCCATCCTCGGAAGCCCTCTTGCGCGGATGGGTCTCTTGTCGACCAACACCCATACCAACAACATAGCACAAATGACACTAAGACATCACAAATTATTTAGCCAAGTCCCGCCCACACAGGACATGTGGTGGTGCGAAGGCGTAGCATCATGCGCTCGAAGACCGGTCCTTAAGCGACTTGGGCGACTTTCCATAAAACCCCGGCCTTAACCTAACAGATTAAGCGGTGCATAAACCTGCACCCACCAATCATCCATTTCGCCCAAGTCCAAACCCATTTTTATTTTACTTTTCAAGTCATTTGTAAAACTCCCATGACACACCAATGCCAAGGGTACAATTTAAACAATAATTGATTGTTGGCTGAAATTCCCCAAATGAAACAAGTTTGGTCTATACGCATGGCTAAGCAATACGTTTAAATGATCCTAGTTCATACTATCGTATCAACCAGGTTTTATCTAGGGTGTCAATGTGTTTGATTCAATATCAACATGGGTCATACAAAGGATTTAGGTATAACTATGAATTGAAAATCAGGAATTTATATTACCGAATATAAATAAGCATGCAGTAATAATTTAAAAACAGAATATAAATAATTTAAAATAATGGGATCAATATGATCAAGGGTATAACTTGCCTTGCTTGATTACTCGTTGTTCTTAAACGGCGTCGAAATCCGGTCGTCCGAAGTCGTCGAAATCTATACGCGAAAACGAGCTAAATTCAAATAACACTCAAATAAAATCCAAATAAAATCCAAGATAAATATTGGGAGGAAGGTATCGACTTTATATGAATTTAGGAAGTTGAATCGACGGAATCGGAGTTCGTATGAAGGAGAACGAACACCCGGAAGGTTGATTATCACAAGAAAAGATGAAATTCCGAATTTGAAATTAGGAATTATTTTTACGAAGAAATCCTTTATTGTGTTAGCATGATGTCTGCAGGTGGGAAAATGAATTTTCGGTCGAATTTATTTTGTAAAGAAAAAAAATGGTTGGAGTCAATGACATGTGGGCCCGGGTCCATGAAAATGGGGTCTGGTTCACGGTGGACCGGCGAGAATAATACCACCACGCAATGCAAGACACATAGCCGCCGCGTGGGCAGAGGCGGTGAGGTGGCCGTGACATGACAGTTACGAATTATTGCGAAATTCAAAATTTTGTTTGAATAGAAAGGTAGATAATATTGAAAGGAACATGTAGGTAAAAGGGTTCGAGTAATTACCCAACGGATGAAGAGATCGGGCTCGACGAAGTTCTCATCGGACTTAGGGAAGAAGATGTGGCCGGTGATGAACAATTAAGTAAATCAAAATTCCACTTGAATAGAAATGTGGCGAATCTCAATAGGAACTCACCGGTCAAATTTGGTGCACAACGGAGCAACGGATGAGGAGATCGGGCTCGCCGGAGTTGTCGCCGGAGTTGGAGAAGAAGACCGTCGGTACTTTTGTGGCCACGGTGAACCAACATGATAATCAAAATTCGGCTTGAATAGAAATGTAGAGAATCTCGAGAGGAACTCACCGGTAAAATTTGGCGAACAACGGAGCAACGGATGAGGAGATCGGGCTCGCCGGAGTTGTCGCCGGAGTTGGAGAAGAAGGGCTAGCAGAGGGGTCTCCGGGAGGATTTTCGCAAATCTGAGCGAGAGGGATGTGGGGAATGGGGTGGAGAAGCTACGGTTCAATTTATAGGGGCAAAGGAGTAACGGTTTGGCGGGAATTGCTCGCCGAAGTTATGGCCGGAATTTACGCCTTCGCCGGAGTTACTGTAGCAGACGGAATATTCCCAGGAATATCCAAGGAATATTCCTTTTGAAAATTCGGAAAGACACCAATTAAATCCGGAAAAATAGCAAATTAATTCCGAAAAATCCGAAATAAATTACATATATTAAATACAACATTCTGAATTCAAATAAAATATTAATAATAATAATTAAATTTTTATTATTACACAGTAATTATTTTTATATTGCTAAAAATTGTTTTTAAACTTGAAAAAATAGTAGTATAGGTCTAAAAATTCAATGAATTTTCAGAGTAGTTAAATAGGGTATTTTGAGCTTAAATAAAATATTTTCAACACAAATTTGGTTTTTATTTGCAGACAATAATTCATTTTTAATTGCTAGATATTAGAAAAAAATCAAAAAGGACTTTTAGAATATAGCAAATAAAATCCAAAAATTCTAGAAAAATTCACAGAAATTCCTAGAGTTATTTTGGACTTAAATAAAATAGTTCCAACTTATAATTGGTAATAGTTTTTGCAAATAAATTATTTTGGCTTTAAAATATTTAGGAAAAAGCTTTTAGAATTGCAGAAAATTATAGAAATTACATGAAATTTTATTTTTCACTTTAAATCCAATAAAAACTCATAAAACTCAATAAATTTTATTTTTGACTTTTAGAATCTTATAGATTTAAGAAAACAAAAAAAAAACATTAATGAAACTCGAAAAATCCAATAAAAGAATAACTTTATTAATTTTATTTTGGTAACAGAACTTTGGGATGTTACAAACTACCCCCCTTAAAAGGAATCTCGTCCCCGAGATTCGGAGAGGCTAGAAAGAAAGAAGACGGACAAAGGATAAATGAATTGAGAGATAGAGAGTCTATCTTCAAGTTGGTTTTACATACAGGGTTTTGAGTTTGTCCGAAGTTTTGAAGTGTCGACTCGTCTTTTAAGTTCCAGGCGCATCGATAGGTTAGGAGTCCAATGGATTGTAAGAGAATAGCAAAGGGTGAGAGAGAGAGCTGTGAGGGAAGAAGTCTACCCATTTAAAGCAAACGTTGTATACAAGATCAAAAGATCTATATACGACGTACCAAAAGAAAACATACCATACAAGTTAAGAAACAAAACAACGTTCTACTCGATCGATACTCGTAAGCTGGTGAAACGACTCAATACACAGAATGAGTCTTGGTACACTTAAGCTATATGGCTTGGCTGACAAAACGATCTTCGGTATATCTTGTCCATTTTCCTTGGATGGTGGAGACGACGATACTTTCTCGATAGCTCCATGTCTTGCAGTCTTGAACGTAAGGGTTAAGAAACGTGTTGACCATCTATAGAAATTTCCAAGGGAGAGAGGATCCATTTAACATTATAAAATGGTGAAGAAAGGATTAGGTAAGAAAGAATTGCTATGAAGAAGCTACAGATAGATGACTAGGATGAGGAGAGAGCAAATTATTCTTTTTCTTGTTATAAAATAAGTTTTGAAATTTTTAACTAACGGCCATTCTAACTAGGTCACGACCTACAGTCAACCTGGCTCTGATACCAATTTGTCAGAACCCGGGATTACCATCCCAGATCCTCTGTGCATTTCTGAACTAGTCCCATGATCAGTCGCTAGTTCACACAGTAAACAAATATGGTAACAAATTCATATCATAACTTTATTAATAATCAACAGAGTTTATTACAAAAGAAGCTTACAAGCCAACAATAAAGAACACAGCGGAAGACGAAGAAGTAGTAGAGTCCAGCAATCTGCCACAGGCAATCGACTGGGGTAGCGGCCTAGTCGTCGAGATCCACACGGGTAGCAAAGTCCTTCTCCTCTGAAATTTGTTTGCATAAAGCAAGTATGAGCACAACTACCGTGCTCGCAAGTTACACCGTCAAAGTAATGAGAATGACATGCATATATGGATGTAACAAAGGATGGCTTATTGGTTTATTTGCATAAAGCATTTCCTTTAGATACGGTACTAAGTTCCAAAGCGATTATTTTATAACTAAAATTCTTTTATAAATTCTCAATTTTATAGTCGATAACATTCACACATGAATGGTGAAGGATACCTCCTATCACATGGCTTCTGCCCAATTCCCATTTGGATAAACCGGTTTTAAAGAAGTCTTTTGAGACAAAACCAAAGTCTAACTTTGAGTAGTTACGCTAGCATGTCCATAACCGCGGACACGGCTATTCGAATAGTTTTACACTCTGCGAGAGGTTATGCGACTTTACCCACAAGAGATAATCAACTTTCAATGTCCGTCGACACACTTAGAAGGTGTGCGACTAAGTGATTATCACGAGGCCTTTACAATGTTACGTCTTAATGTATTTATGCGCTAAGGTTTCGCTACCATTGGACTAGCCATCCTCGGAAGCCCCTCTTGCGCGGATGGGTCTCTTGTCGACCAACACCCATACCAACAACATAGCACAAATGACACTAAGACATCACAAATTATTTAGCCAAGTCCCGCCCACACGGGACATGTGGTGGTGCGGTAGGCGTAGCATCATGCGCTCAAGACCGGTCCTTAAGCGACTTGGGCGACTTTCCATAAAACCCCGGGCCTTAACCTAACAGATTAAGCGGTGCATAAACTCGCACCCACCAATCATCCATTTCGCCAAGTCCAAACCCATTTTTATTTTACTTTTCAAGTCATTTGTAAAACTCCATGACACACCAATGCCAAGGGTACAATTTAAACAATAATTGATTGTTGGTGAAATTCCCAAATGAAACAAGTTTGGTCTATACGCATGGCTAAGCAATACGTTTAAATGATCCTAGTTCATACTATCGTATCAACCGGGTTTTATCTAGGGTGTCAATGTGTTTGATTCAATATCAACATGGGTCATACAAAGGATTTAGGTATAACTATGAATTGAAAATCGAATTTATATTACCGAATATAAATAAGCATGCGATAATAATTTAAAAGCAGAATATAAATAATTTAAAATAATGGGATCAATATGATCAAGGGTATAACTTGCCTTGCTTGATTACTCGTTGTTCTTAAACGCGTCGAAATCCGGTCGTCCAAGTCGTCGAAATCTATCAAAAACGAGCTAAATTCAAATAACACTCAAATAAAATCCAAATAAAATCCAAGATAAATATTGGGAGGAAGGTATCGACTTTATATGAATTTAGGAAGTTGAATCGACGGAATCGGAGTTCGTATGAAGGAGAACGAACACGGAAGGTTGATTATCACAAGAAAAGATGAAATTCGAATTTGAATTCAAGGAATTATTTTTACGAAGGAAATCCTTTATTGTGTTAGCATGATGTGCAGTGGGAAAATGAATTTTGGTCGAATTTATTTTGTAAAGAAAAAAATGGTTGAGTCAATGACATGTGGGCGGGTCCATGAAAATGGGGTGCAGTTCACGGTGGACCGCCCAAGGAATAATCACCACGCAAGCAAGACACATAGCCGCCACGTGGGCAGAGGGCGGTGGTGGCGTGACATGTGATTATGAATTATTGCGAAATTCAAAATTTTGTTTGAATAGAAAGGTAGATAATATTGAAAGGAACATGTAGGTAAAAGGGTTCGAGTAATTACCCAACGGATGAAGAGATCGGGCTCGACGAAGTTCTCATCGGACTTAGGGAAGAAGATGTGGCCGGTGATGAACAATTAAGTAAATCAAAATTCCACTTGAATAGAAATGTGGCGAATCTCAATAGGAACTCACCGGTCAAATTTGGTGCACAACGGAGCAACGGATGAGGAGATCGGGCTCGCCGGAGTTGTCGCCGGAGTTGGAGAAGAAGACCGTCGGTACTTTTGTGGCCACGGTGAACCAACATGATAATCAAAATTCGGCTTGAATAGAAATGTAGAGAATCTCGAGAGGAACTCACCGGTAAAATTTGGCGAACAACGGAGCTACGGATGAGGAGATCGGGCTCGCCGGAGTTGTCGCCGGAGTTGGAGAAGAAGGGCTAGCAGAGGGGTCTCCGGGAGGATTTTCGCAAATCTGAGCGAGAGGATGTGGGGAATGGGGTGGAGAAGCTACGGTTCAATTTATAGGGGCAAAGGAGTAACGGTTTGGCGGGAATTGCTCGCCGAAGTTATGGCCGGAATTTACGCCTTCGCCGGAGTTACTGTAGCAGACGGAATATTCCCAGGAATATCCAAGGAATATTCCTTTTGAAAATTCGGAAAGACACCAATTAAATCCGGAAAAATAGCAAATTAATTCCGAAAAATCCGAAATAAATTACATATATTAAATACAACATTATGAATTCAAATAAAATATTAATAATAATAATTAAATTTTTATTATTACACAGTAATTATTTTTATATTGCTAAAAATTGTTTTTAAACTTGAAAAAATAGTAGTATAGGTCTAAAAATTCAATGAATTTTCAGAGTAGTTAAATAGGGTATTTTGAGCTTAAATAAAATATTTTCAACACAAATTTGGTTTTTATTTGCAGACAATAATTCATTTTTAATTGCTAGATATTAGAAAAAAATCAAAAAGGACTTTTAGAATATAGCAAATAAAATCCAAAAATTCTAGAAAAATTCACAGAAATTCCTAGAGTTATTTTGGACTTAAATAAAATAGTTCCAACTTATAATTGGTAATAGTTTTTGCAAATAAATTATTTTGGCTTTAAAATATTTAGGAAAAAGCTTTTAGAATTGCAGAAAATTATAGAAATTACATGAAATTTTATTTTTCACTTTAAATCCAATAAAAACTCATAAAACTCAATAAATTTTATTTTTGACTTTTAGAATCTTATAGATTTAAGAAAACAAAAAAAAAACATTAATGAAACTCGAAAAATCCAATAAAAGAATAACTTTATTAATTTTATTTTGGTAACAGAACTTTGGGATGTTACAGCCTAGACCTCCTCAGCGCTTTAGATCTGTCGGTGGAGATCTTGGCTGTTAAGACCTCCTCGGTAAATCTTAGCCGTCAAGACCTCCCCTTCTTTAGATCTCACCGTTCAGACCTCCTTCGCTTGATCGTGACCGTTAAGACCTCCCTTGTGAGATCTTAGCCGTCGGGACCTCCTCGGTGGACTTAAGCCGTAGGACCTCCCCCTAGAGATCTAGACCGTCAGGACCTCCCCCGAGAAATCCTGACCGTCTAGACCTCCTCCGTTGGATTGAAGTTCTAGGACCTCACTAGTGCTGGGACCGCGGATCTAGATCGACGGCCACGACCTCCGTTAGCGTGAGGAGCTCCTCGCGTGCGTTGTGCATGTCTGGTCAAGAGCGTTGGATCCTCATCTACGGCTTGGACCTCTCTCGTAGCGATCGTGCGGGCACTGTGCGTGTTCGTGAGCCGTGCGATCTCAGATCAACGGTCCATGACCTCCCCAGTTTTAGTGAGTTTTCGAGTTTAAGTCCGGAAAGCTGTTATTTGCATCTTATTAATTGTTTTGAATTTCGAGAATGCATAACTTTGTCATTCTAACTCCTTTTTGAGTGATTCAAATTGCATAAGCTGCATAATAGAATGAACTTTAACTTACGAATGATTTTAGGCTCTGATGTGTACTAGAAATTGGTATATGTTGTTATAAATTTTCAAATGAATTAAGGGTTAGCCAAATCACTTCAAAAATGGTATCATGCCTAACTTTTCATGAATAACTCCAAATTTGACAAACTCAAGTCTGTAAAATTTCTCTGATAATGTACTTAAGCCTAGCATAGGTGTTGTTCATGCTGTTGCTATTGAAAAGTGAAATGTACTAGTTTTGCAACTTATGAAAATCATAACTAATCCATTTTAACCCCAAATGGTGTAAACTCAACTTTGCTGATCTTAGGATATACTAACCTACCTACCATAAAAATTTCAGACTCTAGATCATTCTAGAAATTTATGCCATGAACAGTAACAGATAGGAATTAATTTGAATTTTAGAAATTTGAGGAATTTAGTTTTGCCATAACTTTTTCATACTTAGTCCAAATTAAGTGATTATTGTTTCTAAAATTGTCTAAAATCACCCTCTAGCTGCTGTATAAATTTCATGAAATTTGGATAAGTTTTGCTATTGTGTTTTATTTGGTGTTCTTGTTCTTATTTGGTTATCGCCTTTTCGCGTTAGGTTCCGAAAGAATTATTGAGTACGTGAGTGAATCCTATGCATCAAGAAAGTGATCTACATCAAGGCAAGCAGTTTGATCATGTTAATCCCAGTATTTTTAAGTATTTATGTTGGTTACAAATTCTATGTATGCATTGCTAGTTTGTGTTAAACTATTATTGATAGTTGGCCTAGTAGATGCATTTCCTTAGACAAATGATTATCCTTTACTACCATGAGCCTAGGTTATTGCTGTGATTGAGAGTTCGTTGGATGAACTCTTGTCACTTAGTAGTTGCGAACTAATTGCTTAGCCATGCTTAGTTTCCGGTAGTAATGGGCGGTTATCGACTTGTCGATAACCTTGATCACATCAAACTTATTATCACTACTAATTTCAGCCTTGTGCTATGTCCACTTATGAAAACTAAAACTGAAAACAAAATGATTTAGACTTGGGTACAATGGTATGATTGGTGTGCTTTTGGGTGTGACTGGAATAGTGCCCGGGTCATTAAGGACCGAGTTACTTGCGCCACCATACTGAGCATTTTTGCGTGCTAACCACACTAGAGGGTATGGGACCTCTTTTGACTTAGTACTTTGGTGTGTATTGGCTTCGGGTCGCAGGGAGTCGCAGGAGGGATGGTGTTGGGAGCATTGTAGAGTCCGAAAGGCTTCCCCCCCCGTAACGGTGGGTTGTCTTTCGGCTGACAATGTAAGCGTATGGGTTCCTATCCATACGAGCGGCTCGTGGTTAATACACAATATTGGAAAACGTCTCGTAGGACTTAGCCGTCTTGGCATACCTTGAAAGTGTGCTTTGTGGCTTAAAGGCGATGCAAGTGTGGGTACATTGGTACACCCTGCAGGTTAAAACTATTCGAATAGCCTCGTCTAGGTTATGGACACGCTCGGATCGCCCGTGAGAACTAGACTACAACATTTTAAAACTAAAACTTGATGGGTGGTGCGAATCGGGATTCGTGCTATGTTGTGGTGGCTATTGGGATAGTCACTTCAGTGGTTACTTGTATGTATCTTTATTTATTGTTATTTTGACAACAAAACAGATTTGCAACCTTGCTTTTAAATGTATTACATTATTGCAAATAAAGTTGGCTTTGTGCAAAATGAGACATACAACCTCCACCTAAATAAGCTTGCATGTAGTTTATGAATAGGTCTGCTATTCCACACGTCAGTCTTGCGAGTACTTTTGTGTACTCAGTTATCTTGCTTAAATGTATTTGTTGCCGAGGAAGAAGGTGAGCTCGATGGGCCTCACTTCTGTGAGTTGTGCTGTGGTAGCCTGAGAGGCGTCTAGCTTGGTGGCCCGGTCGGTTGCCTTGTGGGTTGTGTGGCTAACCGGTCGACTTTTGTTCTAGTCATCTTATGGCACCTTTTGCTTCCGCTGTCATTCTTGTTTATTGTTCTATTTGGCCGGTCGGCTCTTTTGTAATAACTTTACTTTATGTATGTCGTTGTTGAACTTAGTGATGTATGTGTATGGAAATGATATGTAATTTTGTGATGATGTGCATATGCTGCAATTCTGGGAAGCATATGTCCATCGAGGCTTAGAATGTTTAATTAGTAATGCTAGAACTATTTTGAGGTTAAGTGTTACTAGTTAAATATTCCGGGTCCTCACATACATCGTGGTGCCCTACAACCAGGGGTGAGTGTCACTACTTGCTCTACAAATTTTATTTGTACTTTATACGCAGCACGAACTCAGGTTTAATGACTATAGTGACATACATAAGTAGGTACCACTGGATCCTTTTAGTCATCATACCAAAGAGGAACCATGTGATATACCTTGATTCCCTAATCCGCAACAACCACAACTTCAAAGATTCAGGAGGAATACTCGACAGGTATGCTCATTTCCTTCATACATAACTCTATTTTAGTCTTCATTAGTTTGAAATGGCCGAGGATAATTTTTTGGAATCATGTAGGTCATTCATCGACTATGTTTCCAACAAAGGAATATACGATGGAAAGAGCGCCGAACTAACACACAGGACAAAATTTCCGGTACGCGCTACAACACGATAATCCTATATCATACTTCATAATAACGCATCTCGAACTGATATATGTAATTCTATTTTTGCGATGCGCTTGACAAAAAATGATGAGTTATGTGCAATCTACATTTGCCATCATATGGAGCAAATCATTAGAGCTAGGAAGAAGGATCACGAGGTTTGTGAATCTCGAAATAATTATTTCCTAATTATAAATTTAAATATATATGCTTAACACTTTACTCTTGCTAGCGACAGGCCTTGAATATAGAATTAGATGGACTCTTTGCGAATGAGATCAGGGACATTCGAAGGAAGCTCTGCAGCTTTATCATATCAGAGATAATTAAGGACACCAGAGAATTTCACTCCACTGCCGACCCAGCGCATCACTCCGCTGACACTTCTCAACCACCTGCAAACAATTGACTCAATTGTAATCCAATTTATTTTGTAACAATACTTGAACAAATGTGATCTTTTGTAATTTATTTTGAGTAATGATCAGATTGAGTTTGTCGACAATTGATTATCTGTGATGTATCTGTTTTTCTGCATACTTGTTTTCAGAGGGCATGGCTAGCAATTCCCGAGGCTAGCCAAAAATCAGTAAAAATGTAGTTAGTGTAACGAACTATCACAGACGGTTTGCAGACCGTCTGTGATAACCACCTGTTATCAGAGACCAACTTATCCAGACGGTTCGAAAACCGTCTGTGATGACGGTTCCAAACCGTTTGTGATGGTTGTTTCTGTAGTAGTGAACTAAGCTTGGACCCAGTCCTAGTGGAGTTAATTGGCCAATTCTACATGCATAAGTAAGACATGATGTACACCATGCGTATCATGTGGAAATGATTTCTCGAGAGCTTACAAAGTTATCTCACTATGGGGATCGAAATCGCGAGGAGAATTTTAATCCACGACATTAACATCGCAACCCGACCTGATAACCTCGAAAGCGAGAGGCGCACAACATTCCAACACGAGCATTAATGCGGCCGTATCACAAAGGGGCACCTATGTATCCATCGCCAACATTCTTCACGTGACTAGTCCTCACATCCAATAAACCCTAAACCCTAAAGAACGATCAAACGAAGAAACTAGCAGCGGAGTAGGCAGACAAACAGGAGTTTTTTTTTTACTAAATGGCACTGTTGATGCCGTTATGTACAAAAATAGCCGTTCACGTGTCGTATTGCCAAAAATGATACAACGGACGTGCCGACGGCCGACACACGTTCTCCACCGTACTATCCGCGCATGGATTGCATCTCCACCGCATGTTTGGCACCCAGACGGTCCCTGTGCTGCCATGTCGCCATTACCGTACATCTGGCGCACAGACAAGCCTTGTCCATGCGACCAGCGCACGGATGCGCCTCCACCATTCCCCCTAACACGGACGAGCCTCGTCCGCACACGTGGCGAGCGGACACTCCCCTTTGCTGGCCCCCTTGCCCGGACACGTCACGTCGCCGCCTCTGCACCACCGAAGCTCGGACCCTCTGCCGTGCCACCATGGCACGGTGCTGATCGCCTGCACCAGTCCCTATCGTTCCAAAACAACATCCCAAGTTAGCATTGACACCTTAAGATAGTACATAACACTAATAACAGAATACCTTCCTACTGTGGGCGCCTTTAATTAGCGGCAGTTGCTCCTGCTCCCATCATCTCCCCAATGACAGTGACAACCAACTCTCAGGCTGTCCTTGCTTTCCAGGAAGTAAGCTTCGGTGGTAAAAGAGGGGTAGTAGTGAAGGAAACCTCTGAGCTAAAATGTGCATTAGTTTTCGTTTAGTTGACCATCTATCCCATGTTTTACGTCTCTCATCCTTGGTCATCTTGGAGTCACATGGATTTGCCATAGGTGCGAACAAGCATAGAGTATCACTATTACTTCAGTATTCAGAAAGCATGTAAGATCTATGTTCCTGGAATACATGCCCAAAAATGATTTTGACCGAACAGAACTACAGCTTAAGATGAAGTAGTGGTAAACATGGAACTAAGAACAACCATTACTATGTCTTGACCAAATTAAGGCTCCAAAGAAGGAACAGACACATGGTGCTCTGAATTAGAAGCATCTCCAAATGCGCTTGTGATTAATAAATGAAAAAAATAATAATATTTTCCCTAGACAAATTTAGATGATGCTTGGTCGTCTGATCTAATCGAACATAAGCATTCCATTCTTATCAAGCCAAAAAGATGATAATTTGCTTTAAAAGTGTCTGAAACAATGCTTATCCCCATAAGTCATGTAGGTAACAAACTTGCCTGAATGTAAACTATGGTCGACATTAGTGTATAAAGTCACAAGCATTTCTAGAAATTAGTCTTTAAAGTGCATAGGCATACAGAAGGTGTGATATTAGATACTCACAAGCAGAAAATAGCCGGACCTACTGTGATATCAGCATCACATACAATTTGTCAAAGTAAGGGGAGCATGTATGTGCTATGTAGAACAGGACAAGACTATAGATAGAGCAATACAAAAGAACATAACAAAGCATCTGAGGTAGGTTACCTGCCACTCGGTCAGGAAAGTAGTGAAGAACACTCCAAGCAAAGCACAGACGTGGTGCAGCACTATGCCATGGTGGCACGGCGGAGGGGCATTCGGACTTCGGTGGTGCGGAGGCGGCGATGTGGCGTGTCCGGGCGAGGGGGCCGGAAGAGGGGAGTGTCTGAGCACCATATTTGTGGATGAGGCTCGTCCGTGGTAGGGGAATGACGTAGGTGCGTCCGTGTGCTAGTCGCACGGACAAGGCTTGTCCGTGCGCTAGGTGCACGGTAGAGGTGACGTGGCGGCATGGGGACCGTCCGGGCACCAGACGTGTGGTGGAAATGGAATCCATGTGTGGGGAACGGTGGAGGACACGTGCCGGTCGCCGGCACGTTCGTGGTGCCATTTTTGGCAATACGACACTTGAACGGCTATTTTTGCACATAACGGTGCCAACAGTGCCATTTAGGGCAAAAACTCAACAAACAGAGCGCTACAAAGGGTGAACTCTAAACTAAACTCACCGGAGGGTGTGATCTTGCATATGGCATCGTGGGAGCGATTGGCGCCGTCGACGGTGATGCTGTAGGGGTGGTCAAAGGTGGCGACGCTGGGGCCACCGCCGTCGAACCCTGCCCGGCCGCCACCATCGAGGGGGAGGGCGAGGGTGTAGAGTGCAGAGTCGACGGAGTCAGCGGAGTCGAGGAGGACGAGGTCCCCAGTGTGGGCCAGGGGAGGAGTGCGTAGAGGTGGGCTCCCGAGGTTGCTTGCACGGGGAGGGAGGCAGTGGGGGTTGGGGTTGGGGTCAGCGAAGGTGACGAGTGAGAAGGAGTTTTTGGCTCATATATGGCAACTAGAGCCTTGCCCCTGGGTTTATGCTTCTAGACCTCCTCATCGATAGAGGAGGGGCCCGCCACGATGCCCACATTCCCCCGCCGAGGCAGAGATGCTTCAACACCGCCGGCGGGGAGCTCGGCGAGGAAGAGAGGGAGGAGCTCCTTGGCGAGGTGGTTGGCACCGACGACGATGTCGAGGTGGGCCTCAGTGCCGAAGATGACAACCCAGACAGCTAAATCCCCTGGCATGGGGTCGTAGTGTCGTCACCACGGTCCACATCCTCCTAGCCGATGTTGAGGAGGCATTAGCACCAAATCAACCTAAACAAACAAATATTCATCCATGCATTAGCACCCTCGTACAACATGAACAAAAAAAATATAGAAATAACCGACCAGATCCGAGTGCCCACCTCCAAATCCAAGTTGAACTGGATCTGAGCTCGATCAGCATGATCACCAATGCACAACACAAAGAAAAAACACGATTGAATCTTGTACCAATCGTTCTTACCGTGCCAAGAAGTTAGAAGATGTCGAGGTTGCCGGTGTCCACGCAGTGCTGCAAATTCTGGTGTGCAACATCTGACCGTCCCTTGGCTCGGAGAAAGATTCACCGTGGGGACGCCCTCACAAGCACCATCCTGCTCTGCCCTGGCTCCTTGAATCTCATGCACTTGCATGAACATCCAGACAACACCTCTGTAAGAACTTCCACTATAACAATAATCTCTTTCTTGGTTCTTACAATCTGAAGAAACAAGGATTAATGGACATGGACGTGAGCATAGCATTGGCCAGGTGGGCTGGTGATCTAGTGGACGCCTCCACATCAACTAGTATGGACACCAACAATAGACCATACATTTGCCTCTTCGTCGGTAAGTCTAAGGCCTCTCGGCTACCACTGGATTGGATGAGTAGCATGTGTGGCTCCTTGTCCTCATGCCTCCTCGATGCGACATCGCTACCTTCTTGTGGTGAGTAGTTACATCTATTGTATGGAGATATAAAGAGAGAAGGGGGACAATTGCAAAATACCAAGAGACGTGGGAGGATGAAGCCACCGACAGTTTCGGGGGGCAAGGGTGAGTCCGCGACGATTTTTGACAAGGCGGCTCACAGACGACTGTATGACACATCTAAGAGGAGAGGTGGGACGATCGATCGTCCCGTTGCGAGGAGGTAAACTCCATCTTTTATTAGTAGATAGATATTGATGACGCTAATAGAAATTTTGGTTCCCTCCCTATGTCAATATCAAAAATAGCACCATAGAGCTGCCGACAACCAACATGTAGCCAAGCCCGGTTTCTAAGGGGCCAGACTCAACATCCACCGTGCCCCAGGGGCCGGACTCCCTCCGCATGCCATGTGTGAAATTCGGGCCCCTGAGGCATAGACCAGGCTAGTCTGACCCCCAAGCGCACGACAGAGGGTTGTGCCGTGCTCTGGAGGCACGGCTGAGCAAGGGCGATGTGAGGTTAAAAACGATTAAAAATGATTTTTATACTATTTAACAATGTTTGAAACACTTTTTGACACTCAACAAAATTCTTTGAATTTTTTGTTCTTGTTTTTTTACTGCGCACTCGCAACTTCAAATGTATTATCATATGTACTAGAAAAAAATTTCACAAATTATTTTACATGAAATCACGGCGCAGCACAGCACACGCAGCTTCAAACATATGTGTCAACTGTCGCTATTGCCACCCTTCGCTGCCCACAATGACTTGGTGAGTCGATGGACGGTGGTGGCTTGGTGCCCTTACTGCTAGGGTTAGGTTGTTGCATACTTGCTCGCGTAATCGTTCCTGTCATAGTCTCGCTCTTGCACATTCGCACAAGAGTCGAATGGTATATGGTTACGGTATTATATGATATGCATGCAAAACATTTCCTTCAGTTGGTTCATAGATATGCTTATGTAGCCTATGGTACAGTACAACATTTAAAAAATATCATCCACATTAAACCAACAAATTAACAAAGATATTTCCCTCAGTTGGTTCATAGATATGCTTATCTAACCTATGGTAATAATACAATATTAAAAATGGCATCCACACTAAACTGACAAATTAACAAAGACATTTCCATCAGTTGGTTCATAGATATGCTTATCTAGCCTATGGTACAGTACAACATTAAAAAAATATCATCCACATTAAACCGATAAATTAACAAAGAATGTACCAAATCCAACACCAAGTATGTCTGATTTTCTATGCACCAAGCATGTCTGATTTTCTATGCCTTATGCCTGATTTTCAAATTAACAAAGCATGTACCAAATCCAACACGCGCTTTCCTTTTATGCCTGATTTTCTCTGTATTATCACATATACCAAATCCAACACCAGGCATAGGAAGTGGCGCCCGCGTAGTCGCACCATGCATGAGTGCACATGCACCCCCACCATTGCGGCTGGTGACGGTGTATTACTACCCGCGCCATGATCGGTGACAGTGTGCTATTGCCCGCCGCCACCACCTCGTCTAATAGTGTTTCACATGCACTGCCCATCAACTCACCGAGGGCAGCGAAGGGTGACGATGGCGACATTTGACACCCATGTTTGAAGCTGCGCGTGTTGTGTTACGCTGTGATTTCATGTGAAAAAATTGTGAATTTTTTCGGTACATATGATAATACATTTGAAGCTGCAAGTGCGAGGTAAAAAAACAAGAAGAAAAAAATTCAAAGAAATTTTTTAGTGTCAAATAGTGTTTCAAATAATGTCAAACAATATTGAAAAATGCAATTAGCGCCATCAATAGTGACATATGAGCCAAAAACTCAGTGGGAGGAGGCAGGGAGGTGAGATCATCGCAGCCGTTGCGGTGATCGAGACAAGAGGAGCCCACTACGAATTGGGAAAATGGGAAGCCACGAACTTCTAAGACGATGGTGCGACCGTGCGGGCAGTGTGGTCCAGTCTAGTGTCGCATTGGCACTGCATCGAGGGGGAGACTTGACCGAGAGGGGAGTGGGAGTTTTTGACACATTTGACATTGTTTCATGACGTAATAGCAAATGTAGTTTCATCTAGAGAGATTTTGCAAAAATGGCACCGTGAACGTGCCGATAGGTGACATGTGTTGCCTGTCGTGCCCCCCATCATGCGGCATCGGCCCGCCGCGCCCCCACTGCCCTGCACCTCTCTTACTGCATCCCCATCGCACCGCAATCCCGTTGTCATGCCCTGGTGGCACTGCACCTACCTGCCACGTGTCCAAGGCCCCGTAGGCGCCTACTGTGTGTGCCTGGGCCCGCGGTGATGTCACTGTCCTCCCCTGCTGTGCCCGTCCCCTTGTCACTCCCCACCGCCCTACAGGTGCGCTGGCACGCCAAGTCTCGTCGGCCTGCACACCCAGTCACCTCGATGCCTCGCTTCAACACTCTGTCGGTCTTGTTTTGGTTGGTCGGTCGCGTGCCTGCTGCTCTCATGGGTCCCTGAAGGTGCATGCCTGTGGCTATAAAAGCCCCGGGTCGTCGCTCTCAAACCCTCACAATCCCTCGATGCAGGGAGATAGAGAGGAGCGAGTGAAACGAGATAGGTTTTTGGTTGAAGTTATTCCGTTTGCGCCACCGATTTGAGAGAGTTTAGAGCGGTGTGTAGCGGTTGTATTAGTTGAAAAATATCTACATCAAGCGAAGATCTTCGGGAAGAGGTAATTTTTTTCGGCGTTATGTTTGATAACTATGTAATTAGTGTTTAATTAGATTGTTCACAATGTTAAGAATATAACCATCATTAATTTAGTAGTTTGTTAGCTAGCCACCGATTAGGTCGCATAATTAGAAAAGTATTACGAATAAATTTTCTGGATTGTATAGGAATTATGGTTACATGCTGTGAATGTGTTTAGCACCATTATAGGAACAATATTTAAGCATGTTTGTTGATGGTTATGGCATTTTTTTGGTGCGCACGATTTGGAAGATAGTCGACAATAATTCATTAGTATGTTAAATATAATTATGCACTGATTAGTTAATGTAATTAGGTCTGGATTACTAAAGTTTAGTTACTTTAACGATGTTGGAAAATGTGGATTAAGTTGTGCAATCTATTTAGTTGGACGGATAAAATGTTTTGCACATATTTTCATGAAATTTAGTAGTTTTTTAATTAGCCACAGATTAGGTTACTTTTTTAGATAATTATTAACAAAGTGTAGTTATTTTCAAGGTGCTATGTGAAATTAACGGTGATGTTCGTTTACAAAAATATATATGTTAAATGTTGAGAATTTGTTTAGCATGAATGTAGGAAAAAAAATATGTGAATTGCTTGGTAGCTAGTTTTATTTGTTGACAGAAAAGAACAGTGAATTGCTCAAAACATGCGTATTAAGTGTATTGGGTTGTTATGATATTAGGTAATGTCCAACATGCAAGATTTTCTTCTATTTTATGGCGGCAGTCTTGTACAGGGTGGATCGGATGGGTTGAACATATCAATATGCCAGTTTAAGGTGGTCTAGTGTGGAGGGCCTGAATGCAATGAATATTCACGAGCTGAGGAGTTGCATCCGGAGGGAGTTCGACATGAAAACAACAACAAAGAAGCTTGTTATTGAGGTAGTCACCTGCATGAATAGGGGAGGGCAGGGTGTATGGGAGTTACATAAGGTGAATGGTAGCGTTGCATGGGGCCAGTATATGCATATTGCTATGAAGCCCGGGGGGCGATATACGGAAGACCGATGGTGTATGTGCAGATCGCACAAAGGGTGCCAGCAAACCTTGATGATGCTGGTGCTAGTGGAGTGGGGAAGCACAGACGATGCATGAAGACAGGAGCATAGAATGTGTTGTTTTGGAGGAAGACTATGATAGAAGTGTTGCAGAGAATTTTGTTCAAAATGAGGGGTGGGAGAATGGTGGTCAGCCTACGTTGACTACCACGACTTTCTGTCGAACCAGCTGGCTGAGTCGGAGTTCGATGAGAACGTCGACCTAGGCTTGGATGGTAGCGAGGAGGACACACCCCTGGGTCCGGTGGGTGGAATTGTGTTAACGGATGTGCCTTATGTGTTGTCCGGATTGGATGATCTCGCAGCGTGGTCGCCCATACTGCCACAACACCACGTGTCCCAATGTGGGTTTGATGATGACACCCTATTAGTTGGGCATCACTTTCCACACCTTTCCATGCCACATTTTCAAACCAAAATGACCACGCCCTAGCATTCGCCATAATTTACACCCACCCTGCCATGCCATATTTTCAGACCAAAATAATCATACCCTGACATTAGCCATTATTTACACCCTAAACACTACACCTTAGCCGCTTATAAAAGCGGGGTACACTACAATATCACAACTAACACTCTACTCCAACTAGTTTCACACAACAGAGAGAAAGGAGGGGGAAGAAAGCTAGAGGGGATCAGTACGTCGGGCTTGGAGATGTTAGGCTATGGGGAGATGACGTGGAAGCGGAAGTGGCTTGCCGGGAAGGTGGGAACCTACCCGAATCGTTCTACGAAGGATATGATTGTACCACCGGAGTTTCCATACCCACAATGCGACTACGGTAAACCCGCGTATATCATTCAGTCAACACACCCGACGACCACCGCCCAGACATACTATACGTGCTCGGATATCTGCGTAAGAGAATCTTAGACACATCGATTTTTCACATTGTATGTTGCATTCCACATATCGCTAACTTTCTTCCAATGGATCGATGGTCCGGACAAGTACGATAGGGCATTCATCGAGCAGAAGTACATGTTGAACTACGTGCTACCACTCGAGGTCTTCCACCGCTGGAAACATTACATACCCGAGAGCGGGGAAGAAAAGGGAAAGACACCGATGGAGGCCAAGAGCACTGAACAGTACGCTAGGGACGGCCGGGCCAAACTCACGATTAACAAGGGAAAGACATCCATGGCCCTGTGGCTCCTGCTAAGCGAGCGGTTAGTTCTGAGGAGGTCATGGAAGCCTAGTACAGGGTTGCCTTTGGAACTGACCGCACCCGCAGGTCTATAGGAGACAAGGGGAAGACACCGATGGGCCCTCAAAACTGACTTCTTTCTGATCCACTGTTTTTTCAATCCCAAAAGGCGCACATATATCGTACATGTAGATCGGTTTGATGATTCATGCATATTGTTGTTTCTACCGTACAAGTAACGGGACAAACAAATGTACGTAACCAAACCTTGTGTGCCTTGTAATTCGCAACTACATTAAGAAGTCTTTTAAATTTAATTCATAAATATTTCTATATTTAAAATTATGCTCTCTTTTTCAAAAGAAATTGGTTGTGCAAACAATGCACTCGTAACAACAACGTGGGTGCAAACCCTAGTTCCACCACGAAATGGCAAAAAGGATGAGAATCCAAAGCTTTTCTTAAATGCTGGAATCCTAAGATTTACTTTTCTCCCTCCAACAGTTGAATTGTATTTTCATCCTACTGAATGCTTATTGTCATATGTAACTACAAATAAGCAATAATTCTAATTAGGGTGCAAACCCTAATTCCGGGCTTGCCAACGCGCCTGCAGGGCGGTGGTGGCGCAGTAGGGGGATGGGCACAGCAGGGGGACAACGATGCGATCGCAGGTCAAGGCGCGTGGCAGGCGGGTGCAGTGCTATTGAGGCGCGACAACGGGGTTGTAGTGCGGTGGATCGTGGTAGGAGCGGTGCAGACAGGTGCAGCAGACCGGTACCGCGCAACGAGGGTGCGGTAGGTGACATATGTTGTCTGTCGGTACATCTACATTACTATTTTTACAAAATCATTTCAAAAAGAGCTGCATTTTCTATTGCGTCACGAAACCGCGCCAATTGTGCCATTCTCCGTGTCCCGCGTGGTGAGAAGCGGAGGAGGAACGAGGGAAGGGAAGTGCCCTGCCCGCCGTGCTCTCGCTTCGCTCCCGTGCGGAAGCCGCACGGCATGGCACGGCCCACGGTGGGATTTGGGGCGCTTCATTTCAGCCCAGTGAAGTCGCGGAATAACGGCGCGGCGCAGGCGCGCTCTCGGCTCAGCGCACGCGCGCGGGTCGCGTGTGGGTGACTGGGTGGCCCGTGGAGAAGGGAGCGGCACAGCACGGCCTTTTTCCGCGCGTGGCCCGCGCCGCGCCGGGCACGAGAGGAGTGGAGAGGACTCAGGATCGAGCGCGTGCGGTGTGGGGCGGACAGATTCGTGTCCGCGCGCGGCGGGAGAATACGTACTGGAGGCCGAATCAGCGTGTGGCAAACACTCTCGGGGACGTACGGGGGCTTCCACCTGGCCCTGCTCATTGATCGGGCACACAGCGCGTTACATGCCGAAGCAGAAGCCTGTGCAAAGGGCATCCAATGTGCTACACAAATGGGGATGGAGAGAATTGAAGAGCAAACGGATGATACCGATCTTGCAAAAGCTATTAACCGTGCAGAGTATGATTTCTCCTCTTATGGTGTGGTGGTGTTCAAAGAGATCCGGTCCATGACCATTACTGACTTCCCCCAGGTTTTAATTTCGGTTTGCCCAAGATCTTGTAATAAGGTAGCTGATTGTTTAGCTGCCTTTGTTCTAGTCTAATCGGAGAGGGTCCTATGCTCTGGTTGGATCAAACTACTGATTATTATTTTTTACTGGAATTGGTGTCTGGCGATTTAGCCGGACCATAAGTTGAATGGAATTTATTCTGTCCAAAAAAAAGACTCACAGGGGCTGTGTGACTTTGCTTTCAAGCCGTGGATCGACAAACAAGACCGAGACCAATCCGGTACTGTAGCGACTACAGTGCTGAACACTGCAGCTCGGGTACTGTACTATCTGATCTGGCCCGTTCGTTTATGATTCGACGGCTGAGATTCATTCAAAGGCAGGTTACTGTGCTTCTCTGACTTTGTTTCACTAGGTTAGAGGATCTGAGCCCCAACCTCTAGTTGCTCTACTGCTTGGAGCCAAAGAGGCCCTCTTCTACATCTAGACGCCGTTGATCACCAGCGAAAATGTCACTACCGTTTAATTATATCCAGGTTTCTCCGGTGTGAAAAACCCGACGTGTGGACCAGATATTCTTCTGGTTCGCGATGGGTGTATGGGTGATTCATTCTTGTGATCCACTTTTATTCTATCAATATAATATATATAATCTCGAGCATTAATGCCCTTGATCTAGCTAGGACTTCCTTGCCTTAATAAACGATGTTCAACTACACTTAACCAAGGGCTGGTGATTCGTTTCAAGAAACAAGGGTTGGTGTCTGGTGAGAGCGCAAATATTTCTTCAGATTTGCTATACATCTGCTAAATGATAATTTTTTTTGCAATTCGTTCGAATTTCTAACCTAGTGATTTGGTTGGAGATTCGTGCTCTGGTTGACAAGGTCATCTTCTCTAGCGGTGACGCCGGCGAGTTAGGGCAGGGTTTGCCAGATTATGGGTTAGATTCACCGGGTTAGGATTTGGGATTCACCGGCGCCGGTCTTTAGAGGGAGGTCGGGGCGGTGGAGGATCGGCGGTGGCGACAACGGCGATGACGGCGTCTCGGCCGCGGGCTCGGACAAGGACGGTGGGCGGCGAGGGTTACAATAAAGAGAGATGTTAGGAGGTGACAAATTCAGCAACGGTAGCCACTCGAGACTAGGAAGGAAGGTGGTGCCAGCGGTGGCGATCACTACTGCAAAAAAGGTAATCACAGACGGTTCAAAATCGTTATCACAAACGGTTTTGTAAACCATCTGACTTTATGGGTCAGTAATGACATAAGATCATCACAGACGGTTTTTGAACCGTCTGTGAAAAAGGTATCACAGAAGGTTAAGAACCGTCTGTAAAAATAGATTATTACAGACGGTTCTTGTTAAAAACCGTTTGTGATAGTTTTTTCTATTGTAATTTTTTTTCGAATTCTGAGCCAAACCAATCAATTGCTGGACAGTTGGACCCGAGTATCTGCATATGGTTGATTACACAATCTGGAATGAAAGAAAACTCAAACCGGATGGTGAATGAGCGGCAAAAACGGGTGCTGAAACTTCGGAGGTAGTTTTGAGGCCCTAAACGATCTTTTTTTCACTTTTTTGGATCCTCGCGAATGAATCTAATTTAGACTTATGATTTTCGGATTGAACTTTTCGTTAACTTTCAAACGAGTCAAAGAACGTCGCAATCCGAGTTCGTATGCAAAAGTTATGGCTGTTTTACCGAACAATACGCGAAAATGAGTCCGAGACGAAGAGGCGAACGATGGCCTGGTACTTCAAGTCAGGGATGCCGAGGTGCTCGCTGTCAATGTCCGCAATTTTATATCGATCTATTCATTCACAAGAAAACCACAGTCACCACTGAGAGCCACCAAAAGCAACAAAGCAAGGGGAGGCGACAAGCAATTGATCACTTACTTGCATGGGGGATATCAACCAGGAAGAGAGGGGAGGGGGTCAGATGAGGGATATCACCGGCAATGAAGGAGAGGCGGCAGCAGCATCACCGTTGTGTCACGACCGGAGGCGAAGGAGCTCACGATGGTAGTCGGCAATAGTCGAAGCTCGGCGTGGGGGAGAGGGAGAGACTGATGAAAGACAAGGCAGGGGTGGCTATAATATATAAGGACATCGCCAAAATATTTCGCCTTCCGCGGACGCGCCCAAAAAATTCTGTCATCCCGCGCTGCGAATCACAGACGGTTTCAAACAAAAACCGTATGCGTTGATCATAATATCACAAACGGTTTATGTCGAAAACCGTCTGTGAAGTATCACAGACGGTTCTGAACAAAAACCGTCTGTGATATTACCAAATATCACAGACGGTTCATGTTGAAAACCGTCTGTGAAGTGTCACAGACGGTTCTAAACAAGAACCATCTGTGATATTTGGTAAACCATCTTATTCAGAACCGTCAGTGATATTTCACATACGTTTTTCAACATGAACCGTCTGTGATATTATGGTCAACATAGACTGTTTTTAGCGCAGAAAGTAACACAGACGGTCGCTAAACTAAAACCGTATGTGATTATGTTTAATACAAACGGTTTTAGTAAACTGTCTGTGATTAGGCGTCCAGTATTAGCCTTTATGTAGTAGTAGATGGATGAGAAGGCGGGCGATGGTGGCGCGATGGTGGACGAGGAGGCGTTGGGGGTGACAACGGGTGTGGCGAGGGCTGGAGGGCGGGCCTCGCCGACACCAGCGAGGCGATTGGTGGAGGGGGTGGTGGGGAGGTGTGAGATAGGGTTGGGGATGGGGTGGTGTGTTGTATAGGAATGGGAGGAGGAGGCTGGTGGGTTGTTAGATCTGAATCCAACGACTTAAAATCTGACTGGATTTTGCAAAAAAAAAAAAAAACTAGACAATCCCATATTTCTTTGCAGCAATATGGCAATGAATTGTCACAACTAGCAGCAGCACCGCACGATCCCTCTCTCCCTCTAAAGCGAGGTGCCAGTCAGGACAGAGGCCTTGGAGAGGTGGCCGTGGGGAAGTTGAGTCGATCATGTGCGTGCATGTGCCCCGTCCCGTTTCCAACCACAACGGCTGTTGCAAATTAAGAGCCAGCCCCACGCCAGTACACCACCCATCTCTAGTCTCTCTACGTACGTGCCATCCCATCTCCATCTGGCTCACAAGAAAGCCGTCCTCTTCTCTCATCTCATCCTTCCCTCGTATCCATATGCCTTGGCAGACACACCGCACGCACACCCCGAAAAATTCATGGTCCCCCGGTCTCTTACCTAAAACCTAATGAGCTGCAACCAGAGGAGAAAGTATCACAAGAGGCTAACCGTCGTGCCAAGCATGCTAGCTAACCCATAGATTATTTTCCGTAGCCCCACCGCGTATCGTTTTGGCTCGTTGCGCCTTTAACTTTCATAGTACGTGATGCTTTGGTATAGAGGTATAACTCGGCTACTTAGCGTGTGTTTGGTTGGTGGGATGAAGTTGAATGGGATGCGATGATCTTGTATCATGTGGTTCTATTGTTTTAGGTGAATGAAATTGTTCAATATCTAGTAGAATATTCCACAAATTTGTATGCAACCATTTAGGATGGGATAGTTTCATTCATGCAATCAATCAAACACATAGATGACTTTTTTTTCCTTAAATCAACCCATACATATATCACTTAGTACAAGCAACCAAACACGCCCTTAAAGAATCACAGTGGTCGTGATGGTAGCTTCGTGGAAGCACGACTGACAATGAGGACGCTCATGCAGGATAGCCTAGCCGTTGGGGCACTTTTGGTTTGGACCTTGGTTCTTTGTTCTAATTTGTTCAAGTAATGGTGGTAAAGGTAGAGTTGAGTGGTCCTGTTCTCTACAGCTCATGATGATACATTGCACTTTATGTGCACGTTCCTGACATAATTGTTCCTTTTCTTTTCTCATTTGGTATGGCTATTGTTGCTACAAACTTTGAATGCGATTACTGGAGCACCAAATTTCGAAGATAGAGTTGTGGCTGCTGTATTCTTATGTTGTAAAATATTTTAGTATTATGAAAATATTGTGAAACACTAATTTACTCTCTGTAGGGATTAAAACCAAAATGAGCATTTTGCAGCATGTTGTTACCTTTGTTGTTGAGTGCCCGTGTGTAATGTCGATGACAACAAATGGGTGACTCGAGCAAATTTCTTCTTTGACACGATGGAAGCTTTTATTTGATGTCGCAATCCATGCGCATGTGAGGCTACATGCATGCTATGCCAATACCTGGCATGAGAGCTACATATGGGCTGACTGTTGCTTTCCCGGGCGTTATTTATTCTCTTCCCTCCATCCTTGGACCATTTGTCATATCAAAATTCAAAAGCCTACGAATGGAAAAGGTTATATGCCCGCCTACTTTTGATATGCACTCTTCTCGTTTAGAGGAAAACCGTGTATTTAAAAATATTTAGTGTCAGCTAGTGGTTTGTTGTATGAGATTAGCTAGCTAGAGATCTCCATACATGATTGCATAATATACATAAATCATTTCCATTGTTGAAAAATACAGAAGTATCGAGAGCAGAAAAAGGAAATATATATGCCTTGTGACTAATGCTAATATGTATAATTTTTCACGATTGCTTAAGACGACTTTCTTTCTTAATTCTCTTTGCACCGTCGGCTTCTCCTATTTCTTCTCCATGGCAATCCTCTTTGCTGCCGCCGCCTTCTGCCGTTCTTATTGGCTAACACAAATTTGCCTTCAGTGTCCCTCTCCTTCTCCCTTTGGTTGCATGGATGCACCACCCGTCTACTCCAGCAACCGTCGCGCTGCACGGACCTCTCAGTCTCGCCGATCAACACACTTCCACTGCCACCGAGTCCTCCCATTATCGCTGCTACTGCAAAATGCTCATCCTATTGCCGCTTTCCTCTCATTCTCTGGTTAATTTTATTAATTACTTGAATAGTGGATCAGGCTAACCTTTGAGTCGGAGGAGGCAAAATGTTAACACTTGTTGATGTTACCATGTATTTTCGATGTTGCAGTTAAACGAAGATCAGTCACAGTGACACACACACATAATAGAGTATAGAAGGCTGGCATCGAGTGGGAGTCACGCAGAAAAGCTTACAAGATCGTACCGTGTATAGAAGATCTCTGCCGGCTGCCGCTAGCCTGCTAGCAGCTGTTATCCATTTGATCAACTGGCTATACGTCGAGACACTAGCTTGTTAAAAATGAATAAAACCCAACATGAACAAAACGGCTTGGTTTGCAATGGTGCTCGATCGATCTGGCTAGCAATGCAACGGAGAGGCAATGATCCTTCCAATTCTAACATGGCAAATTAATTACTCTCATCAAGCAGCTTAAGCGCAATGCTTAGTATTATATCCCGCAAAAAAAGAACAGTACAGGTACTAGAAAAAAAAAATAGAATACACAGCTGCCAGACACATGTGGAAGACAATTTAGACGAGGCGTGGCGTCCACGCCCGGGACCCGCGCGACGGCCGAACCACCACTCGATCGATCGTCTACTCGACCGCGCGCTTTCTCCCGACGTTTTTTTTTTCTCGCTTTTTCTCCACGTCCACAGAGCAAAAGCGCCCCGCTTCACATGCACAACCCCGCGCGCGCGGCCGCGACGCGAGCCCACGTCCACCACCACCACCACCACCACCACATCTCGCTCTATTTATTCCGCCCTCTCCTCGCCACGTAAACAGAGAAACAAGCTAAGTTAGCTAGCTGGTTAGCCATGGAGAGCCGACGCGGGGACAGCAGCAGGAGAAGGCCGTCGTCCTCGTCGTCGCGCTCCGGCCGGAGGCGGCGGTCGCCTGCCGCCGGCGTGGCGCTGATGCGAAAGGTGCGCGAGCTCCGGCGGCTGGTGCCCGGCGGGGAGGAGGCGCCAGCGGGGAGGCTGCTCCTCCACACCGCCGACTACATCGTCCAGCTCCGGGCAAGGGTCGAGCTCCTCAGGGCGCTCTCCGCCATCTACGACGAACAGCAGCGCCAGGACGGCGCCGGTGCATGAATCCGCGCCTCCGTCCGTCCGTGTCCCCGTGATCGATAAATTAATCGATCACAAAGCGAAAGTAGCTGTCGATGTATAGAAGAATTACGATATACACATTATACACATTATTGTGGTGTTGTAGAGCGTGGAGTGTATCGGTGGGCGGTGAATCACGTACGAGAGGTTACGTCTATAATCATGTGTCGTTCAGGTTTTCGTTCTATTTCGATTGATTTCTTCTTCTTCTTCTTTTTCGATAATGTTCCCATTGTTTCCTTCTTCAATCGGTAGCGTATTCTTTTTAGGGCTAAATGGAGGCCCTATTTTCTTGCCTGGTTTTGTTGATGTTTTTGTTGTGCAAGGGTTGATTAAAATGGACATATATAGTGTCTATTAATTGAGTGAGGATCTTCACAACATGTTGCAAAATGAGATCTACTTGCAGCTCATGTTATATACACGCCTGTTTTCCCCCTTTCTCATGCATGTGAGAAGAAAGATTTGCTTGAAGAGTCCAATATCGATCATTGCCTTTCATGGCCTAATGCATAATACTCCGATTATAAATGTAAGTGGACCTAGATTTAAGGAGTAAAATAAAATGATCTTGGTGTCTCTTATTTATTCTGAAACATGACCAACTTCTCTTAAATATGTGTGGAAACAACAAGGGTATAATAGGAAGAGATAAGATAAATGTGGCTTGAAAATGTAGACCGCCTATATTCCTATGAAAGTTATAGACCTAATGCTATGGGTGCAATTGGAGCGGATATGGACGAATATGGCTTATCCAGTGTCATATTCCGTTTTTTTTCTTCTCGTAGTCGGATACGGATAGTATTGGATACCTATTTCTCTATCCCGTATTCGCTCCACGAGCCTTCGGTCTCTTTTACACCCCTATACATGAAAAAATACTCGGTATCCTCTGTCTACTCAGATGCAGCAACACACTTATTTGTTATCTTGTTCATACGTGAAGTCACAATAGGCTTTCCTCATACCACCTTACATATGAATACATACAGACGGATATCGCTCATCCTGTATCATACGAACGGTTATCGCTCATCCTATATCATATTCCATATTTTTTCCCCGGAGTCGAAATCGGACACGGATACTGTTGGATACCTATTTCTCCATCCAGTATTCGTTCCGCAAACCTTCGGTCAATCGGTCGGATATGAATTATCTGCTCCTTTTGCACCCCTACCTAATGCAAATTATATTTGTATATAGGGAATTATCGATCGTCGAAAGTTTAATTTGAAGCGTGCACATGAAAGTATGCAACACATATGATATATCTGATTGTGTTGTTGTGTCATCTGTTGCGCGTACTCTATTCCCTGTTCTCCCAAATTATTGGACGATTATTTGGGTTATCTTTTCTGCTTCTGGAATGCACGGAGGATGTATGATTGAGCTGTGGATGTCGCATGTACGACGCACCCATACGTCGATACCATATTACCAATATCATAGACAAAAAAAAGAATTGTGAAACACCTAGTACAACACATAGACGTTCCCACACACGCACACCACCACACGCACGCACTCACACACACAACATTTACGGAAGATCGGACGAGCGGAGCTTGAAGAAATGACGAAGTCACCACCAGCTTCTCGCTTGCGACAGGTACGTTGCCTCTAACTGAAAGAAAATCCTCATAAATGAGACACGTAGGGTCAAACCTGGGGTTTAAACCTTGGTGGACTGGAGGTACAACCACATTCACTAGCCACCCAAGCAATGTTTGGTTCTCATAGACAAAATATTTTGTCCATGTTCTAAAAAAAAAAAGAGAGAAAATGCTACCTCATTTCAAAAACAAACTGATGTATGTGCCACTAAACCCCTTTAAACTGTTTGACAAATTGTTGTCTAAATTTACAAAATTTAACTTTCGAAATGCGTGGATGCTTTAAAAAAAATTGAAAAATGAGAGAAAGTGTGTAATAAGAAACCACCGTACAAATGTTAGGATTGGAACACTTTGTGCATATGGTCCTGACCTCTGTTTAATAAGTCTTGTTGAAATATTTGTAAAAAAAAAAAGGTCTTGTTTTACGAAAAAAGAAGTCATCTTGTTGCAGTTGTTATGAATAGCATTTGTATTCATCGTGAGGCCAATGGGCCAGCATATATACAAGTACAGGTATGACATATATACAGGTAACCCTTTATACAACGGAAAAATACACATGCAATAATATACATCTAACACCCCCTCAAACTTATGGTGGATCAACAATATGAAGTTTAGAGAGATAGAAAGCTCTTTGCGCTGCAGTGCGCGCTTTGTGAAGAAGTGCACAACCGAAGTTACGGCGGATACTAAAAGCAACAACCTTGTTCTGCACTTGTGTCCACATGCTTCACCGGATTTGTAGCAATGTTAATAACCCATGTACTGTCAAACAAAAGAGGAGTGGGTGTTGAAATAGAAACACCAAAATCCTCAAGTAATCACCGTAGCCAAGTAACCTCCGCAGTCAATAAAGCCATAGCTCGCAACTCAGCAACAGCACTTGAACAAGAAACTGTTGTCTGCTTCTTAGTCTTCCAAGCAATGAGAGAACCACCAAGAAAAACACAATAGACAGAAAGAGAACAACGATCAAAGTGATCACTAGCCCAGATAGCATCAGAATATGCTTAGAGCTATAAAGAGCTAGAGCGAGGGAAAAACAAACGACGAGTGATGGTTCCGCGAAGATATCGTAGAACATGAAGAAGATGACTATAGTGAAGCTGAATGAGAGTAGAAACAAATTGACTCAAGATATGAACATGGTATGAAATGTCAGGACGAGTGACACCTAGATAAACAAGACTCTCAACAGGGTGACGATGGCGAGTAGGATCGATAAGAGGCTCACCAACAGTGGATCGAAGATGAACATTAAGCTCCACAGGAGTCTCAGCGGTATGCTGAGCAGTAAGAGAAGCACGATCAAGAAGATCCTGGATGTACTTTTCTTAGGATAGATAGAAGCTCTCAGGTGTAGAAATAACCTCAACCCTTAGAAAGTAGCGAAGAAGATCCAGATCAAACATGAGAAACTGCTCATTAAGACGCACCTTAACAAAAGTGATGTATTAAGAATCATCTCCAGTAATGATCATATCATCAATATATAAAAGGAGAAGTGTCTGACAACGAGGCAAAGTGTGAATAAAGAGAGCAGGATCATGAGCACTGGTAGAGAAACTAGCTGCAGTGACAACAGAAGAGAAATGATCAAACCAGGCACGAGGAGCTTGATTGAAGCCATAAAGAGATCGACGAAGGCGACAAACCATACCCTCAGGAACAGAATACCCCGGTGGTGGCTGCATATAAACCTCCTCACGTAGCTCACCATTGAGAAAGACATTCTTAACATCAAACTGAGAGATGGACCATACCCGAACAGACGTCACAAACAGAAGAGTGGGAACGGTGGTCATATGAGCCACAGGAGCAAATTTCTTATCATAATCACGACCATATTTCTGCTAAAAACCACGTACCATGAGACGAGCCTTGTAGCGCTCAAGAGAACCATCAGAGGGGGTCTTAACCTTGTAGACTCACTTGCACGTGATAGGAGTAACACGCGCAGGAAGAGGGACAAAATCCCATGTGCTAGTACGCTCAAGGACAGCAATCTGCTCTACCATCACATGATGCCACTCCTGATGAACAACGGTATCACGATAAGAAGTCGGTTCGGTAAGAGCTGCTAAACAAAAGCGCGAAGGAGGCCGAATAGACTGGTGATCATGAAGAGCATATCGAGGAGGAGAGGCCAAAGAAGATGACCTATCAGAAGAAGATGGCGCATTAGAAGAATCCTCAACTTGATGACGACAAGTGTAGTAGAGAGGATAAGAAGGAACAAGGTTAGGAGGAGCTTTTGGAGAGGATGCCAATGGCGAAGGAGACGATGAAGGAGGCACCGAAGAGGCCAAAGGCTATGATGGAGGTGTGGCGACTATGGAGGTGGAAGGAAAAGTCAGGAAAGAAAAGGACGAGGATAGAAAGGATGGGACTCATCAAAAGTGATATCCCGAGAAACCCGCATCCATCGACCAACAGGGTCCCAACAACGATATCCCTTATACTCAAAGTTGTAGCCCAGAAAAATGTACTTCACGGACTGAGCAGTCAGCTTGGTGCGCTCATAAGGTGCGAGAAGAACATAGCATACACACCCAAAGAGACGAAGACTAGAATAATTAAGAGTCTTGCCACAGAGACGCTCAACTGGGATCCCACCCTGAAGAGCAGAAGAAGGCTAAATATTAATCAAGAAAGTGGCAGTAGAAATAGCCTCAGCCCAGAAGTGAGGTGGGACAGTAGAAGCAAGCGTAAGAGCACGGGCTGTCTCAAGAAATGACGATGCTTCCGTTCAGCCACACCGTTCTAGGCCAGAGCACTAAGGCAAGAAAACTGTGAGAGAGTGCTCTACTCAGCAAGAAAACAACGAAGGACTCCTGACAAATATTCCCCAGCAGAATCAACACGAAAAATACGAATAGGAGAGTCAAACTGAGTACGGATCATGATGGCAGAAGTCTTGTAGATGGATAGAACCTCACTACGAGATGATATAAAGTATATCCATATGTGTCAAGAAAAATCATCAATAAAAATTCGATAATATCGATGACATCCTTTCGAAACGAAAGGGGCCAGACCCCATACATCAAAATGAACAAGAACAAAAGGACGTTGTAACACTGACTCGCTGGAAAGATAGGAAAGTTGAAGCTGTTTACCGAGCTTAAAACCGTGATAATTTAGAGAAGCATCACCAGACACAGAACCTAAAAGACCACGACGAAGTAAAGAAGATAGACGCGACCCATAAAGATGCCCCAAACGATGATGCCACTGAGCAAAAGATGCATTGGAGGATGCAGTAGAAGCGGCGGCAACGGTGGAGGCGACAAGACTGGCAGGGACAGCGGAAGAAAGATGAAACCAATCAAGCTTCTAGAGACGCCGTGAATCACAGCGGCGATGGCCAGTACCAACCAGAGTCCCTGTGCGTCGATCCTGAATAGAACAAGAATTAGAATCGAGAATAACACGATAACCATGATTGGTGAGCTGACCGGCAGATATGAGCTGCATGGTTAGTTTGAGAACATAAGAAATAGTAAGAACATGAAAAGAGGATTCAAAAGAGTGCCCCGTCCTGTAACAGAGAGAGAGGTACCATCTGTTGTCTGAACAGTAATAGAAACAACTAAAGGACCAATGGATGTGAGACTGTTGGAATCAGATGTCATATGAAATGAAGCACCAGAGTCAAGAATCCAAGGTGATATACCTGAGAAAGAAGGAGTAGAAGGTGGTCTCTCACTAGAAGATTGTGCAGCAGAACCAGATGGTGCAAAAGCAGCTATGCAACGCAGCAGTGTGAGAAACTCTTGAGAATCAGAAGCACCAAAGCTCCTCTAAGAGGAGGAACCGTCAATGCCCTTTGGACGATGACCACCACGATGTAAATCTTTCTTCTTCTTGTAGCAGAACTACGCCATATGTCCATCTTTGTTGTAATAGGTGCAGTGTAGTCCCCTACCAACAACAGCTATCACTGGTGGAAGAGGAGCTGGATACGTAGCGGGTGTAGAAACTGGAGGAGCTGCCAGAATTGAAGGAAACGATGGTGACAGCAGCAGATCTGCAACACGAAGGTGATCTCCTCAGCACAAACAGCGGCAAGGGCCTCCAACAAAGACACACGAGGGTGGCGTGCCAGTAACTGAGCACGAGTATGCTCATACTCAGCCCAGAGACGGGTCAAGAAGTCGTAGATAAGACGAAGCTCCAAATGAGACTGCTGACGCTGACAGCACTGACACGTGTGGCAAACATCCGGTCCCAAAGTGTCAATCTGTTGCTATACCGCAAATAATTAGGCATAGAACTCGTCCACAGTGTCATCTCCCTGCTGCAGCGATTGCTCCTGATGCACAACAGAAAGATACAAGGAATCACCAAATGACTCGTAGTGGTTACGCAAATGTGTCCACATCAACAGTGCTGAAGCCAAACCAACCACATTCCCAGTGAATTGCACCTCCATGCTAGCAACCAGAATAGCAAAGGCACAAGCATCATCATCAATCCATGTCTTGTAGGCAGCATACTGAGTCTGAAAAGACTCCATAGCATCCTCAAAAACATCAGATGCATCCTTACGAGCGTCTTCGGAAGTAGTCTTCGGGAGCACAGACTCAGCAGGTGGAGCAGGGCGAGACGGGCAAGGCAACTCGCCGGTAAGAAACTCCCAGAGACGCATGTGCTGAAATCAGCCCCAATAATTGAGACCATCGAAGATCACGGGGCAACGAGGAACAGAAACAATGCCTAAAAACTTTTTTTTTCTTTCTCTTTTTTTCCTTGAACCGAAGCCTTTTTCCTTTAGAACCGACAGAGAGAGAAACCAAACTTCAGAACAAAAGCTTCAGAACAAAATCGAGGGAGAGAAGCTCGGAGACGAGCGGCAGCGGCGTCCCGAAGCGATGGCGACGGCTCCCCGAAGCAGCGGTGGCTCCGGATCGGCGCCAATCAGGGCAACGTCGGTGGGCGGAGAGGCAAAGAACAAAGACATCAGTTCTGAAGGGAAGAAAGCCATTGCTCTACAAAATTCTTGCCATCTGCAGAATAGAAACAAGAAACATTACAACAATAATATAAACAGTAATTGTGTTTAGCATCATGTGCAGTATTGAACAACAAAGCAGAGAAGATCAAAGAACATAACTGTATTAGGAACTGCAAGCTCAATCGCTGTGTACTACATTCGTTTATATGAACAAATTTAGTTATAGAATATTAACAGTACAATGGAAGAATCAGGCAAAAGATTTTCTCCATTGATTCATTTCGAGCAGGCAGCCAACATTTATCGACTAGGTAAAGATTGAGAAAAAAAGATAATAGCCAAACGAATAAAAACAATCAAGTGTTACTGAGCTATAAACACATGCTTAATGAAATTTTCGGTTGAAGCGACAAGCCCCTGAGATAATCTTGGGTACCTATTAGTTATATATTCCAAAATGGAAAAGGGGGGAATCCTCTTCGCTATCGTAGACTCTTCGTCACAGATGTTTGATTGTCCAATATGGACATATATAACTGAATGAAGAATGAAGTGAGACCTTCCAAACATAGCAGGCAATAATGAGCCATAACTAAGATGTATGGTAGGACCAAGCAGAGAACCAGACCTTCATAATATGCAGGTAAGGTAGAAGCTATCCAGAGCAAAGTACGAACGGAGAATTTACGAACAGCCATATCTCCAAGAAAAGATAATGCTAGAGCCATGCAAATGCACTCTCGGTCTCTCACCAAAGTTCCAGAGTGTTCAGGACTCTAGAACTGAAAAAACTGAAGAAAGGCACACCCTTCTATGCACTAGAGGATTCTGACTAATGAAATTCACAAACCAAAAAATATTTCAAAGCAACAGCACAAACTGAGCCATCAAACTCTACAGCTGGTTCATCAACAGCATCCAAACACCAGCATTTACTGATAATTGGTAACCTGCGTGGCGCGTGCGCAGAAACAGTGAGAGACACCACAAGCGTGATGTGCGATACTGCACCAACATTCACATGTAAGATCAACTATGGCAGCGCAACCAAATGATGACAAAAACAAGCACGTAGACAGAACAGTTATGCCCTACTATAGGATAACGTCCAAACAATCATTTCTGTCTATGGCTTTCAACGGGAGACAACTATGGCAATTATCAAGTCAATGATGGCCCACCAGAGACCCATCCCTTAGTAATGAAAGTGTTTCACCCAATACTTCAATTTCAGCAGATAATTACTTAACTCGTTATGCTGTCATAGGTGTATCCAAACTAAATTTATTGCCAAACATCAACACATAATTGAAGGCCTGAAACTTACCAATTTGGAGCATTACTTCAACAGGTACAAGCTGAACTATGTATGGTAACAGTTTCAATTATGCAGCTTAGGGCGTGTTTGGACGTGGCAGTATTTGAAAACCACAGTTTTCGAGATACCAGGCATGAAATACCTAACTTTTTACAGTTTTGAGAAAACCCATGACGTGTTTGGTAATTGCAGTCTAAATACAGTATTTTGGTTTTTAAAACTAGCTCTCTTAGGCTAACTAATTGTTATTACCAAAATTTATCAAAGTTGTATACATAAGTTGTAACTAGTTGATCTTTGAGTGTACATTTTTATTGAACGTATACATGGTCACATGCATGATGGCTATAACTGCAACATCATGTCTCAGAAAGCTTGGAGGCCATGTTCTTCAACAACGAGATATTTTTATTCTTACGAGCTAAGAAAAAGTATTAATTAGATGCAGATCGACATGCCCAAGAAGAATTTACGTAGCACTCCAGAGGTATACAAGAGATTGACATGAAGCACTGCACGAGAGTAACTCACGAGACTGGCATGGCTCGGTTTAGGAAAAAAGAGATGCGTAGTAGATTTTTCAAAACTCCAAAAATATCATGGTATTAAACATGGATTATGGATGTCACGGCATCGCCTTGGCGACAAGGCGACGCCTAGGCGTCCCGGTGGTACAAAACGAACACGACAAGGCGACGCCTCGCCTCGCCTTGGCCATCTCCGACCGCCTCACCGCACCGGCCGCTGGCGTCTAGGTACTCCATCTCCCTCCTCTGCTCCCTCCCACCTCCTCCCCCTCCCTCCCACGGCCTGCCGCCACTCCCTCGCTCCTGCGCCGCCACTTCCTCCCTCTCGCCACACCGCCACTCCTCTGCTTCCTCCCTCTACTAGTCTGCAGCCCCTCCACTCCTGCCGGCATTCCCTCTCTCCCTCCCGCGCTCCCGTCGCGCCGCCACACCCTCCCTCCCTCCCGCGCCGCCGCCGCGCCTGCAGCCACTCCCTCCCTCCTGTGCTCCTATCGCGCTGCCACTTCCTCCCTTCCGCGCTCCCGCCACGCCGCCACTCTCTCCCTTCCCTCGACCCCTCCCCCTCTGCTTCCCTCGACCCCTCTGGCATCTGCTCCCTTTTCTCCCTCCTCTGCTCGGCTGCTCCTCCCTCTGCTTCCCTCCGCCTTACCTCACCTTGAGGACGACTAGGCGCCCACCTGGTCGCCTAGGCGTCATGGCGCCTCTAAGACGCCGTGGTTGCCAAGTCCGCCGTGACAACCTTGGTATTAAACATACTACAGTTTACATAACTATAGATTTTGTTGTATTCAAACGCCTCAAAGTTTTTATACCACTAATAAGGTGTCCGTGCGTTACGACAGAATCCCATATTTTAAACAAAACCGTTTTCATATCGTGCAAAGCGTACGTACAGAGATAGAGCTTTCTGAATTAGCTTCCACTGAAAATTTCCAGTAGTCAGGAATGCAAAACAATTCCGTATTGCATTCTACGGCTCAAAATTTGTTTGAACAAAATCTCAAATTGTTGTTCAAAGCAAGCAAAAAACAAATATTTATATTGAAAAATTGTAGGCACACATTCGAAGTTAGACCAAAACAATTCTAATAGCTTAAATCATGCACATATTTGTAGCCAAAACTCAGAACCAATGATGTTTTTTAGGTAAATCAATCATAACATGTTCACGAATGAATTGATTCCTCGTATCATCGTGTCCTAGTTAGATACTCGTACGTTGCAACAGATAAAAAGAATCGTATATGAGATGAGACATGCTCCACAAGAACGAGCAGAAGTGAGAGGAGCTGAGAACCACGATGCGGGAGGGGGACACACACGTGCGGCCAAAGGAGTGGTTGCGGTGGGAGGCAAGAAAGGAGGTGGCGCCGCCGCCTCCCCCGGCAGCCGTGTTGTTGTCGATGAGGAGGACCAAAAGATCCGAGTGCGCCTTCCACGCACGGCGGAGCTGGCCCTTGTGGATCTCTCTAGGCGCAAGCAGCACGGATGTCGCGATGGCGACGAGGCTACGACGAGGCTTTCCAGCAGCACACCTGGTCGACGTCGTCACGGGTGGCGTTGCAAAAGGAGTTTTGTTTAACAGTTTTCTTCTGCCTTTTCTTAACGGTTTTTTTAGGTGGGGATGGTATGGGACGCACACGAGAGGGGTGGGAGGAGTCCGCACATGTTTTTTTAGGATGAGACGATAGTCTTACTATGCGGAAGACGGAAGTAAACTTTTTTTTTATTAGTTAAGATAAGATAAGGTAGTTTTTTTTCAAAACCTGTGCTATTCTTCGAAAACTCAAAAAAAAAAAAACATACGTATCCAACCTGGCACTAAATTCCTTGCATAAGCACAAAAGAAGCATATACTGGAGAATGTGTAGTCAGCTCACCGGGAAGACGGCCGTCGGCGAGACCGCCGGGGCCAGAAAAGCGGCCGTCTGGTCACCTAGGCTGCTCAACGCGGCCGTGGCGGTAACACGGCACCAGGACCGCGAAGCTGCTCTCGGAGTCCCCATCGCTCTGCAGCTCCGGCGCCCGCGGCTCGAGCGGCCGATGGACGGTCGAGTCATCGGAGTCCAAGTCCGCGAGCACCCGCCGCCGTCGGACGCACGACGATGACCATGTCGTGCTCCTGCCGATCTGGTCTCCTCAAGGCGCGCCGCCGGTTCTTGCCCTTCGCGATCGTGCGCGCGAGCGCTCCCCGCGAGCTTCGGGAGCTCGACGGCGTCCGCTCCGGAACCGGAGAAGTCCGGAAAGCGTTGGTCGGTACATGCGGGCCCTACTTCCCGGCCATATCCAGTGGGAGAAGCGGCTCAGAGCCACGGCCATTAGGGGAAAGAAAGCAAATAATTCCCGGTTCTGTTTAATCCGCGTAAAAATCGAGGCAAAACTTGTGGGATCTAACAAGATAGACGAAGGCAATAGAAAGATCTCCGAGAAAAATCGTATCTTTTGGCTAGAACTAGATCCAAGAAACAACTTTTCCGCCAAAATTAGTGCACAACGGCGCCGCCTTTCGGAGCAAGCAAGAGGCTAGATCTAGGAGGACAAAAATTGCTCACAAATGGCCGTAAAAACGGTTGTTTCTTACTCTAATCAAGGAAAGGAAGGGAAAAGCAACGAAAAATTATGGGTTGCTCACAAGAAATCCAACCAGAATGGGGAGTTCCTTCTACCAAAACTTATCCCCGCTCTTTCACAGACACCAAAACACCAAAATTGGGAGGCGAATCAGCAAGCCTTCACAGAATCCAAGACACTCACTACAGAAACTCCCCCAAATTCACTCTTATCTCCAAACTAGTAGGGTGCCCGTGCGTTACAACAGAACTCCAAATCTTACAAAAATAATATTTATCTTTAACACATGAAGTGAATAAAAAAAAGTGTGTATTTACGTCATTACTTATTAGGAAAAGAAATCAAAGTGATCATAGTTGCTCATTCCATCCCAAACTTACTTCCGAAAGGTCTCTGCTTGATTCGATCAACTTGCTCTTTTTGCAAAGCTCAGCGAACAAACTCTCACCAACATCGCCCTCAGAAGGGCTGATGTGCACCACCATTAAATCTTTTGAGCCACCACCTGTTATTTGGCAATTCAACAGAAATATATAGTGTTATCTCATTTTATTTTATTTTTACTTTTGATGCATCAAACTTATCTAAAAAATGCTCCATAACAAGATAATCACTTAGAATCTGGGTAAGCTTGCTGTTTCTGCATAAGTTGAGGAAACAATGTAAAAAAAGAACTAATGTTGTTTCTGCATAATTTAATTGAAAATTAGAATTTGTTTGACAAGGTAACTGATGATGTTGCCAAGTGCTGATAGAGAGAGGTTTATGGCCTTACCATCGTCCATCGTCAACCCAGATGCACCAGTCTTCAACAACCGCTCACTGCCACCAAGATCGATGAGCCAAAGCTTGCTGACTTCTAACGTGACTCCTCCACATCTCCTTACGGTAATTATTGTCAAGCTACACACAAACATAGCTAAGGCACATAAAATTGGGTACTGTTCAAGTTACCATAATGCAGCAACTGAAATTTGTGATTGGAACAACTCATCAACCCACCAGTATGATCGGCTCGAGATATCATTGACATTTGTCCAAGATGTTGATCAGACTCGCTGCCCTCTGCAATACCATTGGTTGGCTCTCTTGAGGTCTGTTATTGCAACTTCGGTGAGCCCCTCAACTTCCACAGCACCACTTTTAGTCGCTAGTATGCTGAGATTACTGAAAATATACAAAGAAAACATGCGCATTTCCAGTTTGAGAATTGATAGTATTTATTAATAATTTACGGGTGGATAAATTGGTGGTCTTACCACATTGTATTGCATTCTGTGAGCCTAAATAGAGGCTGCCTTGGTGCCAACAAGTCCCTGAGACTCCCCATGTAGACCTCAAGCATGCTTATGGAGAAATAATATGTGGATGAACTATCTTGAGAAACATGAAAAAAACAGTTCTTGAATCACTGGAGACACAATACCGATCTTACCATTAGTTCCTTCCTGCAAGCAGTTACCAAGGAAAGGTAAAATGAAATACATATTTAGTCATGAATTTAGCTCAAATATATCAGAACAGCCACCAACTAACCATTGTATAGATTTTTGTTGTCCCAGTCTGGCCATAAGCGAGAATGCAGACATTGTGCCTGTCAAGTGCAGATCTGAGGACCGGCTTTACTTTTTGGAAAACATCTTCTGCGTCATTCAGCTCACAGCAATATTGCACACCTTGTATGAGTCAAAATTCACAACACCGACCCTGATGTGACCCTTAATCAAAGCACTCATTGTGAGGCGAATAGCGATGTACATGCTCTCGGGCGCCGCTCTAACATTGAAGTTGTGTTTCATCAGATTGTGGCACTCATTGTGAGAATATCACTCCTGATAATGAACGAGTTAACATATTTCAAAACTAACAATGAAATGAAATTGGTACTGTTAGGGCACCATAGGATCACCTAACCATATAATGATTACATGAATAGTGTTGCACCAGTTATAAACAGAAACTACAGCACACGATTAAACATTTTAACCAAGGATTAATGAAAACTGAGACAAAAGGACCACTGTATATAACTGAATTTAACAGAGAAAGAACATGCTACAGCTAAAATTAACCACAGGGCGTACCTAGGACAGTATAGGAACTCATCTGCGCAGCTAGTCTCGAGCTCGTCGGTGAACAGCGACTCATTGATGCCCTCCGGCCTAAGCAGCTTGCTGTGCACCTTCTGGGCAAGGTTTCGACATGCTTGCACTATGTCCCTTCGCCCGCTGTAGCTGATTGCCAGTATCAGATCGAGCTATGAGTTTCTCCTTGTTGCCTCCTTGGCTTCTCTTGCAGTCTTCTGCAGAGAAACCAGCAGCCTTGAGCAATCACCGATTACACATAGCCGAATTCCTTCCCTGTACAAAACAAAAAATTCTACCTCCTCATTCGGTAATCCATTAGGACAACTTGATCTGATCTTCAGTTCCAAATCCTTACTATGGTGCGTAATTCCATATCACTTATTCACTTATTAGAGATGTCAGTGCATTGTTCTATGCGAGCCGCTAGTTACATGAAGCCAAGTGTTCAAAATGCATCTGAAGACACTAAAAGAACTGAAAATGGTCATGCGTAAAGTTGAACTACTAATGAGCTAATTTATAATTAGAGTCCGTACATTCTTTAGTTTAGATTCTATAAAAGCTTACAGTGCATATATCAAGAACGTTCTCGCTATTGCTACCATGATGAAAAACAAAATGAAATGCGTACAGGCTAATACACCAATGTCACGAATGTAAATGGAAATCATGCAAGCAAAACAGAAAAGGCAAAAGCTCGTGAGAGAAGAAACAATGTTACATCAAGGAGAAGAACCACATATGCACAAGCCTCACCAGGCACCGGCGTGTATGTTTGTTCCGTTTCTCGTCTTATAACGCATCAGTGAGAGTTTTAACAGAAAAAAATAAGTTAACAAATCCAAAACAGAACCTTGACCTATCCTAATAGATCATAACAACAAATCCAACACTGAACCGTGGCCTACCAGGTTTGCTCCACACGAGTACACGACGCTCATGGAATGGTCGTGTAGGCATTTTATCGAACATGTGTACGGCGTCTCCGAATCCACACGAAAGTGATTAAGAACAAAGAAACAAATACTTCGGCTAAGTATGCACCTCCTAGAAGCGAAGAGCCCTGTCCATGCGGTGTTGACTGTAATAGGTGCAAGATGGCCTCTATGCGGGTGATAGCGACAAGGAGGTCAACGGGGGTGGCTCTAGCGAGCAAGACGGGGCGTGAGGTGCATGCAGCGGGGGGTCATGGGAGGTCGCGGGGGTCACAGCGGTTCATCACGGTCCATATGCTGCATCTTGATGATGCCAACTCCTCGAACGCCTCGCCACCATTGTCGTGGCGTCTCCATACCCGCTGCGCGCCACCACGGCCGCCGCCCGCGTCTCTGATGGCTTTCGGTCGGTGCCACCGACCACGACATCTGCGGCGCGTCCAGCGACAAACGAGGGCTCCGTCGGGGACGACGAGGGTGACGGCGACAAGAACATCCCGATGAACCGCTTGTTCGCCGGCGACCGGTGCGGATCCATGGGCGTGCGCTCCGCCGCTGCGGTGAGGGGATTCGAGGCTCGAGGCGCGCGCTGCGGCTGGCGATCTGAGGTGGGCGGGTCGGGGCCTCACGAGCTCGGCTCCCAGCGGCGGGCGGGCGGGCGGGCGGGCGGGCGGGCGACGTGGTGGTGGTGGTGGGGAAGGGGGAGGAGAGAAGGGGAAGGCAAGGCCTCGTGGGGTTTGGCGGCGGCCGGAGGGAGACGGCAACTGGGTACGGGCGGGGGGAAGGGGAGGGGAGGAGAGGTGGGGGAAGGCAGCTGGCGCGGGAGGATAGGGCCATTGGTGGGGTGCAGCGCCGGACGGTTTTCGCGAGGAAGAAGGGCTGGGGCGAGTGGTAGCGGGTGGTTGCATGGTGTGGCCGTGTGGGGATGTGGGCGGTTGAGGGAGGCGCGGTCGCGAGTTGGGGTGGGTGGTCGGTGGGACGATGGAAGTAAACTCCAAATTATAGTAGTTAAGAAATTCTGCTCTCCAAGACTCAAATCAAGAACGAACTACTAGCAAATTGCCCAAGATGAACGCATGGTTTCACAAGTAAAAAAATCAATGGGGAGAAGGTACAATCGCTACTAGAACTAGTAGGTTGTTAAGAAGTCAATCCAAGAATCTGAAGCGAAAACCGCTCTCCGGCTTCGGATCTTAGGTGGTGGGAGGAAGTATCGGAACAGAAGAGTTGGGATCGGGGAAGGAAGATGCGTGAGGGGTAGGTAGTACGATCCGGTTTCGAACGGCTGAGATCGTGAAGAGAAGATATCTGGGCCGTTGGTTGGGGGTGGCCCGCGGGGTGGAACGGATCCTTGTACGACTGGATCATCGGGTCTGTCCGACGTGTCACGTGTCACGTATGTGGAAGGCAGGTTTTCGTTTTCGTGAGTCGTTGTCTGATTTGTCTCTTGCTCAATACTCTCAGTTTAGTTGAGCTCGTCTCATGTGAACTTTTTAAACCTATGGAGTCGAATATAGAGTTACACAAGTTTTATGTGGTTGACTGCTTTGAAATTTCTGAACCGTGATGGATTTCTTTTATGAATTTGCATAAGTTTGAACTCTGATGGTCTGATTATCACTAAGCCAAAACAATACCCCATATCATTTTTCTAAGAAGAAGCATAGAGCTTTCATTAAATCGAAACTCTTTAGATATCTTATGTAACATCCCAAAATTCATAAAAACTATATAATTATTTTCTAAATCAACATTTTCGCACTTTTCATGCATTTTCAAAGATTTATGCATTAAAGAAAATGGATTTTCTTAATTTCCATTGCTGAAAAAGAATTTCTGAAAACAAAAAACCTGACCTGAATCGGCAAATAATTTATTGACTTCCAAATATATAAAGAGCCTCTCCCAAACATTTCATAATTTTTGGAGTTGGTTTCTAATTTTTAAATTCAAACTTGACTCCTGAAGTTAATCAAATAAAAAACTAATTAAAATTCGAAACCTTTTCCTCCACCTTGGTGACCTACTCTTGTTTTACCCGTTTAAGACGCGCGCGCCTCAACCGAAGCCGCATACGTCCTCTTCTCTTTCCACTTTCCCGTTGCGCTAGCGTATTCTGCGAGTGCGCCTTCTCTTTCGCGCCTTTCTTCTGTTGCCGTTGACCAGTGGGACCAGACCCCACAAGTTAGGCCTCTTCTTCCACCTCTTACACAAGTTTTATGTGGTTGACTGCTTTGAAATTTCTGAACCATGATGGATTTCTTTTATGAATTTGCATAAGTTTGAACTCTGATGGTCTGATTATCACTAAGCCAAAACAATACCCCATATCATTTTTCTAAGAAGAAGCATAGAGCTTTCATTAAATCGAAACTCTTTAGATATCTTATGTAACATCCCAAAATTCATAAAAACTATATAATTATTTTCTAAATCAACATTTTCGCATTTTTCATTCATTTTCAAAGATTTATGCATTAAAGAAAATGGATTTTCTTAATTTCCGTTGCTGAAAAAGAATTTCTGAAAACAAAAAACCTGGCCTGAATCGGCAAATAATTTATTGACTTCCAAATATATAAAGAGCCTCTCCCAAACATTTCATAATTTTTGGAGTTGGTTTCTAATTTTTAAATTCAAACTTGACTCCTGAAGTTAATCAAATAAAAAACTAATTAAAATTCGAAACCTTTTCCTCCACCTTGGCCCAGCCTACTACTGTTTCGGCCCGTTTCCGGCACGCGCACCGCCCTCAACCGAAGCCGCATACGTCCTCTTCTCTTTCCACTTTCCCGTTGAGCTAGCGTATTCTGCGAGTGCGCCTTCTCTTTCGCGCCTTTCTTCTGTTGCCGTTGACCAGTGGGACCAGACCCCACAAGTTAGGCCTCTTCTTCCACCTCTCGCTCTCGCCTTCGCCAGTGTGGCTGCGCGCGCCAACGTGGAGAGCCGCTGCTCTGACCATCGCCCTCGACTCGCCGTGCCGTTGACTGGTGGACCCCAAGCCCTCGTCATAGTCGTCGTCCACCTCAGCTCGCCGCCACCCACGCGCGCCTATCGCAGTGCGAGTACACTACTGTGCCTCGTCGTCGTCATCTCTCCGACCAAATCCGTCGTTTTGACCAAGTCACCGCCCACCCGAACTCATTGACCGCCTCTGCCCATCCTGTGATGTCGCAAGCGCTCTTTACTCCATTTTGTCTCCCTCTACTTGTCACACGCGAACGAGAGAGAGAGAGAGCGCTCTCGTGGTGTCCGTCGCATCCTCGTTTGTCCCTCGCCCCCATAGTTGAATTCTTGCCCATATAAAAGCTCCTAGCCACATCACTTTTCCATCAGCTCATCACTCGCTCTTTCCCCTCAAGAACCGAGGCCTCATCTTCCTTGGTTTGACAGGAACACGAGGTGTCATCCTCGGCGCCACTGAGCATGCCACCGTGCCTGGGGTCGACCTGTTGAGCTTCCTTGCTCGACGCATATTCCATCTAGAGCATCACTCATTTCCTTCCCATGCTCGTTCTTGCAGTTGAGGCCGTGAAAAGCTAGGACCGCATAGTATTCTCCATCCCCGGTGTCCGCGCTTGATCCAAGCCACCATGTTCCCACCGACCTGGTGAGTTTGGTCCCAATCCCGTCGTGTCACTTTGCGTTCCACCATCCACTCGTGCGAACCCCTCACTCAATTTCATTATCACCGTAGTGAATCCTTGGATCCGTAACGTATCCCTCGTCTCTGGGTAGATCCGTCTCCGTACGACATTAATCCTAGTTAGCTCCTTGTCGATTCCTTGCTTATCAACCATCTTGACCCCTCACCTAAGACCGAGTGCCCTTACTTTTCAGTTGAGCTTTGCCGAGAAGCGCTGTCGTCACTGGCCTCATCGCCGTCATCACTGTTCACCGCTGCCAGGTCACAACAGTCCCACCCCACTGCCATTATCCATTGTCGTCGCTTTGGACTACCATTGCCATCTGCCATGTCTCCCCTTCTGCCACCCATGGCGTCTTCGCTCGTCGTCACTGCTGCTATTGTACGGATGACCATAGGTCCTCATGTTGGCCCTGTTCGCTTCGCTTTGACTTGCTAAAGCCTGTTTGGTTGTTGTTCTAGCTTGATTCTGGCTATCCTCACTTTTGCTATCGTAGCAACAGTCACCGTTGCCGCTGAAGTCATTGTTGTCACCGCTCTAGCGAAGCTTGAGCACCGCCACCACCACAATTTGGTTCACCATGTTATCGTCGTTCCATTTTGCTGGTTTCCACACCCGCACCGTCCTTCCCTCACCGCCGGCGAGCTTGGCAACAAACTCGGCCATGGCCACCTTGCCTCCCCTATTTCCCTCTCTCTGGTAAGTAGTACCCACATGGTTAGGATTAGATTAGAGCTAATGACTGTAGTTAAGAGTAGTGAGTCGCTAACAGGTGGGACCGAGCGATTAATTAATCAAGATTTTATTTTAATGAAGATTTAAAATCTGAGTCACTCACATGTGGGACTCCATGGACTGTAGACACGCCCGTGGACTCGGTTAACGTGCACCCGACCCCACCTGTCATCTAATGACGAAATAAATCTGGGTTTTCCTTTGGGAAGAAAAATGGAAATTAAAAAGGAAATCCTTGCACATTGTTTTCTCTTTTCTTTTTCTAGAATTTCTTCACCGAATCAACTTGAAATGCTAATTACTTTTGCATATGAACTCCAAATTGAGTTAAACTTGTTTCTATTTTTTTCATAAAATCACTAACTTTCATGATCTGCAAAAATATTTGAATTTTCTCTCTGTTTGAATTTTTTTGGCTCATATTGTTCTTCGTGTATCTTCAGATGCATGCCATCAGCCGAAGAAGGAGGACACCAACATCATGGTGAACTTCAGGAGTGTGAACTTCCAAGTGAAGCCCTCCCGGCAATAGTATATGCCCCGCTCGCCTCGAAGAATGAAACAGCCCAAATTTCAATTTCAGTAAAATTTAAAAGTTTATTTATGTTTGTGGTTTTTCCTGAATTTTCAAAAGCTTTTTATAAATATTTTAAAGCTAAAACAAATTTATTTGCAAAATTAAAAGCCAACAAATAGTTGGAAATAATTTTATTAAGTCCAAAATGAGTATGGGAATTTACGTGAATTTTCCATAATTTTTGGAAGTATTTTGCTATTTTCTAAAGCCTAATTGAATTAATGAAATTAAAACAATTGAGAAATCCAAAGAAAATCAAAAATGGCTTTGGGCGAAACCCACCGCTCCGCCCAAATCTCACAAACGCATGTAGCCAGCGCCCGCAATCGCCGCACCGCCTCTCGCCCTCCCCTCCGTCCGATCAAAATCGAGCGGCTACCATTTCTCGCGTATCTCTTCTTTCTCCACCGTTGGATCATGCAAGCGGTCAAGATCTTCCACGGCAACCGCGCGGTCCGAATGCCATCATCAACGCGTGCCGCGCGATCTTAATCCAACGGCGCGCTTAAAGCGCACTTACGCGCCGCTCGGTCTAATCTCAACCATTGGATCTTAATCCAGCGTTTGCGCCGAAAGTCACTTACCGCCGCGAATCTAATCTCGGCCGTGCGTGGAAAATCGGACGATTAAGTCGTCGTCTTCCTCACCTCTTCTTCCTCCTCACGCCGCAACCACGCGCCATTTTCGCGACGCGATCAAGCCGCTAACGGCCTAATCTCAACCGCCCCAACCTATTCGCGTACGTGTGCACGACCGCGTCCACCACCGCCGCATTTCCCCATGTTCTTCCCTCTTCTCGGGCGGTTTCGCCCTCAACGCCGCCGCCGCGCGCGCGCGCCCCACCTCCTCCACGCGCTCGAGCTCCCGGCGCCTATAAAAGAAGCCCGGTGCCCCTTCCTTCACTCAACTCAAAGCCATCACTCATTCCTTCCCTCTCCCATCAACACCGTCGCAATTCTTGTTTTAGGGTTTTACTACCGGCGGTTAAAACCACGAAGTGCTCCGCCGTCGGCAACGCCAGCGACCGTGGACCACACCAGCGACTTTCCCATCACGGAGCTTCCTCACGCACCTCTTCTTCGCCTCGGAACACCTTCGGTCACCCTCGCCGGCAACCACCGTGCTTCTTCCTCCGCTCCGGCACCAATTCCGGCCACCACCGTCGCCCATCCGTGCCAATTCAGGTACCATCATGTTCGCAATAATCGTGGCTACGTGTTGATACCACTCGCCGCCGGTGAACCTCCGCCGTTTGGCGTTGTCGGCGCGCCGACACTTTGCCGCCGTCAAGCGGCGTGGGTCGCCACCGTGGCACCACGGGCGCCATCTCGGCAACACGGCCCGCGTGGCGCCATGTCGACACCACGCACACGCACTGCGTGGCGTGGTCCACCGCGCCGTCGTCCCAAAGCTCGATGGACTTGGTCCACATGGGCGAATCAGCGACTCATGGGGCCACTTGTCGAATACTTTTAAATCTTTTATTTTCCGAATTACTGTAGCTGAGGTAATCATTGCGCAATAAATGGATTTTCAGTAGGAAAATAATTCTGGAAATTCAATAAAATTTCAGATTTAGATATAAACTTCAAAAATTCATAACTTATGCATATGAACTCCAAATTGGGTGTTTCAAATTGCAAAATTTATATAAAATTATAATCTAGCTAACTAAACCAAAATATTTCAGTTTGGAGTTAATTTGAACTATGTTTTGAATTTATTTGAATTTGCATTGAATTTGTCGTATTTTAGCGTTTAGACTTGACGACTCGGAGAGTTCGATCAAACTGAAGAGTTAGAGTTTCAAGACATCGACCAAGGCAAGTTACACCATTGACCATATTGCCCCTATTATTTTAAGTTATTTTCAGTTTTTAAATTCCTTATTGCATGCATATGTTGTTATAAATATTTTAATGTCCTGTTTTACGTATAGTTAATTCCATATGTTATTGTATGGCCAAATTTGAATGTTGTATCGACTACCTTGATACCATAGGCAAGATATTACCAAAATTCAAATATATGCTTAGCCAAGCTTAGTCCACATTCTGAGAATTTGGGAGGGTTTACAGGACTTCTACAAATTGTTTTCAAACTTGATATTGTGGTATTGTTTTACCACATGAGTTTATAAATAAAGTTTTTATTCAAAATAAAACCAAAATGGGTTTGGATTTGGGCGAAATGGTCGGAATGGTGGGTGCGGGTTTATGCAGGTTTGATCTGGTTAAGATCAAGGCCCATGGGTTGTAGGAATGGCCTTAAGTCGATTGAGGACCGGTCTTTGAGCCGCTTATTGCTATGCCATAACGTACCACCACATGTCTGTATGGGCAGGATTTGGCTAACTAATTTGTGATGTCCTAGTATATTTATGTCATGTGATTTTGTGGGTGTCGGCTAGACATTTTATTCCCACTTGGCGCAAGAGGGCTTCAGAGGGCAGTCGGTCAAAGGCGAAACCTTAGCGGGCATGAATGTACTAGGATAAAACATTGTAAAGGCCTCATGGTAATTGCTCGATCCTGCGCCTACGAGCGTGAATTGGCGACATAACGAGCATGTCACCTCGTGTGGGTAAAGTTGTACCAACTCTGCGAGTAGAAACTATTCGAATAGCGCGTCATGATCATGGACATGCTAGCGGGGCCACTTAAAGTTAGTATTGTTTTTGGTTTTAAAATGCTTTATTAAATGTTGAGGATGGTTAATCCTTATGAAAATTTAGGCGGGAAGCCAAGTGTTAGGAAGGATCCTTCACTTTACCTTTGGAGGTTATCCACGATATATCATTGCCATTTCAAAATATGATTTTATCCATAGTATAAAATTGCCTTAGAAACTACTATACTTATTCAAAGTGAAAAATCTTTGTTTATGCAAAACAACCCGACCATACTCACTTGTTTCCTTATGCATGCATTTAAATTCAATATTGGGTGTGACTTGCGAGCACGGTAGTAGTGCTCACTCTTCTTTGAATAAATCTTATTCGGAGAAGAGCTGCTATCTTGACGGTGAGGACCGGACGAGTAGGCCTTCGACCAGACGATTGCACGTGGCGCATCGTGTGGCTCCCACTATATTATTATTTCATTGTGTTTATCATTTGACATTTGATGTTATTATTCAAGACTCATTTGTATTAAAGAGTTATTTATTTAATGTCATTTACGTTTCGTGATATGAATGTGATATTCATTTTGTGAGGCTGTGTACACTGGAAATCTGGGTGGTGTTTGAACACAGAGAATTCGGGATCCTTCGTTCCGGGTTCGACAAAAGTGGTATCGAGCCATATCATTGTAGGTCGGGGCCCACAATAGAATTGGTAAAACCATTAAGGACTATTTTTCAAAAATTTACAAACTATTTACGTGTCTTCCAGAGTCTTACTCTTCCTTTCTCTATTAAAAAGATTTCTAAACTCTTGTCCTTTCTAAAAATTGTAGATGGCCGAGAGACCGACCCGCATCTCCCATGGAGTCTACGCCGGAGAATGGGCGGATATCCTATGGAAGATGATGCAGCATCGAGTTTCACGAAGAGACCCACATACCAAGGATACAAGTATATCGTGGGACAGCAGGAGCGCTGGAGAGTGGAGGTTATCCTCTACTCTAACTTAGCGCCGGATACATCCTTCCACATCTTCGACGCCCCAATGCGTCGGGAGACTTCGAGGCGGCATCAAGATGCGGCAAGAGAAGCCGTCTGCCGACCGCTACACCTATGCGCCCATTTGGGATCTGCATTCAGTATTATCCCATGCACATCCCCACTCGGCTAGGCGGTGCCTTGACTCAGTGAGAATGAGGATATCTTGGAGATCACCCACAGTGGAGTTAGCCAAAGCGATGGATTACGCTATGGCAACACCACAGACAGTGTATCTCGTTCGGGAGGCTAGAAGCTGCGAGAGGAGAGATTGAAGGCGGTGAAGCTGAATTGGCTCTGTACAAGAAGGGCCAAGCGATACACTGTAACTCCCGGACTACACCCCATCCACCCCATAGATGTTTACCCCACCATTTGGATATTTGCTTTCCTTTAGTTGTTCGATTAGCTGCGAATTATGAGCTACTAACCTTTGTGGTAGCCATAATTAGATGAATAAAATAAAGGATTACTTGCAAAAGAAAATTTTGTTTCTTTGCCTTGTTTTTGTGTGCTTTTGGGCTAATATAAATTTACTCCCCCTTAGTGCAATCTTTTCTTCCCTTTCCTAAGTCTTTGGAAAATTCAAGCGGATGGTGAACACCATACAGAAATGGCGGCATCCGGGTCGAACAACGGAAATACCGACCATCGGGAGCGGCATGTTGACAACCTCCCCACCACCAGCAGCGGGACCGGATTGGCGGCGGATGATGGCCAATCAAACTCACCTTATTGAATTGTTGGCTCGATCGCTCAACAACGCTCGAACAACGAGCAACGGCGGCTACGCGCGACTCGAGCGCGGCACACCCTCCTCAGCGGGTGACCATGCCGGAGTTCATGCGTATCGTCCTCAGACATTCTCGGTAGCACCGAGCCAATGGATGCGGCGATTGGCCGTGCCATCGGAAGAAATTGGACATCGCACAATGCACGGATCGTGAGAAGGTCACGTTCGCAACTCATCGACTCAACGGACCGACCTCGAATGGTGGGACAATTTACGCATCACCCACGCCAATGCCGGGCTATCTCGTGGGGCGAGTTTGTGAGCCTTCCGTCATGCACACATTCTGCGCGGCATGATGACTTGAAGAAGAAGGAGTTTCATGCACTCCGCCAAGGCAATCGCTTCGGTGGCGAGTATCTTCACCGTTTCAACCGGCTAGCCCGCTATGCCCGGCCGATGTGACGAGAGATGAAGAAGCGGCAAGAAAGGTTCTGGAGGACTCAGCGGCGATATCTCTGTCCAACTCATCTCCCGAACTTCACCGACTTCCAACGGTTGGTGGACAAGGCGATCCGCCAGAGGCCAAACATCACGAGATGGAGAAGCATAGCGGAGGATGGCGCCCGAAGATTGCGCAGAGGCTTTCCCAAACCTCGATTCATTCGGCGGCCACCGCGGCGTGGGAAGTTCGATCTTCCACATCCGAGCCGGTGCGAATCGGCGCCCCAACACCTCCAACTTCGCGGCGCACCAGCGGAGGACAATTTGTGCAGAAGAGCTCCGCCCCTCGGTGCGAGGTGACTGTTTCCACCGCAGCGAGACGAGCCATTATGCCAACAGATGCCCCAAGAAGCGCAAGCGGCGTCTTTCAAGCCGGCACCAGAGCCACGACCCAGCGGGCGCGCTGCAAAGCCGTCGAGCGGTTCATCAAGGGCGTGTGAACCACGTCACGCCGAGGAAGCCAGGCGACCGGATGTTGTGCTTGGTATGTTTCTTGTCAATTCAATACCGGCTTGATACTATTTGATTCCGAGCTTCGCATTCTTTCGTGTCAAATAAATTTGTGGGCAAAAATGGGTTACCAATATCTTCCTTAGCAAATCCCATGATAATCCATTCCCGGGTTGAAATGAGAACTAGTTCTCTATGCGAACCTCACCCTTGAAATATCAGGAGTATCCTTCCTAGCAGACTTGATAGTCTTGCATTCCCAAGGTGCGGGCGTTATTCTTGGAATGGGTGGTTAGCCAAGAATCATGGACAAATAGGCGTGCCAATAGGTCTATCACCCTCACAAATGGAGAAGGAATTTGGTGGAGTTCAAACCCAAGACTGCACCAATGGAAGTTCTATCCTCACGGCATGAAGGAAGTGAAACTTGAAGACATACACGTAGTCAGAGAATATGCGATGTCTTTCTGATGAATTACGGCATGCCACCGGATCGGGGCGTCATGTTCTTAATTGACTTAGTCGGGGGCGGCTCCAATATCGGCGACCTATAGAATGCCGGCTAATGAGTTAGCGGAATTGAAAAAGCAGATTGAAGAAGCTGCGAAGCGAGAGGTTACATCCGACCAGTTCATCACCTTGGGAGCACGGTGTTGTTCGTCAAGAAAAGGACAATAGCATGAGGATGTGTGTTGATTACAGATCACTCAATGAGGTGGCGATCAAGAACAAATATCCTTTACCGGGATAGATGATCATTCGATCGGTGAAAGAACAAGTGTCTTTTCAAAGATTGATTTGAGATCGGCTATCACCAGCGAAGATCGGCAGGAAGATATTAGAAGACGGCTTTCACCACGGATATGGGTATGCGAGTTTCTGATGATGTCATTTGGTTTGTGACAGCGCCTGCTTATTTCATGAATATGATGAACAAAGTGTTCATGGAATTCTGGATAAGTTCGTGGTTGTTTTCATCGATGACATTCTCATCTACTCGAAGGATGAAGAAGAACACGAGAAGCATATCGAATGATCTTGGACAAGCTCAGAGAACATCGACTTTATGCTAAATTCAGCAAAAGTGAATTTTGGCTAAGTCAAGTGGCATTCCTTGGACATATTGTGTCGGCGGGAGGAATCGCGATAGATCTGCCAAGGTTGAAGCCGTGTCAGTTGGAAGCAACCGGGGCGATCACCAAGTGAGAAGTTTTCTTGGACTAGCGGGTTATTACCGCGAGTTCATTGAAAATTTCTCTAAGATTACAAGACCCATGACTCAACACGAAGAAGGAGAAGAAATTTGATTGGACGGATGCTGTGAAGAAAGTTTTCAAGACACGAAGAGGAGATTGGTCTCGGCTTTGTGTTAGTTTTACGATATCCATAAAGATTTGAGATCTTCTGCGGCGCATCCCGTCAAGGTCTCGGATGCGTATTGATGCGAGGAGGGCAAGGTAGTAGCTTATGCATCGAGGCGATTGAGGCCACATGAAGGGAATTATCAACCCACGATCCAGAGTTAGCGGCGATTGTGCATGCCTTGAAGATCGGCGGCATTATCTCATTGGTAACATTGTGAGATTTTCACGAGATCACAAGAGTTTGAAGTATATATTCACACAGCGAAATTAAACCTTGGCAGAGAAGATGGTTAGAGTTGATAAAAGATTACGATCTTGGAATCCATTATCACCGGGCAAAGCAAATGTAGTTGCGGATGCCACGAGCGAGAAAGGCCTATTGCAATACCATGATGGTGCAGAAGGAACAGCCAGAACTACATGAAGAATTGAAGCGTCTAAACTTGGAAATTGTTAGTCAAGGTTGTGTGAATGCTCGGAAGTACAACCGACTCTTCAAAGTCGGATCGAGAGAAAAACAACTAGAAGATGATGACATCAAGGAGATCAAGAAGAATATGCGAAGAGGCAAGGCTCGAGATTGAAGATGAACAAGGAAGCGTGTGGTTTGGGAATCGCATTTGTGTACCTAACCAACAGGAGTTAAAACAGTCAATTCTTAAGGAGGCTCATGAAACGCCTTACTCCATTCACCCCGGAAGCACCAAGATGTACCAGGATCTGAAGGAGAAATACTGGTGGGTCAGCATGAAGCGAGAAATTGCTGAGTTCGTCGCTCGCTGTGATGTGTGTCGTGAGTTAAGCGCGAACATCGAGACCGGTGGATTATTGCGACCACTACCAATCCCAGAATGGAAGTGGGAAGAGATTGGCATGGACTTCATCACCGGACTTCCTAGGACCCAATCAGGATATGATTCTATCTGGGTGATAGTTGATCGGTTGACCAAAGTAGCTCACTTTATTCCCGTCAAAACTACTTACGAAGCGGCCGGTTGGCGAGTTATATGTGGCTAGGATCGTTTGTCTACACGGGTACCCAAGAAGATTGTGTCAAACAGAGGTTCTCGGTTTACATCAAGATTCAGCGATGCGCATGAAGCCTTAGGCACGGACTCAACCGATCTGACCTATCATCCTCAAGCGGATGGTCGACGAGCGCACCAATCAAGTCCTCGAAGATATGCTCCGAGCTGTGCCTTGGAATTTGGACAAAGTTGGGACAAGAATTTGCCGTATGCGAATTCTCGTATAACAATAGCCATCAAGCTAGTTTGCAAATGGCTCCTTTTGAAGCATTGTATGGCGAAAATGCGAACTCCATACGTGGGATGAAGTAGGAGAGCATCAACTCTTTGGACTGAAATAATCAAAGAGGCGAAAGTAAGGTCAAAGCTATAAGGAACATTTGAAAGTGGCACAAACCCGACAAAGAGTTATCTTGATAACAGTCGGAGGATCTAAACTTTGAGGTAGGAGACTGGTCTATCTCGTGGTCACTCCACTCGGAGGAGTAAGAAGATTCGAGCGAAAGGAAAACTCGCACCAGCATTTGTGGGGCCATACAAAATTCTAGCCAAAAGAGGTGAAGTGGCATATCGGCTGAGCTACGAAGCCTTGTCATTGTGCACGATGTCTTCCATGTATCCCGATTGAGGAAGTGCTTGCAGCGCGAAGACCATACCTTCTTGGAAAGTTTCGATCTTCGTGAAGATCTCACCTACGTGGAGCGACCAATCAAGATTACGGATGTCGCAGAGCGAGTCACGAAGCGAATCATCGGATCATACAAGGTGCGGTGGAGTCATCACCGGAAAGTGAAGCCACATGGGAAAAGAAGAAGACCTCAAGACCAACTATCCGATCTCTTTCTTGACCAATCCGAATCTCGGTCGAGATTCCCTTAAAGGGGTAGGTTTGTAATGACCCAAATTTCAATTTGATAAAATTTAAAAGTTTATTTATGTTTGTGGTTTTCTGAATTTTCAAAAGCTTTTATAAATATTTTAAAGCTAAAACAAATTTATTTGCAAAATTAAAAGCCAACAAATAGTTGGAAATAATTTTATTAAGTCCAAAATGAGTATGGGAATTTCGTGAATTTTCCATAATTTTTGGAAGTATTTTGCTATTTTCTAAAGCCTAATTGAATTAATGAAATTAAAACAATTGAGAAATCCAAAGAAAATCAAAAATGGCTTTGGGCGAAACCCACCGCTCGGCCCAAATCTCACAAAGCGCGTAGCCCACCGCCCGCAATCGCGCGCACGCCTCTCGCCTCCCCTCCGTCAGATCAAAATCGAGCGGCTACCATTTCTCGCGTATCTCTTCTTTCTCCACCGTTGGATCATGCACCGAGCGGTCAAGATCTTTCACGGCAACCGCGCGGTCGAATGCCATCATCAGCGTGAGCGCACGATCTTAATCCAACGGCGGCGCCAAAGCGCGCTTACCGCCGCTCGGTCTAATCTCAACCATTGGATCTTAATCCAGCGGTTGCGCCGAAAGTCACTTACGCCGCGAATCTAATCTCGGCCGTGCGTGGAAAATCGGACGATTCCGAGTCGTCGTCTTCCTCACCTCTTCTTCCTCCTCACGCCGCAACCACGCGCCATTTTCGCGCGCGATCAAGCCGCTAACGGCCTAATCTCAACCGCCCCAACCTATTCGCGTACGTGTGCACGACCGCGTCCACCACCGCCGCATTTCCCCATGTTCTTCCCTCTTCTCCGGGACGGTTTCGCCCTCAACGCCGCAACCGCCGCGCCGCGCGCCCCACCTCCTCCACGCCGCTCCGAGCTCCCGCGCCTATAAAGGAAGCCCGGTGCCCCTTCCTTCACTCAACTCAAAGCCATCACTCATTCCTTCCCTCTCCCATCAACACCGTCGCAATTCTTGTTTTAGGGTTTTGCTACCACCGGTGAAAACCACGAAGTGCTCCGCCGTCGGCAACGCCCAGCCACCGTGGACCACACCAACGACTTCCCCATCACCGGAGCTTCCTCGCGCACCTCTTCTTTGCCTCGGAACACCTTCGGTCACCCTCGCCGGCAACCACCGTGCTTCTTCCTCCGCTCCGGCACCAATTCCGGCCACCACCGTCGCCCATCCGTGCCAATTCAGGTACCATCATGTTCGCAATAATCGTGGCTACGTGTTGATACCACTCGCCGCCGGTGAACCTCGCTGCATTGGCGTTGTCGGCGCGCGACACTTTTGCCGCCGTCAAGCCGACGTGGGTCGCCACCGTGGCACCACCTGGGCGCCATCTCAGCAACACGGCCCGCGTGGCGCCATGTCAGGACCCACGCACACGCACACGTGGCGTGGTCCACCGCGCCCGTCGTCCCAAAGCTCAGTGGACTTGGTCCACATGGGCGAGTCACTGACTCATGGGGCCCACTTGTCAGAATACTTTTTAAATCTTTTATTTTCCGAATTACTGTAGCTGAGGTAATCATTGCGCAATAAATGGATTTTGGTAGGAAAATAATTGCGGAAATTCAATAAAATTTCAGATTTAGATATAAACTTCAAAAATTCATAACTTATGCATATGAACTCCAAATTGGGTGTTTCAAATTGCAAAATTTATATAAAATTATAATCTAGCTAACTAAACCAAAATATTTCAGTTTGGAGTTAATTTGAACTATGTTTTGAATTTATTTGAATTTGCATTGAATTTGTCGTATTTTAGCGTTTAGACTTGACGACTCAGGAGAGTTCGATCAAAGCGAAGAGTTAGAGTTTCAAGACATCGACCAAGGCAAGTTACACCATTGACCATATTGCCCCTATTATTTTAAGTTATTTTCAGTTTTAAATTCCTTATTGCATGCATATGTTGTTATAAATATTTTAATGTCTGTTTTACGTATAGTTAATTCCATATGTTATTGTATGGCCAAATTTGAATGTTGTATCGACTACCTTGATACCATAGGCAAGATATTACCAAAATTCAAATATATGCTTAGCCAAGCTTAGTCCACATTCTGAGAATTTGGGAGGGTTTACACGGACTTCTACAAATTGTTTTCAAACTTGATATTGTGGTATTGTTTTACCACATGAGTTTATAAATAAAGTTTTATTCAAAATAAAACCAAAATGGGTTTGGATTTGGGCGAAATGGTCGGAATGGTGGGTGCGAGTTTATGCAGGTTTGATCTGGTTAAGATCAAGGCCCATGGGTTGTAGGAATGACGCCCAAGTCGATTGAGGACCGGTCTTTGAGCCGCTTATTGCTATGCCATAACGTACCACCACATGTCTGTATGGGCAGGATTTGGCTAACTAATTTGTGATGTCCTAGTATATTTATGTCATGTGATTTTGTGGGTGTCGGCTAGACATTTTATTCCCACTTGGCGCAGAGGGGCTTCAGAGGGCAGTCGGTCAAAGGGCGAAACCTTAGCGGGCATGAATGTACTAGGATAAAACATTGTAAAGGCCTCATGGTAATTGCTCGATCCACACGCCTACGGGCGTGAATTGGCGACATAACGAGCATGTCACCTCGTGTGGGTAAAGTTGTACCAACTCTGCGAGTAGAAACTATTCGAATAGCGCGTCATGATCATGGACATGCTAGGGGCCACTTAAAGTTAGTATTGTTTTTGGTTTTAAAATGCTTTATTAAATGTTGAGGATGGTTAATCCTTATGAAAATTTGGGCGGAAGCCAAGTGTTAGGAAGGATCCTTCACTTTACCTTTGGAGGTTATCCACGATATATCATTGCCATTTCAAAATATGATTTTATCCATAGTATAAAATTGCCTTAGAAACTACTATACTTATTCAAAGCTGAAAAATCTTTGTTTATGCAAAACAACCCGCCATACTCACTTGTTTCCTTATGCATGCATTTAAATTCAATATTAGGTGTGACTTGCGAGCACGGTAGTAGTGCTCACTCTTCTTTGAATAAATCTTATTCGGAGAAGAGCTGCTATCTTGACGGTGAGGACCGGACGAGTAGGCCTTCGACCAGACGATTGCTGTGGCGCATCGTGTGGCTCCCACTATATTATTATTTCATTGTGTTTATCATTTGACATTTGATGTTATTATTCAAGACTCATTTGTATTAAAGAGTTATTTATTTAATGTCATTTACGTTTTCGTGATATGAATGTGATATTCATTTTTGTGAGACTGTGTACACTGGAAATCCTGGACTGGTGTTTGAACACAGAGAATTCGGGATCCTTCGTTCCCGGGTTCGACAAAGAATCGCTTGAGGTCAGCCGACAGGTGGGAGGAGGCACGATTGTTGTTGTTGAGGGGACGACGGTGCGCGCATGAATATGTGAGACTTGGCAGAGGAGTTTTGCATATGCGCATATGGACCCTATTGGCGGGTTGGAGCTTAGAACTCGATGAGCCGGTTGACGGCCTTCGTATGATCAAGATGGACGGAATGGAAGGTGAGGCATCCATTATTTGTGGTGGAGGTTTATTGGGGTTGTTTTTGACTTGTAGCTCTTTTGATGACGCAATTTTGTCGATAGACGAAGCTGCCTAGGTGGCAGAGGAGTTCTTGGGGGCCTTATACTGTGGAGGCGCACAGTAATTCCAAGAACATCGTGTGTGGTTCTTACGTGAACCGGGTGTGCTCTGGGTGGAGTGTAAGGCTGTTCGAACGCGAGGACCCTGACGACGAGAGAAGGAAGAAAAAACGTATGTGTCCTGTGGATGACGAGTCACGAGAGCCTATTCCGGTCGTGCTTTGCGGGTGGTTGCTCTTAGTGCATTGGCTCCGGATATACTCCCACGAACCGAGGTGCGCCTTCAACGACTCCCCCCTTCGCTTGGTGGTACTTCCACCTTGAAGAAGATGGTGCCCCCTGGGAAACTGACATTTGTCTGAAGGAGGAATCGAGTGATAGCACACCCTTGGAAACCTATATTCCGAGGGATGCTTCTGAGCCTTCGGACTCGAGGTGGGTTCCTCTAATGCTCGGTCATGACGCCGCTATTAATTGTTGTTGTGATGCAATTCCGCTGACCCCTTCAATTTTCGTTGTGCATTTTTTACTTTGCTTGTCTTGCTTGTAGCGTTTAGCGGGGATGACGTTGTTGAGGAGGGGGGAGGGAGCTGGCTAAGGGGCACTGGGACCTCGTCAGCCTATGTCTGTGAGGGGGTGGAGGGGGATGCTACTACCCAGACCTTGCCACCATCGGTGAACATTAGGCCCTTATGCCTTGCGGACTTTAAGATCCACAGGAGGCTTGCGATGTCTTCGGAGAGGTGACTCGATTTGCTGCTCCTGCGCATGTTGGGCAACATTTCGAGAACAGGTTGCTTCTGTCGATATTCTGATCGCTAGAAGCAAACACCGCACGGTTAGGGTGTCACTATGGTATGTCGTTTGCCATTATTGTATGTGGGGCATTGATTTAGCCTTTTTCCCCCTTTCCTTATAGAGCTTGATGCTATCCCACACTCTCCAAGATGACTTCTAGCGAAGCTATAACGAGGTCCAGGGGCAGGTCAGTGCCAAGCAGGCGGAGGTGGGCTCCCTCCTCCAAGAGCTCTAGAGGCGAAGGTACACGAATTGGAGTCGTCGAACGCCCTGTTGACTGCGCAGCTAGATGCCGAGCGTGAGGGTAACTACCTCATGGTGCAAGGTGCATGGGGTGCCATGCCCTCTCTTGAGGAGGCCCGTAGGTCGATGGGCACCGTCGGCGGCATGAGCCTACCTCCGTTGACATGTCTTGTAGTGGCTGCGATGCGCCGGGCCCATCACCGTGCGTGTTGCCCAGGTGTGGGAAACATTACGCCAAGGTTACGTAGCATGCGGTCTTCACTTCCCTTCACAAGGCCGGGTGTGATCACCTTCACGCTGTCGCAAAGCGAACGGTCATGATGCCCACAGCTGAGGAGGTCCCAAAGCTCCTTTGTCACACTCAGAGGGCCAACAACGCCTTCCTAAGCGACTTCTGGAGCGCATGTGGTCGTGATGCTGCACTGGCCTCTATACGCACAAGCCTGAAGGTGAAGAAGGATAAGGAGAAGGTGGCTACAGATGTGCGGCCTGGAGATAGCCCTGAGGAACTTTTTGCTAACAAGATGTGACCCTCTGGTCGTCTTTGGCGACCGCCTCAGAACCTTCTTTTTTGTGGCGTGTAGCGTACACCCCCCTTTGAAGCATTGTTTAGGTTGTTATGTTAGTGATGGTATGCTTCGGAGGGAGAGGTGTATGTACTTTTTGGGGTTCCTTGTAAAGACATCCTTGATGAAATGAAAGCTATAGCGTCAGTCATGTCCCTTCTTATTTATGTTGGGCCCTGGCCCTTCGTCTTTCACAGGGTCCACGTCGTTGGTGCAAACGCATAGTGGGTCAAGGTCTTCCTCCTTCAGGATGGGTGACGAAGGGGTAAGCCCTACAGGGTGACCCGAAGCTTGAGTGGCAACTTTGGTCCTTGTGGTCACTGTAGCTGTACTACGGAGGCGTTGTGTATCACGACACGAAGTGGCAAAGATGAAAACTCACTCACTCGGAAGGGAGCATGGCGGAGTTTGCAGCGTACTGTCTGAGACAGCTCGCATTCGCGAGGGGATCTATTGCTCACCCGTAGAGGGGCGGTTCGATGGTTCTGAGTCTCCGAGGCCTTGCATGCCTGTCCATGATGCGCATGGAGATTTTTTTTGTTCCGAGCTCGTTGTTCGAGGCAGGCGTGCCAAGTTCATTCGTCTAATCGGACCATGGTCTGCTCAATTTTATGAGCATGAACCCTTCAAACGAGGATATTGTATAATGGTTGTATGGTAGGAATAGGCCATTGTAGCGAAGGATAGCTTATTTATTTGGTTCTGTGCACCTGAGTGCTTGTTGTAACATTATGTATTATTTTTACGGGCATAATAAAGTAGGCTTTCTCGTTACGGCTCGTTAATTTTAGCAAAGGGGGAGGCAAAGCCAAGCATCATCCCCAACTTTTTTTGATAGAGCCCTAGCGAGGGCGATAATTTTAGCGAAGGGGGAGGCGAAGCTGGGCGCCATCCCCCAACCTTTTTTGATAGGGGCCTAGCGAGGGCGTTAACTTTAGTGAGGGGAAGAAACCGAGCATCATCCCCAACCTTTTTTTATAGGCCCCTAGCGAGGGCGTTAACTTTAGCGAAGGGGGAGAAGAAGCTGAGTGTAACAGCCCCAATCTTATCAACAGTAATAATCTGTGTTATGAACAGTAATAGACTACTGTTCATATCATTACTGTTCTTAATCTCAGTTGGGAGTTGCTGTTACCAAATAAAACCTTCCTTTTTGCCAAAGTCCAAAAACCTACTTAGAATATTTAAAGGAATACAAGGTAACACTTGTATTATGACTGGGAAGTATTTTTATTAAAGCCTAGATAAATTATCTTGGCTAAAAATATTTTCGTTGCATTTTAGAAATTATTTGGACTTAAAGAAAATTTATGGTCTTTAAATAAACATTTTCGCCTGAAATAGATATTTATGTATTTTATAAAGTGAAATGTGGTTTATGAAATTTATCTGGGAAGTATATCATCCCAGTAGCTTACAGTAAAAATTTCATGATTTTATAAGTTTATTTGCTATTTTTAAAGTCCCAGTCAAACCTTTTAAATATATGAATAAGGTTTGGTCAACCCAACCGGTCCAAACCCGACCCTTGCATCAGAGCGACCCACCTCGTGTGTCTCGGTCCAACCCAATCAAATTTGTTTGGCTCGGTCACGTTCGAGCGCGAGCCCGAGCTCCACGACTGCCATGAGCCGTCGATCTTCCATCGAACGGGCGAAGCAATAACGCCCCGCGAGCTGTCCACGTGTCCACTTAAATCTCTGGCGTTGGATCTTAATCCAACGAGCGTGATCGATGTATGCAACCGACAACTCCGATCCCTATTCAATCACCACCGCTCGTTTTTAATCCAACCGTGACGCCTTTTCGCTTTAAACCTAAAGGCGCTTTTATCTCACCGTTAGATTCAAATCCTACCGCTTTTTCTTTTTCCTCGTGTTATAAAGCTCGCAATCCTCCGACCATTGGATCTTCATCGTGGCCCGATTTGTGTATGCATTCGGACGACTCGGATCCCCGCACAATCGTGGCCGCCCATTCTTGATCCAATGTATCGCTTATTTCTATTTGAAACCCGAGGCGCGTTAACGTGGGTCTTTGATTTCAATCCTACGCACACCTTTTGACCGTGGGCCTTTAAAGCCCAAAATCGGTGGATCGTTGATTTCGATCGGTGGCCCAGAGCGGTGTGTGCAATCGACCATCCGGTTCAATTTTCAATCTCGACCGTAGGAATCAAATCCAACGGTGTTGCGCCATTGCATCTATAGGAGGTGACGTGTATTCTTTTAGCCGGCGTTGATTTCAATCTAACGCCCGATTTGAAAGGGATCTTAAGATTCCTTTGAACTCGCTTTAATCTCGGTCGAGAGATCTAGATCGTATGCGGTCCATATTAATTGGTACCGATTCAAATCATTTAATCCTCTATTTATCACGACCACCCATTCCCAATCGAACGGTGATATTCTTTTGATCGTGTGAGGCGCGCATACCGTGGATCGCCAATGGGACCACATGTCATATTTTGCCTCTCTTCTTCCTTATCTCTCACACACCATTTTTGTGAGCAGAGGAGAGGATTTATCCAAAGATTATACACTAATTTTTGGATGTTTAGCTAAATGGACACCTCATCAACTCTAGATCTTTCCTTCTGCCCCGTAGCTAAACTCCCACATATATAAACCCTAGCTTTTGGAGTCGCGACCATTGTTGACCACTGGAGCTCATTTTCTTCCTTGCGGCCGTGGGATTTTGCTCCTATCAATTGCTTATCTATCCTTAAGCACCGATGTTACCCCGCATTAAAGATTTGGTATCCTTTGCAGTTAAATCGATTTGATCTCTCGTCGATCAACCTCAAATTTTCGTGGTTCTTGGTATCTTTCCATCTTCGTAAGCCAAAACCCTAGTTTCGACATCTTGAGCATCCTAGGAACCTTAAAAGCTGCTGTGAATCCTTCTTTAAGCATCGTAGTTTCAATCGCTTTAAACCAAAAGTTGATATTATACCTTTCGGTTTTCATGTCATTTTCAAGACCTAGGGTTCTTCCTGTCAACTTATCATCTTATTTAGGTTTTGACTAAACCCTAGCAAAGATGACAAGTTGATCTTTCAATTCTTATCGCCATCTATTTTGACTCTTAGTGAAATCATCTTTCGATCTTTTGTCTACCAACCGACAAAATAGGTTTTTGCGTTAGCTTTCGTAATCTAACTAGTTAGGGTTAGACTAAAGTTGGTTTGGGATATTAATTACCCTAAAAGATCATGCTAAGATTCATTTATGAACTTTTGCATGATCTATACCTCTTTTTCCAAAAATTGCAATCTGTCCTGTTTTCAGCTCTTTTCAAATCTGAAAACTGGAACTTTGCAATAAACTCTAATTTCTGTCTTTTGAAAACAGTGAGCTATATAATGGGATATTATCATTATTATGGGTAGTTATGGCTTAAGCATACTGTAATCATGCATTTCTAGATTGATCATGCATATTTCTTCCATGTTGGACTTATTGTCAGTTTTGGTATTTATTGGATCTTATTGTTTCTTTAGAATCAGTCTCGTTGAAGCCATCGAATCTTTTTCTGAGCAATCTGAGCCTGCAACAGAGGTCTATTATTACCAAGGCAAGCATCCTCTTTGCACCATATTGAACCCAGATTTTGTACAATAGTCTTTACAAATCCAGTGATATCTGAGCATGCTATTTGTTTGAAAATACAAAATATGACTTGTAATAGCTAGCTATGACCTGACATGGTGGATTACCTTGATTATGACCATACACTCAACTCTAGTGTAGTCTTGTATAATATATGGTCTATTCTCGATTTGGCTTAGATATGCGATCTAGAGATTTTAGAGTTTGACAAGCATATCTTGTCAAACATGGGAATCACAACCGAATCTGTTGTCATTTTCAAACTCTTTGTCCAGCCTTTAAATCAGTCTTATAATTGAAATTTAAATTGATCTCGACAAGAGGAAGCTAGTGATGGTGCTTTCGTGCACTAGATTGGGTTTTGTGGTGGACTTGTCCGGTTAATTAAGGACCGAACTCGATTATTCAATTCAAGTCCCCACGCACTTCCACATGCGGTGTATGGGCGCTGCTTGGTTAAGTAAAATGTTGAGACTATTGAGTTGGAAACAGAGAGTAAGGATATGTGTATTGGCCTTGCATGGCATAGATGCTTAGGTCCGAGGACCGTGTCTTATGCCATGTGAGCTTTGTATGTCAAGATCGATGTTCTTAGGAGGGTGAGGCGTATATGTGCCTCGTCGCATATACGATACCTTAATGGTGTCGATAGCATTCTATTATGGGTGGTGAGCCCAATTGCTTTTAAATTGTTTGATCGGCATTATCGACACAACATGTGTGCCTGTGGTTAGTAGGTGGTGTAGCCTACACTATGGGATTAGTTCACACATGGGGTCCAACTCAATAGTGTTAACTTGTTGAAAACTACCAAATCTTAGTTTCCTGGTCGGCATACCAAAGGAAGTGTGTCATCATTCGGAGGCATCCAAGGCAACGGCTAACTAAGTCATGTGGGTAAAGATGTACACCCTGCAGGTATAAACTATTCGAATAGCCGTGTCCACGGTCATGGACGATAACTTGAATTGATGTCATCGTCAGATAGAAGCTTTGATGTTCAAAAATCTGGTTTTGGTTTATTTTCGGTACCGCATGAGGGAATCATGCACTGCATCGCTTACCTTTAAGCCATTTACTTATCGCTTTAAGCAAACTTTGATTTATTAAATCGCTTTATCAAAATTTAGCCTTTGTAGGTTAAGATGTATCGCTTATGCAAATTTGAACCTTTATACCTTCTGTTGTAACCTTATGCATGTAAAAACTCTACTCCTTTGGTTAGGCTCTAATCACCACTTTATTTTACTAGTTTGAGTAAGACTTGTCGAGTACCTTCCGTACTCAAGGTGCTACCACCTATTGTTGCGGTGAGGACGGTTTTCAGATGAAGCACCGTTAGCGCCGATCGGTGACGCTAACGAGTAACGCTACTTCTTTCCTCCACGCAATTGCTGCGGGTGGATGGGGCCATTGGTGGATATTTTCCGCTTATTTTGCTTCCACAGATATCGTTAAAGTGACCAAGTCACTTAATATTGTAGTATCAACAGAATGATGTAACCTTATGTTTAATTATATCAATGTATGACTTGTATGTGTTTGATGCAATGTTGATGAAGGATATATATGCAATGGTCATTGATCCTGGGAACCATTGAGAATCATATATATCCGGGAATCCTGTTTACTGGATCTGTCACTTGTTAAATTTATATCTTTAGCATGGTTTTTAATAAAGGGGCAGTACTGTTCCTTCATTAACAATTGTGCTACAGTATAAATTTAATTAGTAACATTTCCAATAACCGGGGGTCCTCACAGCGTTGGTATCAGAGCATACGTTGCCTGTAGGTTAGAAGTAGCATGGCCGAAGTTATTAGAGAGTCCTCTGATAAAATTATTTTCGAACAGTAAAGTATTTTCGAAATCTGGAGCATGGCATCTTTTATTCCTTATCTTTCTTAATATCACTTCTTGTCCAACTTTCTGTTGGTTTATATTAAAAGTGAATTGTTTCTTATCTTGCCTCTTTGCTTATAGATGAGCGGTTGGTACTTGGTCAAGGAGACTAGAGCCGAGGATGTTGATGGGTTTCGGCTTTGTCGCGGATATGATGTGGCGCCCAATTTCACCTACCACCGAGTATGCCATTTATCGACGGGATCGAGGACCGTGGATGGAGGAATACCGCGCTTCATCAACGCCATCGCTAGGCATGTAGCCGCAGGTGTCCTCATCGTGTCCAGCGCTTGCCACCTCCGAGGCGATGGCGGTTCAGAAGCGGCAAGTAGGATGATGAGTCTTCTTCGCCATGATTTGACGAATCGTCTCAACCACCCTATGACCACTTCCCGAATCAAGGTCCTACTCAAGTGAGCACGTCACGAGATACAGTTTGGTGAAGACCTCAAAGCGGCAGTTAGCGAGGATGGTCCGATCATGGACCAAGTCCATCGTTGTCTTGTGAGGGAGCTATGGGAAACTAGGCATCGCCTTAATGAGGCCTGTGAGTACGCTTCTTGAGTCAACATGAACGCGCTCCTCGCGAACGTGCTTTATGGTGACAACGAGACCTCCTCGCCGCCGCACCACCTCTTTACCGCCTTCCAGTGGCGGGCGCGCACTGTTTATGGACAAGTGCGCCAAGCCCGATGATCGCAGGTTTCTCGCACTCGCGGACCGCCTCTCCCGAGGTCATCACCATTGTTGTTCTCCGAGGCGCTCATTAGTCCTTTGATCCGGTTGACACAGTTCCTCGAGCTCACCTTCAATGAGTTTCCGTGAACTTTAATCGGATCTTTACGCTAGCACCTCGACGATGAATCCCCGTGGTTGAGTGTCTTTAGTCTAGTAGTTGCCCTTAAATAAATTGTATGTAATAGGGCAGCAGATTTTGTACAGAGTATGAAAGTTTAACTTTAGGTTTGTAATCGACATTATGGCCGACTATAATGTAAGACTGAACCTAAATTTTGTGTATATATATATGAAGTTTCGTTGGTGTTAACTTGAATGCATAACATAACATGATGCATTATATGTATGAGATTTGCTTCCTTTCTAATTGTAAACTTGTTTGTGTTTGCCGAGTATGTCCTTGTTGTGTTGTTAACCATGTTGTGGTAACAGGATGACAGATCTACTACTCGCAAGCAAGCGCAACAAGGGAAGAGTATTTCATCTTGGTGCCCCATTCTCGTGGAGGGCCGATCGAACCTTCCAGCCTCGTGGTCCGCAAGGTGGTCCTCGTGAAGAGGAGCCTCCACCACCTTCTATGGCCGATGTGCTCATGCAAATTGAGCGCAACAGATGGATCGACGCGCATCTTGGAACAGATTGCGCGCAATACTACTCTGTTGCATCGCGATCAGAGCAGAGGCCACCATGTGCAGGCGGCCTTGCGACTTTGGCGGACTAACCCGCCGGTGTTCTCCGCTCAGACCCTATGGAAGCCGAGGATTGGCTTCAACCATTGAGAAGAAGCTCCATTACTCAATGCTCGAAAGGGAAAATGTTCTCTTTGCCGCTTATCACTGATGGGCGGCCAACATATGGTGGGATAATCTTCTTGCTATTCAACTACTGGACATGTCCCTACTTGGGATGAGTTCGTAGAAGTTTTCGCAAGCTCACATTCTGAAGGGGTCATGATGATCAAACGACAAGAGTTTTCGCTCAAGCAAGGGCGAAAATCGGTGATCGAATATCCGCATGAGTTCAACTTCCGCCGATATGCTCGATGATGTTTCGACTGACCTACGTCGTCGAAACCGGTTCTTGAATGGGCTATCTGAAGAACTGCAGATGGCTGTAGCTTTGCATGACTTCCGGAACTTCTCTCATTTGGTCAACAAAGCAATTGTGGCCGAGAGCAAGAGCAAGGCATTGGATGAGTCACGCAAGCGACAGCGGACTTCTCAGTTTGTTCCTAGTAGCAGCCCACTGAGGCCTCGTATGTGGTTGTCTAGGCCACCACGAGCACCACCCATTTTCACCAAGGCGGCAGATTTGCCCTCGTCCATCTCCTCCCACCACGGGCCAGACCAAGTGGAAATCAGCCCGCCCCGTTAACAACGTTAACCTGTGGGTTATTTGTTATCATTGTGGTCGATCAGGGCATTATGCCAACAAGTGTGTGGCAAAGCGGCAAGGATTGCCTCTGTTCGACCATATCCAAAGGCTCAGGCGACCAGCCCTTTGCAGAGGCCACCTATTAAAGTTGATCCGCTCCACCGGGCATGTGAACCAAATCACCGCCAAGAGGCGCCGATACACACTGGTTGTTATGGGTATGCTCCTAGTTAATTTCACCCAGCTCATTGCTTTATTTGACTCGAGCATCTCATTCTTTTATTAGCAATCATTTTGTCTGTTCAACACCGCTAGATATGCATACCCTCCAACCACCTTTTATTATTCAATCACAGGTCGGTCTTTAAAACCGATCGATTTGTTGTGGGGTCAACATAGCAATCCTTGGGGTGAAGTTTTTAGCAAATCTAATTGTCATTGACTCTAAAGGATTGGACGTCATTTTGGGTATGGATTGGTCTGTCCAAGAACCGTGGTCAAATCAATTGTTCCCAACGGTCTATTTCTATGACCAATGCAGCATTTGCATTCAAGTTGTTTACCATTCCAAAACAATTGGCTCATCTTTGTGCTCACAAGTTGATACCACTCCTTCTTTGGAGTCGCATCAATTGTCCGTGAGTATGTTGATGTCTTTCAAGACCTTCCCGTTTACCACCGATCGGAAGTGGAGTTTGTTATTGAACTCGCCTCGAATCGCCCGATATCCAGAGTCCTTATCGAATGCCCACAACGAGCTGGTTGAATTGAAGAAGCAACTCGAGAATTGCTTGACAAGGGTTTCATTCGACCGAAGTTCCTCACCTTGGGGTGCCCGCAATCTTTGTCAAGAAGAAAGACAATACTTTACTGATGTGTGTGGATTACCGTCCGTTAAATGAGGTCACTATCAAGAATAAATATCCTCTACCTCGTATTGATGATCTTTTGATCGGTTGGTTGGTGCCGCGTCTTTTCAAAGATTGATTTGCGGTCTCGCTATCATCAAATCAAGGTTAGAGCCGAGGACATTCCTAAGACAGCTTTTCTACTCGTTATGGTTTATACGAGTATACGGTTATGTCCTTTGGTTTGACCAATGCTCCAAAGATATTTCATGAACCTTATGAATTCGGTGTTCATGGAATTCTTGGATAAGTTTGTTGTCGTGTTTATTGACGACATCCTTATTTATTCCAAGTCCGATAAGGATCATGAACAACATTTGCGATTTGTGCCGAAACACTTCGTCGGCATCAATTGTATGCCAAGTTTAGCAAGTGTGCTTTCGCTCGTAGAAGTTGCCTTTCGGGCACGTGTTATCCAAGGAGGTATCATTGTCGATCCAAGCAAGGTACAAGATGTGCTAAATTGAAGCCTCCCAAGAGTGTCCCAGAGATTCGGAGTTTTCTTGGACTTGCGGGTTATTAATGAGGTTCATTGAAAATTTCTCCAAGATTGCTAGACCTTTGACTCACTCTTACAGTAAAGGGAAGAAATTTGAATGGTCACCTAATGTGAAGAGAGTTTTGATCGTTGAGAACCCTCTTGACCAAAGCCCCGCCTACTCTTAGGATGTTCTTAAGAGCTTGACATTTATTGCGATGCATCTCGCCATGGACTTGGTTGTGTGCTTATGCAAGAAGGCTGTTGTGGCATATGCATCCTGCAGATTGCGCCTCATGAAGTTAATTATCCTACTCATGATTTGGAATTGGTGCCGTGGTCCATGCATTGAAGATTTGGCGCATTACCTTCTAGGTAATCGCTGTGAGATCTACACCGATCATAAAGTTCAAGTACATATTCACTCAACTGATTTGAATATGAGACAAAGGAGATGGCTTGAACTGATCAAGGACTACGACATGGGTATTCATTATCATCCTGGTAAAGCCAATGTTGTGGCAGACGCTTTAAGCAGAAAGTCACAATGCAACTACCTATCCTCTTTACTCGCTAAAGAGACCTGTGTGCTGATTTTCGGCGCCTAAGTCTTGAATTGGTGGGAAAAGGATTCCTCGCTGCATTACATGTGGAGCCGACCTTAGAATCCCAGATTCTGGAGGCCCAGAAAACTGATGCCGAGGTAGCCAAATCGTGAAAACATGCAAGGTGCAAAGCGCGAGTTTTCAAGATGGTCATGTGATGATTCGATATCGCAATCGCTTGGTAGTACTCTGTGATCCTCATCTAAGAAGTCTAATTCTTAGAGAGGCTCATAATTTCAAGTTTTCTTTGCATCCCGGGAGCACCAAATGTACCAGATTTGAAGAAAATATTTTGGTGGAGCCAAATGAAGAGGCAAATTGCTCAAGATGTTGTCGAATGTGATATTTGCCAAAGGGTTAAAGTCGAACATCTAAAGCCACCGGTACCCTTCACCTTTGCCTATTCCACGCTGGAAGTGGGAAGAGATCGGTATGGATTTTGTTATCTTGGTCTTCCCAAGACTTCCAAGGATCTCGATGCCATTTGGGTGATCATCGATCGCTTAACTAAAGTGACTCATTTTATTCCGGTCAGGACCGATTTCAATGGCAAGCAATTAGCGAGCTTTATATTGCTAGAATTGTTTGTCTTCATGGTGTTCCTAAAGTCATTGTTTCGACCGTGGTCCTCGGTTTACTTCCCATTTTTGGAATAGCCTTCACCAGCTATGGGGTGAACTCTCTTCAAGATCGCTATCATCCTCAAACTAGTGGTCGATCGAAAGGGTAAATCAAGTAATGGAAGATCTTCTTGAGCCTATGTGTTATCTTATAGCAAAGACGGGAGAGATCTTTGCCATATGTGGAATTTTCCTACAATAATAGTTACCAAGCAAGTATTCAAATGTCACCCTTTGAAGCCTTGTATGGGAGAGCTTGTAGGACTCCATTGAATTGGTCCGAGTCCGTGAAAGATCATTCTATGGCCTGACTTGGTAAAGGAAGCGTAAGAGCAAGTTCACTGATTCGAGATTGTTTGAAAACCGCACAATCTCGCCGTAAGAGCTATGCCGATCATCGCCGTCGGAGTTGAGCTTTGAGGTGGATGACCATGTCTATCTTAAAGTGTCACCCATGAAGGGTACTCATCGTTTTGTGTAAAGGAAAGCTCGCGACTCGCTATATCGGACCCTTCCGAATCATTGCAAGCGAGGAGTCAGAGCTACCAATTGAATTGCTCGAATCACTCTCAAGTGAGACATGATACTTTTCATGTGTCTCAATTAAAGAAGTGCCTTCGTGTTCCTATTGAGGCAATCGCTATGAGCATCTTAATCTCCAACCTCGATCTTTCATATCAAGAGCAACCAAGACGTATCCTCGACACAATGGAACGCAGACAAGAAATCGCATCACGAGTTCTTGAAAATTCAATGGGCTAATCATTCCGAGGATGAAGCCACTTGGGAGCGCGAAGATCTGATGCAGATTGAGCACCCCCATCTTTTTGTTGTTTAGAACTTTTCTTTGAATCAAGAAAGGAAAGTTTAAACAAAGCTATGTAAACAAAGATGTAATAATAACACTATGTTGTTATGTAAGAATCTTCTTTGTTATCCTTGAAGGAAACCAAAACAACAGATGTTGAGTTTCCTCATAATTCATTTCCATTTCACTCCTTCTTGATCTCCAACTTGTTCCAAATCTCGGGGACGAGATTTTTCTTAAGGGGGGTAGGTTTGTAACAGCCCCAATCTTATCAACAGTAATAATCTGTGTTATGAACAGTAATAGACTACTGTTCATATCATTACTGTTCTTAATCTCAGTTGGGAGTTGCTGTTACCAAATAAAACCTTCCTTTTTGCCAAAGTCCAAAAACCTACTTAGAATATTTAAAGGAATACAAGGTAACACTTGTATTATGACTGAAGTATTTTTATTAAAGCCTAGATAAATTATCTTGGCTAAAAATATTTTCGTTGCATTTTAGAAATTATTTGGACTTAAAGAAAATTTATGGTCTTTAAATAAACATTTTCGCCTGAAATAGATATTTATGTATTTTATAAAGTGAAAATGTGGTTTATGAAATTTATCTGGGAAGTATATCATCCCAAGAGCTTACAAGAAAATTTCATGATTTTATAAGTTTATTTGCTATTTTTAAAGTCCCACCAAACCTTTTAAATATATGAATAAGGTTTGGTCAACCCAACCGGTCCAAACCCGACCCTTGCATCAGAGCGACCCACCTCGTGTGTCTCGGTCCAACCCAATCAAATTTGTTTGGCTCGGTCACGCTCGAGCGCGAGCAGAAGCTCCACGATCGCCATGAGCCGCCGATCTTCCATCGAACGCGAAGCAATAACGCCGCGAGCCGCCCACGTGTCCACTTAAATCTCTCGCCGTTGGATCTTAATCCAACGAGCGTGATCGATGTATGCAACCGACAACTCCGATCCCTATTCAATCACCACCGCTCGTTTTAATCCAACCGTGACGCCTTTTCGCTTTAAACCTAAAGGCGCTTTTATCTCACCGTTAGATTCAAATCCTACGGCTTTTTCCTTTTTCCTCGTGTTATAAAGCTCGCAATCCTCCGACCATTGGATCTTCATCGTGTGGCCCGATTTGTGTATGCATTCGACGACTCCGATCCCGCACAATCGTGGTCGCCCATTCTTGATCCGGCGGTATCGCTTATTTCTATTTGAAACCCGAGGCGGCGTTAACGTGGTCTTTGGATTTCAATCCTCACGGCACACCTTTTTGACCGCGGGCCTTAAAGCCCAAAATCGGTGGATCGTTGGATTTCGATCGGGTGGCCCAGAGCGTGTATGCAATCGGACCATCCGCTCAATTTTCAATCTCGACCGTAGGAATCAAATCCAACGGTGTTGCGCCATTGCATCTATAGGAGGTGACGTGTATTCTTTTAGCTGAGCGTTGGATTTCAATCTAACGTCCAGATTTGAAAGGGGATCTTAAGATTCCTTTGAACTCCGTTTTAATCCTGGTCAGTAGATCTAGATCGTGCGGTCCATATTAATTGGTACCGATTCAAATCATTTAATCCCTCTATTTATCACAGCCACCCATTCCCAATCGAACGGCTGATATTCTTTTGATCGTGTGTGAGGCGCTAGGGTCAGGATCGCCAATGGACCCACATGTCATATTTTGCCTCTCTTCTTCCTTATCTCTGCGCGCAGCCATTTTTGTGAGCAGAGGAGAGGATTTATCCAAAGATTATACACTAATTTTTGGATGTTTAGCTAAATGGACACCTCATCAACTCTAGATCTTTCCTTCTTGCCCTGTAGCTAAACTCCCACATATATAAACCCTAGCTTTTGAGTGCGGCCATTGTTGACCACTGGAGCTCATTTTCTTCCTTGCACTCGTGGGATTTTGCTCCTATCAATTGCTTATCTATCCTTACACCGATGTTACCCTGCATTAAAGATTTGGTATCCTTTGCGTGTTAAATCGATTTGATCTCTCTGCCGATCAACCTCAAATTTTCGTGGTTCTTGGTATCTTTCCATACTGTAAGCCAAAACCCTAGTTTCGACATCTTGAGCATCCTAGGAACCTTAAAAGCTGCTGTGAATCCTTCTTTAAGCATCGTAGCTTCAATCGCTTTAAATCAAAAGTTGATATTATACCTTTTCGGTTTTCATGTCATTTTCAAGACCTAGGGTTCTTCTCACAACTTATCATCTTATTTAGGTTTTGACTAAACCCTAGCAAGCATGACAAGTTGATCTTTCAATTCTTGTCGCCATCTATTTTGACTCTTAGCTGAAATCATCTCTCGATCTTTTGTCTACCAACCGACAAAATAGGTTTTTGCGTTAGCTTTGTAATCTAACTAGTTAGGTTAGACTAAAGTTGGTTTGGGATATTAATTACCTAAAAGATCATGCTAAGATTCATTTATGAACTTTTGCATGATCTATACCTCTTTTCCAAAATTGCAATCTGTCTGCTTTCACTCTTTTCAAATCAAAACCGAACTTTGCAATAAACTCTAATTTCTGTCTTTTGAAAACAGTGAGCTATATAATGGGATATTATCATTATTATGGGTAGTTATGGCTTAAGCATACTGTAATCATGCATTTCTAGATTGATCATGCATATTTCTTCCATGTTGGACTTATTGTCGTTTTGGTATTTATTGATCTTATTGTTTCTTTAGAATCTGGTTCGTTGAAGCCATCGAATCTTTTCTCGAGCAACTGAGGCACAAATGAGGTCTATTATTACCAAGGCAAGCATCCTCTTTGCACCATATTGAACCAGCATTTTGTACAATAGTCTTTACAAATCCAGTGATATCTGAGCATGCTATTTGTTTGAAAATACAAAATATGACTTGTAATAGCTAGCTATGACCTGACATGGTGGATTACCTTGATTATGACCATACACTCAACTCTAGTGTAGTACTGTATAATATATGGTCTATTCTCAGATTTGGCTTAGATATGCAGTCTAGAGATTTTAGAGTTTGACAAGCATATCTTGTCAAACATGGGAATCACAACTGAACTGTTGTCATTTTCAAACTCTTTGTCCAGTTCCTTTAAATCAGTCTTATAATTGAAATTTAAATTGATCTGGACAAGAGGAAGCTAGTGATGGTGCTTTCGTGCACGAGATTGGGTTTTGTGGTGGACTTGTCCGGGTTAATTAAGGACCGAACTCTGATTATTCAATTCAAGTCCCCACGCATTTCCACATGCAAAGTATGGGCGCTGCTTGGTTAAGTAAAATGTTGAGACTATTAAAGGGGCCCAGGGGCAATTTTCCCAAGGGAAAAACCCCCTTGGGTTTGGGTTTTTTTGGGGGGGTTTCCCAATTTTTTTTTTTTTTTCCCCCCCCTTTGGGTTTTAATTTTTTTTTTAAAAAAAGGGGGGGGGGGGGAAAAAAAGGTTGGGGGGGTTTTTCCCCCCAAAAAAAAGGGGGGCCCGGATTTGGGGGGTTTTTTTTTCGGGGGGCCCCCTTTTTTTTTGGGGAAAAAAATTTGGGGAAATTTTTTTTTTTGGGGTTTTTTTTTTTCCCCCTTTTTGGTTTGGAAACCCGGGGGGCGGTTTTGGGGGGGGGAAGGGGGGGCCCCCAAAGGGGGCCCCGGGGGCCGGGGGTTTGGGGGGGCCCCGGGGCCCTTTTTGGGGGGGGGCCCCTTTTTTTGGGGGGGAAAAAAGGGGGGTTGGTGGTTTTCCCCTTTTCCCCTTTTCCCCAAAGGTTTTTTTCCCCTTTTGGGGTTTTCCCTTAAAAAAAAAATTTTTTGGGGTTTTTTGCCCTTTGGGAAAATTTTTTTGGGCCTTTCCCCTTTCCCCCTTTTTTTAAGGGCCCCAATTAAAAGAAGGGGGGGAAAAAAAAGGGGGGGGCCCCCAAAAGGGGGGGTTTTTGGGCCCCCCCCCCGGGGGGCCAACCCCGGGAAAGGGTTGGGGGGGGGGGGGGGGGGGGGTAAACACCCCTTTTTTTGGGGGGCCCCTTTTTTTTGGGGGGCCCCCTTTGGGGGGGGGAAATTTTGGGTTGGGGTTTCCCCCCCGGGGTGGGGGGCCCTTAAAACCCAAAAACCCCGGGGGCCCCCCCCTTTTTTAAACCCGGTTAAAAAACCCTTTGGGGGGGTTTCCCGGGTTTGGGGGTTTCCCAAGGCCCCTTTTTCCCCCCCCGGGCCCCTGGGCCCCCCTTGGGCCGGGATTTTTTTGGCCCCTTTTTGGGGGGCCTTTTGGGGGAAAAAGGGGGGGAAAAATGGGGAAAAAGGGAAAGGGGGGGGGGAACCCTTTTTTGGGTTTTGGGAAAATTTTTTTTTTTTTTGGGGGGAAAAAACCCTTTCCTTTTTGGTTTTTTTAAAGGGAAAGGGTTTTAAATTTTTTCCTTTGGGGGGTTTTTAAAACAAGGGGAAAGGGGAAATTTTTTTGGGGGGCCCCTTTTTTTTGGGGGCCCCCCCTTTTTTCCCGGGGGCCCCGGGGGGGGGGGGGTTTTTTTTTTTTGGGGGGTTTTCCCCCGGGGAAAAAAAAATTTTTTTTCCCCCTTTTTTTAAAAAGGGTTTTCCCAAAAAAATTTTTTTAAAAAAAAAAAAATTTTAAAAAGGGGGTTTTTTTTTTTTAAAAAAATTTTGGGAAAGGATTTTGTTTTTTAAAAAAGGGGGGAAATTTGGGGTTTTCCCCCTTTTTAATTTTAAATTTATTTCCATTTTAAAAAAAAATTTTTTCAACCCGGGGTCCAAAAAAAATTTTTTTTTGGTCCCTTTAAAGGGAATTTAAAAGGGGGTTTTTTTTGGGGGAAAAGGGGGCCTTTTTGGGGGTTTTTTTTGGGGGTTTTGGGGGGAAAAATTTTTTTTTTTTGGGGGTTTTTTTTTTTTCCCCAAAAATTTTGGGGGCCCCCAAAATTCCTTTTTAAAAACCCGTTTTGGGGGGAAAGGGGGGGCCCCCCCCCTTTTGGGGGGCGGGGTTTTTAAAAAAGGGGTTTAATTTTTTTTTCCCCCCCGGGGGGAAAAAAAGGGGGGGGGGGGGGGGGCCCAAAAAAATTTTAAATTGGCCAAAAAATTTTTTTTTTTTTTAAAATTTTTAAGGTTTTTTTTAAAAAAAACCCCTTTTCCCCTTTTTTTTAAAAAATTAGAAATTTTAAAAAAAAGGGTTAAATTTTTTTTTTAAAAATTTTTTTAAATTTTTTTTTGGGGGTTTTAAAAAATTTTTTTTTTTTTTTTTTTTTTAAAAAAAAAAATTTTTTTTTTAAATTTTTTTTTTTTTTTTTTAAAAAAAATTTTTTTTTTTTGGGGGTTTTTTCCCCCGGGGGTTTTTTTTTAAAAAATTTTTTTTTAAATTTAAATTTTTTTTGGGAAATTTTTTTTAAAAAAAAAATTTTAAGGGTTTTTTTTTTAAAAAAAAATTTTTGGTTTTAAACCAAACCCGGGTTTTCCCTTTTTCCGGGGGGGTTTTTTTTTTTCCCTTTTGGGAAGGGGCCCCGGGGTTTTAAATTTCATTTTTTGGGAAAACCCTCCCGGGGTTTTTTTCCCCTTTCCCCTTTTTTGGTTTTTTAAAACCCCTTTTTTTTGGGGGCCCTTTTTTTTTTCCCCCTTTTTTAAACCAAATTGGGGGTTTTTTTTTAAAAAAAAATTTTTTTTTTAAAAAAAAATTTTTTTTTTTTTTTTTTTTTTGGGGCCCTTTTTTCCCCCTTTTTTTTTGGGGGTTTTTTTGGGTTTTTTAACCCGGTTTTTCCCCTTTTTTTTCCCTTTTTTTTAATTTTTTTTTGGGGCCTTTTTTTGGGTTTTTTTAACCCCCCTTTTTTTTTGGGGGGGAAAATTTTTCCCGGGGAAACCCGGGGCCCCAGGGTTTTTAAATTGGCCTTTTTTTTTCCGGGGAAAAAAATTTTTTTCGCCTTGGTTTTTTTTTCCCTTTTTTTTAAAAACCCCGGGTTAAAATTTTAAAAACCAAAATTTTTAAATTTCCCTTTTCTTTTCCCCAAATTTTAAAAAATTTTAAATTTTTTTTTTCCCAAAAAGGGGGTTTTTTTTGTTTGGGTTTTTGGGGGGTAAAATTTTTTTTTTTTTTTCCCCCTTTTTTGGGGGGGAAATTTTTTAAAAAATTTAATTTTTTGGGGGGGAAATTTTTCCCTTTGGGTTTTCCTTTTTGGGGGCCCCCTTTTAAAAATTTTTTTTTGGGGGTTTTTTTTAAAAATTTTCCCCCCCCTTTTTGGGCCCCAATTTTTTTTCCCCTTTTTTTTAAAATTTTTTTTTAAAAATTTTTTTTTCCCCCAACCCAAATTTTGGGTTTTTTTTCCCCAAAAAAAAGGGTTTAAACCAAATTTTTTCCCGGGGAATTAAAAATTTTTTCCTTTTAAAAAGCCGGGTTTGGGGTTTTAAAAAATTTTTAAAAATTTTTGGTTTTTTTTAAAAAAGGGGTTTTTGGTTTAATTTAAAATTTTTTGGTTTTTTTTTAAAAGGGGCCAATTTCCTTTTTTTTTACCTTTAAATTTTTTGGGAAAAATTTTTTTTTTTTAAAAAAAATTTTTTTTTTAAAAAATTTTTTTGGGGGTTTTTTTTTTTTTTTTAAAAAAAAAAAATTTTTTAATTTTTTTTTTTTAAAAATTTTTTTTTTTTTTCCGGCTTTTTTTTTTTTGGGGGGGGTTTTTATTTAAAATTTGGGGAAGGGGGCCCCCTTTTTTGGTTTAAATTTTTATGGGGGGTTTTTTTTTTTTTTTTTTTTTTTTTTTTTTAAAAAAAAATTTTGAACCTTTTTTTTTTTTAAAAAAAAATTTTCGGGGGTTTTTATTATTCCAAAAACCCCCTTTTTTTAAAAAACCCTTTTTTTCCCTTTTTTTTTAAAAAAAATTTTTTTTTTTTTTTTTTCCAAAATAAAAAAAAAAAGGGGCCCCGGGGTTTACCAATTTCCCCCTTTTTTTTTTTAAAATTTTTTTTTTGGGAAAAATTTTTAAAAGGGGTTTTTTTTTTTTTCCCTTTTCCCTTTTTTTAATTTTTTTTTTCCCTTTTTAAATTTGGGGTTTTTTTAAAAAGGGGGTTTAAATTTTTTTTTTTTGGGGCCCCCCAAAAAAAAGGGGGGGGGGTGGGTTTTCCCCCTTTTTTGGGGGGGCCCTTTTTGGGTTTTAAAACCCCGGGGGGAAAAAACCCCCGGGGAAATTTTTTCGGGTTTTTTTTTTAAAAAAATTTTTTTGGGGGGGGCGGGGAAAAGGTTTGGTTTTCCCCGGGGGGAAAGGGAAGGGGGGTTTTAAAGCCTTATTTTTTTGGGGGCCTTTTTGGAAAAAAAAACCCCCCCCCCCCCGGTTTTTTGGGGTTTTTTTTTTTTAAGGGGGGGGGGGGGTTTTAAAGGGGGTTTTTTTTCCCCCCCCGGGTTTTTGGTTTTTTTTTTTTAACCTTTTTTTTCCCCCCCTTTTTCAATTTGGGGGCCCCAAAAACCCGGGGGTTTTGGGGGGAAAAAAATTTAAGAAAGGGGGGGGAAAAATTTAAAGGTTTTGGGAAAGGGCCCCCTTTTTTTTTTTAAATTTTTTTTGGGTTTAAAAATTTTTTAAAAAATTTTTTTTTTTTTTTTTTTTTTTTTTTTTTTTTTTTTTAAAAAAAAACCCCTTTTAAAAAAAAATTTTTTTTTTTTGGGGGGGCCCTTTTTTTAAAAATTTTCCCCCCCCACCTTTAAAATTTTAAATTTTGGGAAATTTAAAATTTTTTTTTGGGGGGAAAATTTTTTTTCCCCCCCCCAAAAATTTTTGGGGGGAAACCCGGGTTTTTTTTCCCCCGGGGCCCCCCGGGGGGTTTTCCCCCTTTTTTTCCTTTTTTTGGGGGGGGGGGCCCCTTTGGGGAAATTTTTCCCCTTTTTTTGGGGGGTAAAAAAATTTTTTTAAAAAAAACCTTTTTTTAAAAAAGGGAAAATTTGAATTTTTGGGGGGGGGGAAAAAAAATTTTTTTGGAAAAATTTTAAAAAAAAAATTTTTTTTTGGAATTTTAAATTTTTTTTTTTAAAAAAATTTTTAAAAAAAGGGGGTTTTTTTTTCCCCCCCTTTGTTTTGGGAATTAAAAAGGGTAAATTTTTAAAAACCCCCCACGGGGCCCCCCGGGGCCCCTTTTTTTTTAAAAAAAAAAATTTTTTAAATTTTGGGGTTTTTTTAAAGGGGGGAATGGCCAAATTTTTAACCCCTTTTTTTTAATTTCCCCCGGGCCCCCTTTAAGGTTTTAAAAAATTTTTTTTTCCCCCCTTTTAAAGGGGGGGGGAAAAAAAACCCAAATTTTTTGGGGTTTTTTTTTGGGGGTTTTTTTTTAAAATTTTTTTCCCCAAAATTTTTTTCCCCCCCTTTTTAAAAAGGGGGGAAAAAAGGGGGAAAAAACCCGGGGGGGGTTTTTTTTTTTTTTGGGTTTTTTAAAAAGGGGGGGGTTTTTTTTCTTTTTTTGGGGCCCCCCTTTTGTTTTTCCCAAAAACCCATTTTTGGAAAATTTTTTCCCCCCCCCGGGGGGGGGTTAAGGGTTGGGAAAAATTTTAAACCCCGGGGGGGGTTTTTAAAACCCCCTTTTTTCCTTGGGAAAAATTTTCCCGGGGAATTGAAAAACCCCCTTTTTTTTTTTGGGGCCCCCGGGGGGGGCAAGGGAAAAAAAAGGTTTTTTCCCCCTGGGGGGGAAAAAAAAAATTTTTTTCCCCCCTTTTATTTTTTTGGTTTTCCCCCCTTTTTAAAATTGGTTTTCCGGGTTTTTTTTTAACCCCAAAATTTTTACCTTTTTTGGAAAGGTTTGCCCTTTTTAAAAATTTTTAAATTTGGGGAAAATTTTTTTGGGGAATTTCTCACCTTCTCCCCGCGCCCTAGACAGCGCTGCCACCGCCAATCTGCTCTCCTTCACCTCCCTCCCGAACCCTTCCCCTCGACCTTGCCGCATCGCCCGACCACCGGTAGCCTCACGCCGCGCTGGCCTTCACCCTTGCGCTAGCCTCCTTCCCTCTCTTCCCGTCGTCGATAGCTTCGCCACTTCTTCTCCAAGGTACCGCTGCCTCATCTTCTCTCCTCCCTCCCAAAGCCTTCTCCCATCCCCGATGCCCCCTTACCATGCCACCGCCTCGCCTCCCCACTACCTGGCGAGTCACAGCGCGAGGGGACAAGGCGCGAGTCGGGGAGTGGGATGGTAATGAATTTCAGTTTGTGCACGTGAAGAAGTGGGGCAGTGACAATTTCGGTGGTTGCGAACGAAGTGGAGGATGGCCGCGCTCACGAGTCGCAGGGAAAAAAGGGGTGAGACAATATTTCCCGCTACGCAACAGCAAACCCCTTCTTTTATTAGTTAAGTTGGTGAGCAATACGGGCAATTTTTGGAGTCCCGCTAGATATGGCCACACAAAGGTGGTTTCCCGTGCACTCTGCATTCCCTTGGCTTGATGTGTACACATACACTCTCTTCATTCCCTTGCTTGATGTATACACGATCCAAATTAGTGACTTTTGTGATGTGCTTCTTTGCCATTTATAGATTAGGAAAAAGTCTACTTTTCACCCCTAAACTTTTGTGAAAGTCTGAAAATCACCCCTGAACTACAAAACCGGACACCCGACCCCCTTCAACTATTAATACCATTCACTTTACCCCCCTCAACCTAAACTAAGGTGGTTTTGGCTTACGTGGCGCTGACATGGCAAAGAAATTGGTGGTTTTCGGCTGACTTACGCCATGTTAGCAAGAGATTGTCGATGTGTCGTCCAGGTAGATCCTAGTTGGAATGGCATGTGGAATTTTTTTTCTTTCCTATTCTTCTCTTTCTTTCCCTTCACCTTCCTCATTTATTCCTTCTTCCTCCCGAGTTGGGGAACAAAGGAGGCTCAGCCGATTGGGGAAACCAGGGGGAGGCGCATGGCTACGGCTGGCCGGCGGCGAGCGGCGGCCTGAGGGGTGGCGAAGACCGGAAAAACGGGCCGCCGGGGAGGGGAGGAAGCCAAGCGAGGCGGCGTTGGGGCCGGGGCAGCACTGAGTAGAAGAAGGCGGCTTTTGGAGCGGGCGGGCGCAGGGGCCGGACGGCGGCGACGGTGGCCGGAGGGGGGGTTACAGGGGGAAGGGAGGTGAGCATGAGCATGAGGGAGGGGAAAGGATGCTCACCGAGCGGTCCGTGGAGGCAGGGGAGCACCGGAGTGGGCCGGCAACGCGGGGCTGGGGCGGCGCAGGGGAGGACTCGCGGTGGTGGCAGCCTAGGATGGCGGGGAGGCTCAGCCAATGGTTGGAGAAGCTTGGGGATGTCATGGTGGAGCTCCTGCAGCGAAGAATTGACCCGAGGGGCACCGAGGAGGAGATGGCGATGGTGGAGCTTGAATCGGCCGAAGGCAGAGGGGATGGTGGTTCCGGCGACGTCTGAGGTCCAAAGGAGCAATAACCCCCTCTTTATTTTGCTTCTTGACCACAGGAGTTTGCTGCCGTCCGTTTCTTCCCCAACTCCGGTCAAAGCCGCCATCCCCATCGTCGTGGTCACCTCGGCAAGTCTCGAACCGATTCCTCTGAGGAGGAGCAGCTCCTCACCTTCCCCAAGCTTCCCCTACCTTCCACCTGAGCCATCCCTCACCCGAGCGGCGCCCCCACGGCCAACCGCCCGCGTCACCGCTGGCTCCTACCGCTCGCTCGCCTCCGACCTCCTCATCTCTGACCGATTGCACAGGTGAGTTTCCCTCGCTCTCCGGGTGCTCGTGCTCACCCCCATTCCTCCCCTCTTCCCCTCCGGCGCCATCGCCATGATTGCCGTGCCGCCGTCACCGCCGTGCTCCGCTGCCGAGGTCGAGGCTTTGGAGGCCACGAAAGCCTGTGAGGAAGGATGGGAAGTCACCGGAGAAGCGGTTGATGCTGAGGTCAAGAAGGCAGAGGCGGTCGCAGGTGGTGTTGGGTCCCGCCGGCGTGGGGATAGCTCCAGTGAGAGCGTTGCCATGGAGGCGGAGGACGGCGAGGCGGTCGCAAAGGCTCCAGATGGAGGGTGGGAGCACGCCGGAGACGGCGTTACCGGCGAGGTCGAGGTCGAAGAGCGTAGGCGCGTTGCCGAGCTCGAGGGGGGTGGGCCTGGAGAGGGAGTTGGCCGCGAGGTAGAGGGAGGCAAGGGCGGAGAAGGTGCCGAGGTCGAGCGGGAGGCGACCAGCAAGGCAGAGCGGTGTGGAGGCGTTCCAGGTGGCGAGCTGGGCGTTGGGGGTGGCGGCGGCGCCCTGCAGCGTGGGCTTGACCTTGGCAAGGAGGAGAGTGATGTCGGAGGGCGCCACGAAGGGGAGCAAGAGGAAGAAGGCCGCACGCGTGTTATACAAGCATCGTCAGCATAAGGGTGCCAAGTGGACCTCCACGTCAGCACAAAACCAGGGTGGAATCGACGCGAGGGGTATTTTGTCTGGTTTGCAAACGTCGAGGTCCTATGATGTCTGATTTTCAACTTCAAAGTTGTTTTCCAAACTTTTTGAAAAGTTCTAGATTGAAAAGTAGACTTTTTCCTATAGATTAAGAAAACAAATTTTTTTCCCAGAGACCGCTAACTTTTTCATGTGGTTTTTCTTTGTTTTTTGTTCAAAAATTTAAATTTTAGTTTTTCAAGATTAGATTTTTGGACCATGTGTAAAGGTAAATATACTACTCTACTGCAAAAAAGTGATATTCAGATGGTGTCATTTAAACCCTAAATCGGCAGTTAAAAAAACCGATCTGGACCAGTTTTCGTCGGATTTCTTGAACCCTGGTTGTGCCTTAGCACGAAATAGTAGTAAATCTCGGAATACCGTTAGGATAATCTTTGCTTGTAAGGCCCTGCTTGGACGAGGGGTAATTCTTTAGAAGGTTTTGGTATTTAATTCAGATTTGAACTAGATCCTAAAATTGTCCAATGAAATACCCCCAATCCAAACACCCCCGAACAGAGAACAAATACTGGTTTTGGTAGGCTTTCCATGTATTAATGACGTGTATATTATGACACGACCCAATCTATATCGTCTCCACTCCAGCAATGTGTAACAATTAACATGACAAGCTTACAACTACAACACCAAATGGAGCTTAGGCATCAGCAGTTTAGCACGGTTTGTGCTAACTTGCAACTACACTGCCATTTACTGTCAGTTCTCACTTCTCAGTGTCACCAGATAAGAAGGCCTGAAGCAAATGATCAGCTCCGTCAACATGCCTTCGGATGCAACTGCCCTCAAGAATCTCTAGCAGCCTACTGATGCTAAGGAACGACGCAAACAAGAATCAAGACGACATGAACTTTCAGAACTCAGACTAGCGATAGCGCTGGTACAGCATCCGTAGATCTCTGCAATGTATGCACGTCCACGGAGTTAGTGGAGGATCAAGGCAGTATGAGTGTACCCATTGCGACCGGCAGACATGGCAGCTCAGTAGAAGCTCCTCGGGCTCACGACTGTGGCACTGGTAACAAGCTCCTTGCCCAGACTACACACATTGGATTTGACAGGTGTAAGCGTTGCAAAACAACAGTAAATCAAGCAGGAACAAGGAATGATGGAATAAGAGCTCACCGATGATCCAGGAAGGTCGTAGCCTTCACCACCAAACACAAAAATGTCTGTAGAAGCTCCACAAGGAATTGTTTGCGAGTATATCTTCTGATCTGACGTACCGGCCTCGTCCACCTTACTGATCCAGGTGAAACTGGCTTTGCAAAGAGGGCATGTTGAGACCTTTGCCCTGGAAGACTGAAACAGAAGATGAAAGTGTATAAGCAACAGTTCCTACAACAAACTATTTCTAACTGAAAATTAGTGAAGGGGCAAGCCAAAGAAAAAGGGTCTCAAAAAATTAGAGCCATAGGTTCTTCGCTGACACTGGTTAATTGGTTTTGCACAAAATATTAGTGTTTGGTAGCCAATTTTGCCTTATTTCGACCAGGATGGAGTGCTATACTGCTATCTTTCTTGAATCTACAATAGCATATCGTCTCTACTGTCTTACACTGAAGTATACAAGCATAAAGTACAGGCAGGCAAGTGGGATAGTAAAGCAACAGATATGTCTCCAAAATATTGGTGTGCAAAAGGGCACACGGTATATGCAAATTTTAAGCAATGAATCGAACTAAACAAAATATGTTTGCACCACATACCAGACAATCTGCCCATCCTTGAATGCATGAGTAACAGAACCGATGTCCACATGGTAAGATGCCCCTTGTGGAAGAAAAATCTGTCCAGCAAATGACACATGAAAGTTCTGTTTGTCTTTGCAGACTGGATGATTCTTCCATGGTGGGCTTCTCGTCATCTCCCTTTTCATCGTCAGCTACAATGTCAAGGCTACTTTGATTTATTTTCTCCTCAGTACAGAAAGCTGGTTCCTGCCCAGATAAATCGCCAGGCTGCAAGCTTCTTGAACTCTCACCCAATTCGAAGTTTTCTTGCTCTTCACTTTTGTCTGGTTCATGCCTACTAGTTTCACCATAATCATATATACTGTCCAAGGAAGTTTGCCGAAATGATGATGAAGCATTCGTCTTCCTTGTTTTTCTTAGAGCTTCTGTAGTCAGAATATCCAACATTTGTGGTTCCTCAAAGCTGTCTGTCAAATTGTCATTTTCACAGCTTTCTGTAAGATAGCACGCATGCTTGCTTCTTGATTCCTTTTTCATAGGATCATTCCTTTCGCTCATTCTGCTAGCAACCTCATTATGCAGAAAAGCTGACAAGCTTCCCTTCTGCTTCGATGTACTCCGAGATGAAGTATAACTTGACTCATGAAGATCTGTTCTTGTCTGTATTGTCATTGGATACATGCATAAGATTACAAATGAGAAATATCCAGTAAGCAAAACAAAAATGGAAGCAAGCTGAAACAAAAAAAGTTAGGTACTATCTATTCATCAAAGGCCATATACCAAAACAGGTGCTAGCCTAGACAAACTACATATTGACACACCGGGGTTTTCTCAACTTGGGCATGAACCACTCAATACAAAATCAAAGTCATCTGCATAATAAGAACAATAGCTTCATATATGTGCTATTTCCAGTTTCCATCATTAACAGGTCCTTGAGTAGTCACGACTCAGCACAGATTGTGGGGCGAAAATATTAGCTACTGAGTCAGTAGGTCATTCATTCATTCATTCATCATATATTATATTAAACAAAATAAAACACAGTGATATATGATAATTGATAAACTTTATTACTATGAAGGATACTGATCAGGATTCAGGACTCTACTGTGGAACAAAAATATTGATAGGTTCGTAAACAGATTGAAAACCAAACTTTCAAGACAGTATATAAATGGCATCTAAAAGTTCACCAGGCTAAAGCTAGACAATAAAATTATTTCAAAAGGGTTCTAATAGAGTATGAATTTGCAAACTACCATGGCACTTGAAACATTGTCTTGCGGATGTAGGACATCTTTATCTGCTGATTTATGTGCACGCTTTAAACGCTTTCTTCTTCCCTTAACATCTGTTGAATCAATCTTCTTAGAATTCCTGCCTCCAACAAAATTCTGAAGCCAACAGGTCAACCAAGCTCCATCAGGAAATTTACAGTACAAATATACAGCAGTACTTTGAAAAAGTAGGTGTAGGTTCATTTTCAAGTTGCACATTCGAACTTATAATCAACTTCTACACGACAATGTGACAGGCAAAATGACAGTTTATATAAAGTATTCCAATTTTGTAAGACCGACGACTATTTGGGAAAATGGAGGAAAACCATTCGATGTCATGAATAACTGCACAATACTATTCAAAAAATATTGTAAATGGATAATTACACACAAATTTAGAGCACTTCTGAAAACATTTACTCCAATATTTACATTATGAATCTTTTGACATTTTGTTTACATGAATGCATAATTTTTGGGGATGGCATGTTCATAATATGCTCATCTAACTATGATTAGCAGTTCTAGAATGACACATTACATATGATGGAATGTATAACATTAGCAACTCAAATTAACAGCTTACATGAAAACGATAGGGAAACTAACTAACTAAGGAGTTCTTGCTTTACAAAAACTTGACACATAGATAGCACATCAGGTTCTAATTATATTTAAAGACAACACCACACATACGACGTAACTTACCTGCAGAACCTATGGGATGTAATTTTACTAAAAACATCAAGGCAAATCACTTCATTAATCATTACTAATTTATTTCTTCATTCATACAGTTATAGAAAGCAAGGACAATGTCTTACTATAAAGATAGCATCAAAATATGACGTGGTCGGTAATCATGCAGCACTTCTTTATTTTTTTTATTTAGTAACCAGTCCATGATTCAGTAATACTTACAGGAATGGATGCTAAACAGTGGTATATTTGGTGTTTGAACGGAATGGAAAAGCATTGAACTGGTGAAGTGTAAAACATGAAGACTGAATGGAGAATACAACATCAAGGGACTGAACTCAGAAACCAAATCAAATGAAGGAAATGGTTCTTACTTCTTTTAATAGGGATGAATCAGACCACCCCTGATGCTCAAAATCAGAACCTGAATCATCAACCTTAAGCACATCGCTAGCATATGAAGTATTGCAAAAATAAGCAGGTAACTCTTTCAAACATCTGTCCTTCATGACTGCATTTCTCTTCGACAGCGTACGTGGAAGAGCGGGCAGCTCTGGAACTGGCCCTGCTTCTTCGCCACTGGACATCAAACAGAACAGAATGTTTTCTGAGAATGACATAGTAAACACTTTGACAGAACAAAACAGCATTGTGCTACTTCTGCTACTTTACAGGACATCAACTATGGACAAAATAGAATTGTAAACGTCTAAAACAAATGTATTGCTAGAACTTTTTTATAAAAAAAAGTGGGCAGGAGCTCTGCCAATCAATTAAAGGTAGGAAGAGTTTTGCAACATGAGGTACGCCGGATAGGTCCGGCTTACCGGGGTAAGATCAAGAGTTACAACCAGTGGGAGAACACCCCCAAAACGCTAAAAAATGTTGGAACACTCTATTTCGCTGATCGATGGCCTCCTTAGTTTTAATTGCTACATCGTGCACCGAAGTCGACTGGTTTTTAAATATTCTCCTATTTCTTTCTTTCCTGATATAAATTCCACATGATGTACTGCGAGAACTGACCATTGAGCCGTGGGCCCGTGGCAGTGTGGCACAAGGTTCAAATCATGCTAATGCGAAAACTAGGGCCAAAGTCGACAGGAGGATTAGAAGTTTAGAACTGTCCACAACAATGTGCGTCCTTTTGGCACAGCACAACTGCTGTTGTTGCAAACTAGCAGCACATCTACGCACATGGAACTCGGGAAAGCAACTCTGAATATACTAACTCACAGTCCCAATTTCACATTTACTAGTAAAATCCCCTAACTACTTCATCATAATTCATGCATTTACCCAACAGAAGCAATTACTAAGTACATGTACGATTGCATTCTGCAACACCCAACAACAGCTGAAGAAATCGGCTACCTTTCCATCGTGTAGGGGCCCTCGGGGAGGTGCCTCCCCTCCTTGAGGCAGTCCTGGAACCACCGGTGGCTCACGACGAGCGTCCGAAGCCTCCTCGCGATGTCATACTTCTTCCCCTCGAGCTTCCAACAAACCTAACCCGAGAAGCATCCGTCGGATTCCGGCAACGTAAATCAACAGAACAGAATGGGGAACCACGCCGCGCGTGCAGCAGCGGGCGGCGCACGTACCAGGTGGGTGATGGATCTGCTCATGGCGCCGACGTAGCTCGCACCGGTCTCCGAGATGAGCTTGACGAGCCTGTGCCGCTCGTCGCCGTGGTAGCCGCTCACCGTCGCGACCACCTTCCCCATCCCCTCCACCGGCATGGATCCGCCGCGGAGCACGAAATTCCTGGGGTGAGGTAGGGAAGGCGGCGAAGGAAGCGGCCTCCGGATCGGCGGCGGTGGCGGCGAGATTAGGCGATGTGGTGGGGGAAGCGATAAGAAGGCGAGAAGTTTCTGGAGGCGTCCAAAATTTTTGGGCCTTTTGCGTTTCCCTCTCTTTCGCCTCTGGTTCTGGAAATATGAATTTCTCGGGTCCCCCGTCCCCGCGTTGTTTTTCTTTTTTCTTTTTCTTTTTCTTTAGGGCAGTCCCAACCTGAAACTACATGTAGTTTCCATAGCATTAAATACCATGCCAACTAGGCAAAAATGCTGATGTGGCACATGAGTTAAGGAAGAGAGAGAAAAGAAACAGTAGAAATCGTTTCTCATACCAGAAACGACGTCCTCTCGTGGCCCAAGACCGATGGAAACGATATTTTCTGCGTTGGGACCGTTCCATCGTTTCCTCGGCTCTATCCCCACCTTCCTCCCGGATCCTCTGCGTGGACTCATTCCCCAATTCATGCCGCCACTTTTCTCGCGCGCTCTCGCTCCTTTCCCTCCCGCGCACTCGCTCACTCCCGCGCAATGATTTCCGCGCGCGCCACTCCTCCCGCACAACTGATCCTTGTATTTTTTGTGGTGTATTAAGTTGTCCTTCGTATAGAAACTGCTATAGGAATTATGGGTTGGGAGGGGTAGTTTCTAAGGATCATTAATTACGCTCCCTTTCTCTTGGAAACCGATCATAGAAACTATGGGTTGGGACTGCCCTTAGGGCACGACCAGCTTCGTGTCGTGTAGGATTGATAGCCCACTTGTGCAGTTGTGCGCGAGGTTTATTTGTAGCTGGATTTGGCCCATTGCGGCTCAGAATTTCTCGTACATCAATTCTTTTAAAATAATACGAAACTAGGAACTAAGTGGCTAGATATTACATGTATGTACTTAAAAGAAAAAGGCTCATTTTACTCCCCCGAAGTTTCTTTCTTGTCCACTTAACTGTCATGGACATGGATCCTTGGGTGATTGGTCTTTGTGGGTTGGACAAGCAGTGGACTAGCTCAAGGCCCAAAAGGCTGGGAAGGGGCTACCATGCGCTGATGTCGACCATGCCTTGGCGGAAGCTACTCCAGGCACAGATCCCGCACCACCACTTACCCTGGTGCTCGTCGCCAACGTCCATCAGGTTTTGGTCACGTAGCCGGCCACCTCTACACCTAGTGGTGTCGCTGCCAACCCCGCCGACTGTGGCAACGAGCTAAATCGCATGCGTCTCCTCTGTCTCCAAGTCACGTGCTTTATTTAAGTGGAGGGGGCTCTGGACTTACTTTTAGCATAAAGCAAGTTTTCATTTGCAATAATGTAATAGATTCAAAGCAATTTGACAAACTGTTTGTAATTGTTGAAATAACAGCGATACAATAATAATAACAACAATAAAGACAACCTAGAAGTGACTAACCCAATAATCATCACAACAATAGTATGAACATCCATTCATACCAACCCACCAAGTTTTAATTAAATGTTGTAGTCTAGTTCTCACGGGGCGTATCCGAGCGTGTCCATAACCTAGGACGAGGCTATTCGAATAGATCAAACCCTGCAGGGGTGTACCAATGTACCCACACTTTAGACCGCCTTTCCACCAGTCACGGTTAGCATACTTCCTTTGGTATGCAGGCACGGCTAAGTCTAACAAGACATTTCCAATATTAGTATCAACTACGAGCCGCTCGTATGGCCAGAAAACCATACGCTTACATTGTAAAGTCGTAAAGTCAACTACCCCTCGGGGTAAAGCTTTACAGACAACTACAATGCTTCCAGCACACAACCACCTCATTTTACCACAACACAACACACACACGCCCACCTGCGACTCGTAGCCAACACACGCCAAAGTACTAAGTCAAGAGAGGTCTCATACCCTCTAGTGTGGTTAGCACGTAAATTGCTCAGTACGGTGGCGCAAGTAACTCGGTTCTTAATGACCCGGGCACCATTCCAGTCACACCCAAAACACACCATCTTACTATTGTGCCCAAGTCCAAATCATTTTGTTTTCATTTTTAGTTGTTATAAATAAACATAGCACAAGGGTTGAAACATAGTCATAATAAGTTTGTGTGATCAAGGTTATCGACTAAGTCGATAACCGTCCAATTCTACCGGTAACTAAGCATTGCTAAGCATCATATCGTAAAGACAAATAAAAGGCCATAAATCATTCACCGGGCTCTAATTCACCAGTGAGGATAATATTCCTAAGGTAGTAGCAGGGGTGAACAATTTCAGGGCAACAATGCAATGGGATTAACTACCTCTAATCGACAAAATTAATCATTGACACAAAAGCATACATACATACGAGTAAAACAAAGTATTAGATTTTAAAAGTAATGGGATTGAGTGGATATGATCAAACTGCTTGCATTTGCCTTGCTAGAGATATTCGACTTGCTGCAGAGGGTCACTCTCGTATACAATAGAATCGTCAAACCTATCGAAAGAATCGAGAAGAACCAATAAGAAAGAATAACACCGAATAAACACCGAAATTCAAAAAGTATCCAAAAATTAATAACACAGAAGATAGATTATGAATTTAGGAACAAAAATTAGTTGATTCGGAGTTTATTTAAATTAGTTAGGATTTCTTCTGATTGTTCTCTCCAAACTCATTTATTTTTCACATTATCATAGATTTCACTGTTTGCTTAAGAGGATCCAAGCGAAGCTTATTTTTCAGATTAGGTTGCTACTACTGGATAATTGTCCAACCAACTAAGTGACTCAGAAACATATCTAACTACTGCACTAACCAAGCCATAAACCTATTGGCAATTCTGATAGTTGCCATGTTATTGCTACTGAGAACGTATGACGACGGACAATACTTAGAGCTTAGGTGATGCTATTTTCCTTAACAGGCCACCTAATCCTCACAAGCACTCTCTCTCTAGGCATTCTATGCATACATCCACGATGATCATACAGTCAAAATCAAACCTCTTATATGTTCTCCTCTTAGATTACTTAGTTTCACTAACCCTTTTCTTTGGCTAGAAGATAGTTTACTAATCGAGTACTTACAAATTAACTGATGATTCTACTAACCAACTTAATGGAATGAGCCCTACTGCCACTCATACACACAGAGAGCTAAAGAGACTACAGAGAAGCAGACAAAAAGGGAGTCCACTGAATGTTACAACATGTAACACAATTTATCATTTCATCATCTTCTATCTGAAGATCTATTAGCTAAGAAGCATACTACCTCCATTTAAATAGCTAACTACTCTTTGTAGCCCTCACTGCTATTAAGTTCATTTAGACCTACAAATTTGCTATTGGAACACTGACTAGCTAATTAGCCAACTACTAGATGCTAATCAGTTTTCTAACCAACTTTGGGCCTTACTGATACTCAACTATTAACACTCCTAAGCACCGCTCAACTAATATGTGAATGCTAACTAATTTTTCAGCATGTTGCTACCATATGGCCTTACTACTCTGTAAACTATTAACTTGCTATTACTAACTAACTTTTAAATTTCTAAACCAATCACTAAATGATGTAACACAGTATAAGTGCATGCTTGCAGAAAAACCTATCATTCAGATTCATCCACAAATCTGAACTCTAAGCCAACATCACAGTGTTATTATACACAAAAACTCAGAATCAATACATCACGATTAGCTAAAAAGGGCTAATTGAATCAAGATCTTTTTAAGTACTAGTCTCAACACTGACATGATAATCAATCTGATCCAAAACCAAACACACAATGGAGAGCACAATTTGCAGTGAAGGAAACCTGAAGCTAGCAATTTGGACATCAGGTGACGAACAGCAGCGACAAAAACACTAGGCCAAGAGGCTTGACCGACGGCGAGGAGGATTGATGGCGGCAGTTGAGCACGGATGAAAGGGACAGGGGATGGCCGAGGCGAGTTCCACCTGTAGAGACACCAAGTCATTCTTTGAGGCATACACACAAACACATAGAGGGCAAGCAAAAGGGACCAAAGGCAGCTCAGCATGTGGCGTGGGGGAGGGCACAGCTCGGGCGGCTGGTGGCTGCTCGGGTAGGCCGGCGAGCGCGGCATCCGGGGCAGAGTGGCGCGCCGGCGAGGGGTGTGGCGATCGCGCGCGGCATCCGGAGGAAGCGATGGCGGAGGCGCGAGGAGCCGCGAGACGTTGGTGGCGCACGGGCCAGGGCGAAGGGAGACGGGCTCGGTGGTGGAGGCGGCGGTGCGGACCAGGGCCGGCGCAGATCCGGGCCGAGGAAGACGAGGCCGCACGGCCGGGCGGATCTAGGCAACGGCGCGCGGCGGCGAGCAACCGGCCGGCAGCTCGGCTTGGCGATGGCGGTAGGTGTCGCGTCGCGACAACCGGGGCGTGGAGGAGCTGAAGTAGCACCGGCAGCAGAGGGGGCCGGCAGTGCTCGGGCTCCAGGGCGCAAGGCACGGCGGGTACGCTGAGGCCGGCGGTGGGTCGGACTGGAACGGGAGAGCCGGCATGGGGAGGCCGGGGAAGGGGAAGCTGGGAGGTGGCGGCAGCGCTGAGGGGCAGCCGGGCCTGGAGGTGGCAGCGGAGGAGGGCCAGCGCCTGCCTTCGGTGGAAGAGGAGAGCTTGGTGGGGGAGGGACCAGGAGCTGAAGATGGGGAAGCTGGGAGGCAGCCGGTGAGGAGGAATGGATATGTGAGGTAGGTGAGGGTAACAAAAGGAAGTGAGACACCCAAGGCTCGGCTGAAGCAAAGAGGGGCGTTGCTCTCGGTGTGGCTCACGACAAGGGCGGTGGTGACCGTGCGCAGTGCGTGGCGAGCATGCACGATGACCAGACGATGGGGCAGACGCGTGGAGGGGCGCTCGGTGAGAAATGCGGCTGCGTGGGTGAAGCCGAAGGCGAAACCATGGGCGGGGTCAAAAACCCGGGGCGAGGCGGTGGTTTGCTGGCGAGTTGCATGCACAGGCTTGGGCAGGTGCGTGGAGAAGATGGCCTGCCGGTGGGGCGATGTACTCGGCGATGGCAGAGCGGCTGTGTCGCTCGGCCGGTATGGGCAGTGGCTTTGAGGGCGATGCTGAGCGACGGGCGAGCGGCGGCTGCAACGTGGCGAGTATGGGCGCGCGACTTGCGGGTGGAACACCAGCGCTGAGGCAACGTGGCGAGGAGCTTCAGAGGCTGTCGTCGGGAGAGAGAGAGCGGCATGGGTGTTGAGCTCTAGCTGGCTTGGTTGGAGAAGAAAGCAAGGGATGGCCCGGTCGGTGGTAGTTTGATTCGGGTGGAGTGGCTTGGTTGGATCAGCCAACTAAGTTGCACCCGAGGATCAGTAAGCGGTTGAGCCTGAGGAACAGTGAGAGGGAGAGGGAAAATATGCTAAGGACCGTGGTAGGACTTTAGGGTTTAGTAAAATATTCTGGCATTTTTATTTGGTAACTTCTCAGGCGAAGATAGATATAGTTTGATCTTTGTCAGACACTTTAAATTGGGCTTTTTTACTCATTCAGAGATTTAGGTTCTGAACAGGTCTTTGACCTAGGGTTTACTTTAGTAATATTTTACAGGGCAACATCTTAGGTTAACTGCTTTTATAATTTCTGGTATTAGAGTTTTTCGTTTCTAGGGTTCGTGCCTTTAGGATTTATGTTCTTAGGGTTTTTATTTCTCATTACTTGTGCCGGCAAAATAAATACAAATCAAATAACTCACAAAAATTGCAGACAAACTGAACGACAACAGATAATCATACAAAAAGTTTAAAAAGTCTTGTATTTTTGCATTTTTGAAATTTTGGGATGTTACATATGGCCACCTCTGGTAAAATGTGTTGGATGGAGTCCGTGGCCTCCCCCTTCCCAAGTCCAAAGCATCAGTCATGGAGCTAAAGCACAACCAATATCGTGGCCATCTTTTGGGTGTGGCCGAGAGGATAAGCAGTTCAAGCACCCGTGGCCACCACCAATTCAATTCCTCTCTGAAGTGTGTGCTGAGATAGTGTTCTTAATGGTGAAAAGAATGGCTTCATCACTGAAATTGGTCGATTTGAAACCGTGGTCTCCACCAAGACATCTAAGATGCTTAGTGTCCTGCTCTGTGGTGGGCGCTCAAGGTTTGCCATCTGCACTTCCTTGGCTGTGGAAAATTGGGAATGTTACTAAGCTCACTCAAAAGGAGAGGCAGCAGAAGCGTGGAGGAGTTCCAGACTTTGCATGCAAGGTGAGCAAGCAACAAGGGGCGTGTTGTTCTGATTTTTCCTATGTGGTGCTCCTCAATTGTGTGCAGTGGCAGTCTTTCCATGGTGAGGAATTACGAGGGGGCATAGCAGCAACTATCATAATGTTGTGTGTTGCCATACCTATATTGGTTACTGAGTTTGTCCAGTATGACAAGATTAGCGAGAGAAGTCTTATGCCCAGTTATGTGGAGAACAACCAAATGGTTGAGGTCCAGGAGAAGCAAAGGCTAGTGGCATTGTCTGGTTTAGATCACCAAAGTGGGAATAAAAAGTGGTGAAACTGCATGGAATGGTGATTGCGCTTGAGCTCTAGAACACATCAGAAAGTTATTGGTTCAGTATACATGTTAGAATACCAATATGGTCAATGAGACGATTGGGTCATTACGAGCAAAGTACAAGGAGCAGGTTTACTTAGAGGCACAATTCATCAATCAAGGACCTATCCTCCTTAAGGATTATCATCTTATTGAAAAACTTGCACAGTTTGACAGGGAGTGTATCCCTGAACATGTTGTTCGTGCACGAGGAGCCACTGCAAAGGGATTTTTTGAGGTGACTCATGATGTTTCTCACATTACGTGTGCTCATTTTTTTTCCAGGCTCCTAGGGTTCAAACCCCAGTTATTGTTTGGTTCTCTACTGTTGTGCATGAGCGTGGAAGCCCGAGAACCTTGAGGGATCCATGTGGTTGTGCTGTGAAGTTCTACATTAGAGAGGGTAACTTTGACCTTGTTGGGAACAATATGCCTGTGTTTTTTATCCGAGATGGGATGAAATTCCCTGACATGGTCCATGCTTTCAAGCCAAGTCCAAAGACCAATACGTAGGAGAACTGGAGAATAGTTGACTTCTTTTCGCACCACCCAGAGAGTTTACACATGTTTACCTTCCTCTTTGACGATGTTAGCATCCCACTCAACTACAGGCACATGGAGGGTTTTGGTGTCAACACCTACACCTTAATCAACAGGGATGGAAAGCCTCACCTTGTCAAATTCCATTGGAAGCCTACATGTGGTGTCAAATCCCTATTGGATATGAAGCTGTGAATGCTGGAGGCACCTGCCACAGCCCTGCCATGAAGGACTTGACTAATTCCATTGCAGCTGGGAATTAGCCAGAATGGAAACTTTACATTCAGACCATTGATCCTAATCATGAGGATAGATTTGACTTTGACCCACTTGATGTCACCAAGACCTGGCCAGTGGATATTATCCCACTGCAACCAGTTGGGCGAATGGTACTGAACAAGAACATTGATAACTTCTTCACAGAAAATGAACAACTTGCTTTCTGCCCAGCAATAATTGTCCCTGAAATCCACTACTCTGATGATCAGCTGCTCCAGATGAGAATTTTCTCCTATGTCGATACCCAAATACACCATCTTGGCCTGAACTATTTGATGCTTCCTGTGAATGCACCGAATTGTGCTCACCACAACAGCCATCATGATGTGTTTAGTGCGCAGGGTCTGGAGACCCTTAGGTACAGCACTGCCATGGGCATTACCATTGTGTGCAAGATAAGGTCTTATTGCATATCGATCCTAATGGGTGGTGAACAATTGCTAGTAGTGGATCGCAAGAAAGGAAACTGGATTGTTGGCTGAGCTGATTTTCTTTCAAGGGAGCCAGTGAGTTTTTATCTTACTTGAAGATTTAACCTTGAGTATCTGCTACAATGCTGAGCAGTTTGGGTTATTCAAAGTAACCTTCTCTGAAGTTAGTACTGTGTATGGGAATGTGCATCTTCAATGGAGAGCTGTTGGATTATATGACTATCAAGATAACTAAGCTTTCTACAATAATATAATTCAAGTAATGCAACAGTTAAGGCGAAGCAGGACCAGTGAGGCGAGCAAACTGTGGGAAACCACTTGCCCAGTGAGTCAAGCTAGATTTCTTCCTGCTACAATGTTGTTCTTGACAAATATTTACAAGTGCCATGGGATCCCGATGGCGTCGAGTTCATTTGCCCACCTTTCATTACAACGGCTTGGGGGCAAGCCGAATCTCAAGGAGGGGAGAATGTCACGGACATGGATCCTTGGGTGATTAGGCTTTGTGGGTTGGACAAGCAGTGGACCGGCTAAAGGCCCAATAGGCTGGGGAGGGGCATTGGCTGGTCTGGCATCGCATCGAGTACAAAAGAGAAGGCAACAACGACACAAGGGGATGGACGAAGAACAAACAACAGACTGCTTCTTCCTTCTCCCATTCTGCTTCTCCCCCAAACTCTTCTTCCAGTCTAAGTTCTTCTACTCCCCGGTCTTGATGTCTCCATTCCCAGTCTTGATTCTAACTCTCCCAATTTGTATCCCCAAGTATTTGTATCTTGAGTTGGTAATGGCAATATAGCACTTGGCGTTGAGTGAATCTATGTTCAAGGTGAAGGATTGTAACATTAACCTCTGAACTTTGATTTGGTCTGATCAATCCCTAATGTTCCAATACCGTATCACTTAACCCTTAAGGCATGTACAATGGTATAGACAGCTATTGTCTATAATATTCTTCCATGCCATCTATAAACAACACTAAAGACAACTTCTACAATGAGTTATCTTTTTACATATCTCTATAGACATCTCATCCATGTATAATATGTTTTGTTTCTCGCGTTACAGTCAACTACTACATGAAAGATGGTCTAATTCTTTATGCTCCTCCTCTCTCCTCCATATCATCTTATGTTTTACATGTCAAGACTTATAGACAGCTAACATCACACCATTGTACATGCTCTAAACCCGTTTCAAGGGTAGTTTTGCCACCTTAGGTGCCATGTCATCTGGTTTTACCATGTTGATACTCCACGTTATCTCTCTCTCTCTCTTCTTTGCCCGTGAAAACGAAGCAATTGAAGCTTGATAGATCATCAGTGAAAACGAAGCAATTGCAAATGTAGTAGCGATTATCAGTGAATTGGCCATATAAATGTTGTCATTGTAGGGGTGTTAATGCACTATATGAGCTTTGGCCGCCATGGCTGGAAGCTCAGGCCTAGATGTTGCCGCACCTTGCGAGCTCGGGCTGGCCGTTGCCATCGTGAGGAAACTTACACTGGCCGCCACGTTGAAGGGAAACAGGTAGGCTACACTAGCCGACAATTCAAAAAATTTTACCACGTAAACCAGGAAGCCAAGCAAAAGATCATAGATTATTACCACCAGATGCGCAGTGCGGCGGAAGAAGAGTCGGAGTAGCCTGGTCCAACGAGGAGCACGTCGATGTAGTGGTCGTAGTCGATCATCTAGCGTCCTCGCAAGTCGATCGTTTCCTCCAGCAACCTCTAAAGTTCCTTGTGAAGATCGCGGATTGTCCTCAAGTGCAATAGCAACCGCAGTAGCGCCTTTACGGTATCCACACATCTAGGGAAGGAACACCGAACGGAGGTGTGCTAGCACCAAGTCACACGGCAGGACTCCCAAGAAGATGGCGGCTAAGGTTTCAGTGGAGTAACTCAAGTCACGACTTTTGTGTCTCTCGTATATCACGTGTATCGCATGTGACCCAATGGCCTCAAGTATCTCCTTATATAGTGCCCATGACAGATCCTATCCGAACATATTTTGTTCCAATCCGTTAAGTGTGTGACCCTATAGATTCATGCATAATCGGTTATGACTCAGAAACCCTTTCCGATCACGAGTCGTCAGTGGTTCCTAGTAGGATATAACGATTCCTAAATACACACAAATTATATCGGACGAAGCTTAATGCAATATGATCTATGACCAGGTCCTTATCACTTACGACTAGGCCCTATCTCTATATGACCAGCTCGTATTTGGTCACGACCAGTTCGTAACTCCTTACGATTAGGTTTCGACCACTCTGTGATTACGTTCAACCAGTCTACGACCAGCTCGTATCTCCATATGACCAGTCTGTAACTGATTGAACTAAGTGACCTACTCGTGTATTCTCTATTTGTCTCACGATATCTGGTTTGAACTCCAAGTGAGATATTAATCATCCATGGACTGTTCAATACTTTCTCGATCGAGTGTCGGATAACCTTATGTGGTTGAACTCTTCGACCACCAGTGGCATGACCATGCACTTTCTTTATCCGACTACTTCGAGGGGCCCAGAGATATCTCTCCCGTTATGTTAGGAGGGGCAAGTCCCATATTCGACTAGTCACATCCCTCAGTATATTTCATAGCAAACCCGAAAGTTACTTTTATAACTACCCAGTTACGAGTAGCGTTTGGCAACCCCTAAGAGTGCTATTACACACGTAGGAAACTATGCTGATCTCAGGTCTAAGGATTATACATCATGATTGCTTGAGACTAATTAATGACACATAGAATCATAACAATCTCAATAGTGTCTCAAGGTGGGTCTATCCAACACCATGTTCTCTAACATGTGTTCACATTATCGATTCGATGTCTCTATATCCATGACCGGTGAAACATGGTCATCAATCAATACATGTGCTGGTCATAGAGTCACTAGTGTTCCGACCAGTGACATCCAACCAGAGATACAATTTAGAATGACATCACATAAGTTAAAGAGCTTCACCGACAAGTCACATACTTGTTAATCTTTATAAATTATAACCAATGATTCATTCAAGGAATAGAATAACATTTATTGAATAACTCATAAATATAGACGTGATACAATGATCTCTATGATTGCCTCTAGGACATATCACCAACACACCTCGCGGGACAAAAGCATGACTCGGGTTGGGCCACTGCCACCACACAGAAGGTGTGGTCGGCCACAACTGCCTCGTCGGAGCTCGCCTTAGGCTAGGTCGCTACCGGAGGATAGGAGTTCGCGGCGTGTGCCGTCGTCTCGTGGGAGAGCTCGCCTCAGGCAAGGCCGCCACCACCACGTGGGAGCTCACATCGGCTGTCGTGCGCATGAGCTCGCGTCGAGCCTCCGCCGCTGCTGCGATGTCCCTAGGCATGAGACCCCACTCCATAAGTGAAAGACAAGGCCAAGCTTGGGTCTATGTGTTGAGCAGGGATTTTTATTTCGGCCGATAATCGGCAAAATCGGTTCTGCCGGTCACCCCCGGTAGAACCACAAATTGGCCTCAAAATTTTCGGTTTGGATGATTTTTGTTAAAAAATCGAATTTGCTTGATTTTTGTTCAACTTTGATTTTTATTTAAAATCCAAAAAAATTGAAAATTTCTGCCAAAATTTTCCAATTTTCTGCCTTACCGCCACCCGGTAAAAAAAAATCCGGTAAAAGAATCCCTGGTGTTGAGTTGGTGTATTGACTAGCCCAGCAGCAGATGATCTTATCTAGTGTACTGCACCATTAACTAATTTTTTTTGCGAGAAAAAAGAGCTTTATATATTACTAAGAACAGAGTTACATTCCTGAGCAACTAATTGCTCGACACAAGATGGAATTTAATCGTGCCAAACCACACAATGATTCATGCGTTTCGCCATTTGTGCGAGCTCATGAGCAACACAATTTAGCTCTCTTCGTATGCCAGATTGAAAACGCCGGCAATTAAGCACCATACTCTAAGACTTCTATGATGATGAATGTGATTCTCGAGCACTGGGCGGTCGGGTTAGCTAACAAATTCGCCACCGAAACACAGGCCGTTTCCAGAAACCACAAGTTTATGTATCCATTATGCAGCCAAACTAACACCCTCACGACAAGCCCAGGCTTCAACCTCCTCTGCATCTTCAGCAAACTTCAGAACACACCAAGAAGACAACAAAACGACGTCCTTTTCATCACGGATAATGACTCCCAAGCCAGATTCACCATTAACTATTGACAAGCCTCCATGTTTAGTTTTGATTTGCATAGTTGGGCTTAATTAAACAACACATAGCACTGTTAGTATGTTGCCGAGACTAATTTGTTGTCGGATGAGCACTATACATACGGATGTGATCGAGTAACCAACACACATTAACGGTGCCCATAACTTTTTACCGTCATTCATCCTTGAGTTGATGAATCGTGTTGGATCTATTTATCTTCCTCGCCGGGACGCTAATATAATTGCCGACAATGACAACAACATGGAGTAGATTAATTGTGAAGAATCTCTATGGAAATGTAGGATCTCCGTGTTAGTAATGCTGAAATCAGTTTGAAGTGAAACATATTATGCCACTGTGAAATTGAGTAGGGGTAGGGGGCTAGGATCCAGCCCATTCCCAAGCCACCTAAATTGGGTCGAAAGGTGCGCCAACCAAACTGGGCCTAAAGATGGGCCCGTTTTGTTCGGCCGGTGCTCATGCTCTCGTGCACAATGCAGACATGCAGTCCACCTTGAGATTTCAGCTGGTCCTATCGGATGGTAAGGAATCGTATCTCTGAATTGGATTTTTTTGACCGTAAACAGTAGAGAGCTCTACTGTATATATTAAAAAGAGAGAGAGTGAAGCAAGATACAGAGAGGAAACAAAGACAAAAATTAAAATTAAAAACAAGAAGAAATAGGGAAAAAGGGCAGGCCTCGCAAGTGGCCGAAAAAGGTACCACAAACCAAATGTTCAATACAAACTGACCAATCCGAATCAAGTGCTCAAGCCTCCTAGCTGAGGAGAGACAGGCCTTGTGCAGAGATTTTGATACTCGTTAGAGCAAATTGGATAACCAAGTAGAGAGCAGAGTTTTGATGGCAGGTTTGGTCCGATGACACAGCAAAGTTACTTCTTGGGTAAACATGGCACGCCAAGTCGAGATGCTTGGGGGTTGTTGGTTGAAGATCTTGTTATTTCTTGTGATCCAAAGGGCCCAGGTGGCAAGAACAATAATCTCTATGAAGAAGCTTTGATTGATCTTGCCTTTGCGATGGAAAAGCGCTTGGTCGGTTGTGAAGAGAGTCGACCTATGCGGGCGGATTAAGTCCCAGCATTGTTGAGCAAACGGGCAGGTCCAGAAGAGGTGCTGCGCTGTTTCTTCCGTTTCCAAGTCACACAAATTGCAAGAGAAATCATTGAGAGGGCAGTTCTTACGTCTGAGAAGTGTAACACCCCAACTCTCAAAGAGCCTGGAATGCTGCTGGAAATAAACTCATCTAGCCCAATCTACAAATTTTTTTGACAGAGTCTCCTTTGTTTAATCAGCTATACCGAGAGTTCAACGATAAATGATAGCATTTAACAAAATTCTCATGATCAAGCTTGATAATCAATTGAACATACCAAGACCTGGCAATCTCATTATTACAATTAAACAGTTACTCAACCAAACCGATCTATGAGTGATAATCATCAGTTTATTTATTTCTAAAATTGTAGCTAAGTGGTAAACGCCTTAAGAGTGTGAGGTAGTGAGTGCATCCATCCTCTATTTCCTCCCATTCATGTCGATCCCGCCATTGGTACCTAAAACACATTAAGGCAAGAGTGAGCCCAAAGACTCAAGCAAGTATCAACAAGGCTATAAACAAGAACACAAACATAGCATCAATGATCCACAATAACACAACACTAAACATAGCCTTTTAACTTGTGAAATGCAACCAATGCAATGCTCAAGGATCCTTTATCTTTAACTTTTCGTGTGCATTACAGGTAATGCGAGTATGCAACCGTCGTTGCATACCCATGCTGTCTTGGCGCACGCACGAGGACCAATTGCCCGTTACTCGCAAGTAAGGGGACTCAAGCCCACACTCCACGAGTGAGGATCTCGGGCCCGTCACATTCATGACGGAATCTCAAAGGAAACATGCTTGGTCACCGCGTGACCAAGCCCCAACATGTTCTCAATATGCATATGCTCATCTCTTATTCATCATCAATCTTATCAAAAGACAACAACATTGTACCACAATAAAGCATAAGCATAATTTGAGCAATCACCATACTTAAACAATCATCAAGTAAACCATCTTGCTAAGCAACCTTATATCAAAAGCACATGACATAGCTAATCAATCACACCCATTTAACAAACAAGGCACTTGCATTCACCAAGATAAATTGGAACTCATAACCATAACATCCATGCATAGCTATTATGAGCACAACACAAACAATCCACGACATACAAGCATAAATATACAATAGCCCGAATACTTGCCTTAACTGTGCGAGAACGGTGGACGCGAAGAGGGCGCTGCCCGGGATCACGCTCCCACCTGAACATAAAGATAACCCCAATCTAAGACCAGCATACTGGACCAAAATCATAAATAGCAACACAGTTGATCTCACTAAATTCCCAGCGTTAACAAAACCTCCAATTTCTAGCGATCGTTTTGTGCTCACTGAAAACAGCCAAATTCTAAAATACATAACTTTCTCCTCAGGAGTCCAATTAATATGCTCTTAGACTTTCTGAAAAGGTAATTGAATTACCTAAATAAACCTAGTTGGGAGCCCTTTGATTCTATCATTAACTTCCCTATCAAACCAATCATCGACAACAGAATTCTCGTCGGGTTCTCTGGACAGTACGCTAAAACCACCATAACTTTTGCTACAAAAGTCCAAATCTCATGTTCTTTATCTCTATGAAAAGGTATAGAAATTAACCACATTTTTCGTTATATTGAGGTCCTCTGATTTTGACCTTAACTAGCAGATTCATCCCATTTTCTACAGACTGTTCAAAACTGACAGAATAACAGAGCAGCGATACTAAACAATTCATAACTTCCTGACCGTTAATCGGATTTGAGTGATCTTGGTGGCCACTGAAAGCTAAGAACATAATATACAACTCTCTAGGAGATCCAAACTCCTAATTCTACTTCTAACCACATGAAATCGGCCGCGCAAGCTACTGGACAAAATTGGACAGAGAACAGAAATTAACCGATGCAATCGATCTACTAGCAAACGCTTCTAATGACTATCACTCAACGCAAGAAACCCGTCGTTACCCTTGACGACATGCTGGACGACGACGAACAAACCCCCGAAGACGATCCTCCTTCTCTCTTCCTTCTCTTCTCCCTCTTCTTCTCCCTTCTCTTCTTTTCCCTTCTTTTTCCTCCTTGGCCGGCTGCAATGGAGCTTCTCCTTCCTTTTGGCCAGCAGCAATGGAGGTGGAGGAGGTGGGGAGGTGCGCAAGGAGGTGTGGAGGGGAGGCAGGGAGGTGGTGGGGAAAAGTGGCGGCCGGTTGGGGGAGGAAAGGGGGAAGGGGAGGGGGCTGCGGCTTGGAGGAGGGAGGGGCTAGGGTTTGTGCCGCCCCCTCTTGGGCCTTGGCCGGCCAGCCCACTAATGGGCCTCCCGGCGGTAGCCCGGGGCCCAGGTTGTCTTAGCAAATGCGAAAACCCCCCTCGTTGGTTGCTTAATTAATTAACTCCCAAAAGGTTCGCCTCCTAAATCGACTTCTAAACAGTTAATCCTTTAACTCAAAATTAAATCTCTCCCGGAAGTCCTTTCAAATACTTTTGGGGTATTACAAGAAGATTCCTAGTGTTGAGTCTATCTTTGGGCAAAAGCCAGAAGAAGACTTTATGGCGTCTTTGACATGTGCAAGACCATAACCACTTAAAGGGAATTGGAGCTGAAAGATGACCCGATAGAAGGCTGTAGGCTTTGGCAGAAGTGAATTGTGGTGAATTCCAGATGTAGTGCCATGAGTCTTTTTGCATCGTAAGAGTGAGCTCTTGAATGAGATGTGACACCTGTTGAAATTGTTGGTGAGCTTGGGTCGAAAACGGCAAGTGAAAGAAGGATTGAAAATCCTCCGCTTGCTTGATAGCCGCAACCGAACAGAGGTTTGACTTGGCAAAGGAGAAGAGTTGAGGAAACTGGTGGCAAAGTAAAAAAACCATTCCACAGATCTTTCCAGAAGTGCGTCGATTGACCATTGCCTACCGTGTAGGTTACGAGGCCCTTGTACTGAGGAAGCATCTTAAGGGTATCTCTCCACCAGAAGGAGCGCAATCTTGCATTGGCTGACGGTAGAGAAGTATGGTAGTAGGCTTCCCACATCAGGTTGACCCAAGGTAGATTGGCATGATTGAAAAATTTGTGGAGATTCTTCAACAGAAGCGCCTGATTTTGGATGTCCAAGTTCAATACTCCTAAGCCTCCTTGCTTTTTTGGCTTACAGACCTCTTTCCAAGCGATCAGTGATTTACCGCGGGTAGCCAGTGCTGAATTTCTCCAAAGGCAATTCCTTCGGTATCTGTCAATTTGCTTGATGACTCCCTTTGGGATTTTGAAAGAGCACATGAAAAAAGTGGGCAGTTGTGAAAAGACTGAATTCACCAAGGTTAATCTGCCTCCAATGGAGAGGAAAGAAGCACAACTGGCTAATCTCTTGTCAATTCTCTGAATGAGCGAGAGAAAATATATAATTTTAGGTTTGCTCGTTCCGAGTGGAAGGCCCAGATAGGTAAACGGGAGGGAGCCTAGCTGGCACCCAAGCGTGCGGGACAGGAGATCCATCTTGTCTGGGAGAACATTGATAGGGGTCATGAAGGATTTGTCAAAATTCATCTTGAGTTCAGTTGATTCTAAAAAAGAGTTGAGAATTCCTTTAAGAAAGAACAATTGTTTTGCACATGCCTCCATAATAATGAGCGTGTCATCAGCGTATTGTACTATTGGGAAGTCCGGGCACGCCTGTTAGTGAACGGGGGGATTCAGAAGTCCCAGGTCCCTCGCCCTATTGAGATTAAAAACTAACAGTGAAATTCTGCTGGTACAATAGATAACAGTGTTTTGCTACAGTGATTTTTCGCTGCAGTGATTTGCTACCCTCGTCTACCTTCTAGTCTCATCTTTTCACTGTTCGCCTCGGTGGTGGAGCATCGCTGGCCCGCTAGGCGTTGGAGCAACATGAACAGTGTATTTGTATATCCCTAAAGCAATATAGCTTCGACATTGAGTTGAATACAAGTATATAACTGTGGCTTGGTTGGGTGGGTCAGTGATAGGAAAGCTCTTGGCTTGTTTGGTACGAATCTATTTCTACGAGGAGTTTGAGCAGTTTGAGAAGACGTTTAGACTCTAGCTTCACTTTTATTAAAAAGTTGGCTCTAACTTCAGAAATAAAAAAAATCTTTGTAAAAAGATTAGACTAACCTTGTTTCTGTGACTTATAACCTTTTTTCGTATCGCAGTTGTGCGCAGGAGCTATCGTCCACTGCATCTAACGATTGCTCCTTTCTTCGGCCGAACAACCAAACCAAACAGCCCACCAAGCCGGTCCATGAACTAAGGTGTGTTTGGTTTCCAGCATACCTTTAGCCTGGCCCGTACGGGTCATCCAAGCTAAAACGAGCTAGGCTGCGTGGGTGCAATATGGGTTGTTTGGTTGGTTATTTCTGTTAAGCCAGGTTGTGCTGAGATGTTGTTTAGTTGGGTGCATAAGAACGTTGACCGCAAACGTAGATGCAAGAGACGGTGGAAAGAAAATGTTAGCACGGCTTTAATTTTATCTTAATATATACTAATAACCCTCATTTTACCTTAACCCACTCTAATCCACTCTAATACTACCTAATATGTACTAATCACCTCTTAATAATGTCATTAGCAGAGTCTGTATCTGGAGAAACAGAGAAATTGGACGTTTCTGCCCAGCCTAGCCCAAAGGTAACTTTTGCATCTGCTTAGCCAGGTTGCTTTATGTATACAGCCATCCAAACAAACGAAACAAAAAAGATTCTGCATCTGAAGAGCCTAACTCAAGCTTATACACCCAACCAAACACACCGTAACTGATTCCTGCCAACTCCTGCTGCTACGTGAGGCTGCATTGAGGGAAAGAACAACAGGACGCCCGTTTTTGCTGCCAATACAGGACTAATCTATTTGCTTCTCTCGTCGCTTCCTAAGGGGAAAAGGATACTACTTACATATACACCGGAACGCATGGAACATCTGGAAGGAGAACTTTGTTTCATGTTGATTTAGTGTGGTGAGTATACACAGCCTATGTGTTCCTGGAAGTACCAGTACGGATGTAGGAGCTTGAACCAAAGTATGATTGGAACGAACAGGGTATGGCACTTGATTTTATCAGTCTCTTGAATGGCTTCAGCTCTTGGAATTTTTTGCTGTTGCGATAGCTTGCTTGCTTATAAATAGAAATATGCTTGCAAATTGTGAATGGTATCAGGTCTGGTCACTGATGCTAGTAACTACAGCATCATTTCAAGAGTGCCTGGAATTATGCAATGAGAATATCACCGTTATTCATTCCATACAAGTAGTCGTACACCTCATAACAAGGAAAGAATGGCACAAAAACGACACTCGACAACTCTGTTTTCAGTTGTAAAATGCCAACTTAGGAATTTCCCCTGTTTCAATCCATCACACTCAATTGCTTGTTCATATTTTAGTTTTAATGTTCATGCCATGTTCAAGCTATGTGAGATTGTTCCAGAAGCCATATTTTAGTTCAATTACGGACCTTACAAATGGTCTTTCCCCTGTCAATTACTAAAGCTATATTCCTGCTGAACGTATCAACTCGCTACCTCAAACCACACGTAATCAAATCAAATACTGTATCACCACACAAATATTCAGAACATCTACCAAAATAATGTGTCACCACACAAACTCAAAAGCATTCAGAACATCACTATTCAGTTGCGTCTTCCAAAAAAACAACCATTCAGGTGTATTCCAAACTCATTTGTCCATTTATAAAACATTACAAAATTGTTCTTCCAACTCAAGGCATCCATTACAACAAAATCACAAGAAGCTAATGGATTAGTTAACCATTTTACAATAATTTTCACAATACAACTGAAACTAAGATCCTCATTAATCCCTTCCTTGGTGCTCTAACTCCCCGTCGTCAATCATCACGAATGTGTTGAGAATCCTCTTCTCCCCTGCAAGAAAGAGAGCATATCAACGAGCAATTAGTTGTCCAGGGCTCAACACAGAAACATCAATCATTGGATTCTTTTAAGCTTTTGCTCATTCCCATTTGGTTCTAATCTTGTTGGTGTGCTTGAATTCGTAGGTCAACGCCAAGCTGCCGTCCATCCTCCTGAGAACGAACCTCTCCACCAGCACGTAGCAACCGAACTTCTCCCATCCACCGAGCCCGTCGCGCCTCTCCACCCTCTCTATCCTCTCCACGTCGCCATTGCTGACCCACCCTCCCCTCTCCAGCTCCCACCTTATCCTCTCCCACAGCACCACGCTCAGCCCCATCCCTCCGGCCGTCTCCAAGCTCGCCGCTGGGCGGAACCACATCATGCCGTCGACTGCCTGGGGGCCGCCTTCTTGCACCGCGTCGGTGCCACCCAGCAGAGCCGTCGACCGGCACACCGTCGTGCTCACCGCCACCTCTGGCGTGCTCTCCCGGTGGACGTTGTCGCGGCTGTATATTTGCTCCCAGTTCTGCTCCAGCGTCATCTCGTAGAACATGCACCGGCGGACCTGGTCCTTGAGCCGCTGGCCCCATTCGCCGACGAACATGAACGGGCAATACCACTTGGCGACGACGACAGCGACGGCGTCGAGGTCGGGCATCCGGTGACGGAGCGGCGAGTCCATTCCCTGCGCGTCGGTGAGCTCGTAGCTCGTGCTCGACGACGTGTGCACTTCCCAGCCCTTCCTCCTCAGGTAGTACGGCGGGAAGCCGTCCGGCGCGACGGCCAGGGCCCTGAATCCCCTCCGGCGCGACAGCTGCATCACCTCCACCTGCTGGTAGACGTCGCGGTGGTCGAATGACCTCGGCGGCACGTCTTTCACGCAGGAGCAGAAGCAACATGTGGTCTTGTCCTCCTCCCTCGAGCACGCCGACATCTCCCTGCGCGTTAGCCAGACATGGATTTAACATGTTGCACGCTAAAATAGACCAAAATCTCCATGAATCTTGCTATCAAGTGCTAACCGCGCGTTCGTACGTACCCGGTGTGTTTGCCGCTGGCTAGGACGACGTAGTAGCGGTTGGACGACAGGGGCTGGCCCAAGACCGGCACGAACACGACGTCGTCGCGGTCCGTGCTGGTGGTCGTCGTAGTGCCGCCGGTACTGGAGGTTGTGGTCGTCATGCGTCTGTATTCCACCGTGAGCTTCCGGTTCTGCGGTAAGGGGAGGCCGTACACCTGCCTGCCCCTGGCCAACTCTCTGCACAGGCCCCAGCAGCATGTCGCGAGCTCGACGACCTCCTCGTCTTCCACTTCCACGACGAGGATCCCGGAGCCGGGGCCCTCCGGCGGCGGCTCCGCCGCGGCCTGGGGGTTGTTGAAGTACCGCGAGATCGGTCTAGTGACGTACATTCTGTTCGCTCCTCGATCTGTTCCCGTGCATTGCATGTAGCCAGTAGGGATAACCATAGTTGAGTGTTTTTTTGAGAGGCTATTTGTTGAGTTTTGACTGGTCCATGATCTAATAACAAGCCTTCAGTTCCCAAAAAGAAAAAAAATGCCTCCAAGTAGAATTTTCCAACCGGAAGAAAATCGCAAGTGGTGGCCTCCTCATATTTAATTTAGATCTTTATTTGAACCCCTTTCAAACAATGACATTATATATCAAATAATAGTACTACATATAAAGATGGTCCGTGTGTTGGAAAAAACCCAACCGAACCAATCAACACAATTTGATTGTCTTAGGTAGTACGGTAGGAAGAAATTGGGCCCTGGCCTAGGCTTTGTGTGGCTTGGTGCCTGTGCCTTTGCCTTTGCCTTTGCCCCTCTCCTCACACTGTCGTCGCACCGCATGCGAAGGTCAAGGCTGAGCGTTGCCCCCACTATGCGCCTCCGCCAGTCAGCACCTCCCCGGCCGCACCCCCTGCCCGGCCGGCCGCGCTCCCCGACAGACGCCTCCCCCCGGCCTCCCCCAAATCCCCAAACCTCCTCTCTCAGGTAGGCAGCAGTCCAACCATCCTTACTAGTTTGATCATTTCTTCACGAGTTAATGGTAGATTAATGTATTACGGTGTATATTGATTCATTTGCTTGGTTTCATGGTTGTGAGTGAGCAGGTCTAGTGGATTTTGGGGTTGGTGTAAAATTGAAGGAGCAATGCGACTGGAAATTTGAAGGTGTTGAGCAACAATGTTAGAAGTTAGAACTTGGACTAGGAGCTGCTCCACTCCCGGTTGCTCTACTCCAAATTTTTTTTAGAGTTATCCTGTTTGGCATTGTTTCACATACTTTAACTAAGAAGGGAGAAGTAGGAGACATGCCAAATAAGACCTTAGTCTCAGCACTGATTGTGATTCGATCCCTTTCAGAAGCATTGCATTATATGACAAGGATTCCTACCATTCAACCATTTTGGGTTGTTCTGTTGTAGACTTTGCTAATGCTACGGAGGGAGCACTTTGACAGACACATATACCACTAGTCTCTGAACATAAGGAATGGTTGTCATGTGTTCAACGGAACGCGTGTTTGTACGATTCAGGCGTACGTTAATTGCCATCTTGGTAGTAGTCAACGATCAACATTTGACCCACCATGCATGCAAGTACACGCATCCCCTCCAGATTGCTAATGATCCATGTAGGAGTACTACTAGGACAGGGCTGTTTTACACTGGAATGGACTATGAGTTTAATGTTTATATGATGAGGGATTCTTGGAAACTATATATCGTGACGGCACAATTCAACTTTCCAAGTAATTCCGATTTGCTATTCATCGCTCGAACTCTTCTCTCTCCCTCTATAAAAAAAATCGGTCGAATTTTTGACCTCTGAATCGTGCTTGAGGATTCGTGTTACTCCCACTTTCTCCTCCGTCTCCGGCGAGACTCCAGCTCTAGAGGAGCTCCGACAACTATTGCTGGAAACGTTGAGTTCGAGTGTGTTAGATTGTATGTTAGTATGTAGAATTGTATATTTTATGTATTATGTAGAGGTAGAACAGTTAGTAGTGAGTTAGTTAGTCATGAGTCAGTAAAATTATGTGTTACTTAAGTTCACACTTCTATCGTGAAAATCTTGGCTCCGCCACTGGCGTTGCAAGTAGGACAAACAATGATAACCATATTTGGAGTAAGACAAGTGATCGACAGGGACGATTAGGGCCTGTTTGTTGAGTGTTTTTTTAGAGGCTATTTGTTGAGTTTTGACTGGTCCATGATCTAATCCTCCGGTAAATGGGCGTATTCTTTGCGTCAGGAGAGGCGCCCACGTCGTCGCTTTTTGTTTTTACCGTCCGATTCGGCACAGCTCTAGCTCGGGATCGTTGGATTTTATTTTTGTTTTATGTGCCTGTGATCCTTCTCGTCCTCGCTGCTCTTTGTTCGCTTCTCGCGTGGTGCGCTTTCCTCTATTCTTTCCTTCCTCTTCTTCCCATTCCTCTTCACTTCCTCTCCCCATTCTTTCTTCTCCGCCGGCCCGCGCTCGTGCCCCTGCGCCCGATCCTCCCGCGCGGCTCCTCCCCTGGGTCTCCTGCCCGCTCGCGCTTCTCCCCGTGCCTCCGGCCCGCCAGGGCCGCTGCGGTTCGGCCACCCACGCCCTCGCGCCCGTGCACCTCCGGCTCCCTCTGCGCCTGCCCTAGCCCGCGCGGGTCGGCCTTGCGCCTGGCCCGCGTGGCTCGGTCCTGGTGCGGCCGCTCGGCCCACGGCTGGCTCGGCCTCCGGCCGCCGGCTCTGCCTCGCCCGCAACGCTCGGCTCTCCCTCGCTTCCCCCCTGTTCTGTTTTTTTGGTTTTAGAAGCCGCCGGCGCAGCCGCCAAGGAAGCATGACGTGCCACGATGGAGCCTCAACCTGTCGCTCAGTGTATCTTGCTCCTCGGACACCTCCGTTGAATCGTTCCACAGCCGGGCTTCCACTGGGAGGATTGGGGTGTCATGAGACCGGTTAGCTGGAACAAGCCGGGTGTGCCAAAGCGGGGGAAGGTGGTGAACAAAGATGTTTCGGAAGGGGTGGACAAAAGGGGAATGCTATTTTACCTCCATGCATTAGTTACGAAAGCTGATTATCCTTTAGCATTTAATCTCAGTAAATTTTTAATGAACTTTTTGTGATCTTTTCTGTTACTTTTTTTGCCAACAGTCTATTATTTTAGTGTTCTAATCTTTATACTTCATATGCTTTCCCTACAGGTATGACGGACAACGTGACATGCTGTACAACCAAACATATAATCTTGACCAAATTGCTTTTGCAGCGGAAGAACTTAAAGATGCTCAACGACTGTATGTTGTCACAGTTTCCTCTGGAGTTTGATTTCCATGATCGATCTATCCCGATTCCCATACTTATGTTAAAAGTATTTTTTCAACAGATGACTGCAATGAAGGTTGCCAATAAAGAACTGAAAGGGATGATGAAAACTGTCAAACTTGAAGATATAGATGTATGTAGCATACTTTTGTTTACTAGATTCTTCATGTTTTCAAAATTTTCATCATCATCATCATCATCATCATATATATATATATATATATATATATATATATATATATATATATATATATATATATATATATATATATATATATATTCATTTGATTGCTTATTTTCTTGTTTTCTTCTATTTCCAATTGCATCTGAATCTATACCTACTTATCTAATCTGTACAGCGTGCAAGACGAGATGATGGATCTTATGGATGTGAGCAATGAAATACAAGAAACTCTTGGTACAAGCTACAGTGTCCCTGATGACATCGATGAGGAAGAACTTATGGGGGTTACGGCACTTATTTGGTATTTGGTTATTCTTAGATAATTTAAATTTGTAACCAGTGGTAGCTAGCCGAGGACTGGCTTTTGATTTAAATTTATTTGAAGTTGAGTTAGCAAACACTCCGATTTATATCAGTGATTCAGTTCCCAGTGGGAGGGAGGGAACTGGTACTGCCCTAGGTCCAGGATTTTCCCCGAAACATTTTTTTGGCACTTTGGTTGTACACCCTTTAGTGCTTTTGCGGTCAACTAGTGTTGATTTACTGAAAGCTTACGAAGACAAGACAGTTCTCTGTTTGCTGTCCTCATTTTATTTTTTGTTGAAAAATGCAGAGCTTGGTGCTTTGGAAGCCAACATGCTCTTTGAATCAAGTTCAGGCCCATCTTACCTTCAACCAGACAAGGAACCAGATCTAGATTCTGAGATTAACTTACCTGCTGCACCGACTGGTCATTCAGCAGCCCCACCAAACCGGCAGCAGGTACGTAAATTGCAAGAATGTTCTTAACTTGTGTACTTTGATTCTGATGTCACTATCTCTAGGAAGAAATCAATGCATAATTGAACAAGACTCAAATGCCATTAAGTTCATTTGATATTTGTTCTGAGATTTACATATTAGCTAGGAGTTGGAGACATCACTTGTGGACAAATTGATAGTGCCCTTCAAAAACTTTTGTGGACAAACTCCTTAGGTGCCTAATCTGAGCCCGTCCCAAACAGATAGTCCAAATTCCATGTGTGTTCGCAGCAGTGCACACTCAACTGTAAAAAAAAAAAGTACATATGGTTACAGCCCAACAATCTCATCGATACCCTCTATTATGCTCCAATACAAACATTTTACTACTACTGCTTACATATAATCATGCTACATTCAGTCCATACACACTAGACAGATCTATTGCACAACTTGCTTATATTACACTTTTATTATACATATGTTATATTGCGCAGGTCAGCTGTTACTTTGCCTGGGGACATTTCTATTTCACCATCTTATAAGAAAGAATAATCAACTAAAAAAGACAACTAGGTAAGAATCCATTTATCGTACTCTTTTATATAACACATCCTTCATGTTTTATCTGATGCATACAATCTCTATCTAACATGTTATCTCTATTCTAGATTCAATAAACTGGCTCTACTTAAAGTTATAATAACAGTATCAACATTTGCTTACTTCTATTCTGCACTACGAACATATTTGCAGTTCCAGTACGAACCGTCTTGAACTAATACAGCTTACTCGTATTCTTTCCTGCAGCAGCTCCTACAAGATCTGCTGCCATGTCGCCCTTCTGTTTGAACTACTGTTACAACAGCCTAAACCGTTTCACCCGTACCGTACTAGTGTTAATGTTTCCTGCTTTCTGTTGGTATGATAAAACTGTGTTATGAATATAGCTGTATGATGCTGTGTAAAACCTGCTACACAGCGTGTTTTGTCTCACACTCCAGATGCACGGGTTCTCTTTTGTCCAATCAGAAACGCTTATGCTGTTAGTCAACAAAAAATATGTAGTTCTCATGGTTGCCTCGTCATAAGTCATACCCTTTTGTTGCTGCTTGTTTGGTACAATACGTTGTATTATGCTCAGTCTTCCATTCAGATGACCCAGCTCAATATGTAGCTTTACTACTACAAACTTACATACCTTTTTTTTCTTTCCTGAAACGTAAATCTATCTTCCGTTCACCATTTATATACATGTATGATTCAGATAAACATATAATCATTACAACGTGCTAATTTTATCTATCAGTATGTTCTTACTGTTGTCGTAATTATAGGTCCCCTGTTTCGCTACAGATTCTTTCCCAAAACTTGTAATTAGTCACTCCTCTATTGTTACCCTAATTTTGCTCTTCATTCAAATCCTATTTTCACTCTTAATCGCAGTTTAGCTTCACTACTGCTTACAACGAGCGCGCCAACGCGCGCCAGGTACCTAGTAACAATTAACAAGCCTCCAGTTCCCAAAAAGGGGGAAAAAAAAGGCTCCAAGTTGAATTGTCCAACCAGAAGAAAATCGCAAAATATGGCCTCCTCATCTTTAATTTAGTTTTTTATTTGAACCTTCCAAACCATGACATTATATAGCAAATAGTAGTACTACAAAGAAAGATACGGTCCTTCCAAATTGGGAGTTTGCGACCCTGGACTGGCGGGTTCACCATGCGTGTGTTGGAAATGTCGTTCCTGTTAGGAAACCGGGCCCAGGACCGGGAGTCCTGGCCCAAGGTGGGCTCCTCATCCCAAACCCTAGCAGGGTCGTAGCCTATAAATAGGGGGTACTATTCATTGTAAAGGATTGATCGATGGATGAAAGAATAAAGAGAAGCAAGAAGTCCCCCTACATCTCTGTGTTCTATCTCTTATTTTGTTCTTGTGTTCATGCATTGTTCTTACGATTCTACGCTTGTCACGAGGTAATCGCCGACCGACTCGCCAATGACGGTTCCTCAACACGTTATCGCGACGATCGACTCTCCTCGCATCGAAAAGGTAACCGTCGATGAACGATACTCGAGATTGAATCGTTTTCTAGATCGCTTTCAATTTTGCAATTGTTGCTTTCTAGATTGATTTTCACGGTGCAAACCGCTCTAATCTACCGCGAGCCGACTTGAAGTCGCCGGCCAAGCCGATCGGTGGATTGCATGAAAGAGTAGATGATGATTGTACCGTAGGTTGTATATGCAATCGCATGAAAGGCATTATGTGCATGGCACCGCCTGCAAGCGGCTGTCAATACCTCCGCGATACGTTACCGGTCGGCATAGTCCGTCATCACGTACCGCCACGGAGGCAACGACAGTGCCACGCCGCTAGCACGCGGCAAGCACGCACATGACGGCATGAAGCCGGGCCTCCGTTGCAATATTGTATTACATTACATTGGATTGCATCGCATACATCTGCTTTGCATGAACAGTATCAATTCGAAGAAAAATCGGCCACCGCTGTAGAGCCGCGCCGCCATCGGGTTGTAGCCGCGCCATGCTGCCACGCACACGGGAAGCACCACGTTGCGCAGACCATGGCACCGCGCTGCGACGGCCTGGAGCCGCGCCGCCACCGCGCGATGCACGCGCTTGAAATCGAAGGCCGCCGCACCGACGCACCGCTCCCGCCTCGGGCTCGCCGGTCGCCCCACCCGCGTCGGCCGGCCCGCGCCGCAGCGCCGCGCCGGTCCCGGCGCGTAGCCGCCGCGACTCATGGCGGCCGCCGCCTCCGCTTGACCAGCGGCGCGCGGCGCCGCCGCTGCACCGAGTCGGAGTCGCCGCGCCGCCGAGCCGCGGCGCCAACCCCGAAGACCGCGCGCGCTTGAAGGCGCCTCGCCGTCCGTCCGGCCGCCGACGTTCTTCCTCCCACATCCGCCGCCGACGCCTCTCTCGCTGGAGCGCGCGGCGCCGCCACGGACGCGGTGCGCTGCGCGGCGCAGCACGAGCACCGCGCCGCGCCGCGCGGCACCGCACCACGGCCGCCGACCGCCGCTGACCACCGCTCGGGCTTCGGCGCTGCCGCGGCCTGCGCGCCATAGCCGCCGTCGTCGCCGCCACGGCGCGCGCGCTCCGCCGGCCGCTCGCGCTGGCAGCCGCCGCCGCTGCCGGGTTGCCAGATGGCGCGCGCCTTTTTCGCGACCGAGCAAAGCCGCGCCGCATGTGCCGGAGCGCCATGCGCGCCTCGATCCCCATGCGAGCCGCCGCCGCCTTCGGGTGTACAGGGGGTAGGAAAACCCTACCCCCATCTCCTCTTGAAGCAACCGCGTGGGCCGGGGCCCACATAGGCCATAGTAGGCCGAGAAATCAAAAGGGCGGCCCGTGAAAAAAAAGGGAGAAGGGGGCACAGTGAAATTCAAAATCTTGCAAAAAGGCCCTCGCAGTTCCGAAATATTACAAGATTTTTCGCAAATAAGAAATTTTGCGGAAAAACCCTCGGAAAATACATAAATTACGCATAATTTCTCTCAGAACTGAGTTTTTGCGTTCTAGCCTCTGAAACTTGCAGTTTTCGCCGAAAAGTTACTTTTCCAGCAGAAAAGGGCTTCGGGAATCCAATTTTTTGCATAATTTTGAACTTTGAAGCATATTTATTTTTGTTATTGTTATTTCTATGCAATTTATTACTGTATTTACTGTTTTGATTATCTGTGATTGTTTATATTGCTTTTAATCACTAAAAATAGCAGTAAATCATGAAAAATGCATAGAAAAATACGGGATCACGAACCAGGAGTTCGAAGAGCATTGTGAGAATTTTGCAACCATTTTATGCAGATTACCAGCAGTAATCCTTTGAACTTTTTGCATGAATATGAAGATGACTGGCATCACGAACTAGTAGTTCAAAGTACTGACCCAGCATGGTCAGAATTTGTACAGATTTTATAACAGTCTTCAATTCTGTGGTAATGTAATCACGGATAAGCAGAAGATTGAGAACACTCCCTACCTTTCACCCGAACGCGGTACAATCCGCAAGCAACTATCGTCAAGACGGCTACATGAAGTATGCCGAATTAATTGACATCATGCAAGTTGCAGAAACTCAAGATGATATTCTAAGAAAGAACTTCATCTCACAACCACCTAGTAGCAATGTTGGCCGTGAAGCCACTGCTAGCAACTACAAGGTGATGAAGCCTCTCACGAATGAGAGGAACAAGAAGGGTAAGGTCGTGCGTCGCACATTATTGATGTTTTCCAGTCTAAGAAGAAGGACAAAGGATCGCATGAGGCATACCTCGCCATTGCAGGCACAGAGGATCCACATCCATTAGCTGCACTTATGAATGTGAACAGCCCAGTAGTAGCCCCATCATCCCTCCTTTGGACATCGCAGCGGCCACAGCCGTAGCTGCACAAGAGGAGAAGATCGCGCATGGAGCCGGTTTAGGCAGAAGTTCCTGAATACTTTGCTATTAGATCCAGTGCACGCATTGCACTCGGACCTTTTATAGAAACTTGCAGTTTGTAATTGAAGCAGAATTTTTGAATTATTGAATAATGGTTGCAAGCTCTAGAAGAGCAAAAGCATTAAATTCTTATTATGAGTCCTGCAAGACTTATTTTCCCGTCTTTATAATAGCAAGTTACGTTCGATATCCAAGTATTTTATTTATGTGTTGCTTGCTTTCTGCTACATATTAATGAAGTACATTATATTAGAACGTGTGTGGCGCCCTTTGGAGGAAGTGTGCTTAGCATGTAGCGGCACAACGAATACCATCATGAGAGAAACTGAATTTTTCAAGTCGATCAGCACGAATGCTAGTAGTCTTAAGACAATCGCAGGCAGCGATACTTGTATAATAGGCTCAGGAAGGGCCATAATTATACTCCCAATGGGCACAACTTTGGTCATTGAAGAAGACTTGTTGTCCCAGAATCGACTAGAACTCTCAAGGACATTTGCGCTACAGATTTTCACGTAGAGATCAAGAAGAGTATGGCATGAATACTGCCATTACAAAGCGTGAAGAAAGTAGAATAATAGCAGCAGAATATCTTCCTCCATATGAAATTGGGCTATACTACACTAATATTAAGGCATTTGCAGCCTGTACTGCCCTAAAAATTGTATTTAGAAGCTCTGCACTTTTCTATCTCTGGCATGATAGCATATGCCGCCTAGGTCTTAAGATAATGAGAGAGATAATTAACAATTCACTGGGACATAAAATGAATGTAAAGAATTTTCCGAATCCGGAAGATTTTGTGTGCCCTGCATGTGCCACCGGGAAATTAATTACTAGACCTTTTGCTCTGAAAGCGAAGAATGAAGTCCCTATATTCCTTGATAGTATCCAGGGAGACTTTTGCGGTCCTATACAACCCCTGTAAGGGTCAATTAGGTATTTCATGGTGCTCATCGATGCTTCCTCGGAATGGTCGCACATATGTTTATTGTCTATGAGAAACCATGCTTTTGCAAAGCTAAATCTCGCAGATAATTAACAATTGAAAAAATAATTTCCCTGATCATCACGTGAAGTCCATCTGAATGGACAACGCCAGAGAATGTACTCCGAAGGCATCTGATGATTATTGTATGAAAATGGGAATTAAAGTTGAGTATTCTATACTGCACATCCGCACCCAGAATGGACTAGCAGAACTTTGAAGAATTATAATTTACCAACATATGTTGGGGACACGCAGTCCTGCTCGTAGCAGCTCTCATCAATTTTAGACCGTCGGCCTATAACATCCATCCAACTATGCAACTAGCGCAAGGGTCAGCACTGAAAACTTCTCATCTTCGCAGGTTGGTTTGCAAGGGTTATATACCTATACCACCACCGCAATAATCGCAATGGGTTTTCTCCGAAAGTCCGGGATATACGTTGGTTATGAGATAACATCCATAATCAAGTATTTGGACCATATGACTGGAGATTTGTATAATGCCCGATTCGCTGATAGTACATTAGATGAGGTTAGTTTCCCGTCATTAGGGGGAGGAAATCAACCCTTGATGATAATGTCGGGAAATAATTGAAGTCCAGAAGATAATTGAAATCTATGCATATGACCCGCGCACTAGTGAAGCAAATAGAGAAGTCCAGAAGATAATTGCAGTCCAGAAGATAATTGAATTGAAGTCTATAAGACAATTGAAGTCCAGAAGATAATTGATTCGCAAGTATTAGCGAATCAACTGCCAGACTACTTTAGTGATTTGAAGAGCATGAATAAGTAGCATTTGCCTGCAAGCAATGCACCGGAGAGGGTTGAAATACCATTGAAGGTATCCCTAATCCCGCCCGAGGCCTCGGAATAAAGGGCGAGAACTCCGGTCCTCGAATCCGAAGTAACCGGGACGCTGGTGAAAAAGGATAAGAAGGACTTGACACACCGATCACCAAGTGCCCTGAACTAGAAGGGGCCGTTGAGACTGCATCGGTATGGAACCTTCGAAAAGGCATACTGTAATTGAACACCCCATGAAGGGAAACATCGGCATGGATGTGTGCGCACACATCGGAGCTGAAAAACTAAAGGACTTGCCCGCAATTGGAAGCAGCGGTGAGCAAGTAGAAGCATTAAAAGAATCGCCCTTGAAGAAATAGTTATAAACTTTATGACCTCGGAGAATTTTTGAATATGACAACGACCAATGTCGACATTTACTTTGCAAAGAAACTTGCCACAATCATCAATCTTGATCCAGAGCTCGCATCGCTCGATAAATGAAAGAAAAGATCAGATTGAGAAGATTGGGAGAAGGCAATCAAACTCGAATTATTTTTCCGAATAAAAGAAAGACGTTTGGGCACAGCCGCACGTCTCCCTTGTGCACCCCGTAGGTTATAAGTGGGTATTTGTTCGAAGAGAAATGAAAAGAAGCAAGGCTCGTTGTACAAGATTTCACCGACATCCGAAGATGATTATGAAGAAACCTATTCCCGGTCATGGTGGAACTCCTTTAAATATTTATCTCAATGGCGATAAACTTGAAGTTAGAAGTGAAATTGATGGATGGGGTACCGAGATACCTTTATGAAATATTGGATTCGGACATTTATATGAAGATACCGAATGTATCATCGTCCGAACCAAAACAGAGCAAATAGAAATATGTACGATGTGAAACTCGAAAGTCATTTGTACGAACTTAAGCAATCAGCGAATGTGGTATAATCGCTTGAAGCGACTTTCTATGCAAGAAAGGCTGCACGAACAATGAGAATAATCTCTGTGTATTTATACGACGATCCCAGAATGGATTTTGTATAATCGCAGTGTATGAAGTTGATCTGAATATCATCAGAACCCTGAATGATATTAAGAAAGCAAGTTCTTACCTGGAGTCGGAGTTCGAAACGAAAGATTTGGGTGAAAACCAAATATTACCTAGGCTTGCAGCTTGGGCATGCCCCTGAAGGGATATTAGTACATCAGTCAACCTACACTCAGAAAGTGTTAGAAAGGTTAGACTTTGAAAAGGCATACCCTTCGAAGGTGTTAATGGCCGGGAGATCTTTGCAGCAAGACAAGAACCCGTACAGATCCAGAAAAGAGGGGGAGGAAGTCCTGGGACCGGAATTCCCACACTTAAGTGCAATAGAAGCACTCATGTATTGAACAAACTGTACTAGACCGGGCATTGCATTTGCCGTAAACCTATTAGCAAGGTATAGTACAAAACCTACCAAAGGCATTGGCAGGGAATGAAGGACATCTTCCGATACCTCCAAGGAAGCAAAGAGCTTGGTCTGTTCTACAGAAAGAACCAAGACCTTAATATGACTGCCTATGCAGATAACGGGTACCTGTAGGATCCGCATATAGCCAAATTGCAAACAGGCTATGAACTCCTATGTGGTGGAACTGCAATTCCATGGAAATCGTCTAAGCAGAGTCTTGTATCGACTTCGACGAACCACTCGGAAATAATAGCATTGTACAAGGCCTTACAAGAATGTGTTTGGCTTCAGCGGATGATTCACCACATCCAGAAGTCATGTGGATTGAATATTGCGCAAACCCCTACTTTTTGTATGAAGATAATGCAGCTTGTGTTGCACAAGTACAGATGAGTTATGTGAAGAATTCTCTCACAAAGCATATCAACCCCAAGTTCTTCTATGCTCATGAATTGCAAAAGATGAACGTATTTAAAGCATCGCATACTAAGTCATGTGAGAATCTTGCGATTTATTCACTAAGTCACTTCCAAATTTAACATTGAAAGATGCATACGTGAATTGGAATGATGAGACTTAGAGAAGTGCAGAATTCAGGGGGAGAACCTTCACGAACTCATTATTAAAGCTCGATCATGAAGATCGAGTACCCAAAGAATAAATCCAGGAGATTAAATGAAATTGGGTGGATTGAACTCTTTTTCCCTTGACGAGTTTTCCTGAAGTTTCTCGGCTAAGGTTTTTAATGAGGCAATTCGTGCAGCATAGCAGAACATGATTCATGTACTCTTTCTCCAAAATTTTCCCACTGGGTTTTTATGGAGTTTTGATGAGACATGGACATGAAGGATGAGTGCCCAAGGGGAGTGTTAGGAAACCGGGCCCAGGACCGGGAGTCCTGGCCCAAGGTGGGCTCCTCATCCCAAACCCTAGCAGGGTCGTAGCCTATAAATAGGGGGTACTATTCATTGTAAAGGATTGATCGATGGATGAAAGAATAAAGAGAAGCAAGAAGTCCCCCTACATCTCTGTGTTCTATCTCTTATTTTGTTCTTGTGTTCATGCATTGTTCTTACGATTCTACGCTTGTCTACGAGGTAATCGCTCGGACTGGACTCGCCAGCGACGGTTCCTCAACAGTTCCAAAGAAGTTTCATGGGCACACATGGGCCCTTTTCGTTTAATGATCTTTCTAACCACTTGAACGTTGAAATTGTTGGTGCCATACGATTACTACGGTTGTTCACAATGACTGAGCTGAGGAAAACGCACCGAAAAAACCGATCCGAGCCAATCAACACAATTTGGTTTTCTATGGAAATACGATAGGAAGAAATTAGTTTTAGTTTTATTTTTTTTAGAGAAAACTATTAAAAAACCGAAACAACCGAAGATACCAAAATATGTGCAACAGTCACCCCAGCCTTCAACGGAAACGAATCCTCTGACATTGCAACAGACAAGATTTTTTTTTTTTAAAAAAAAAACACTGTATCATTACACTGTTGACAAACACTGTAACAGCTAAGGAATGTCCTGGATGCACTTCCGCCTTCAACCAATCCACCGCTCTAGACCAATTATAGAAACAACCATCCATCCTTAACCCCTGGCTTAGGCTTTGTGTGGCTACGGTGCCTGTGCCTTTGCCCCTCTCCTCTAGCACACTGTCGTCGCACCGCATGCGAAGGCCAAGGTCGAGCGTTGCCCCCCACTTGCACCACTATGCGCCTTCGTCAATAAGCACCTCCCCGGCGGCACCCCTGCCGGACTACGCTCCCCGATCGACGCCTCCCTCCGACCTCCCCCAAATCCCCAATCTTCCTCTCTCAGGTGGGCAGCAATCCAACCATCCTTACTAGTTTGATCATTTCTTCATGAGTTAATGGTAGATTAATATATTATGGTGTATATTTATTCATTTGCTTGGTTTCATGGTTTTGAGTGAGCAGATCTATTGGATTTTGGGGTTGGTGTAAAATTGAAGGTGCAATGTAATTGGAAATTTGAAGGTGTTGAGCAACAATGTTAGAAGTTAGAACTTGAACTTTATGTACGTCAGAACTTGGGGTCTTGGACTTTTATCTATGTTAGTGTGTTAGATGGCTCGGATTGTTGTAAGTGAGACTCCCTCCTTGCACTTTCGTCACACGGTTATTGTCAGAGACGGAGAGAGGTACACGTGGTTATGTCAGAGATACAAGGTGCACGTGTTTGTATTTGCTACCACATATAGTTAGACATGGTATACAGGGTCCTTAGTTGATAAGATAGAGCCCACATGTCTGTCTATGACAATTATCGACCAAAGGGTGGTCGTAACATGAACTAGTCATGGCAAGCATCTCCGACCAGGGGGTATACTGGAGGGTTATTGGAATACTATTATCTACAATAAATATTATAGGTAAATAGCTTTATTAGTTAAGGATTATTCAATCCTCATCGGCTAGCCCTCCAACTTTAAGTGAAGATGACTTACTTGAGAAAAGGTCGTAGATCAGTAGTTGAAAGGAGACTTCTCGAGTAGTATTTCTCTTGACCAGAAATTGACTTGGTCAAGGAAAATGCTTTTACTTGAGTTGTAAAAATAACACATTTATTACCATATGAACGGAAAAGGAATGTGAATAGCCACCCACGATTTCGTCCGCCGGGAGCAATTCCTAAGGGAATTCCAACTGCTGGGTTTCTTGTCGGATCCCGGGCTTTGAATACTCGAAGTTCTCGTATGTGCTGGGGCAGAGCCGGGCCTCGGGCCTCTAGGGCAATGGCCCGAGGCCCAGCGTAAAATTACCACATGAAAGTGGCCGAAAATCCACACGAAATTGGCTTAGCGCTGGCTACGCCTCTGCATGTGTGTACTGTACTAGTCCCATGATTAGTGGTTAGTACACACATCCACAACATTAGCACACACATCTATACAACATGAAACAAATATGGTACTTGATGAGGGTCTAATAATCCTCATTTATTTATCCATCTGTAATTTTTATTATAGATATTAATATACCCATATTGATCTTAAGTATACCCCTTAAATATTTATAAGGGAGAGGCCAAGCTGTCCGGTCGTAAACCACCTCATGATCGTAAGTCTTTCTACGACCATAGTATAGTCGTGAGCCTCTCCACGACTATCATGTAGTCGTAAGATCTTCTACGACTCGTTTGGCTTCGACCAGCTTGGCTTTGATAACTCTATTGACAAGACCTACTGACCTGTGGGCCTAATCAGTTAGGGAGTATTATGCGTCGTGTTTAACACATGGGGTATTCAATATACACTATTACTCAGTGTGAGTAACCGCATGAATTACTTCTGTCTCTAACAACAACTGCCTGGCAACATGGGGGTGCCACGTCCATAGCAATAACTTTCATCAAGCGGTTCATCAATTGGAACCTTAGGTCGCCTCTTCGTCTGAAGGAACTGTCACCTCTTCATACATTATATAAGGTTGAAGTCAGAAAGCAGAAAGGGACAAGCGCAATCTGGAGTACAAGCTCTAGCCTTTCTCTTGATTGTAATCAACATACTCAATATAGTCACATAGGAGTATGATTGTTATTCTCCCCGAAGAAGGTCTGAACCTGTATAAAATCCCCATATCATTCACTGCGTGATTCTTATCTAGGAGATCCCCCAAATCAAACAATTATTCACGACAACTTCTTGTGTATACTTTACAAAATGATTCAATGCCGGGGGTCCGACAGCAGGTTGGTCCAAATTTTTATTTATTAGTAATAAAAATTTAGGCGCATCCCAATTCACGACAACTTCTTGTGTATACTTTACAAAAGGATTTAAACAGTGTTCAAGTTTTATTTCGTACACAAATATTAATTTACACAAATAACTTTACAAGATGAACCAGCCAAAAATAAAAGAGGGATTGACATATTTGCCACACCACTCATGCGCAATTGCCAAAATACCACTCCATATTTTACATGTCAATGAGACATAGAGTTGCATTTTGACAATTGCATATGAATTTAATGGCAAATGTTCAATAATCCCAAAATAAAACTAGCGGTTCTCCGATAGACCGATAACAGGCAAAACAAGGTGATGAACAGCAAAAAAAAAAAAAGCCCAAAAACCTCACAACCCTTATCACAATCTCACAGGCTCACACGCACATAATTCACAATCTTATTTTGCAAAACTAACCAATACTACCTAAGTATCACACGAAACTATCTGAATATTCTGAACAGATGCTGTAGTATTCTCACACCTGCTTTGCCCTGACCTTGTTGAGGTGCACAAAGTCAAAGGCCACCGCGACGCTGCCGTCCATCCTCTTCACCGCGAACCTCTCCACCAGCACCGATCCTCCGACAGCCATCTTGCCGGCGTCCTCCTCCTCGTCGACCCACCCTCCCCTGTACTCCTCCCACCGCATCCTCTCCCACACGCTCGCGCACATGCCCACCCTCTGCCCGCCGGGCCCCGCCGCCCTGAACCACACGTACCCGTCGCCGTGCCGCGAGCCCGCCGCCTCTTGCTTCCCCTCGACGCTCCCGCCGATGAGCACCCTCTTGCTCGCCACCTTCGAGTGTGCGACGGCGTCGCCGCGGATCGGCTCCCAGCGCTGCTCGAGCGCCACCTCGTAGAACGCGGTGCGGTCCATCTGCTCCCGCGGGGAGACGCCGTCCTCTTTCATGAGGTAGAACGGGCAGTACCACTTCCCGACGTCTGTTGACGAAGTAGCCATCGTCTTCATCTCCGGGAAGGCGTCGACGAGGAGGTTGGCGTCGGCGAGGTTGCGCGACCGGAGCGCGGCGTTGAGGCCCGGGGCCTCGCCGAGGTCGAAGTTCTTGGGCTTGGAGGCGTACACGCGCCAGTACTTCTTGCGGTAGAGGAAGTACGGGAAGCCGTCGGCGGCGACGGCCCTCGCCGTGAACCGCCCCCGTCGGCGCTGGACGATCTCGATCTGCTGGTACACGTCGGACGGATCGAACGGCCGCGGCTTCACGTCGTTGATGCACCAGCAGAGGCAGCACGCTGTCATGTCCTCCTCGCGGGAGCACGCCCTGACGAGGCCCTTGCGCTTGCCCGTGGCGACGACGGCGTAGTAGCGGTTGGACGCGAGAGGCTGGTCGGGGACGGGCACGAACACGACGGCGTCGGAGTAGGTGGTGCTGCTCTGACCGTGGTGCTCCGTGTACCGCACCGTGAGCACGCGGTTCTGCGGGAACGGGAGGTCGCGCACGCGCGTCCCGCCGCAGGTGCCCCAGCAGCACGTCTCGCCGTCCTCGCCGTCGTCGTCGGCGCCCTTCACGACGAGGCAACCCGAGTTCCGGCCCTCCGGCGGCGGCCGCGACGCCGCCTCCGGGTTGCTCTTGAAGAGGGAGAGCGGCCTGGTCGCGTACATGGCTCAGTACGTTGATTTGTGGCTGCGTGTGTCACCTTGTCACGTACACCTAACGTGTATGTGTAGACTGCAGTTTACATGGACTTATATTTGAGATAGTAGTCGTGGTACATGGAATCGTTGACGAAAGATTGCATGAAATGTTATCTGATCGTGTGATATGTAAAATAACAGAAGAACGCTACGACCACGAGCTGTTCACTGGACCGAGGAAACGCGTCTTTGACCCAATTAGTCGCATTGCCGAGTACTTGCCAGTTTACGTTTAGCACAAGTGTACGCAATATATGTTTATGGGATTTTCTATTTGTAAGATGGGATTGTCTATTCGTAATATGACTGAAATTTTATTAAGTATAAGACATATATTTTATCTATTAGATCAATATCCAATCATAGGATGCATCAATCTCTACACAAATTCAATTGTCACAACAATTGACTTCAACTTAAAAAATTTCAGACAACTTAGAAATAACAAATCCGTATGTTTGTTCCGTGTGTTTGGGAATATATGGTGTAATCCAAGTAAATATCAAGTGGAAAACCCCTCTGTGTAAACCATGCGCACAGATGCTAGAAAATTCTCGACAAGTTATTATATGTAGTAAAGAAGATATTATATAATACTGTAAAATTTAAGATCGAACTCAATTACATTGGGAAGATACAAAATCGACTAACAACGAAAATGAATACCTATATAATATCCCCTCCCCTCCGTGGCTACATGTGGTAATTATTTGAGAATTTTATAAAACTTTCACACATGGTTCTAATGGAGTTTATGTGAGAACCCAGACAATCTAATTAAGCTAAGCAACGTTAAACGGTATTGCACAGTAAAATAAACTAATCAACACAGTAATTACCAACAATTTGAACACAGAACAAACTCAATTTCATGGTCATTTCAAACTCAGATTTATGAACCCAAAAATGTCGAATAAACTCAAAGCAAAAGTAATATTACAAACTTGACATTTATTACAAGATTGGTTTACAACAAATCAAAATATAACTTACATCACTTATTTAACTTTGCAGATTAAATCTTGCATTACATATCGCCGAAGCCCTCCTTGAATCTTTATCCATTTATCGCCAACTGTCAAACCCATTCCACCACCAACCCAACCACCCTCGACCGCCACACAAAATCACAAGACCGGTATTAGACCAAAAACAATAAAGAGGAGTTAGAAAAGGAGAAGATTGACGTCAGATCCTTTACGAAGGTCATGGAGGCTTCCCAACCACCCTAGGGTAGTGGCACCATCTCGCCTTCTGTGGGCCTCATCACCCGGCAATATTAGAATCAATGCCCACATTTTACCGACTTACCTCCATTAGTAGAATATCGAAAACATTCTTAAAGCATCTTTGGACCAAAGGTCCTTAAGCCCACAATAATAGAAAGTCCTTAAGCCCACAATAATAGAAGCTTCATTTGGACCGAAGGTCCATTAGCATTTCCCAGCCAACAGTGGGACGAGAGAAAGCCAGCGAGATAAGAGCAGCCCCGAAAATATCTTGCGCAGGGAATGGAGAGAGCAGAAGAGATCAGGGCAAAGGACAAGCCATAGCCGAGCCATCCCCCTTGCATAACACATTCATTCCCCTCACTGCCACACAAAGCCATTCTTCCCAGCCGAAGCACAAGCACAAGCCACCAAGATTCACAAAGCACCCACCAGAGCAAGGAGCAAAGCCAAGCATCACCAACACCCCCACCTCCCACTGCCCACCAGCACCTCCATCCAAAAAGCCACCATGGAGTAGTAGTAAGGAGGAGGAGAGGAGCTCAAGGTGAAGAGGAAGACGGAGGGAGAAGGGGAGACCGAAGAGCAAGGGCGACACTGGCGGCGGCTTTCGAACCGCAAGCGACCAGCCGGAGGACAACCACCCCCACTACCCACAAAGGAAACCACCGGAGGAGCATAGGTGAAGGGGAAGACCGGAGGAGCCAAGCGGCAAGGAGCCAGGAGGCAAGGAGCCAGAAGGCAGACGACCACCACCTCCACTGCCGGCATCACCACTACAACCACAACAGCGACGATCGAGCCCACATTGAATCAACCCACCCATCAACCCGACCAGGTAACCCACCATTTTGCCCACACAGAACCAAAGTCTAGAAGTTAAAGCAATGCATGTTTAGCACATACAACCATCACAGTATCATTAGCCCTCAACATCATGCACCCATTCCATCACAGAAGCTCCCACAGTAGCATCATCACTAGCTCTCAGAGCAAGTATTCATCACAGAGCACAAGGGGGAAAGAGGGTTGTAATACCCCAAGTCTATTAAGTGAAAAGAAAGAATTAGAGAGAAGAACCAACTAGGAAAAATAGAATTAACAGAGGATTAGAGGGGGTTTCTGCAATTATTCGATAACTTGGGCCTCAAGCTTTGGCCTAGGAGGCCCAGGAGGGGCCGGCCACCAATAAAAGGAGGGGGGGGACCTAGGGGTGGTACTGTAGCATGGCATGCTACAGTAGCCGCCACTGCTACAGTACCCCCATGAACAGTACCACACCTGCCTCCTTGCGCCGTCTCCTTCGGGTGCTGCCGACCAAGAAGAAGAAGAAGAGGAGGAGGAAGAGGAAGGGGAAGAGGGAGAGGATCTTCTTATTAGGGGTGGTTCATCATCTCCCTGCGATTCTTCAAGGGTAACCTCAATTCCCCTTTGATCCGATGCGTTTTTGGATAGTTAATCAATGTCGGTATTTCTATATCCTCAGGACAGATTGCGTTAGAGGGATGTTTTGATGTAGTTAAGTGCAGATTCAGTCTCGGGCATCTCCTAGAAAGTTGTAGAGGACGTCAATAGCTTTCAATGAAGTGCTAGATCGTATTTTTTGAACCTCTGTAGCAAAAGTTATGAAATTATTAGTGCGACTGTTCCGCGAATCTGTCAGTATTTTGACAGGTTTTAGTAATCTAACTTGTGCGATCAGTTAAATGGATAATTAGAGGATCTCAGTATAACGAAAGTTGTAGATAATTCTTGTAGATTTCAGGGAAGCACAAGAACACAACATTTTGACAAACTAGCTGAAAGTTATGATAGTTTTAGTGTTCTGTCCAGAGAACCTGACGTGAAATTGATGTTTTGGTAATCAGCTTAAAAAGGATATTAGATGGCCGAATCAGGGAGGCTCACCAACTAGGTTTAGTTGGGGAATTTGATAACCTTTCAATGAAGTCTAAGAACACCTCATTTGGACTCATGTACTAAAAGTTATGAATTTTAGAACGTGACTGCCCACAGAGGGGACAGAACAATATTTAGGAATTGGAGTTGGGTTCGCGCTAAAGGAACTATTGCGAGTTCGTGTTTACTCTTATAGTTTGTTTGGTCTATTACTATTGTCTTAGCATTCTCTTAAATGAATTTAGGTGTGGGACTGGTTCCGGAGGCGGCACCCTCTTCGCGTCCTTCGTTCCCGCACGGTTGAGGCAAGTGCATCGTTGTTACCTTGTTTGTAATTGCTTGGACATGAATGCGTGTTTGATGCATGTTAGTGTCGTATGGCTGTTGGCAAGTGTGCATAATAAGAGTGGTGAATGTTCAAAGTATGGCTATGCTTTATTCATGAATGTTGTTATTGCCTTTGGTACTTTGATGCATATTGATATCATGTTGAGGCCTGGTCTTGTGATGACCAAGCATGCACATCTTTGAGGTCCCCGTCGTGTATGTGACGGGCTTGAGGTCCCCACACCTGTGGAGTGTGGGCTTGAGATCCCCAATACTTGCGGAGTATTGGACAATTGGTCTCTGCGCTTGCGAGCATAGGCATGGGTATGTAGCGACGGTTGCATACTTTGCATTACCGGTAAAATACAAAAAGAGATAAAGAGAAGGAACCCTTGAGCATTGCATATGCATGTGAAATGATTTAATGTCGTGCTTCTGAAAATGGATGCTGATGTGGTGATTTGAATTATGTTCTTTTATATGTACTTGCTGAGTCTGTGGACTCACTCTTGCTTTCTTTGTTGTTTTAGGTACCCAGAGCAAGAAAAGCATGCATGGGAGGGAGTAGCATTATGATCTCACGCACACTGCCAAGAACCTTAATTCTTAGACTATGCCTTAATAATTAAGCAACTGCTTAAAGGATTCTTCATGATTATGTTTCCGCATTGATTTATTTGTAATGATGATGAGTAGCATAGTTGGATGCTTGAGGATTTGTTTAGTTGATTAGCAAGTTCCTGTTCGCTTATTGATGATTTTGAATGTTGCAATATTTAGTTATAAAACCCATTTATCTGTTGAAACCCCTGTGAAGTTAGAAATATAAAGAAGGTTCTACCGAAATTTAGTAAATTATCTTAGCTTATATTTGGGTAAGGTTATCTTAGTAGCATTCCAGGCTCGTGTGGGGCTGGGGTGTTACAAGGGCAGGGAGAAATAAATAGGGGAATGGGTAGTATACCTCAGTAGCAGTGAAAACCCAACATCAGCAAACAAATCATCTTCTACCTCCACATGTATCCATACCTCATTTTTGTCATTCATCAATTCCCTAAAATCTGAAAATGAACCTTAAGCATCAAACAAAAGTAAAGAATTAATTAAAAACATGCTAATCAAGTTTACAGAGAGGAGAAAGAAAGGGGTTAAGGTAGTGCATAGAGCGGAGAGGCAGGCGGCGGCCAAAGGCCGAGCCGGCCTTGGTGAGCATGAACCGGTCGAGCCATGGGGAGAGGAGGAGTGGCGGCGCAGCGGGAGTGGAGGCAGCGGTCTTTGAGCCATCCGGCGCGTCGGGAGCAAGAATGGAGCGGGAGGTGCCGGACCGAGAGGGCGAGCGCGCGAGTCCGGCGCGCAAGGGAGCGGCCGGGTCGGAGCAGAGCACGCGCGGCGGCGGTGGGCGTGAGGGCGGGAGCGCAGCAGTGGCGCCAGGAGGAGGCTCCATGAGCCGAGTAGAGCACCAGGGAGAGAGTGGAGGCGGAGCATTGATGAATGGTTAGAGCAGAAGCAAGAAAGGAAATGAAATGGGGGAAGAGAAGATGGTGACCTGGGCTTTTCGGTTGGCAGGATAAGATGGAGAGAAAGAGGACGGGGGTAAGTGAAAAGGAGGTTAATTAAAAAGGGAAATTAGGAATAAGAGAAGATTAGGCAAGGAATTAGAATTTAAGGATAGGATAATTTCTAGTGGATATTACTAGTAATAAGTTTAGCTGAGCACCAGTAAAGGTAATTATCAACGCTATGTATTTTTAGACCAACGAAGTTAAATAAGCAGTGTGCGAATAAGTAGCTATAGACCGAACCTATAGAAAATAAAATAAAAATCATTAATAAATAGAGGGATTGTATGCATAGCTTACCTTTGATTTTCGGACGAATCGCTAGAAGTATAGATTCTTAATCTGCGTTAGAATATTTAACAGTAGATAGATCGGTCTAAAATAAAAATAGGAAAAGGTGTAGAAAATTAATCCGAGGCTTTTAAAATAAATTAATCACCAGTATGAATAGCTAAAGTAAATAAGATATTCCAATATATTAGAAGTATTTTAATTAGGTTAGAATAATCAAATAAATCAAACCTGAGTTCAATTAAAGCTGTGATTAGTTGCGTACACACTTACGCTCAACCTGACGCAGCCAGTCATCTGCATCCAAGGGGTCCTCAGACCTGGAGAACGTGGGGGGTTGAGTGCGAAGAAACTCAGCCAAACCCCCACGAGACTGATGTCCACCCCCTTGCCCGGATCCTGAGGCACTGAAAAGGGCGGAGGTGTTGCGCGCAATAACATCCAGCAGGACCCTCCTGTCCTCTGAACGGTTGCGCTCGATCTGAAGAAGGACCTCAGCCATGGTTGGAGGAGGCGGAAGCTCCTCATCCAAACCAGGCTGCTGACCACGGCCGCTACGAGTACCTCCGGCCATCCTGCTTTAAGAAACTTAGGTTAGAAACCAAAGCACTACACTAGAAGTTGATGAAAGCGAAAAGCTAGCGATTAGGGGAATGAGACATCACCCTAACCGAAAGCCAAAAACAGCAAGTAACAACTTTAAATGTTTCCAAGGAAACTCCAAAACAGCAAGGAAACTCCAAACCAAGCTCAACTTCTCAATGCCATTCACCCGTATGGAATGAACGAGTAATAGTGTGAGAAGATAAAAATTTCAGCACACTACAACAAATCTAACACTACTCGAGAGCAAGGTTAAATCAACGAAATAGGTGTTAGATACTTAGCTAACTAGTATCACATCTTACCCTTTTTATTCCTACAAGTTTTACTTGATTAACCTCTCATTTTCTACCTGGTTAGAACCTCTGAGCTTGCTGTCCAGGAACTGAATGATCGCTGGCGATTTTGCATCCAAGCCTCCTAATTGAAATCTTCAACCGGAAGCTTCAAAACCTTGTAGAGGGCAGCTAACACTTCAATTTGCCAAGCTCATTGGTTCCCAAACCCAATTTAAACGATAATGACTATCTTTTGAGAGAAGGAAAGGAGAACAACTTTTAAAACTCAAATTAGAGCAAGATGAGATAGAAAGCTAAGATAGGTAAGAAATAAAATCGGAGAACTTACTTAAGCTTTCATAAATCATTTGATACTCTGAAATTAAGGTTTTCAAAATATCCTAAGGACGACCAAGCTTGGGTTACTACGGTCGAATGGCTCGATACCAACTTTGTGAGGACCCGGTTTATTCGGCTTGTTGTTTAACCATCCACTTGGTCCTAACGGTACAAATCAAATAAACCAAGCCTCGAGATATGTATACTTCCTGCATTGCAGTATACACACCCGTTACAAAATCATGCATCAATTCCATTCATACACATAGAACCAAGCACAACAATAACTTAAAGACATACATAATATAAAGAGAGTTATTACAAAGAGAGGCCAACCGCCAAAATGACACATAAGCAACTAAATTAAACATGGAAGCAAAATGGCCATAAGATGGCGATAAACAAAAGCCAATCGGCGTGCCTTTACCCACAAGGCAACCAACCGGACCGCCAAGCTAATCGTCCCAAACAGTAGCAACACAACTCACAAAAGTGAGGCCCTTGGGGCTCACCTTCTTCCTCTGCAACAATTAGTATTAAGCAAGCGGATGAGTACAAAACTTGTTTTTGTACTCGCAAGACTGACGTGTGAGATAATGAACTATAATTAACTACATGTAAGCTTTATTTAAGTGGATGAGGCTCGGACTTATTTTCAAAGATAAAGCAAGTTTTCATTTGCAATAAGGTAATAGATTCAAAGCAAGTTTGCAATTAACTTTTATTGTTCAAATAAAGAGAGGCAATAATAACAATAGATAGAGAACAACGCCAACCTAGAAGTGACTAACCCATAGCCACCACAACCATAGCATGAAGTACCCCTTCATACCACCCATGTCAGGTTTAAGTTTTTAAAAGGTTGTAGTCTAGTTCTTGCACGACCTTACCAAGCATGTCCATAACCTAGGGCGAGGCTATTCGAATAGTTTTAACCCTGCAGGGTGTACCAATGTACCCACACGATAGACCGCCTTTCCACCACCACGGTTAGCACACTTCCTTTGGTATGCGTGCATGGCTAAGTCTAACAAGACGCTTTCCAATGGACGATGCTAATTAAGAGCGCAACCACGGAGAAGGACACATTAGATGACCCTAACCGGTCCGCTAATGCTCCTCCAAACACCACACACAAGAACACACCCACCAACCAGCTCATAATTAACACCTCCCAAAGTACTTAGTCAAGAGAGGTTCCATATCCCCTCGTGTGGTTAGCACGCAATAAGCGCTGGCTTAGTGACACAAGTAACTCGGTCCTTGGGGACTTAGGCACCATTCCACTCACCCAACAGATCACATCAACATACCATTGTGCCCAAGTCAAGATATAGTTTTGTTTCGCTTTTGATTTGTAAATCAATAAAACACAAGGGTTGGACATAATGGAGTAGTATAAGTAGTTGTGTGATCAAGATCACCGACTAAGTCGATGATCGCCCAATACTACCAGTAACTAGGCATGGCTAAGCAATATTCATTCAGTAATCTACTAAGTGATAAGAGTTCATCCATCGAACTCTAACCACAAACAAATAACCTAGGCTCGGTAGTGGAGGATAACCATTTACCTACAGATTATGCAACTAGAGGTCTAACTAATCAATTTAACAACAAAATAGCAATGCATACATAGAAGTTAAACAAAATATTAGACTTTAAAAGTAATGGGATCAATGGGAAATGATCAAACCGCTTGTTCGCTTGTTGTGGCTCAAATTGTTATGAGGGTCGTTTCTCGGGGTTACCGCAAATATCGAATCCTAAGCGAAAGAGCGAAAACAACCAATAAGGCGAGCAACACTTCAATGAAAATAGCAAGCAACAATTATCCAAATGCGACGAAATTTACACACAAGATAGAATACGAATATACCTAGACATAGAAACTGGAAAAACTTAATTTGGATTTGTGGTGCAAATGATATTCCCTAAAAACCTATTTTCGGCCATAATTAGCACTGTAGCAAAAATATTTTCTAGAAAGATTTTGAAGCTAAAACTTTTATGGTAGCTACCTAACTGTATAGTGATAACCCATATAAAATTTCAGGTCATTTGGAGTTATATTGAAAGAGTTATTATTTGTCTAAATTGTTTAGGTTATTAAACTAAAGTATGATCCTTATGATTTCTAAAAACAGTAAAATTTGTGAGACCAATTTTCCTAGCGAATACACTAACAGTGGAAGCTAATCCAATTGGATTCATACAAAAACGACTTATAGATTAAAAGTTATGCATTTTACAAGTTTAATAAGTTCTGAAAAACAGTATGAAGTTCACTTGTTTACTATTTCTGAAAATGGTTTTCCAGGTTTTATCATGGTCTACAATTATTTTTATATTTAAGTTCAAGTTATAAGGAAGCTAACAAAGTTAGAATCATCTAATTTGGAGCTAAGATGACAAAGATATGAAAATGACAAGACCCTAATGTGATACTGATTTCTGGACTTAGCACTTTCGGGACTTCACTAACACCCAGAGACGTGGGCGAATGAGAGCCGTCGATCTCAGATCGGACGGACGACATTGAACCAGACCAAACACTCCTCACGCGCGCGGAACAGAGGGCCGACGTGGAGGCTCCAGGGTCGTTGATGTCTGGATCCAACGGGCGAAGACCAGCCACGTCGCTCCCGCGACGTTGTCATCCGACAACGCGGCCGAAGGCTTCACCGGCAAAACGCCGGCGACAAAAGGCACGACGGCGCGAGAGAATGCCAGGAATGGGTGCGCAATAGCATTGCGCACCCCGTACCACCCACACCGACGGTGGTGGACGAGCGCGCGCGCGCGGCGGGGCGCGCGGTAAAAATGACAGCGACGACAAACAGCAAATAGCTCCGCAGCGGACCATTCAAGCGGTGCCTGAGCATCTAGGGGCTACCAGGGAGCTACCTGACTGACGCGGAGGTGCAGAGGCGGTCGGGCGAGCTCGGCGACGAAGCTCGCGACGGACCGAGGAAGATGACGCGAGGAAGACGGCCGGGCAAAATCAACCATGCGCGTCATCACGATGGGTTCTAGAGAGCACCAGAAGCTCCCGAGAAAGGAATTAGAAAAAGGAGCACTCACCGCTGGCTGAGACGAAGAAGGATGCTCGCGCCGATTTGGGAAATCAAAATCCGGTGCTCCGTTGAAGCAACTGAAATGGAGTGGGGTTAAGCACCACCGAGGTGAGGAGAAGCAACAGAGCAAGGAGGAGCGAGGAACCACCGAGCACCGGGTTCACCGAGAAGCTCCGCGGGCAACAATGGCGGCGAGGAAAAGCAGTCGTTTGGGAGCTCCACGAATGCGGTGGGTGCAAGGAGAGCTCACGGTGCGTAAAGGAAGGCGGGGAGGAAGATGGGAGCTTAAGTAGGCGAGGAAAGCCGAGAGCAACGGCGAAGCAAGCCTCGGATGCCCACGCCGCCACGGTCGCCACGAGTGACGGAGCGGTGGCGATGGACTTTCGGGGCGGCTGGCGACGCGCATTTAATGCACTGCCGTTGGCGTCGAGGTGAGTGGACGCGACGCTATCGCCCACGAGCCTCTCGCCATGGCGCGAGCGCGAGCGCGGCGGGTGGCGAGCGCGAGGAGGACGGCGATGGCGGCCGTCCGATTTGCATCCAAGGGCTAGCGCGATCACGTTGAAACGGCATCGGCGAACGCCGACCGCCCGATTGAAATCCAACGGCCGAGAATCGAGGGCAACCGGAGTTGTCCGAATGCTTACGAATGAGAGCCGTCCGATGGAGATCTAACGGCCGATGACGCGCGGCCGCCGCCGCGCCGAGTGCGATTAGTTGGCTCGGTCGAGTCAAGTGACTCGAGCCCGAGCCTGACTCGCACCCGAGGAACAGTGCAAACCAGTTAGGTTTTGATTTTTGAACTGAAACTTTAGGGATTTAATTGAGGCATCAAATCAACTCCAAAATTCATGAAATTTTAACTGGAGCTTGCTTACCTTGGGGTTAACCTTCCATAAAATTTCCAGAGGGTTTTGTGCACTGGAATTTTCTCAAGAAATTCCAGAAGGTTAAGACAGAGGTTTGACTTGCCTCTAAAATATTTCAAATGATTTCCAAAAATTATGAAATAATTCAGAGGTGTTACCAAGCCACCCTAGAACCAGGGAAAATTATTTCCAAGGGTTTGACAAAAGATTTGACCAAGGAGGTTGTTGACTTGATAAATGAGGCCTTTGATTTTTAATTTTCCAAAATTCTTTTACAGGAATTTCAGAAAAGTTTCAAAAGTAAAAGGATGAAGGAAAAGTTTTAATTTACCCTCATTTTATTACATTTGAAACACAAGCCAAAATGGGGATGTTACAATATATTTATTTATTTATTTATTATTTGCATCGTCGTATAAATTGCAGCAAACGAACCAACGCAAGCAGGATCATCTGATCCGTTATCGGTCGACGACGATCTTTTCTACGATTTGAAAGGCAAGCCACTCTCTTGAATATAAATATAGCTATATTAAATGTAAACTGTATACTGATCTATCATATATGTATTGCATCAAAACTATTTCTCAAAAGCAAATCGGATCAAAGATGAAAATGAAATGAAGATAAGAAATGAGAATAAGATGAGGAAAGAGAACTATTTTTGGCTGGTAAAGGGGGCCCGGGCAGGGGAAAACAACGACGATGAGGTAAGAGGTGAGACCCTTTACATAGGGTTAATATATAAAGACCAACAAAACTCTCACCCGGATCAGAGATCGTAAATTCAGTGCCAACCATTTTCCCGTGTCGATGGGCAGAAAATGCTACCCTGTTACGTGATTACGCTCTCCACATCAGGTAAGTAATAGGTGTGAGTGTGTTAGAGGAACCCCGGAGTGGGGGTGCGCTATAGCGCTAAGGTGGAGTGTTGGGTGACGGGGAGTTCGGCTCAACCAACGTTACTGGAACTCGGTGGATGACTAGGTCAGCACCGTGACAAGGTCAGCACCGACGAAACGTAATGGTTGGAGACTTAATCACGTAACTTGAAAAACGTTATGTATTCTGAACTCGAAACCGCGTCAAAGGAAATGCGGGAGCCCTAGCTCAAAAAGAGCTCAGAATAGCTATGGGTAAAGTGGTACAAGCCTACGCAGTGCTATATCAAATCATGAATTCATGTCAGTCTCCTGGATTGGAGTCTACGGGAACCGCTAGGGGGTTTATTCTCTATTCGAATGACAAGTAGTCTTTTCATAATTAAAATTGCAACATAAATTTTAAGAGTTATTTTCATAACCAGAGATGACTAGAAAATGATGTAAAGAACAAGAATGAGTCATACAGTGCATCTTTGCTATTAATGCTTAGTGAGTACACTAGTACTCACTCTTGCTTTCTTTCCCCTTGCTTAGATCCTAGTCTAACCGGGAGATATCCCGAGTGGGATGAGGGATTTGCAGGTACCAGGGAAGCCGTTGGTGACGAGGGCGTTGATTACGAGGAGTAGGGTGAGGTGGATGCCCTATTCGACCGTGGGACGAGTAGACAGCTGGAGGGACCTAGCAGGCAAGCGAGGGAAGTGTATTCCCCTTTGTAATTAAATAGTTGTATTCAGAACCTTAGTCTTGTGTGGCTACTGTTGTAATAAAGAGCAGTTTCTATCTTACTGTTCTGCTGTGCTATCTCTGGTAAAGGCTTACTATTCGTTGGAGTAGTGTTTTACTGGGCAAACGAATAGTAATCTGTATGCTAAAGTGTGATTACTCCTGGGGTAATAACACGGGGCGCCGCAGTTTACACGGATAGGGTGGTTTTCACCGGAGAAATATCATGTGAAAAACCTCTCTCGTTTTGTAATACTAGTAAGTAGCTTACGGGATAATGATTAATTAGTTTTGGAACTTCCTTAACTCTGAGTTATCCATTGGATGAACATCAAAGTCAGCACATCACGCCAATATCTATGCAGATCCAACAAGCACAAGAAACAATCTATATCCAGGAAAATACTACGTACGCTGAACATACAAATAGCAAAACCGTAGCTATGTTGAATTGTTGATGTAGACCGGGACATTATACCAGTAGTACACGAAGAATCATCTATCGTCAGGATATTCGTATCTCTGTGCTTATTTGACCAAATTGATTTTCGTGGAATTTTGCATATTTTTCTTAAGGAACTGGAATTTTGCATATTGACCAAGAACTATGACTTGACCTGATATCTCACGGCACTACATGCATATAAATTAAGAATCCCTTGTGGCTGACAGTTGACTTATCTTGCGTATGGCAAACGAGTTGAGGAAGAAACAACCTAAAAGAGGATGCACAGTGGGCTGTGTGTATTTTTGAAGTAAAGGTTGGGGGAGTTTTCTCTTTCATTATCTAAAAAAAAGATATACAGATGAAGAAGCTTACGAAACTAGTGAATTGGATTTTCCAACATCATCTGTGCATGTTCATAAAACGGTGCATTCTCAGTTTCTCACTATGCGATACACATGTGCGCACCATATATTTTTTCGATTACAATAAAAACAGACACGCACACGCATCATCTCGCACACACATATACACGAGTACCCCCTTTAGCAGACACTTAGAAAGATAGAGACCGGGGATAAATCCACGATCTCACCTACTGAAAGCACACTTACATGTGCGTAAAGGTGCGCACCATATTGTTAAGGACTAATTACTTATTTGCCACTTCAAATTTTCACGATCACATGTCATCCCTCATCTCCCTAACATGTTAGGGAGACGAGGGATGACATATCCAAAATTTGTGCAATTTTGTAGTGGCGTGCAAAAAAAAAATCCCTATTGTTATGTCCAAATGACTTAGTGGTTTTAGCTTATATATATATATATATATATATATATATATATATATATATATATATATATATATATATATATAATTTTTCTACTCCCGAGAGTAGTTACTCCCACCTTTGATATACCACCTAAAAAAACTTGAAATACTCCATTATCACTTTAGATATACTCATATACTAATTATAAGATACTCCAATGTGAATCACACAAAAAAAAATTGTAAGAGAGTCTATAGTTTTTAGCATATTTTGTAAATACCTTCATATTCGCACATAAAAAGGAGTATATCTAAAAAATTGTACATACCACCCCTGAAAAGGTGCGAATGCCACCTAGGTGGTCTTACATACTCGTATACTACACATACATACTCTCGGTTGCGCAAGATACTCCCTACGCTGTGAGATACGGAATAAGGAGTAACTACACCCGGGAGTAGAAAAAATGCTTATATATATATATATATATACACACACAAATTTTCGAAGAGTTGCTAAAAACTCCTGCAAAACTCTCATATAATTATTTCTTTGCCATTTACCTTTACAACATACCAGTGTTTTAAAAAAAACTATACGCTCGTCAGGCGGATGGGGTGCTATTAAGTGATTAGTCACGATTAATTACAATTTAACAGACAATTATACACGCCCAATAATATATTTTTGATATTTTAAATGGACAAGTGTTTCATGCACATTGGAGCCTCAATACAAGTTGATGTGCATCGAGATTCCCAATGTATGATGTGGGTATATTTTAATACCCATAAAAGGTGTATTTGAGATATCAAACTTGAAATATTACATTCATTTTTATTTAAACTAGTTTGAGCTAGTTTAATTGTGAATAAGCACTGTAGTTGCATTAATTACAGAAGGTCAACTAAACATGGTATCACCATCGGATGGTTCATGATACGTGCCTACGCAACCGGGTGCCTCGCGTAATTTACCTATTTAAAATTGATTAAACGTAATTTATTTACCAAGATTATGGTAAATTACCTTTACACGAAGCATTATTTGCCATACTCGGCATTTCATAGTTTGTACTTCCTCTGTATAGTTCATACTGTGCACACCATTACACAAAATTATAAACTAATTGATTGCAATTAGTGAGTAAAATAGGATTTTTTGTGATTAAATAGGAAGTCGACCCATTAATAGAATTATGTGGCCAATTATTCGTTCTACTTTGCTGAAAACACTCGCAACTGTAGTATTTGGCCGATTAATCGCCATTTTGACATCAACATGATCATCAATATACACATTTGACCGCTATTTTTTTTTTCTAATAATATGTTAGTAAAAATTAATAAAAATATGATAACATGGTTGTTAGTTTGATTATAAATATAATAATATCATTAAGTTAAATCTATAATTTTGTGTAGATTAGTGGTCAAAGCTTAACATCTATCGAGAACTAAGCCTTACTTAGGTGACTAGTGGTGGTGGTTGTATTCCAAGCCCGTCAGGGTTCAAACCCCAGGTTTGACCCTGCGTGTCTCATGTAGAAGAATTTTCTTTCAATGGAAGGCGACGTGTCCATCGCAAGCGAGACGCCGTGTGTGTGAGTGCGCCGATGGTGACTTCGTTATTTCTTCGTCAAACTCCGCTTTTTCAGTCTTCCGTAGACGTCGTGTGGTGATGTACGTGTATGGAAGCGTCTATATTTCGAAAAAAAAAAGCTTAACATCTATACTTGACAGTACCACTGCAATGGGAATGGATCCACGCATCCACAGACCAATTTTTTACAAACAATTACTGCAACTCGTGGAATCTCTCCCCTGATTATTCCCGCGTTTCCCTGTCACCAAATAGACAAAACTACCAAACGAAAAAGGACGTCCCGATCTGTCTCCAGTAGCAGAGATGACGGTACATATATATTTACTAGTTTAATGTCTATGTTTTGTCACAGATTAAAAAAAATCCATAATCTCATCATGTCGGGCTGTCAATTATTATTGTACTCAACGACACGATCTAGACTATCGTCGTCGATCCAACGGACGCCGAAAAGGGTAAGAAAAACGGATAATCATCAAATCCAATTTTTAAATAGTATATTGTTACGATCCTGACTTGCCAAACATGAATAGCACTAGAATATGGGTAGATTCGTGCAGATTACAGGGTAACTTGGAAGGATACAGGGAGGATTTGACAAGGGTTATAGGGCGGGAGGAAGAACAGCAGGATACCAGAAAACAGAGAGAGAACAGCAGGATAGCAGTCGGGAGGAAGAAGGCAAATGCCAATTCTATTCTGTTTGATGCATTTCTCGGCTGTCGCTAGAGGCTTATAACAATGCCCCCTTCTCACCTCTTTATTGGTCTCACCTGTAAGCCTTAGTACATGACATTACTCTCCCCTTTTGAGACCCTTGCCTTCAAGGGTCTTGAATCACCAAATCATAGAACTACAAAACCTCAACGCCCAACTTGACTTGGACACCATCAAAATCTTGGGTAGCTTCAAGTGCAATTCGTGCTCGATCACACCATCCCAGTGTTTGAACACTTGCATTTCTATGGTGCACAGTTGTTAAGCTCCCAACCAGAATACCATCTTTTAACTTGCCATTGAAGACAGGCCCCAAACCTCCTTCACCAATGCATGCTGAGAAATGATTTGTAATTGCCACCAACTTCTCGTATGTGAATTCACGACTGTCAGATATGTGTATGTGACCTTTACAGTCTTCTTGACTTCTGTGATCTAGAACATCAGCGCATCCAAGTATCACACTTGGAGCTTGCTTTCTAAAAGTAAGTGAGTGTGCCGTGCATAAAGCTTCAGGAATTGGACCATCAAGATGATTCCTATATAAATCTAGGACACGGAGGGACCATAGGGTATGTGCATGCCCAGCTGGTGGCTCGTATGGCTCTGGATGTTCCACATATATAGTGATCTTGTCCATATTAAGCTTCTCTGTGGGGATATCTTCGTATGTGGCAGAAAGTAAAACTTTGGGTTAATTCCTTATTTTTCATTGGAAGTTGACCAGCTCTCTGAAATGCCATCATAAAATTGTTTATCCCTTTTTTGCCACTCGTTCTCAAGTTCTGTTCCTTTTTTGCCACTCCCGTGAACTTAGTCGTGAACAGCTCGTGCAAAAAGACAATTTTGCACGTAAGTGCATTATTTAGGGAATTGTTTGATATAGTAATATAGTTCTAAAAATTATTAAATTTTTAGGGAAAGTCCTTACATAGTGTAGATTATTGTATAATTTTTATAGAGTTTTATTTACAACATATTTTCCTCTAAAAATCTTTCAAATTTCGGTTTTATGCATTTTTATTATTCTATTTGAGAAAAGTTGGTAAAAACATCTTTTAAAATCCAAACTTGATGTAATGATACTGCCAACAAAATGAAAATTATTTAAAACATGTTTTTACCAACTTTTCTCAAATAAAATAATAAAAATGCATAAAACCGAAACTTGAAAGATTTTTAGAGAAAAACATGTTGCAAATAAAACCATATAAAATTTACAAAATAATCTAAACTATATTAGGAACTTCCCCTAAAATTTTTATAATTTTTAGAACTATATTACTATATCAAACAATTCCCTAAAAATCTCAGCCCTAAATAATGCACTTAGGGGCAAAATCGTCTTTTCGCATGGGTTGTTCACGACTAAGTTCACGGGAATGACAAAAAAGGGAGAGAACTTGAGAATGCGTGGCAAAAAAGGGATAATCAATTTGGCGATGACATCTCAGGGAATCGGTCAACTTCCAATGGTAAATAAAAAATTAATCTTAAAATTTTTGTATCCCATGGCTCAATGTGAGGAATCTCTTCCTTTTGTTTTTGCTTTGGAGGCCTTCCCCCTGGAGCAACTTCAATCAGGTTTGGATTCATGTCTACTTCTACCTTTGCCTTAGCAAGTTAAACTTGGTTTACTTTAAGCTCTTTACCAAATTGATTCTTAATTCTCTGCAATTCAATCTGCTTTGAGAGTTTGCCTTCCTCAATCAACTAAAATCCTGGCCTTCTAGGACAGAGGAGCTTGCTTTGGTTGATAACATTTCTATGATGATTAATTTCCCTACCATGAGCATCAAGGCGGAGAACAGGAGCCTTGGCAGAGTGCGTAATTTGTTTGTTTGAATTTTGCACAACAAACAAATTGTCCAAATGGTGTTTGAGAATTGCACCAAACTCATCTTGAGTGCTTGTAACTGAACGAAATAGCAGACAACTTCCTCGTTCAGGTGGTGGCCATGGCTTCATCTCAACTATCTGCAGTGGGGCTGGATAACTCAGCTTGATTAGTGCTGTCAGAGTAGGTGGCGACTATGGTGCTCTGATACCATATTGTCATGATCCTGACTTGCCAAACATGAATAACACTAGAATATGGGTAGATTCATGCAGATTACAGGGTAACTTGGGAGGATACAGGGAGGATTTGACAAGGATTATAGGGTGAGAGGAAGAACAACAGGATACCAGAAAACAAAGAGAGAGAACAGCATGATAGCAGTAGGGAGGAAGAAAGCAAATGCCAATTCTATTCTATTTGATGCATTTCTCAGCGGCAACCGCTAGAGGCTTATAACAATGCCCCATTCTCATCTCTTTCTTGGTCCCACCTGTAAGCCTTAGAACATGACATATATATATATATATATATATATATATATATATATATATATATATATATATATATATATATACACACACACACATATTATAAATAAGAATTCATGTTATTTATTGAACTTTTTTTATTAATTATTTTTTTTCAAATTTAATTTTAAAGTTAACCTCCTGACGCATTTTATTTCTAATTCTGACCTCTTGGTCAGACCATCATCCATAACATGACAAAACAATATTGCAACATCATAGGATAAGTCCGCAAAAACGAACTTTTTGCTGGTGGTAGCGTGATCAAACAACATTGTCACGTCACCACCCGTGGTGTGACAAGAGTTTGTCCAGAAACGGATTAGCATGACAGTGTTATTTTGTCACGGCGTGACCAAAAGGGTTAAAATTGGAAATAAAGTATACCAAGAGTTAACTTTAAAATTAAATTTGAAAAAGAATTAATTAATAAAAAATTCTTATATATCGGTATCTTCAGGAAGACACACTCTCTCTCCTCGTTCCTCCGTCCTCCCTCCCGACTCCTTCCTTCTCCCCCTTCTTCTTCCCCACGAGGCGACGACCGGAAGCCTGAGAAGAACGCCGCGTGGTCAGGTTGATAGCTCGTTCTTGCGTTCTCGCTACCAGCAGCGAGGAAGCGAGGCCCAGTAAACAAAATCCAAGAACGTATCAAGCCCTCGCACCAAATCACAAACGATTTTTTTTTTTTTTTTGTTGTTGCAAGAATTACCACTACAAATCTACAATCCGATACAAACGGGTGTGGGGAAGAAAAGAACCGCCGCGGTATCCTCCTCCGCAGCTTCTTCCTCTTCCTGTTCCCGACGCGCCGCGAGAAGGAGCCCCCTCCTCCTCCAGGTTGGTCTACGATTCTTGGTTATTAAGCTTTCTTGGATTCGAATCTGGTGCCGGTTGCGTCAAGTTGGAAGGTTCTAGGTGGCGTCTGGCGTTTAATAATGACTAGCCCCTCCTTGAATTTGGGGAATTTTGTGCGGTTATGGATTTCTTGGATTGGGAGATCTGGTTGTGGTCTGGAGATCGTTAATTACCAGCATTGTGACAATTAATGATGGGAGGAAGGAGAAACATTGGAGAAGAAAAATATTTCCAAATCGCGAGCTTGCGTTTATTGGGTGTAATCTGAATTCCGAATCGTAGGATCAGATCAATCAGATTCTACAGTATGCAGAGTCTGGAGAGATCTTGCTTGTAGTTAAATGTTGTTTGCGGTAGTTTGATTTTTGTTCAGACAGTGATTAGTAGGATGACTTAGTAACCTTCAGACACGCTTTGTTTAGCTGAACGTTTGATTTGTGGTAATGGAGTTCCATTTTGCTGTAGCTATATGAGCTTGTGGACATGACTGTTCATTATACAATTACTTGATGTTTATTCATCTTTGGACTGAACGACAATGTAGTAGTCTGATACCGTAAATATTTGCCACATGCAACTATGCAAGCATGCTTTACATCTACTTTTATTTGTGTTGTTTTTGTATGGTTCATGTTATATGCATATTCAACTTTTCCATGTCCAATTCCTATGTCGGGAGCCTTACAGTAATGGATAGTTATTTGAAAATAAATGGCAGGGTATCTTTCTTACAACATAGCAAAGGCATCCTCAAGTACACACTCAAATGGATAAGAAAAAAGTGGTCGATGACATTGAACCTGGACCAGCTCCTTCTCGGTCGGTGGACAGATTTGGTTTTATGAAGACAGAACAAAGTAACTCTCCTGAGGGAATTTTGAAAAGCAGATTGACACATGAACGTGAAAGGTATGACTCGTCATACAGGAGTCTCCTGCTATAGTCCCCATATGTTTGACTATATGATAAGTTGGAGGCACTAAGTCTTCTTGATTAATTACCTTATGCTGTTCTTGTGAACAAGTTAGTTTGTTCCAATCTGTTGTGGTATAACCAAACCATCTCAGTTTCTATTAGCTGATACATCATACATGCAGTAACCGATTTAAGAATGGTTCTCATATATTTGACTGCCTGGATGATAAAGCATACTTGTTATTTACTATCTTGTTTATGTCACTCAATATGATATTATCATTCTTGTCACATATCAGACTGATTTACTTATGTAAATCAGGTACTGCATGTTACTTTTATTTTCTCTAAACAACCTACCTCACAGGCAAAAAATTTTCGAGTTATTGTAGGGAGGAAAGGAGGATAAGAAAATGGAGGAAGATGATAGGCGTTGGTGGTAGTGACTGGAAGCATTATGTTAGAAGGAATCCTCATGTGGTTAAAAGAAGAATAAGGAAAGGAATTCCAGATTGTCTTAGAGGACTTGTTTGGCAGTTGATTTCAGGCAGCAGGGACCTCTTGCTAATGAACCCTGGGGTTTATGAGGTATAGTTGTCCTTTTGTTTGAATCGTTTGTCATTTCATTTGCCTAGCGGGAAAATTTTCGTAGTGATAGCAAAAATATTTGATTCTTAAACTAGATCTGAAGGGAAATATCACAGAATGTCTTGAGTGAGTTTATATATGTTCTAAACTTCTATTTGTCATATAACTTATCACCTATCTGTGTCGTGAGGAAAATAAGATAGCTAAACTCTGCAGATTATTTATAACAAAGTTATTCACCTTGGATCATATTCAAGCTCATTCTTTCAGTGCACTTGCTTCTGTCGTACTTATTCCAAACTTAAGTTAAATTTGTGGTTAGTTTCAAGGATGGCACATCTGGAAGAATTACTTTGCCTAATTTTCACTGCATGTTCCCTATTATAACTTGCTTTTCTGTTGTTTTGATAATTGCTCTTAGTGATGAGAATACTGTATAAAGTTAATTTTCTTTGTTTGGTAATCTTATTTACATTTTTATGTTTTCTGTGGATAGACTCTGGTCATATACGAGACATCAGCATCAGAATTGGAAATAATTCGTGACATATCACGTACATTTCCGTCACATATTTTCTTCCAACAGAGACATGGCCCAGGTCAAAGATCCTTGTATAATGTTTTAAAAGCATACTCTGTTTATGATAGGGACGTTGGATATGTGCAGGTTTGTGTTCAGCCTGCCTACCTATTATATGGGGATGAACATATTCTCTGGAGTAACATGCTGTTTCTTTTGCACAATCATTATGCAGGGAATGGGATTTTTAGCCGGGTTGCTGCTTCTTTATATGAGTGAGGAGGATGCATTTTGGTTATTAGTTGCTTTGCTGAAGGGAGCTGTCCATGCACCAATGGAAGGCTTGTATCAGGTATTGAATTTCTTTGGCAATTTTTTTTCCTGTGAGCAAATAGCTCAAATGACTTTTAAAACTCGAGCTTCAGAGTGATGAATGGGATTGAGCTTTTTGTTTCAGATATTTAATCCAATATGGCAATATGTGTGCTTGATAATGCTTGCTTCATGCTTATCATCATCGTCTACTACTCTACTTTATCCTCTCATTATATATGTTAAACTACTGAACAAACTTTACTGTTTATTTTACCACTTGTTCAGCAATACCTGTCTTGAGTTTGAGCAATTAGTGATGGCTCACATGCAAAAGTTAGGAAACATTTTCTTGATGAAACCTGCATATTCTAAACTGTTATTTAACAAATATTACTGTTTATACTCTTGCAACAGGCTGGTTTGCCACTTGTGCAGCAGTATCTGTTTCAGTTTGAGAAATTAGTTATAGAGCACATGCCAAAGTTGGGACAACATTTTATTGAAGAAATGATAAATCCAAGCATGTATGTGAGTCAATGGTTTATCACGGTTTTCTCGTATTCATTCCCATTTCATCTAACTCTTAGAGTTTGGGATGTCTTCCTTTACGAGGTTAGAATCTTACCCATTCATACTTTGTTTTCTGTTTGTTTATCTGAGCTTATGAATTGTGATCTGTGATTGATCGATTTTTCAAGCATGGTTGCTTCATTTATGGTATGATTACAAGTTTTACATCAGCATTACTCCTTCCAAGGCTGCTTTTTAAAAATAAATTTAAATAAGAGTAGTCTATGGCTCTATGCACAGTTATATAATCACCTCTTGCTTTCTCTTGGACCTATATAACCATTATTTGTTCTAGTAGAAGCTATTATAACACGCAGTAACTGCAGGGTCATATACAGGTATAGTTTTTTGTTCCTTTTTTTTAGGAGAACAGGTATAGGTAATTATTATCAATGCTGGAGTTCTGTTGAGCTTTGGTTCCTTTGAATGGCTGAATGCACCCTAGAAGTAAATTTTCTGATGGTGTGCAGTGCCAATATAGGAACCAAATAGAATCATTTTCCCCCCCTGATTGTATCTGGTTTACTTGCTGTTGCTGACCGTCAGCTCATTACTACTTACAGGGTATTAAGGTTGTGTTCCAAGTTGGATTGGCTCTCTTGAGATTCTGCCATGATGACTTTGTGAGTTTCTTGGTGTCTTTTGCTGCTTTTTCTTGAAGACATATTTTAAAGAATTGCTGAAGTTATATTTCTGTCAGGTCAAATTGCCTTTCGAGAAACTTTTACATGCCTTGAGAAATTTCCCAGAGGAGGCAACTGATCCAGATACATTATTGCCACTTGCATTCTCATTTAAGGTGATGAACTGTTTTGTGAAGCAAATGTGATAGTATGCCCATCTTTTTGTGAGTTCTTCCTGTGGGATAAACTTGTTCTTGTGTATACCACTATATGTTCTCCTTTCCTTTTTCTTATTATGTCAGAATTAAAAGCTGTGCTGTACTATTTATTGAATTATTTTTCATTTGTCTGTTTTCTTATTTGTGTTACAACAATCTGTCTCTTTTGTATGATTAGTTTTGTTTTGAGAACTTAATATTTTACTATTTGGTGGCTGCCGTATCACATATGGTATTAAAGAGCAGTTCTTGTATAACTTCTCTTTGTTGGATATATGTACTTAACCTGTTAATTTTAGTAACTTTCTGCATGCAGTTCTTTCTGTTTTGTTTACTAGCCTGTTTTACTAGCAATTGTGTTTGAAGATTGCTGCATGTCACAATATGCCCATCATTGCCTTGTATTTCATGTTACATTTTTGTTCTGCTGGAGCATTGAACTTGCAAATTTAGCTAATTACACCAACACGCCCATTCTCTTACCTGTTTACATTCAGACATGCTTTATCACGGAAAAGACACTAGCAAACGTCATGCTTTTCATTTGGTTGGATGACAAAATTCAGCATGTATTGTCACTCCATGTGCAAGTTATGATGATTGGAAAACTGGTAGAAATTTTCAGTACTTGATAGATACTGATAACCGAGGTACACTTGCACCTTACAGGTGTCCAGTCGTCTCGAGGAGCTTGAGAAAGAGTACCAGAAAAGATTGGAGGGATCCAATGCAAGCTCAAATAGTAAGCGGCTTCAGCCTCTCAAATCAAAAACGATGAGCAGGACTGGCAGCCACGTCTTGTCCAACTCTACTGTTGGTCAGAAATAACACAGACAATTCTTGTGGTCTGAAACTGAGTCACACCATGTTGTACGTACATTGTATAGAATGACTATTATCCATTCATCCTTCTGTTTTATTTTCTAAGTTAAACCAGCTTTCTTAAGCACAGAAAAGTATAAATGCATCGGCAACTGTAGTTCATGATGCTGTACTTGTTCTCAGTGCTGGAAAATTGTAAGTACTTGGAGTTTTTGGCGGAGTTTTTGGCTAAAATAGTGTTGTTGACGTGCGAAATAACAAATCTAGCTCTTACCCTCTACGCATAAAATGCAAACATAACACTTTGTATGTACCTCAAGAATCGGAGCTGCTGTGCTGGCAACACATGACCTCGTCTTAACCCCTGGGGATTCCCCTTGTCCTCAGCCCTGGGGTGTGGTAGTTTCCTCGTACGGCCTCTAGGGGCAAGGTATTTCCCTCAACCGGCCCTGAGGGTGTGGTAGACTTTTTTGTTTATTTTTTATTTTTTTAAACTAAAATCTTACTTTCGGCGTTTTCAAATTCTTGTTAAAATATGAAAAATATTATTTGATACGATTTCGATAAATGTGATAATACTCCTCCTCTGACAATGAAAGTTTGATCTGATCAGTAGGGGCGGGCCAGGCGACCGACTACGTGAAAAAAAAATTACGGAATGAAAATTTTGGTATATGTGATAATATTTACTTCTTTTTTTACCTCCATAAAGAAGATAAAAACCGTATGGGAATGTTGCCGCGAAGTCGGAGTACGATCTCCTCAACGTCATGTTCGACTTCGGGTACCAATACTATTTTTTTTCGTGCTCCGAGTAGTACTAATTGTACTACTACTATTACTATCTATGATTTTTTTTGTTTTGTATAATCTGATAACTCGATTTGTGGACTTTTACTACCCACGTCCAAGTGCGAGGTAACAAAAAAAAGAAGAGGGGAAGACTGGGCCATGTGGGACATGGAGAGAGTTTTTGGCTTTGGCTAAAATAGCACGATTAACGTGCGAAATAACTAATCTAGCCCCCTCCCCACCCCTCCCATGCATCAAAGGCAAAAAAATGGCATCGTGGAGCCCTATTATGTAAGATGGGCAGGAAGATTGAATGTTTTATTGTAGTTCATAAAACAAGGGTGAGTCAGTTTGGAACAAATATAGTTAATTAGTAATTAATTATGACTAATTAGTTATGGTTTATTAATTACAACTAATTTAATTAAGACAACTAACTACGACTTCTTAATTAAGCCTAGTTAATTACAACTAAATAATTAATAGTACTTAATATAGCCTAATTAATTACAGTTAAAATTTAGGACAAATAAATTACGACCAATTTACTACCACTACATAGTTAGGATTAACTAAAATAGTCGTATTCAATTAACCCTAATTAATTAGGACTATTTTAGTTAATACTAACTATGTAGTGGTAGTTAATTGGTCGTAATAAATTAGTCACAATTTATTTGTCTTAAATTTTTAGTCGTAATTAATTAGAAGTAATTAATTAGGCTATTAACTAGCAACGACTTTCTTATTAAGCTAACTAATTAATACTATTTAATGAAGCCTAATTAATTATGATTAAATTATTATGTTAATTATACGACTATTTTAGTTACAAATTTTAATTATAACTAACAAACTGCAAGTAATTAATTACGACTAACTAACTGCGAGTGAAAAAATTATGACTAACTAACTACGACTAAGTAGGACTAATTTAATAATAATAAATTTAAGTGACCCTAATTATTTAGGACTAATTAATTACGATTGATTAATTAATTATGGTTGACTAATAAATTATGACTTCATTAAATACAGTTAACTAATTTGCAAAGTAAAATGCGACTAATTAATTACAACGAAATATTCATGACTAACTACGTCTAATTAATTATGACTAAATACTTTAACACTAACTACACAGTTTAAAAAATAGTGCATATGTAAATACTTTAACACTAACTACACAGTTCAAAAAAATAGTACATACGAGAGAAATTACCTCATCTAGAAGATCTTCAATTGATGTCAAACTAACTCTACTAAAACGATCGCTAAACACTTCTCTAAACACCCTTAAATCGACAGCAAAATCAAAACTAATTTCGACCGATCGTGCAGCCTCTCGCTCGCTCATCCTTTCTCTCTACGTAGAGCGAAATGGTTCTGGTGGGGAGAATGAGAGCACGTCGTTGCGTTTTATAGCTTCGCGAAGGCCGACTGCGAAGAGAGGGGACGAAATCGCTGGGTTTTACACGCATGCGACCTACTGGGTTTTTTGTGCATGCGGGGGCAGCGACGATCTGGGGACGCCGAAAGCAAGATTTAAGTTTTTTTTTTAAAAAAAAAACAAAAAAAACAAAGGGGGCTACCTCACCCTTGGGGGCCGACTGAGGAAAATACCACGCCCCTAGGGGCCGGACGAGGGAAATACTGTGCCCTAGGGGTTAGGACGAGGGAAATACCTCGCCCCAGGGGTTAGGACAAGGCCATGTGTCACCTGTACGGCAACTCCGGTCCTCTGGGGCACGCACAAGGTGTAAGTTTTGCCTTTGATGTGCAGGGAGGGGGGGTTAGATTTGTTATTTCTCACTATTTTAGCCAAAAAAAACTCAAATACTTGTTGACGAATACGATGGAATTATGTTTCAAGGAATTATATGTTCCAATGCTTTCCTGTGGAGAAGGTTGTGACTTTGGCTTGATTAAATGTTGCTAGTATCTGCCGATGTGAGGATTTCCCCCTGCAAATTAAAATGCCATCTTGTTCCCGAGAGAAGGTAAATATATGTGAGATAACATTCGACAATTTTGATAAGATACATGGGAACTTGTATAGTTGTATTGCAATGCTCGGTTAGTCAATGCGGCGATCATACAGTTTCTATGCTACTAGTTTTATTTGAAGTAATGTCGCCATGTCGCTACTTGGCCATGTTCTTGTTATTATATATTTATATTTTTATTATTATATTCTGCAGAGAATAGGAGAGAATTCCAATCACCTTTTTATTATTTGAAGTAATTTATTATTATTATATTCCACAAAGAATAGATTTATTATTATTATTATTATATTCCATTGACGGCTCGAGAGAGGGGGAGGAGGGCGATGGAGGTGATGACGCTAATCCCCGCTATGATGGAGCTGGTGTGTTCGAACGAGACGCTAGAGTCATCGGAGAAGTTGGAGGCGAGGTTAGGCTGCGATGCGAGGCAGGCGGGAGAGAGCTACGACAACACGCTGGAACGCATGCACAAGGAGCTTGACTCCGACAACCCTATCGTCGAGTTATATCGCCAGATGCTACTTCTGTACCATGAGCTCGACGTAGTCGTCACTGAGCAGCACCCTGAGGAGGGTTTCCCGCTTGTTTTCGTCGGTGCCGGCCCCATGGCAGACATCCATGAAGGCGTGCATGCGCTCACAGAGTTTGGCCACGCTGCGCGCCTCAGCGAGGGCATTGCCATCGGACTTGACGCTGGAGCTGCTTGTTTCCTTCCTTGGTCTATCGCTTTGTGATCGGCTCGCCGTGGCTCTCCCTGTGGTTATCAGTGTTGAACAATTGACATCGGTATCGATGTGTTCCGGATTAAAACCATGATTTAATTAATTGTCGAATTTGTTGTTAGAGTGCAGGCGATCTGATCGGTCCGAGGGGCAGTTTGACTGACCAAGGTCAAGCGGTCTGACCGATTAGGGGTGGCAGTTAGACTAGTCGTGACCGACGATGAGAGCTTTTGAGGAATAGGATCAAATACTTGTGTGAGAGTGTTTTGAGTGGCTTGGGGCCAATGCAAGTGCTATGATAGTTCTGGTGGAAGTTGGATAGGAAAGACTCGTCGGCATATGGAAAGCCTTTGATGAACCTACACGTAACGAAACATGAGATTGTTTCACGTTGATTGGACTAAATTATGAGAAGGATTGAGAATGTATATTTTGGTATCTTCGCCAAAATACCGGGTTAGTGACCCTGGAGAAACTGTGGCGCAAGATATCGCAAATGAGAGGTTGTTTACGTCAAGAGAAGATAAAAATTACAAAGAAACAATTTTGGGAGACCCGGATCGTCATCTGCTTTGAGAAGCGTGTGTGGGTGTAGACCCGTTTGTGTGGGGGCTTAACAGGTGCCCGTTAGGATTTTCTCTCTAGACCTAGTCTCCACTATATAATGGGATGTTGCAGGATCTGCACACCAATCCAAGCCTTGGAAACCTTAATTTGATATTTGAAGAAAGTGGAGGAAATAGAGGAGGCTATGATTTAAGAGAGATGGATTGAGACATTAGGTGCTAAGTGTGATCTTTTGTCCTATATGATGGAGTGGTTGTAAATCTACAATCTCTCTAATCAATCCAATCAAGATTGTCCCAAGATAAGTTCTATCTTGATCTTATTCTCTCTTTGATATTTTTAGAGTTTGTGTGTTTTAAGGGTCTTGATTAGGTCTTTTGCTGTGATTTAGCTTGTTGGGACTTGTGGGATCTGATCTAATATCATCTTGACAATCTTCCACCCACGAGCAAGCTTTTGGCTCAAGTTTTGGTTTTTTACGATTTTTAATCCTTTTTAACCTCAATCAAGAAATTCGTGAAACCTTGGTTTCGATCATCTTGATCGTCGATTGAAATTGGTTTATGACATTTTTGATGAGTTATGTTTGAAATAACAAGGGATTTGGATAATGAGATCAAAAGTTAGATCGTTTTGTGGATCTTTCGGACTGTTGTTCTGCTGTCGGTGGTCGGACCGGCTGTGAGGTTTTGAGCTTGGGGTTTTTCAGTTTCAACGCAAGACTTTCGTTGTGATTTTGTAGCTTTGATCTTCATAGTTTTCGTAGCTATTGGATTGAAAAGAAAGTTAAATATCGTAGAGGAGAAAAATATGTGGCTCCCATTCACACCCTCTAGTCGCTAATTCGGTCCAACACTCTCCCTCCTGAAACGTTGACACATGCTCTGTCTCGGTGGCCATCGTCATGCTCCTCTCCTCCCCTTGAGATTTAATTGCCCTGCGGTTGCGGTGGCGGCGTCTCGGTCTCTATGGCTTGGCAAGGAGGGTGCGTGTGGCTTTTAGGCTTGTTTGGTTGGCTTCAGAGGCATCATCTAGGGACCTCCCTTCCTGATGAAGTCTTGCATTCAACACGTCAGTCTGCATGATAGGGGAATGACTAAGCATTTGTTGGTCATTAGCAGAGAATAATGTCCCAGAAGGTAGAGGAACTGGAGACAAAAGAACATATTCTTGTTTGTGTGGTGGAGACTCAGTGGAACCAATGTGAAAAAAAAGGAAATACGCACTCGTCAAAGACCACATCACGGGACATATAGGTTCATCCAGTGGAGTAGGGATGGCAACGGGGCCATTCCCCGTCGGGGAGTGGTGGAACATCCACATCCCCGAGAGACGAAAAATTCCCCGTCCCCATCCCCATCCCTATCCTCGGGTGCTATTCTCCCCCCGTTCCCCATCCCCATCGGGTTATCGAGGCCCCACGGGGACCCATACCCGAAAGTTGGATCCCAAAAGAAGAGAAAATACGATTCATAATGTTATAAAATGAATATGAACATCCACATGCAATGCTAAAATGACAATGTTTTTTTGATTAATTAGCATCTGAAAAGTAAATGATGCAAATGAGATTATCTGGCTATCGCCTTATCGGGTTGTGCGGTAGTGGGCTAGTGGCCTACATGTCTCATTGGGGGGGGGGCATGCGGGGATGGGGAGTAGGGGAATGTTCCCATCCCCGCTTCACTCGATGAGGAATTGTATTTGCATATTAGCATCCTCGTAGGGGAAAAATAGCCCCATCCCTGTCCCCTAATGGGTGAATTCCCCGTCGGGGAATGAGGCCCCATTACCATCCCTGAGTGGAGGCATTAAGGCACTTGTATCCTTTATGCATATTGCTGTAACCAAGAAACACACATTTGAGATCGAAACTGAAGTTTCCTAGCATTATAGGGTCAAAGGTTTGGCCAACATGCACATCCAAAAGTGCGAAGCAAGTTGTAATTTGGGCTTGTACCAAATAACCATTCTATGGGAGTAGAATTGTTGATTGTTCTACTTGGGTGACAATTTATTAAGAAGCAAGCCATTTGAAAGGCATGATCCCAAAACCTTACAGGAACAGAGGCATGTGCTAGAAGAGCTAACCCTGTTTCGACAATATGTCTATGTTTGCGCTCTGTAGGCCCATTTTGTTGATGGGTATGAGGGCATGAAACACGATGAGTGATTCCAATTTCCTTGAAATAGGAGTTTAGTTTTTGATATTCTCCACCTTAGTCACTCTGGAAATTTATGATCTTTTTGTTCAGGAGTCTTTCAACATGAGATTGAAATAGATGAAATATTTTAAGAACATCAACTTTGGATTTCAGGAAATAAGCCATGTGAATTTACTAACATCATCAATGAAGCTTACATAGTATTTGTAACCACCTACAGATGTGTGAGCTAGACCCCATACATCTAAGAAAACTAGCTCCAGAGGTGCTACAGAATTACTAATGGAAGACTGAAAAGGAAGCTGGCAACTCTTAGCTTGCTGACATGCATTGCAAACTTGTTTATTGGAAATATCTGAACTTAAAAGATTATTGGTCTTGATGACACGATGAATGATGAGAAGGATGGATGACCAAGATGTGAGTGCCACTCCTTGGGCGACAGCTTGACAGAAGCGTAGGCAGTGTTGCTGTGGGGTGCTAAACTTGATGCAAAACAATAGAGTCCTCCTTGGCACTTGCCTTTAAAGAGAAGCGCCTTTGTGGTTCGATCCTTGATAGCAAAGAAATTAGGATAAAACTCAAGATAAACATTGTTATCATATGCAAGTTTTTGAACTGAAAGGAGATTTCTATTTGTTTGTGGCACATGGAGGATATTATTGATGTGCAAAGGAATTGTAGAGGTTTCAAGTTTTGAATGACCAACATTATGAATAGCCATACCTGACCCACTGGCAGTCTGAACTTGTTCTTTACCGTGGTATTTCTCCTTGACACTGAGTTTGTCAAGGTCACTCGTGATGTGGTCAGTCGCTCTTGAAACCACGTTCCAATTCATGTTGATGGGATAAGAAGATGTTGTTGCCGCCACTACTCGAGTGTCTTCCAACTAGTAGGAATGATCAAACCCGTGATAACACTTGAGCGCAACATGCCCAGGCTTGCCACATACCTGACAAATAGGTCTTCCTTCGTTAGTGCATGGATGTGAGCCATTTCCTTGCTGATATCCACACTTGCCACGACCTCGACCACGATTGCGGTTCCCAGATCGACTATGCTTGTTGTCACGAGACACAAGATTTGCTGAAGAATCTGAGACCTGATCGATGGAATTGTTGTGGGCAAGGCAATTCGCATCTCAAAGCTCGGAAGATGAGCATAGAGATCATTCGAGGAGATGACATATGGCCTGGTTGTGATGGATGTGACAAGAGAATCACACTCATTGTCAAGGCCGGAGAGCATGTACATGATGACCTCTTTATCTGTTAGGTGGTTGCCGACTGAGGCTAGTGTGTCAGTGAGATGCTTCACCTTGTTGAAGTACTCGATGATGGACTCCTTCTTGCGCATACCTGCAAGCTGCCTCTGAATCTGCATGCTCCTCGCACTAGGAGAACATGCGTTCTAAGGCAGTCCATACTTTTCGGGACGTACCCAAGAAGATAACTTGCGCCAGCACTTCCTGCGTGAGAGACGATAGGATCATGCTTGGAACCTGTAACATCCCTATTTTGCAGAGTTTTTCAAAATTTTCAAAATTTAAAAATAACCATTTGGTTTAGTTAAGTCGCAAAAGCTTAATTTGAAATTTAGAAATAAAAAACCATTTAATTTGAATTAATCAGACTTCAATTAAATCAAAAAATTGGTTTATTGAGTTTTCTGGATTTTAAGTCTTTTCTTGCTTTTTCTGGATTTTAGAATTGGTTTTTCCTTTTGTCTGAAATTAAAATCTATTTTGTTTGTAAAATTAAAAGTTAAAGTATAGCTAAAAGTATTTTTATTAAGTTCTAAATAATTCAAGAGACTTCTATGAATTTTTAGACTTTATTAGCTATTTTCTAAAGGAAAAAGTCTACTTTACAACCTTGAACTATTCGAAAAGTCTGAATTTCAACCCTAAACTACAAAATCGGACATCCTACACCCTTAACTATCAAAACCGTTCATTTTACCCCCCTCAACCCAAACAATGGTGGTTTTGGGTGATGTGGTGCTGACGTCATACGGGGTCCACAGTCAACATATTTGTTCTAAATGCCTTACAGGTGGGTCCTAAAGTTCAGTGACACAGAAGGATGCATGCAGTGAGCTAAAAAGGGGCAGAGCAGAGGAGCTTGCGGCCGGTTTGGAGCGGTGGTTGTCACCGGCGATGGGGCCATGCGGAGGCGATGGCTTTGGCCAAAATGGGTTGCCTAGATGTAGGCGATCCTATGGGTGGTCTCGGTGTGGTCGGAGACGCACCGGAGTGGGTGCGCGGCGGTGACCGGTGGCCGGCCGTGGGGATGAAACATGGATGCGGCGCTCGGGTGGGGTTGCGGCACAATCGGTGGGAGCATGAGCATCGACGGTGTTCTAGGAGCACGCTGGAGTGGTCGGCGAAGGAGGAGGAGCTCCGAGGTGCTCTGGCGATGCAAGCCGTGGCCGGCGCGGGGAGGCCACCGTGGAGAGGGCAACTAGGTGAGGGAGAGGGAGATTGGGTGATAGGGGAATCTCATGGGTGGTGTGGAGGTGCTCTTGGTGCATGGAATCGAGGAGAGCTTCACTGGAGAAGAAATGGCGTCGGAGGTGGCAGCTTTGGCCGGTTTCGGGGAAGACCGCGGTGGTGCGGTGCTTGGATGGATTAAAGGCTAAATTAATTGGGGGTTATTGACCTTAGGGAGTAACGACACGAGATGACGCGGTTACTTTGGTAAGAAACTCACCAGTTCATCCGGAGCGAGGAGGAGAGGTTGCGGCTGAGCTCCGAATGCCACCGGATTTGATGAAGATGCTCCACGATCCTGGTATTCCTTCTGCAAAGAGAAACAACGGGGATGAGGGATAGCAAGAGGAGGTCAAGCCGTCAAGGTGAGCTATAGGTACAAGAAGATTAAGCTCGAAGCTCGTCGGTGTGGCCATGGAGCTCGGAGGCGGTGCGGCCATGGCCGGCGCTGGTAGCTGGGCGAAGCATGGCGTGGCCGGGTAGGCGTGGGCACAGCATGGGCTAGGGCAAACCCTGGGGCGCAAGGCCGAAACCGGGGGCGGGCAAGCCGAGCTAGCGCGGAGGCACACGACACGTGGCCTGGCGTGGTCGATGTTGGCTTGGCTCGGTTCCGTGGAAGAAGAAGCCTGGGAGTGGGCCCATATGACAGTGAGCAAAACCATTGACACGTCAGCGCCACATCACCCAAAACCACCTCTGTTTGGGTTGAGGGGGGTAAAATGAACGGTTTTGATAGTTGAGGGTGTAGGATGTCCGGTTTTGTAGTTTATGGTTGAAATCTAGACTTTTTGAATAGTTCAAGGTTGTAAAGTAGACTTTTTTCTTTTCTAAAACCCTTTTTGCTTTTCTGGGATTTCTTTAATCGGAAATCCTTTTAAATCCCCTCTAGCTTTTGGGCCGAAAGCCTTAAGCTCCGGCCCAGCTCCGTGGCCCAACCTCCCCACGCCAGCCCGCTCCGCACGTGCCTGCGCCTCCCTCGCTTGCCAACCGTTCGATCGAGATCGCACGGTCCCTATCACATTAGCACCTCGAGTGGTCTGAACGCCCCGTTCGTTGTGGACCGTCCGATTGAAATCGAACGGCCTTCGCCTTTGCAGCATCTGCGCGCCTCTCTCTCCTTCTCGCTGACAGGTGGGGCCCACCTGTCAGCTTCGTCTTCTTCTCCCCTTGTCTTCTTCCTCGCGCGATCGTGCGTGCGTGCGCGGTCCGCGTTTTGCGCCAGCCGCACCTGCTCCTGTCCCGCACGTCATCATCGTCGTGCGCCGCGTCACCTCCCGCCTCCGTCGCGCCCGCTGTCGCCACCACTCCCTGTCCCTTCGCCTCTTTTCCCCATGTCGCGCCAGTACTCGCCACCGCGAAACCTGCCGACCCCGTCCTCCTCTCTCGGGCCTCCCCGCGCCCTATAAATGCGCGCACCAGGAGCGCCTCGCGCTCCTCTCTCTTTCCCCTCACCTCGCGCCCTCTCCCTCGCTCTCCTCTGTCCCCGATTGGAGTTCTTCGCCGACGACCACCGCGAGACGTCGTCGCCATTTGCGCCGCCACCAAGCATCCTTCACCGCTTTCGACCTCGCCTCCGGCATCGCAACGGCACGGGCCACCCCGTGCGCACCTCCCCTTCTCCAGGAGCCCACTGGAGCATCGCTGCCGCCTACAACCGCCGCCGCCGTCGCCATTTCTTCCTCACCACCGACAGTCTTTCGGTGCCGCCACGTCCTCGAGAGCATGCGCATCAGCTTCCCCGTGAGCCCCTCTAGCCGCCGGTACCCTCGCCGTCGGTCAACTCCCGGCCAAACACCGGCGAGCCCTTGGGCTCCGAGCGCCGCCGCCCAGGTGCTCACGTGGCTGCCCCGGTGGCGCCACCTCAACGCCACGTGCACGCCACGTCAGCCCCATGCTGACACGGCTGCCCCATCAGCAGCCACATGGCATTTCCTTTCCTTTTTCAGTTGAAAAATAATCCGACCAAAAATTAAAACCCTAGGGCTGACGTCAACTAGCGCAATAAATCCATTTTCCTTTACAAAAATAATTCCAAAAATAGGAAAACCCCCTTTTTCTTGATTTTCAAACTTCCGGAGGCCGTGACTTCTTCGTTCAAACTCCGATTCGAGTTATTCAAATTTCTAAATTCATCTAAAATCCTTATATTGTTGTTAGTACTAATTTGGTATTTATTTGAGATTTATTTGGAGTTGTTTTATTTATTTGGCTTCGTTCAAATGTGTAGATTCCGGCGTTTCGAAAGATTTCTCGGACCCGACGACCGAAGCACCTCAACTCTTCAACGAAGGCAAGTCGTAACCTTGGATCATATTGAACCAATTTTATAAAACTATATTGTTTGATATAAACATACATTACTAGTTTTATATTAAATGGTTTCGGGAGTAGATAATTTCCTAATTAATGTATGCCCCCTTGAAAAATTGCTATCAACATGTATCCTTGAATAATATAAATCCTTGTACACCATAGGATGGGCTATTTTAGTTGGACATTGATAAACTACCAACGCGGGTATCGTATTATGCTTAGACATGCTATAGTTGTACGTTAGGACTCATGATCACATGCTCATATGAATAAACATGACTAAAGGAATTATTGAATTATGGCGCGGCCACTGTTATTAAAAGATGTTGTGCCAAGACTAGGTTGGCCTTTGGCTGGGTCGAACCAAAATGATTTATACTCGGGCGAGTGATCGTGCAGTAAAGGGGATGATTTTGTCATGTGGTTGCCTCGCCTAAGTAGCAATTAAGGACTTAAATTTGTACACCATTGATCTGGGCCATACCGTGCAACCACAAGTTCATTTATGGGGTGGACTGGGCCAACTAATTAGCAATATTTTGATTTGGTTCTGTTTGGGTTGATAAGCGGCGTAAGAGGGGGCCAGATTGAGGCGAATCTTTAGCGAGCAGAACCGAGTCAAAACAGAGTTTTGTAAAAGTCTTGTGATAATGACTTAGTCGCACACCTCCGACAGTGTGTCAGACGAACATTATAAGTCAATTATCTCTTATGGGTCAAGTTATACAACCTCTACAGAGTGTAAAACTATTCAAATAGCCGTGTCCCTGGTTATGGACAACTCCTAGTGATTTCACACGAAGGGTAGATTTTCATCAAAATGGTGGGAATGTTGGTTTGGGTGGATTGGTTGGGAAGTTCACTTGTTGTTTTTCAAGAAACTTGTTTACTTATGTATTAATCTTTTAAATTTTGCTTTTACAATCTACTTATTATATTTACTATCAATACTGCTTTCTGCAAAGTAAACATAAAGCTATCCTTGTCAAGCCTTGCATGAATATTAATTACATATATTTTCCTACGGCTTACTGAGTACATTCAAAGTACTCATGGCTTTATGCCCTCTGATTTATCAGTCACTAAAGAAGACCTAGGAAGCTCGGAATTCTATGAAGAGGAATACTTCGAGAATTATGCGAACTAGGTCGCGTCCTCCACTCGATTGCCTGTGGGCATGTCGGCTGATCACCACGAGATATTTTGGGTTCCACTGCAAGTTATCTTTTGTTGTTAAGCCTTGCGTGGCAACTCTGTAAGACTTGACCATAAGATCCTTTTGCTACTAAGTAATATTAATTTGTCTGCTTCATTGTTATTTTGTTGTATGGTTATGATTACATCTATGTTGTAACTGTGCGAGCTAGCTACTGATCTGGGACTAGTTCAGAATATACAGAGGGTCCCGGGATTGCATACTCGGAGTCCCAACAGAATCAATTGGTCTTGCTGAAGCCACAAATGGTAAGCCGGGTTGATGATCTGTGTCGTCTCAAACTTGGTGGTCTGGGCGATCATGTTTTACGAGCAAGATTGGGTTCTATCAATGAAACCCAGAAGCTGCAAGCCAAGAAGCTCAGGGGCATGAGTCGTGCTTTCCACAGGAGGTAATTCTCCCGTGAAAGCTTGATGTTGACTAGGTGGGAGAATGATGGTGCAGGGAGAATGCTAGCTGCGACAGAGCTGGCTACACCATTAATGGAGTCGACGACGGCTGAAGAAGACTAGTCATCTCGTAAGAGTTTGTGAGCTCTGATACCATGTAAAGTTTAGTAGATTGGATTTGTTTCACCGTACCAAACTAGTATGGCTTGATTATGTATTTATACTCATACTCGGCATTGCCGGATATGTTACAGCGTCAGCACCAGATATGCTACAGCATGAGATCGATTGAAAACCGATCGTTACGTTAGTTTAGATTTACATAATCTTATCTGAACAAACATTCACAACAGGCTAAACTGTAATAACCATAGAATCTAGATTACAACCGATTCATGTCGTTTAACAAGTGACATATCGATGATATTTTCCAACTCGAATGATTTTTGTGATGGTACATAGCAACCATAAAACAACATGATGTTTTTTTTAAATGAAAAATGGGTCAGGTGCATTGACATTCAATTAACTAGAAAGAGTAACAGAGTTATTTTAGATAGAATGGTCAACCTTTTATGAAGTCAACTATTCATAGTAGATGACCACTCAACAGTGGCAAACCAAGACTAAAATGGAGGAGGTGCTCATAGTACTAGTTTTCTTGTACCTCCAAATATGATGGCTCACTCCTTCCATAAATGGATGCCAATGCTAGAGAGGGTATCCACAGTTCGGTCGGTGGTGGGGTGGGCTCTAGCCCCGGTTGACCCACCGTTGGGTCTGCCCCTATGGCTCGATTCAACTCAGTAGCGTAGCCAAGACTAGAATTGAGGGATGCTAAAATTTGGCATGATGGCATTCAGCAAGTCGGTGCTCACCTTCTACCCTCTCCCAACCACGTCACCAGTCCTATGGGGAGTCCGGGGGTGTGGTGGCCAAAGTTGTTGCTCGAGTGCCCCAAGCACCCCTGATGGCTACGCCACTATTCAACTCCGAAGCTTCATGAAACCAAACAAAACCAGCAGGCTGACCTAGCGAGAACATGGCTGAGTAGCAGAGTTAGTGCATCTAATACAGCCTGTAGGAGGCCCTCAGGGTGGGAGCACGATCAGTAGCAAACAACATTGCAGAGAAACCGGCCAAAAGAAAAAACAACGGGGCCTAGATGGGGTAATATTAACATCCTAACTCATTGTTGCTGAAATGCCAATTTTGAGCAACAATCTCCTTGATTATGGACGACATGAGCAGTAGCAACACTCAGCTAATTGAAAACCCTTCAGTTTCTTTCCTTCCACAAATTTCATGACATGAATATTTTTTTTACAAGTTTCACCAGATGAATATGATGCTCCCATCAATATCTTTCCCCTTTTTTTCCATACCTTTCCTTAGGTATGGCCCTATTTATGCTTTTCCACCACAGTGGCATACTTTGTGCACCTTGATGCCAGTTGATCAAGCCCTAAATCCAGTTCCGTACTTGCTAGAGCTGGCCAAATGGGCAGCCCTACCCGGGCCCATGCCAGCACGACCCATTTAGTCATGGCCTATTCTGGCCCGCGAACTAAATGAGTTGTGTCGTGACAGCCCACGTGCCGGCTAGGCAGCCCAGGCACGGCCCGACAGTCTTTCGGACCGTGCTATGCCGGCCTGAGCTTGTTTAGCCCAACAGGCCAATTCCGACCCACTTGTCCTATTAGGCCCAAAAAATCAAAAAAAATGTGTAGAATTTAGAAATACATATAAAAATTATAAAAAATGAGACAAGTATATTAAAAATGTAATAAATAATTTTATTAATATTCAAATGGTTGCCTGTTAAAACCTTTGCCATTTATCCCATAAGACATCAAAAACTGAAAAAATATATAAAAAAAATCCTAGAAAAAATATATATTTAAAAAAAAACAAAATAAATTTATATATACTTATAAAATTAACTATATAAAAAACTACAAAATAAAATAATATAAGTGTTAAAAATTGAAAATAAAATCATATAAATATTAAGAAATAAAAATAAAATCATATATATATATATATGTATATATTAAAAATAAACGGGTCTAACAGGCCGGGATATGCCTGGTCAAGCCAGACCGGGCTCGGTGCCGTCTCATGAACAGTATGGATCAACAGTGCCATACCTCATGCCAGCCCGACCTACACGGCCCATCTGGCCACCTCTAATACTTGCCTCGCGTACGTACTCGGAGGTAGTGGTGATGTGAGAAACCATTTCAGGTTCCAAGCCACATGCATAAACTGCAGATGGGATCACATGGCCATCATTTACGTGCTAGTAATATACCGTATAGATCTTGTTTTGGAGCAACACCAAAGCGAAGGATTTACATTTGTTCCCTATGTTGTCCTTCCAAACAAGTTTTGTGTCGAACACATGGTAAGAGCCTTCGAATTGCGTTTTGTGTCCAAACTGTTTTACACATGTTTTTTCACCATGTGACGTCCACCTACAGGTGATGCGATCCGGGGAGGCGGGGAGGCGGGGAGGCGGGGAGGCGGGGAGCTGAATGTCACGAAAGTTTTTGAAACTGCGTGATGAAATTCACTACAACTGACGAGCAACAAGTGATAAAAGCATCAAAACATTGATAAGCCATCACAATCACGGCTCGTGTCAGAGGAAAAAAAAACAGCACAATAACATAGAGGGATTAGGACAAGAGCAAGCGCAATGTAAGCAAAATCATAGATATGATGATAAGTCTCCGAAGCAAATCATGCAACTAGAAGAAGCACCGGATGCAAATTACATGAGACGAGACAATATATATATTGATGCAAATTACATGAGATGAGACAATATGTTGGTACAATATCTCTAAAAATGTGGATCCTATTGGCAGGTACTAGCACGGTGCGAAAATAGTGAATTGGAATTGGAGACATACAGGCAGTGGATTTGTTCTCCCCTCCGCTGGAACGAACAGACTTTATTGCCTAGGTGACCCAATTTTTTGCAATTTAGCTATTTTTTCGTAAAAATCTCACATTTATACCCCTGCTAGTCTTATTTCCGGTTTTGGACCCAGGGGGTCGGCGCCGTGACTCACGGCGCCGAGGTAACACAGCTCGGCGCCATGAGTCATGGCGCCGAGGTACCAAACCCTAGCCAGCGAGGCAGCCAGCGTGGCCGGTACCTCGGCGCCATGAGTCATAGCGCCGAGCTGTGTTACCTCGGCGCCGTGACTCATGGCGCCGACCTCGGCGCCACAGATCTCGGCGCCGAGCTCTGAATTATATACCTGCCCGAGCCTTGCTCTATTTCTTCCTCTCCTCTCTCGGGTTTTCACTCAACCCAACCCACGAAATTTTGAATCACCAATTTTCACCGTGGAAACTTGAATTGATCCATACAACCGAGAGCAAGGTATCCTCTTTGTCCTCCTCACTTTTTACGCATTGATTTCGTCTATATCATGTGTGTTATGCAAAATTAGGTTAGTCATGACCTAGGGTTTGAAGCAATTAGTCTCACTTGTTTTATTGATTCGTATTGTGTATTATGGAACCTTAGTTACGTCGGTCGCCTCTGTTTCTCCCACTGTTAGGATGTCGAGGCGTGGTAAAGCTAGTAAACCAAGGTAATCTTTGTCAATCATATTCTAATTTGTCGGTAATATGTAGTTCATATTATTTAAGGTTCATACAATTTGTTGTATTTCTGGATTAGGCAACAGCTGGTGGGCAATGCGTTCGCTCGTTTGCCATCGCCTAGTGGCGCCCGGTGCCCATGTGCTCTTTGCGGTGATGCTTGTAGGTGGCGAGATCGATGAGGAGGACACGTCAGCAGAGGTATTGGATGTGTCACAATTATGCCTTTGACCCTACACCTCAACAGATCCGCATTGGATTGTTGGTGAGAAATTAGTGGCTTTTTCTTTGTTCTTGCGATGAATCAATAACATTTCATTACGTGCTTAATGACCCATGTTTTGCGGGAACCTCCACCGCTATGTGACTTTGAGCGGTGGATCGACACGAGATCAAGGAGGAGGACAAGCGACATATGGAGGGATCGAAGAAGTGGGATGCGGAGAGCGAGGAGTCATGGAGAAGACACGCAAAGAGGAGGCAGCGAGAAAGGAGCGCGAGGAAGAGGTGAAAATGAGGCGAGCGACTAAGCGTAGGGGAGAGGAGAGGAGGCTTGAGCACGTTCGCCGTGCTAAGGCTGCAATGGAGGAGGATCCGGATGCTTTGAGGAAGGGAAAGTGGCCTCGTTGCACTCGATGAGTGTGCTAGACTTAGTAGTTATGGTTTAATAATGAACAATGGTCTCATTTGTTGGACTTGTTATTTTGTTGTACTCTTGTCATGTCTGCACTTTTTCAATATGTGCATGTGAGTATATTGTTAAACTTGAACATGTGAGTAGCATGACTTGTTTTTTTGTCACTATGCCTATATATTTCGGTAACTTTTGGTGCCACCAACAAGTAAGCACACGTTCCTTTGGTCCCGACATATAATCACTACTCGCATATAATCACGGAAAAATTCGCGAGTTTCCCTGTTTCGACCATCCACATTTAACAATATGACACAAATATATCATACGAGCATATATTCATCACAATACCACACGAATAGTAGAAACAACAATCCAAAAGTCCAAATAGTCCATAAAAGTCCATACAATGTACATAAACACAGTCCCTCATCGCCTCCTAGCCTTGCCCTTTCCACCAAGAGCGTCGGTGCACGGAGTGTAAGGGTCACGCGGACGTCGGTGCCTACGCGGTGGAGGCTGCAAGGCGTGTCGGGAGCACCACGAGCCGAGACGGTCCAATCTCCTCGGCCTCGTCCTCCGCCGCCACCAATCTCCTCGGCCTCGTCCTCCTCCTCGCCACCAAGTCCACGAAAAGTATCCCCGGTAAATGCAGGGACGAGCTCGCCTCGGGTGTACCTCCGTGTGAAGAAGTGCCCAGCCTACGGTTTCGTGCGGCGTCCGGAAGATGTGTATGTGGCACGTGGACGCCCATCGGTACTGCGCCCCGCAACCACAACGAGCAAGTGGCTGCGTAGCCGCCTCGCAAATCTCTGCGGTTCATCATCATTTTGTTAGTTCACAAATGTCATATTTGGTTACAAGTTTATATTTTGATTGCCATGTATTGAAAGACTTACTCCAAGAAAGTTGTGGAGTGTCGTCTCATCCACTCGCCTCGGAAAACGCTCTAGGTCAAGCACGGATCGCCTCAACGTGTTGCCCTGCACACATTGTTAACATATGGTTACTCGGTTAGTGCGATGCAAATAACATTAGCGCTATGATTGATTGCAAGAAAAAGGTTAGAAGTGACATTACCACTCGATCTAAGATTGGCCCAGCCTCCACCAACGTCCCTCCCGAGTCGCAGTCGTAGGAAGTGTCTTCATCGCCAGAAGACTCCATGTCGGCAGAGTCCGCTTGGGTCCATTGCACCTTCGACTTTGTCCGTGTCACACCAAGGTACCAAGAAAGGTATGCATGGAAGTTGTAGTTCGTGTGCGGGTGCTCATTGGCATAGACGTTCTCATGGAGGAGTCCCCACACGCCTATGTGCTCACGGTGCAACGTCTCGAAGTCCATCGTCTTTTTACGCTTCGACGATCGATCACGCAATATATACATCATCATGCAAATATAGTGAATTAGTAGTTATGTATACAAAGAAGAGAAAAAAGTAGCGTACGCCACTTACTTGTGCAACTCCACAGACGTCGAGAACGGCTCCACTCGCCACTCCTGCCTGAGGCCAAACTAGCGTGCAACTCTATGTGGCAGGTGGTACTCAACAGCGTAGAAGCAGATCAGTGGACACCTCATCATGTAGAGGTCCTCGTCCACGCCGCACATCGTGCTCGACCCAAATGGACCACTGGCCGTCTCGTAAGGTTCCCAAGTGACTGCGTACAAAAGGTGTTTAGGTATTGTAAGAAAGATTGTATCGAAGACTGAATGGAAATGTGAAATGAAAATGCAATGAACTCACCATCGAAGTCGTAAGTGTGTCAAGCTCGTTGGCGTACTCAACGTACGCGCGCCTCGCCCTGGAAAATGGAACTCGAACCTGGTCCCAAAGGTGGGCAACCGTCGGTCGGTGTCGAGGGTTGGCCACTGCAAACCACGGACGAGGAGGAAGAACTGTCGGCCGACCAACTGGTACACGAGACCACATCCAAAGCTGGAGAAGGTACATCTGACCGCCGATCGACACGCGTCTTTGAGCGGATCGCCGACAAGCCGAGCACAAGTGGCGGTAGAGGAAGGACAAAACTCCAGAAGCCCAGCTGTAGCCACCCGCCATGTCCCAGTCAGTCAAGCAAGGGAGGTACATCCATGACGCGTTGTCTCCCGTCGCGTCTGGAAAGAGAACACACCCAAACAAGTGTAGGATCCAAGCTCTGCAGTAGTAGGTGACTGTCTCCTCAGTCGCATTGTCCGCACCGAGCAAGCTGGCTGCGAGCCAACCGATAAGAACCCCGAGGTGCGGGAAGCGGTGTCTCAAGGAAGCTCTCTCCCAAGGAAGGCCTCCACTCGGCTCTCCAACCGTCGGACCGACTGTCCGAATGGCGGACGGCCCGAACACCGAGACCAAGAAACCTGCGCGTCTGAGCGTAATGATCATCTCACCACAAGGTAGGTGGAAAGCGTGAGTTCGGCCTCCACCGCACAACATAAACGAGTACTAAGGTCGACTACATAAATGAACACCAAAACGGTGGTAGTGCATGAATTTGTTAGTCAATGTACCATCAACCAAAGCTGTGATCGCCGCGGGGTTGATGACGGGCAACCCACGACGACACGAACGACACGACGCCCGTGCCCAGCGAAGTAGAGGAGTGTACTGTCGTCAGACGCATGTCCTCGAACCCGTCATGGGTTCGAGGGCGAAAGAGGCGATTCTGCAAAGATTACAATTATTTAATATGAATCCATCGAAAAATGAAATATGGAGACATACAACCATGTGTTGGCATTACCCCCTCGGCGTCCGACGTCCTCGGTGGTGCTCCTCGTAGTACGGATCCGTGAGGTGGAAGCTGCGCCATCCGCAAACATAAATAGCAGATGTTAGTTCTGATGAAATGTAAAATTGAGTACAAGAGTGAAATAAATACGGTTACTAATTAATAAACCCTTCATAATTATTTATTTGCACGACTAAGTGGCGATGACAAGTACGAGAATTATGGCCAAGTCTCGCGCATTTGCCACATTGGTTATGCTCGAGTGCGTAAGAAAGGGGTTGCTCTTCCTCGCCTTGTCCTTCCGAAACTTGATCCATAACCATCTTGTGTCTACTCCTCTTTCTACTCCCACGTCTGCTCCAACGACAACTGGATCGGCTATGTACTTGGACCGAGTAAGGTGGCCACCGCCCTCGTCGGTAAGGCTCAAAACGGGAGACCATGTAAGAACAAGGGTATCAACGCCTGAACTCCCTAGGTATCTCGCTCTCACGCATAGTTGCGATGATTAGTCGCCGCAACATAGTGAGAACATGGAAAGTGGTATCGTCTTGTTCTCCCACACGCAAGAGAAATCAATGAGCACGACAATATGACTCATTGACGGCCGGACCTCACCATCGGCCATTGTACCACCCCTTTCAATGACCTCATACTTGCCCGTACTATGATCAAAACATGACACCTCATGTGTGCGAGCCCTATCCTTTGCCCTCTCCAGATGCTTTTTGGGTTTAGGTGCCCATGTCTCATTACTACTCTGTCGTGCCATTGCATCCAAGTGCCTATCGTTGAACAACGCAACAAGCTTGTAGAAGGTGAATGATACGATTGCATTGACGGGCATGGCACGTATACCCTTTAGCAAACTATTAAATGATTCACCATGTTGCTAGTCCGAAACTCATACCGCCACCACCATGGTCGTAGGCCCTAGTCCATTTCTCAGTTCCTCAAGAAGCCTCTCAACCACTGTCTACCCTCTGTGTTTGTTCCGGTTTGAGTCGTTCCACTTCTCTTGAACAACGACACCTCAAGCGGCGTGCAACCTCCTCGAAAAGAGGAAAGTTATCCTTTGTGCCATCCTTACGGAGTAAATTTCGGCGAGGTGCCGAGTGCACCACCGGTGATGGATAGGTGCGTGCCGGAATCTGCTCTGTCTGGGACTAAGTATGCCCAGTGTCCGCGGATATTACACCAACCTCCTGCGGGGCCAACAACATGTATCCGAACAAGCGCAGAGAACCATCCCCAACTATCTTTGTTCTCCTCTCCACCAAAGCAAACGCAAGAGGATCAATGTGTTGTTCGCGTCAACCGAAATGGCTATCAACAATGTGCCCATGTACTTGCCAAGAAGAAAAGTACCATCAATGGAGAAGACGGACGACAATGCCCGAATGCCTCGATGCATCGTGGAAAACACCGAACGCGCGGAAGAAAATCGCCTTCCATCCTTCCATTCATTTGGTTTGGGGATGTACTCGTAATGCATGCTGGATTAATCGCTTTCATTGCATTGAACAATGCCGCAACCGCCGTACCCTCCTCCCAATCCCCATATATCATCTTCCGGCTGCTCGCTTTGCCCTCCATGCTTTTCCATACCTTATGTCGTATCCGAACATCTTCGTGTCATCTCCATAATTGTCCTCACCTTCAAATTGGGCTGCCTTGATTGAGTATAGTGATCTCGCAATGAGGGTAGATGTCAACCGCGATGCTTCTGTTTCAAGTTTGATTCTGCACAAGTGTGTGGGCCAACGATTTTTGTGATCTTGAACTTGCCTGTGTCCTTCTGTTTCCTAGCACACACCCTCCAATTACAATCGGCTCTCTCACACACCACTGTGTAACGCCGCTGCACATAGGAATGCCTAACTTTGAAAGGCCTTTTGCGCTTCACAGAATACTCCTGTAACCACCTTCTCAATGTAGGCAAGTCCTTGAAGACCAAACCCTTCTTGATTTCCATGCTATCCCCGGCTTCAGGAGCCTCTAACAACTCGTCGTCTCGCATACGCATAAGCACCTTGGGAATGACTAAGGTGCTGAATTTTTCAATAAATTTGGATCACGATTAGGGCATAATTGTCTGATGAGCTCAATATCTTGTTGTGTCAATGCAGCAACAGGCCGATCTTCATCGGAATCAACGGCTCTAGCCGTCCCATAAGGCTCCTCATCATCATCAATCTGAACATCAACGCTGTTAGAGGCCCTCTGCACTGATCCATGTTGCTGAAGGTGCCACGGGAGGATGATCATCATTTTCGTGAACATCTATCGCATCACAACCACACACACGATAAAATTGAGACAAAGGAATAGATTAATGAGCGGTAAACTAAAGTGGTACTACGACACTTACTTGGATGGTTACGAGTCAAAGGATCTCCGAGGCCGCAGGATGAGAAATTCCAATCTCATTAGGGGCGGATTGAGCATCGGGTACCACAATGGCTCGTTCACATCCGCATCACAATTGGGTAACGGGGGGTCCAAAGGGGGAGGACTACCTAAATCTGGTGAATGCCCATGAGGGGGTGAATGCCCATGAGGATTGGGATCAATGGACAACTTCCGCACAAACAAATCCAAACATTGATATTGGGTCCTCATCACCGATCTGACATAATTTTGCCACTGATCCTCAGAGTCAATTGAGATCATCCGCCTAAAAATAGAGTCTCTAGAACCAAACTGAAGTACACCCTCAACTGAGATGTCATCCTCATTACCATGACAACATAGAACCTCACGAGCTCTAGCGACCAATTCACCATAAGACGGACGATCACTAAGCAGTAGGGTCACACTTTCCATCCCAACAAATGACACATTTCCATAACCATCTTTCTCAATACTGCCTCCATGGTGCAAGGTTACTAGATTGTCCATCTAATCCATACAAAAGGCGGTGGTTGTTAATGTATTATAGTAAAGTAGTATACTAACTAATTCCATACGTAACTAATTTAAGTTGATAACTACCCAAGTAATTTGCTACCTACCAAACTAAATAACTATGTCTAACTAACTAACTATATGTAACTAAACAAATTAAAATTTCTAACTATGACTAACTATATCTAAACCCTAACTACATTATATGTTACTAAATTTGCTATGTCTAACGATATATCTAAACCCTAACTACATCGATCTAACTAAATTTCTAACTACAATTTCTAACTAAATTAGCTAAATTAGCTATGTCTAACTAAATATCTAAACCCTAACTACATCATATCTAACTAAACTAACTATATCTAAACCCTAACTAACTACAATTTCTAACTAAATTTACTAACTACATTTTCTAACTCTAAATAAAATTTCTAACTACAATTTCAAACTAAATTTCTAACTACAATTTCTAACTACATTTCTAACTACAATTTCTAACTAAATTTACTAACTACATTTCTAACTAAATTTTCTAATTAAATTACTAACTACATAAAAAAAATACTAACTACATTAAAAAAATCACCTCTTGTACCCACGGCAGGAGAAGTCACGGCATGGCGGTAATGGCGGCGGCGTCGTGGTGGCTCGGCGGGCGGCGGCGGCGGCGGCGGGTTTCATGGCGGCGGCGGCATGGCGCGGTGGCCTCGAAGCGGCGGTGGCAGGCGTTTCAGCGCAAGTGGGTGGCTTCGGGCGGCGGCGGCGATCGCTTTGGCGGCGGCGTTGGCTTTCGGGCGGAGGCGGCGGCGGCGGTCTCGCGGCGAGGCACGACGGCTGAAGGAGGAAGAGGCGGCGGCAGGCGAGAGAGAGAGAGAGAGAGAGAGGAAGGAGGAAGGGCGTGCGGTTATTTTTGAATGCTCGCGAGATCGTGGCGAGGAGTCGGCGCGCATGAGTCACGGCGGCGAGGTAACACTGCACGCCACGCTGGTGCCTCGGCGCTAGGGTTTGGTACCTCGGCGCCATGACTCATGGCGCCGAGCTGTGTTACCTCGGCGCCGTGAGTCACGGCGCCGACCCCCTGGGTCCAAAACCGGAAATAAGACTAGCAGGGGTATAAATGTGAGATTTTTATGAAAAAAAGGCTAAATTGCAAAAAAATCGGCCTAGGTGAGGTGAGGTAGCTTAGCGTCCGTCCAAACTTCAAACGGTGGTCACAGAGGTCAACGAGGCTGGGGCGACGCGGTTCGCACTGCGCCGCTGGCGCGCGGAGCCGAGGGGCGGGTACGACGTGCAGGACTGCTGCGGCGCCGTGGCCTGCCCCCGGAGCGGCCATGGCGGCGCCGAGCTCCTCAACCCCGCGACCGGCGAGTGCCTCCACCTGGGCCACGACCGCGCCCGCGACCGCAACACGAGGACGCGAGCCGAGCAGCTCCCCTGGTACTACCTCAGGCGCTGCCCTGCCACCGGCGAGTACAAGGTCGTGCGCCTCGACGTCCGACTGCCGTACTCCAGCGCCCGCACGTGACGTGCGAGGTGTGCGCCCTCGGCCGCGGCGGCGAGGGCTTCAGCCGCCAGTGGAAGGAGGTGGGCCGCTGGGACGTGAACTACTGCCCCGCCGACAGCGGCAATCGGCGGCGTGGTGTACTACCTCGCCGCGCTGGTGTACGGCTCGATCGTCTGCTTCGACCTCTCCACGCACCAGCGTCGCGACATGGACCTCCCGGTGATCGACGGCACGGTCGCGTCGCTGTCCGAGCTGGACGGGAGGCTCTTCGCGTCGCTGGTGCCCAGCGGCGGGACGGCCTACCGCGACGCCGCGGACACCATGGACGTGTGGGTGCTCGACGAAGACGCCCAGCACGGCGGCAAGGTGTGGGTCCACAGTTACAGCTTCGAGCTGGACGGCACCGCGCGGCGCGACCCCAGGCCGCTGCTCCTGCGCGGCGGCAGGATGCTGGTGAAGCGCGCCGACGTCTCGCTCTGCTACTACGACATGGCGGACGGCGGCGCCGGTGGCAACCGCGACGGTGCGGCCGAGGAGGTGGTGGTGTACGAGCACAAGGGCGGGAGTTCGATGAGCGGCGTCACCGCCGACGTCTTCATGGAGAGCTTGCTCCCCTTGCGCGCCATCCTACGAGCATAGGTATCGAGAAGAACTCTGCAAGTTTCTTGACTGGTTCCTGCACTGAATCAACGTGAAGCATATGTGTTTAGTTGGAATGATGATCTGATGACAATTTCAGAGCTACGTAATCGACTCCTCAAGTTGTATCGTCCTAGTCGTTGGCAGTGCGGTTAATGTTTGATTGTCATCCAATTTTGTTGCAAAATATTTTCGTCTGATTAATTAGTATGCTTGACTGCAAAGAGAATTGTTTGATAAATTGTTCCGTGAATGGGACATGTCGATCAATTGTTTAAAAAACAGTTCAGGCATTCGAATTCCTGCAGTCAAAATCTAGGCAGCTCACTTGGTTCCTTGATTTCAATGTTTCTTAGGTGCACCACTCATGCTCCAACTGCTTCTGCCACTAAGCCATTCTTGTTTAGGATTTGCATCTACTGCAAACTTGTAGGAGATATTTCAATTCAACCTTGTTAATCCAGGGCACCCAGCAATCCCATTTTTTTAGACCTTTTAGCAGTAAAAAAATGGCACTTGAAACAAGTAATTCTCGAAGGGATTCTGCAGATACCCTACTGAGAGCTACAACAGAGCTGGAGTGAGGGTTGCCTTTCAACTTCATTTAAGTGGTTGTTAGAACAGCTATCAGATAGTTCAGTATGTTCTTTCCTATGTAAAATAACAAAATCAACTTTTGTTGGCTGGAGAGAGTATATAAATTAGAGAACTGCTAACCAAGAAAAAATCAGTCGCATGTTGTATAGACACTCCCTATAAATTATGTACTTCTGTCAACAAAGAGATGTTCCTCTACAGAAACTATGAAAGAAAATTTGACTTGCATCACGATACATGGTAACTTCAAGTCAGTAATGTCCACACCAGAAGTACGAAATTTGCATGAATCAATTAATTGTTTGTACAATTACAGTTACTATGTCAAATGGACATACTTTATCTTTACTTTAATACTGGCCGGAGGCAGTGATCAATTGACTTCAAGATTGCTTGCTTCAACTGCAGAATTTCAAAAGAGAATTATGGTTGACATGCTGATACAAGAAACAATAAGTTGGACTCGAGTATTGAGACCTTGTACAGTTCGGTTAGCTATGGAATCTACAAATTAATCTTCATGCTCCTCTTCATCTTCAGAATCTGCAGGGTAGTATGTTTTGTTAACAAACTGAGATCCACACACATAGACAAGTTCTACGATAAAAGAAGAGAAAGCTACCAACCAGATCGGACATCATCTCCTACACAGCCTTTTGCTTGGATTTGTTTAACAAGCATTCGATAGATCAATACCCACCAGTATATGTGAAGTACAAGAAGCGAGAACAGGAGACTGTTGAAAACATAGTAGTATATAGGACCGTAAAACCTATGTTTCTCCTTGTCCAAAGTCAGCAGTACTTCATAGCTGAAATGGCATGTAAGAAACATCCATTAACAAAAGGGTCCAAAATGTGCTACCTGACTGCCTTTCTGTAGCTCTTTAAGAACTTAATGTCAAACAACTGTAGGAATCTAGAGAGATTATCAAGAACCAACAAGCTGTGGTTGATGTATACCTTGTGCTTCTCAGGATCCAGAAAGGGTAAATTATGAGCCGGAGAAGAATCCATGAAGCGACAAAGAGAAGAAAAGATACGACAGCTAGACACTCACAGCTGCTGTACTTTGCCATCTTCCCAATTTCTAGGAATATATCACTTGCATCATGCAGAGCTAAAACAACCGAGCCAACCCGGGCAAATCTGTTTGAATAGCATCATTTAGCAATTAGACCCCAAATCTACTAGAATTGATACATAACAGAACAGTTAAGGTCAATCCCAAAATTCTTTGTAAGATACCTGAAAATATAAGATAGCACGATCAGCACAACGGTGGCCACATGGTGAGACATCGATACTCCAAAGTCTGAACGCCTTGTTTCCCAGAACAGAAGAGCAAAGATGGAGTATGTGTAAAATCCAGCGGCGTACATGTATACAGCTTTAAGCTTCAATCTGGAAGAAGAGAAAAAACTCAATATTGAAGCCCTTTCTCAAGAATATGCAAACTTGGAAACAGGAACATAAGCATTATTTTATCGCACTTCATCTTTTGATCAGGCCAGAACTGTTCTCCGGGTCCCACCCAAAAGTATCTAGTGTTCTTGAACCATGGCTCGTTGTATGTCACAGATAAGGAAAGTAATTCTCCTGAAAGAAAGTAAATACATTTCCATGCTGACTCCTTAAATTTATTGATTTTCTTTCTGTCATCTGTTTCAGCATCAAGTTTGTGGCATTCCTTTCCAAGGACTAGTCTTCTTGCCAATATCTGTGAATCAAGTGTGAAAACTCGAATAAGTACAAAATAAATGAAGAAAAATTAGTGCAGAAAGACTGTTGCATGTCAAGCATTGCATTCACCAAATTCTCATGGATCTCCTGCCATCACCATTGTTCTTGCTAGCTTGACTACATTTAGCAAAATGTGTATCGCAGTAATTTGAAATGGCGGTAAATGCAAATACGCAATGGCAATGTCTGCGTTTGAAAGGAAGTAGGGTGGTACAAAAAATGGCTAGCGCTGCTTTTTTGTCTTAGATGCTCTCCAGAAGTATACGGTGTAAATTAAATTAACTGGTTGTTTTGCTTCAAAACTAGATGCTGTTATCCCTGTCAGGCTGTTATGACTTTATGAGCACAATGGAGTAGTATGTGGCTAGTCTATGCTATGCAAAACCTTGATTGTAACATAACTTTCCTACGTTCTTGAAGTAGAATTAGCTCTGTCAGAGAATTTATCAATCTGCTTAGAATGTATTGTATTTACCTTTAGGTTGCACAAAACTAGAGAATGCTAGTATCCTACAACCCATGTTAATATGTTACTTGCTTTTGAACTTTCCCGTACCCAAGACCTAAACAGATTTAGGCTAGCTACTAAACAAGAATTACTAATGTTCATGAATAACCCCACTGGAGTAAGGACTTCACCATATTCAATAGTCTCCACACTTAGTGATACGAGGAGCCAAGATTCTTCTGAATTACCAACAAGAGACAGGATTTTATGCCCAGAGAGTAGGTACCCACCCGGCATCCACTGTTCGACTTTGCATCAAGATTTGTGTTCTTTCTTCTCCCTATCAACTTTGAAGACTTTTACTCAAAATTTGAAGACTTTCAATTCAAAATTTCTCACTTCCACCTCAAAAAATTCAACTTTCAACTTAAAAAATTTGAAAGCTGTCAATGCCGTAGTTGAAAACTATCAACTTGAAATCAGCGACTTTCAACTCAAATTAGAATACTTCTAACTAAAATTTTCCCACTTTCATCTCAAAAAAAATCAACTTTGAATGGAAAAATGTTGAATTTCAACTTTAAATATCCGGGTGGATAGCTACCCCTTTGGGCAGCCACGTATTTCCGTTAACAACAAACAGGAAAACATTACCAAAAGGGTTGGCATTTATAGACAACCACAATTCATTCTACATGGAAATAACCGTGACATCCCGAACAGGCTTGCCACAAATTACAACGACTGTTTTCTAGTACACACTTCATTTGGTTAGTCATGACATGAATCAACACAGTAAGCTACACATCAAGATGCTTAAAGGTGTCATGTTTACCCAAAAGGACGAGGGTGACATCTACAAACATATCTCAGACAAATTCAAGGCTTTTGGGCCTTTTTTTAGTGTTAGATATCTCCGTTCGACAGTTTTCAGTAGCACTTGCTGAACTTCCACAGCATCATAACATAATTTGCTAAAATTTTGGTCACCGGTAATCTGGAACATCTTCCTGTTCTGAAGGAAGGAGGAAGATAATCATTTCATTCTGAAGCAGTTTTTTTGTATATATAACTGTTCTGTAAAAAATGCCAAGCCTACGAACACTACATTAGAACGTCCAGAGAAATGGCCTCCGGGCAGCAGAACGGAAACATTTAGGTACAATTCACCTCAAGTCATGCAATCAAGACATCCACCAGTACAAACCAGTGAATGGACAGGAAGACAAGTACTGCCGAGTACCAAGTCAACATTTACACAACAATGGCACCCATGAAGAGAAAAATTATGTATACATATTCAGCTAAAATCGATTCAACATATGCAATGCTTCAATAAAACAACACCAATGCAACCATCAGCGCCCGATTTTTCCAGCTAAAACTAGCTCAGATTGATCAGTAGAACAAAAACAACAATGTACCCCAGCATCTATCATCTACAGGACATCAAAATGCTACAGCTTGGCGGAAATCTTCCATGCCCAAGAAACCAAGCAAGTACCTCGAAGACGAAGCGGTCGAGAAGGAACCGGACGGCGGGGAAGAAGGCGACGAGGAAGGGGAGCACGGCGAAGTCGCTGTACGCTGGGTAGGCCTCCGCCTCCCAGTCCACCGGCGACGAGCCTAAGAGGACCTCCACGAGGGCCGCCATTGCGAAGCAACCACCCTTCTTGCTCTTGGACTTGGACAGAGCTAGCTAGTGGGAGAGGAGAGATCCAAACGACGACGAGGACGGCGAGTGCCGCCAAGATTTGGAGGATCTGTTCGCGTACTGGAAATAGGATAGATCCAGCGATCCTTGTTTGGATTGGATTGGATCGTGTCTTCGTTTTTTTTTTGGAGCAAATGTTTTTTGAGGTTGGGATGGCGACGAGCTGTGCTCTGGTAAGTGATTCCTCCTCCGTCGGTAAACGGCATGAACAGAAGCATATAACTGGCGCCTCTTTGTTCGGGAACAGCCGAGGATTTACCGCCCACGGACTCGTCGAATTTGCTTATTTAACACCCCGACCCCCCCCCCACTTCGCAAATCTGACCCGTCCGCTCTAGATCTAGCGTTCAAGATCCAATAGTACCTAGCCACCTAGGACCAGCTTGTAGTAGTTGTGCTGCTAATTCGTACGGAATATTTTGTTATTTTTTACTACTTAAAAAGATTCTAACTGTGATAAATGATATGTTCTTTTTCCCCTTTCTCTCATAAAAAAAGTTGTGTGCCGATTGGTAGACCCATAACTCGATTCCTTTCCTCAACACAAAAAAAGTTGTGTGCTAATTCGTGAGTCCATGACTCGGTTCCCTTCCTCAACACGCTCCGTCTCCATCTTGTGCATGCGCCCATGCCTTTTCCTGCACCCCCTTCCGCCTCCACACACCTCCATCTCCCCTCTCACCATCGCAAGGTCGAGCTTGCGCTTGTGCCTTTTCCTCGAAGTCGCCCCCACTACTGCCTTTTCCTCGACGCCCCACCCCACCACTGCTGTCCAAGACCCTGCCTATCACACGCGCTCCTGTGAGCTGTCCTTTCCCTCGCGATTCCCCTCCATCGTCGCTGCCCGCTCCCGCTTCCCTTCCCCTTTCCACCCCCTCACTCCTGCGATGCGAGCCACCATCCATCCCCTTCCCTTCCCCCTCACACCCAAGAGCCGCCGCCCGCCGTCCTTCCCATCCCCTCACTCCCGCGAGCTCCCGCCGCTACACCTTCCTCCCCTTCCTCGCACCGCCCCATTTTCTTCCGTTGTCGTCGTGCGCCAGCCCTCCACCAAACACCCACATTAACACCCCTTCGACGTCGACACCCGTGCGTGCTCTCCTACTCCATGTACCGTGCGCGCATCCTCTGTCGTTGTCGCCCACTACCCTTCCCCTTCTCGTCCCCCTCACACTCACTCACCTCCCCATCCGCCTCCCTCCACTCCCTCCCATGCCCGTCGTACAACCCCTCTTCTGCGCGCGCCGCCTCCGGTGATGATCGCAAGGAGGCGCGTGACATCACTAGCGCCGGAATAGACGCCGGCGTTGGCCTTCTCGTTCGCGGCGGCGGATACAAGGCGAAATCCAATGGAGGAGAGGAACGTGCAGTGAGTGTTCCTAGGGTACCTCGACGTGGGCAAGGGGATCTATATGAGCCGCCTCTACCACCTCCTCGGCGTGCCCCACATTGCCATCGGCGACCTCATTCGCAACGAGCTTGCACCCTCTAGGCCCCCTTTCTATGCAGCTCATCCCCTCCTCCATCTCTCCAGAGTTCAGATCAGACCGTTCAACAGTTCGCTAATCTGGATTTGATTTTTGGTTTGAGCGAATCAACCAACAACTTGAGTATTTAATTGGGGATTCAGGGCTTGTTTGGGCTCAAGAGTGTATCACCGATTAGTAGAGAGGTGTCTAATTGTAGGTGTGGTCGTACTCCTTTGAGGCTGCGCCAGCGACAGGAGGAGATAGCAGGGAGGGGAGGCGGCGTAGTAAAGCGACGTCGGGGACGGGAGAAGGCACCAGGAGGAAAGGGAGGAGAGGAGGTAGCGGCGCTGGGAGGTAGCGCCGACAGCAGGAGGAGGTAGCTGGGAGGGAAGGCGGCGGCGTGGGGAGGTAGCGATGACGGCAGGAGGAGGTAACGCCGACGACAGGAGGAGGTAGCGGGGAGGGGAGGCGGCGGCGGGGCAGGACAAGGCACCAGAAGAGAAGGGATGATAGGAGGCGGTGGCGCAGGGAGGTAGCACCGGCAATAGGAGGAGGTAGTGGGGAGGTAGCGCCGACAATAGGAGGAAGTAGCGGGGAGGGGTGACGACGGCGCGGTATGGCGACGTCAGGGATCGGAGAAGGCACCCAGAGCGAAGGGAGGACAGGAGGCGGTAGCGTGGGGTGGTAGCGCTGGCGACAGGAGGAGGTAGCGGGGAAGGGAGGGTGGTGGTGCAGGGAGGTAGCGCCGGCAACAGGAGGAGGTAGCAGGAAAGGGAGGCGACGATGAGATAAGGTAGCATCGGGGCCAGGAGAAGGCATCGAGTGGGAAGGGAGGGGAGGCAGCGACGCCGCCACTACCTCATCCCCTGGCCTCCCACCTCGTCGTTGCGATGTGCCTGACGAGGGCCATAGAGGCTGATGGGCGTGAAAACTGAGTCACAGCTTGGGTTTAGGGTAGAAGAAGGTGGCCGTCGAGGCGTAGCCCTCTTCCTTGCCGGGCGACAATGGCTAGAAATGGGCAGAGCGTTAGGGAGGGAAGTCAACATCAACTTTAACTTCCAAAGGTAAACAATCACAAAATTTTAATTTCCGGTTAACATTAGTAGCAGATGATGCAATAGGCGGAGTTAGTGTCTAATTCATGTCCAGTCAGCTGATCAATCTTGTGCCTTTCCCCAATGCCTTTCCCTGCTACCGTTGTTTGGCAATCAATACTTGCTGCTGGTTGTTTTGAATCAAGAGTGGTGATTCCAATCTGTAACTCCAATTTCCAATACTGAAAAGCCAAGCCTGCTATTCTTTTTACCGGCGCTTCACGACTTACACAAAAATAGTGTTTCTGTTTATGTGTGTTAAAAAAAAATATTTATTATATAGTTTAGAATCCCATCTGCTGATATGTATCTCTTTGTATTAAAAAAGATACTTCCAACTAATTGTTTTATCCAAAAGTACAAAAAGAAAATGCACTTTCGAAAAATCGCCACAATGCCAAACGGAGCATTATCTAGTTTTGTCGAGCTTCATGTAGAGAGACAACATCAACAGAAAGAATAGAATGGCAAGAGCATATGTTGGCTTAAGTCAGTGCCAATTCCATCGAGAACAAAAGAAATTTATCTGGCGAGTACAAACATGCAAGCTGGCAAGAGAAATAGATAAAACACACTGGTTATGGAACAGCATCAGACCAGAACACCAGGTAACACCACAAGTCACAACACACGCCGGCGAGAGAAACATCAGCCGGCTATTCCGTTGACAAACCAGGACATTTTACTAGAACCAGCCAATCAAAAGAATACAAAAGCACATACAAGAGGTAAGTAGGGTAGGGACTCCCTTGGCAGGTATTGAGTTTATCAAATCGCAAAACTAGTCCTGCGTCCTGCCTATGCTGACCAAGTTAGAACAACGGTAAAGCTCAGAAAATTATTATTTTTGTATGCCAGGAATAACACCATGGTATATAAGTTTTTGGAACTTTTTTTATTATTTAATCCTTTTTTAAAATTAATTTTAAAGTTAACCCTTCGCAAACTTTATTTCCAATTCTGACCCCTTTGGTCACGCCACCACCCGTGACGTGACCAAATAACACTGTCACGCCACAGAATAAGTCCCCAAAATCGCACTTTTTGTCACGCCACTGGTGGTGGCGTAATCAAACAATACTGTCACGCCACCACCAGTGGCGTGACAAGACTTTGACCAGAAATGAGCTGGCGTGACAGTGTTGTTTGGTCACGCCACGGATGGTGACGTAACCAAAAGGGTCAGAATTGAAAATAAAGTTTGCGAGGGGTTAACTTTAAAATTAAATTAAAAAAAGGATTAAATAATAAAAAAAAAATCAAGTTTTTGAGGAGGCGGCTGATGCTAGCTGTACAGGAATGTGACAATCAGTGCGAATCAGCGTTTCCAACCAGAATCATCTCATCTATTAGCTTGTTCCACTCTGTCAGAAGAAAGACCGAATATAGTTGCTCCACAAATCATCTTACCCCAGTAAGAGCTTGTTTGGATATGCAGATTACAACAAATCCCTTCGGATTGGAAGAGATTTTAGTTCAAATTTCCAGTCAACCCGAAGGGATTGAGTTGGATCACAGTGTATCCAAACAAGTCCTAAGATGTGGGCAGATTGCTGTGAGTTTTACTCCCCAGAACAATGAATGCAGCGATGACACACAGGAAATACACGTTACATACTGCAATGTAACCTTCATGCTACATAGAGCTGCTAAGACTATTTGTTTTCACTTGTTGATTACCAATTTGGATATCTTTGAGCAGACAGTGACAGAAATCCACGATCAAATGATTTCACTTTGCTGTCTGTGTCACTTTCTTCTGTTTATGCTGCCTTGCCTAGTCAGTTAAAGATTCAGTTCCACATTGGCTTTCTCAAGATAAGCTAGGAAATAACCTCTTCAATTCATGAAGTCGCATCCTCCTGGCTTGCTTCACACATGCATTGAGCTTGGGAAGAAGGAAATAAAGTAACCTCAAGATGACAAAAGAGCTAGCCAATGCAAGACATGTATCCTGATGAAGTAATCTGTCTGGTGATCTTGCCCATAAGAAGAGAGAATCCTCCTGTCCGGTCTTTTTGGCATTCTCAATTATATTAACTGTGTCTTGCATTCTCTTCAGGGATATTGCATTCAGTGACACAGGATTCATACCTTCAGCATTTTTTAGAAAAAAAAAAGGTGAAATACTGATCAACTTATGGAAGGACGAATGAACACTAGCAGCAGCTCATACTGGGATGTGAATAGCATTTCATATCCACAATAAGATATATAATCTATGCAACAGTACACCACATATGAAATTGAATTTAATGTCACCATAAGTACACAAGCGACATGCTAAATTTGCAGCGCAATATATATATGAAAGGTCAACGTATAGCAGGACACATTCAGTTTTTGTTAAATTAATAAAAAAAGGAGAGAAGTCTCATTCGTTTCACAGATTCGAGATGCAATCATACCTGCAACATCTTTATAAAACATAGCAAGAGAATTCATGGTCCGAGATCCATGATACCGCACACGCACTGTAGAGTTCACGAGGAAAAGCGTAGGAAAGGCACGAACTCCATATCTTGATAACATTCTGCAATTGACACATTCAAGTAAATCCCATGCCAAAATTTAGTCAAAGCTAACCAACAGATTCCTTTTTTTTCCAGGAAATACACACCTTGGTTTGATACGAGATTCTTCAAAAGAAAAGTGAGCAATTGTTGGGAAAAAGGATGAAAGCTTTTGAAAATCTGTCCTGAAGATTTTCGAGAAAGGACACCACGAAGCATAAAAAAGAATAGCAACAAAATCTTCCCTGTTCTGCAGCACAAGAGTCACTGCCTTTTGCAGAATACCATCATCCCCCTGGCACATAAAAAATAGAGCATGACACAACAGAAGACAAGAGGAGTCCACTCAAGATTGAAGTTCAAAAAACATATAGGTCCAAGACGCTTCATTAGTTACCCAGTTTGGCCAATCAACTTGTGCACATAAATCTGAATGTACCCAGTTAACAAAGGAGGAGCCTCTTGCATTTACCGTCATGTCATTGGTATATAAAGGATGTTTCACCTCTTTTTTGGGAAGAAACTAGGGCCCTAACTCTTGATTCATTCATAAATCATAACAAAGTTAAGTACATCCATCCCACTTTTTACAAAGAGGACCTTAGAAAAGTATAAAATTATGACAGAGTCCCTACAACATTCTAGAACGTGGCCACAAGACAAAGGCTGCAGAAGAACAACAGCATGCGTCGACCACGAGCACCAGCTGGAGCTGTAGCGAGCAGGATTGGCGGTACTCAATGGTGTGCTCTACACCCAGAGGTGACGGCGTCCTCTGCTACTTCGGTTTTGCTGATTGGAGCTGGAGGTTGAGGAGAACAAACCTAGGTTTGGATCATCAACAACCATGTCATGCACTGGAGATCCGCACCAAGGTTCTTCTCGCTGACGAGGACATTCGCTGATTTGGGTGTTTTCAACCTCTACGGCAGCAGATATGAGGTGAGATTCGCAAGATTGAGAAAGAGAATCCAGAGCAGCATCTAGGTACTTACTTTCTTCAACAGCAGAATCTCCATCTTCAGCTTGCTGGCTGCAGCACGGTTGGCCGACGACAACAAAGGAGGAGAGAGATACCATGGAAGACGGGGGAGAAACCTAATCTAGGAAATAAAGCTTGCCTGGAGCCTAAGCCTACAGATTTCTAGCCTAATTACAGCAAAAGAGCCTAATTGGGGACGAGAGGGACCACCTCCCACTCACCGGCAGTGAGGCCGACATAGAGGGGGGGGGGTGAGTTGCTACAGTAGAGAGCATGAGAGAGGGGAGGCCAGGGATGGGAAAGTGGTGCTTCACCAGTTCACCTAGTTAATGGTGATACTCTCTTAAAAGCAACATATACTCCTCTATGCAAAAAGATATCAAAACCGAGAACCCATTAAATAATTCCAATTGAGTAAACATTGGTACTTTTAGACAGCAATTGATAGTGGAACCTATATCGATACAGCATGCATAAACAGCACATCAATTCTGTGGAGTGCATACAAGCACTTGGTAGTTGTTGGACATGTTTATTTCATGGTTACCGGATTCGCTATAAAACCCCGCAAATCGCGAACCAGATTTGTCGAACTTGAACCGGTTTAGGGTACGGAGTTCGTGTTCGCAGTGGAAATTGTAAGAAAAGTGGCGAACTACGAACCCGAATCCCGTACCACGACTCGGACGAACTGTGTTTCTGGTAACTATGGTTTATTTTGATGGTGTGTGCATCCAAAAGAGAAAGGCTTCCATGGTCAACTTGCTCTTGTGTATAACATAAGAAAATGAAAGTCAAGTTGTAAAGGTGGTCCACACAAAGATTAGACGAATCATTCCCATATTAAAACCAGTGCCAATTACTCAACACCAAATCAGGGACAACTGGCTAGCACAGATTCCAATATCAGTGTCGCAAAATTGGTACAAACTAAAAAACGTTTCTGCACTCCTGGGTAACAAAAGAATTTCTAGTGCACAATCAGTGACAGCCAATTTCCACTATTTTCAAATTACATCATACCATCATCACAATCATTCAAAATACAAGACACTAAGCATGTCCTGAGGCTAGAACCAAAATACCATATTATCAAATCCAAAGCTGAACCAAACAAGACTACCATAAAATTGCATCATGTTCATAAAGTTAGCCTAAAACAACAACACCATAATCCACACAATTCGTGTGTACGGTGTACCATCATACCAAAAGAAAACCATACCAAGACAAGCTTAGATTGCATCCAAGCTCAACAACCTCAAGCAGGTGTGCGACACTAAATGCTTAAGTTTTCATGCCTGCCACCTCCCATCCGTGCTCTCCTTTCAACTTGGAAAAACCATATCATTCAACCCAACAATCAGAATTGTGTCAGGAAGCCATAGAACCATTCCGGCCTTCCCCCCTATAGTCCCCCGCTCAATTGAGATACAAAGCTCCAATAGACCAATACAAAGTTAACCCAATGATGCCATAAAACAAAATTATCTTAGGCAGGGCAACTTAGATTAGATTGTATAGTTATGAACACTGTGATATGATCAAATCACAAAGCAAAATGGAAGCAAAACATCATTAATTCGCGCGATCCTAACGATAACACTGGCGCTTCAAAAACCAGACACTATTGCTGTTCATGTAATGGTGAATTTTAAGCAGTGGAATCACAGGCCACGCTAACCTCCAGGACGCCCACGTGGTGGCCCCGGAGCCCCGGCGAGTCCGCCGCGGGGCAGGAGTCCGACGCCTGGCGCAGGATGGCGGCGGCGGCGGGCGGCCTCGGGCAGACCCCCTCGCCGGCGGCGGCTAGGAGGGGGAGGAGGAGGAGCGCCGCCGCGGAGGCCGCCGCCGACATGGCGCGGGGAGGCGGAGGGGACCCGACCTAACAGATCGCGGAGGCCCCGAGCTCGTGAGCCGCCGCGCGTTCTCTGCCTCTTCACGCGCGTGGAGGGAAGGGGGCCCGGCGTCGGCGAGGTCGGCCTGCCGCCCGCTGCGGAAGGAAAGGAAGGGGAGGGAGGGTCAGAGACGGATGCTGCTCATTCTTCCTAATGGTGGCTCGCCCCCGTTTCTCGCGGTTCCCGTCTGGTCTTCCCTTTCTTTTTTCTTCTCTATGTTCCTCGAGGATGTGATCTAAGGCAAATGGATTGGACTACTGCTCGGAGAGGATGACTACAAGTATCTATAACGGATTTAGTGACTTTGTAGAGCAAAGTCACGGTGTGATTTTACAGATCTGAACCCTCCAGATGATATCTGACGGCTGGATCTAAATTGAGTGATTAGAGGGAGAAAAAAAAAAAACAAGATGGACAAATTGATCCAGCCGTCAGATGTCATCTGGAGGATCCAGATCTGCAAAGTCACACCGTGACTTTGCAGAGCAAAGTCACTGAATCCAGATCCCTATAATAGTCCATATCATTTATTACTATAGAAATGTCACATTAGTATTTTGATGATACGGAAAATAGAAGGTGAGGAGAGAAAATAAGTTTATTTCTAGATGAAGAAACAAGCAAGTTATTGATACCAAGACACAAGAAATAACTAAATACTCTATAAAGATTTACTTGTTATTTAAAAACGCGTTTTATGGATCCCGCTGTCTCCAAGCAAGATATCCACCGAATCATTTGTGCAACCCGACTTCATTATTGATATGATAAGTGAGCCAAAATATTTAGACCACAAAGTTGTACTTCATTATTGATCATCAAGAATCATACACACTTGTAGCAATTAAAGTCTTAGACACAAACTCAAAAAACAATTTATCGGAATACTTGTTTTTTTTTATTAAATTAAGTATTCTCTCTTTTCTTAGTAACAAGCTAAAAAATAAACTATCGTAGATGCTCTGAATACCAAATATACTAATCAAAATCACGTGGTTCGACGAGTAAAGTCCATTTATAGCTAGGATTCACGTCGTCTTAGATTTCACGTCAGACGACGACGAGAGCAACACCATTTGTAAATCTGGCAAGGGATTGTGCTTAAAGCCAACGATGACAACAACTTAAAAGAGAGACGACATACTCTATTGGTAGGTGATATTGCAAGTAGGCAAGCGGAATGAGACACTAGGCTGTGGGAGGGCGTGTGCTAGCAATGGCATCAAGAGGTGGAAGACCAACGATTTGGGTGTAGTCTGGTGAGGGGTGCGGGTGAAACGGGAGTAAGACGATAAGGTCAGTCTCAATGCCAAGTTTTATCTTCCAGTTTTCAACACGTGAAACTTTGATATGAAACAGGGTTCTCTCTCAATGTAAGTTTCATTGCACGGTTTCATAGCTTATTTTAGTATTCGTGGGTACCATCTGCCCCAATCACATTTTAGTATGGTGCTGTGATGAAACGAATTGAGTCCTCAATGGGAGTTTCACACGATTACCAACGTTTTGGAAACAACGCTGATAAGTTTCATCCCCATGAAACTTTCTCCTTCTCTCTCCTCCTAGTTTCATGCAAAGATTCTATTTTTGCTGATGTGACACCCTAATAAATGTGTATGACACCCCCATAAAACCTCCATTGAGACTGGCCTAAGGAGGAGTGTGATGTGAGCACTGGTTTTTAGGGAAGAGGATCGTTTAGTTTGTGAGCAATAGTGTCATGCCTTTCCTTTCATCTCATCCCTCCAATGAAAGAGTCAATGCAAACGATCGATTGCTGCAGTAAAATGCTACAATACTAATTTGCTAAAGCGTTCGAATTGATCACACCCTCTAGTTTTTATCCAATGACTGAAGTGAAGGCACGGCACTCTAGCACCGGACCTTTACTTCACAGAGCCAGATGATGTCACGAATACGTCTTTGAGGGGATACATTGGAATTGAGAAGTTGAAGAGGCCATGCATTGACAAGTGGCTAAAGTTAATATCACATGGCTAGTCAATAGTAACTTCTTAGGTTGTGTTTGGTTCGAGGTTAAGAGGTGAGTTAGAGGTATAACCCACCAAACAGCTGTTGTTAGGGAGGGTTTAGTTACTTATCACACTTATCCCTTAATGCGGAATTAAGTTAACCAACTGAAAAAGGTGGAATAAGCCAACTCAATACAACTAACCCTGGTAAGTTTTTTTTTATGGCTAATCAAGCAAGTCCATCTAATATAGCTAAATAGTATTTTTAGACTAATCAAGTTAGTTTCTAAGCAAGAAGTTGGTTTAAGCAAGAAGTTGGTTTAAGCAAGAAGTTAGTTTCTAAGCAAGAAGTTAGTTTCTTGTCGTGCTCGAGGCTTGTCACTGTCGGGCCGCGTGGCTCCTGCGTTGTGGGCTTGGTTCAGAGTCGAAGGAAGAGGCCCACTGAAGATAGGCCCATCTCGTATTGGGCCAGGCCCAAAGCTTCCATCTTCCGTTCCATCAAAAAGAAGGCACCGCACGGCAACGGAAAACCCTTAACCCCTCTCCTCTCCTCTCCTCGCCCCGGCGGCTCCTGCTCCGCCGCCTCTCCCCGAACTCCGCCGCTTCGCACCTCCGCCTCCTCGACGCCACATCCAGGTACGGACGGCCCACCAAATCCTCCCGTTGATTCACTCCGTTCCCTACCGCCTCGAGAGCTTCATCGCTTTGGTTGTGATTTTCTTTCTTTGGAACGGCGTCTCGCAGGTTTCCTCAAGAAGAGAGGAAGGGAGAGGCTCGAGCGAGATGGGGTTGAGAGAGAAGAAGCGGAACCAGAGGCGCGTGCTCGCGCGGCGCACGGCTGCTCCCCGCGCCGGGAAGGGGAAGGATTTCCTGGTGCGTGCTTCCCTTCGAATCAAATCGAAGCCACAAAAAAAAAACAATCTTTTGGTGGTAATGCCTGATGTCGTGTTGTGATATTGGTGCAGCCGCTGGAAGGAGGTCCGGGGAAGAGGATCCGGGAGGAGAAGGCCGAGGAGCCGGAGAACACGGCCACCGTACTGTATCTCGGGCACATCCCCCACGGCTTCTACGAGGACCAGATGCAAGGTCTGTCTCTGTGTGATGATGCATTGATAGAGTTTAGACAAGTGTAGGGGATGGCGGGATGCAAAAGGGTCTGGTGCTAATGTCTTCTTTGTTGTTGCTGTTGTTGTTCTTGCAGGTTTTTTTCAGCAGTTTGGGGCTGTTAAGAGGCTCAGGATTGCTCGGAACCGCAAGGTATCTTATATGCAACTTGCAATACCGCCAATACGTGGTCTGCATGCGGTTTTTGTACGCCTCTAACTTGCTGTTTGGTGATATGTTTAGACAGGAAAGTCCAAGCATTATGGATTCATTGAGTTTGAGAACCCTGAGGTAAGAGCTTGCTTTGGGATACTTTTGGGGTGTTAATGTATGTTTGCCGTTTGCCTACTTTTGTGGGCATGTGCTTGACTGTTTGGTGTATCAGGTGGCGAAGATTGTGGCCGATGAGATGAATAACTACCTGTTATTTGAGCACACTTTGCAAATTGCGCTTGTTCCGCCAGAGAAAGTTCATCCAAAATTGTAATCGCTGCAACCATTCTGTTTATTGAATTGAAGTACTTTGTTCTGTTTGTTTTCACCTTTTTGAGAGGAATGGAAAAGTGTCCTTCATGTGTTGTGTAGGACTGACTATTATTTACCATTAAATGAGGTCAATCTGATATCTAGTCATGCAACTGCTGTCTACTATGTGCTTCTCTTTTATGAAATATTCTATTTATTGTGATATGCTTTCCATAGAGGCTATAGACACTCCTTTAGAGATGAGCCAGATTTCTTGTTTTCACTGCATTGTACAGCTGTTTGTATGTCATGTCATTCGTTGCAAATAGAAATAAAATAATGATGCAGGTACATTAGGCTATGGTAGAAGGGTGTTAATAATTGCTATTTGCTTTGTGAAAAATGTAAGGGTGTTAACAGAAATGCATATGAATATATGATTGGATATGAAAAGTGAGTTTTTGCGTAACTAATAAGCACATATGCATAGTGAAATAAGAGTCATATGTGAATGTCCAAGGCAAATCCCATAACCAACAGTTGGCTATGCTTATGATGATAAGAACCGACAATAATGGAGATTTTGTAAGAGTAATATGAATATGCTTTTATATATGGCGTTACAAGGATAAGCGTACCAATCAAGTGTGGGTGCTAATTCTTGTTAGAACTTGACAAGGTACTTGTTTGATTTGCTTTGTGTATTTGGGACCATGTCTTAAAAAACTCTTTACAAAACATATACCAGAACTTGAGCAAAAAACTGATATGTTCAGGACAAGTTCAATGGCTAAACCGAATTTGCATGGTTAAGAACACTATTCTTGCATCCATGTTCTTGTATGTGGCTTCCTCAACATGGAGCTTGCAATAATCTGTAGAGCACAATAACTTTTTTTCTCTGTACTTTGTGTCGATGTACCTGTGCATATTCCCTTTTTTATTGCCTTTTGATTAAAAATGAGAGCAAAATTCTTATCATCTACAATGTCCACATCTTTTATCACTTTTATATAGATGGAAAGGGGTGCGACGGGGATTTATACCAATTGATCGGGCAGCAATTGAACGCAAGAGGCACAACAAGGTAATGCATTGCTAACTACAATTTTGACAGGAAATGTGACACTGTAAACTAATTAGCTGTGTTGCTACCAGGATAAAACAGTAGAAGAGCACAAAAGGATGGTTGAAGGAATTGTCAAACGGGACGAGAAGCGTCGCAAAAGAATCAAGGCTGCTGGTATTGATTACGAGTGTCCATCCCTTGTAAGTAACACTACTTTTTGCTTCCATTGGTTTAATAAATTTCTCTTGCTTGATCGAATCTGAAATAGGTTCACACTACAGATTTCTGTTTGATGTACGAATCCAATGCATTTGTGTGACTGAATAATTTGTGTAGATTATTAATAATTATATTGTTGTTTGTTTATTATTATATTACTTTTGCTCACTCGACTACAGTAATTTAAGTCATAACACCCTTGATGGCAGTCATGCCAATTATAATCGCAGGCGTGTTTTGCGTCAGGATATCATAATCATATTTTTAGCTGCACTTCAAACTGTTTGAGTTTCATGCCAAATACAGATATACGTTTTGGGTACTTGAGTTTTGCCTTGGCCTTTGACATACCTTGTAATGGGATAAACATTAAACAGTTCATAATTGACCGGGACTATCTGGAAAACACAAAATTTGATATGGACAATAACATTGTTGTTTGCTTCACTCTACTTAATGGACAATGTAATTTATCATGACACTGTTAGCATTTGGTTGTGCAATGGTCAGGTGGGATTGCAATCTCATCATGTATCTCTATCCCTGATAAGATGAAGTTCAACATTAACACAAAGATTGGCTCTGGATCAAAATTTCATCTGTGCTCATGAGTTTGTTGACATACTTCTTTATTGGACTGGGAACTGTTTTTCTTGGTATATTAGATTCTTCACAGATTGGTCACCTTTGGCACTGTTTTTCTTGGACAGAAGTCAAATGGTATTCCTGTATTTATGCAAAAGGCAGTCTTTGAACTTTTAAAATGCAACGCATAACCTTTTGCCTTCAGGCTGACTCATTTTAGCTAAACTATGCCTTTTTTTTGCCCATGTATTTTGTGAGGGGGATTGGATCATATACCCTCCCTGAAATTCAGGATTTCAGGATTTACCCTCCCACCTCAATGACATGTGGGGTCACCATAGGTCAATGACATGTGGGCCAGGAGGGTAAATCCTGAATTTCCATCTAAGGGGAGGGTATATGATCAAATTTTCCATTTTGTGAAGCCTAGACAATCTTTCCCTAGTTGCTAATATTTTCTTGGTTGTACAGATCGGGAGCGTTCAACCTTCAGCTAAGAAGATCAAGTTTGATGAGGATTAGCTCTATGAGAGGCAAATGGATCTTATCCCGTGGGTGTAATGGGGCGGTTGAGTTAAGTGACTGGTTTATTTTAGCAAGGAAGAGATGGTAACATCGTACTTCGATTTTGTTTCGCGTCTTTAATCAGTGTTGTATGAGTTATGGAACCCAGATATTACATGGAAGCATGAAAATGCAATGAAAAAAGTATGTCCTGGGCCTTGGCCCGATCTGGGCCATGCAAATACTTCTGACAAGTAGTACTTAACAGCGGCCAATGTTGTGGCTTGGGCGGACCTCACCGATCTATAAAACTGCAAACCCTGAGGCCATGGGATGCAGCGAGGCCTTCTCTTGGGCTGTTGATTGTAACATTTCCAATCTTTGATACTGTTTCTTACCGGCGCTGACCGAGATGACAGAAACTGTAACGATTTCACTGGTTGATTGTAACATTCCCAATCTTTGCATAGCTTCGAACTGCCTGGAAGTGATAAAAATTTGCAAGCTAGAGCGGCCAAGACGTGCATACATCACGATATTAGTCTTTGCCAGCGCCTCGTTTAAACATGAAGGCAGGGAATCAAATGTAGAAACTCGTAATTTCTCTTGATGCAGTCCATGGACGTTGCAAAAGCGTCGCAGCAGAAGTGTAATTCTGGTACTAAAAGGCATGAAATAATTACAATATGCTACTTACTATTTTTTCGAGGGCGCCGTAGCAGAACTGGGTCGTGAGTATACTAAGAACAAGAAAAAGCATTAGAAAATACGTTTGAAACCACGCGTTCGAAAAATATGTTTGAAACCAGCTGAAGATGCCAGAAAAAAAAAAACACATCTGCAACACTACATTTAAAACAATGCTACCTAATTAGCATTGTCAGTAGCTTGGAATGCAACCGAAAATTGGTACCTAGTCAGCTGAACAAAGGAGCTCCCTGAGATCTACGCGGCAGCACGCTTTCAGATTCGTGCCTAGCATGTCTTCCTTGGTATGACTCGTGAGGAAGCACACATGATCAATAAGCGATTGTCTATCCATGTGCATATGTGACAACTTCCAAACACACACACACCCCCATGTTATGCGATATGTGCCATGCACACATACCCATACGTGTTATGAGATATGTGCCAGACACATACTTATCCATACATATGTGGCAATTACTACTTGTATACGATCAGGGTCGTAGCTGGCCACAGGCCGTGCCTCGGGCCGGCCAAGCTCATTTTGGGCTTAAATCGTTTTTTGCTGAGTTTTTTTTTTTAAAAAAATTAACATAGTTTTTTTGATCCTGGCCTCAGGCCGACCATTGATTACTACTTGTATGCGATTAGAGGCATAGCTAGCCATGGGCCACGCCTCGGCCGGCCAAACTCATTTCGGGTCTAAATCGTTTTTTACTGATTTTTTTAAAAAAATTAACATAGCCTTTTGATCCTGGGTTTGGACTATTGCCCCAGTGCTCGAGGCCCAGCTCCGCCTTTGTATGCTATTGTCGTGCTAGTTACCTTATCATAATTGATGATATATGGAGTAAATAAGTATGGAACATCATCCAGTGTGCTTTCCCACAAAATAAAAATGTAAGTAGAATAGTAGCGACTACAAGTATCCAAGATGTTGCTAAATCTTGTTGCTTTTTGCATGAAGACTATGTTTACTATATGAAACCCCTCGGTAGTGACGACTCAAAAAGACTATTCCTAAAAAGAATCTTTGAACACGAAGATGATTGCCCTCTTGAATTGAAAGAAGTTACTAATGAAAACCTAAAGAAGTGTGATGGTTTGCCACAAGCTATAGTTACTATAGCTAGCCTATTAGCAACAAAAAACAGCCCCAAAGCAGGAGTGGGAAAGGGTGCGGAATTCTCTTTGCTCTGCACTTGAACAAGATCATAAGCCGAAAATAGTATAAAGTAGAGAACATAGTAACAATGACGAAATAATTACGATGAGAGAGAAAGATTTAACGAAGCCAACCACAAATTCCTTAAGCACAACCTCAAAATAGTACAAAGGGTTGTCGCTCTCTCACAACCCTCTCAAACCTTTTAGAACCCTCAGATCCTTAACCTATACAAGAATAACCTAGCCTCTAATCCTCCCGTGCGTCTCTTACTTTGAATGAGTTGATTTGTGGCTTGTGTTCTCTATGACCACTCCTCGTGGCTTTATATAGTGCCTCTAGTTCTCCTCCAAAGAGTTAGGAATCCTGATATTAGGATTATGATAGAAATCCATGTAGAATACATCTCCAAGTCCTAGTAGGTTAGGATATGAATCATCATACTCAACAATCTCTACCTTGACTCCAATCCGTTGAAGTCACCGTGCTCCTCTAAGAATTCGCTTCAAGTCGGCTCCAACTTTTTTTGTTTTTTTCCTCCAATCTTTATGAGTGCCCCCACCACATGGGTTCATGCACATCAACGCAATGTGTGTGTCGGTATACGGGCTTCGCTGCCTAGACACTCCACCTAAGAGCTACTTAGTTGTGTAGTTTGGTTAACCACACATTCTGTTCATATATTTGTCCATGCCATAGGTTTATACCACTTCCGAGCTCCACCTGCTCACAGGTACCGTGTGGTTGGTCCCACCACGTCTTTCTTCTTCCAATAGCTTGCACCTTCGTCTTTGCACCTGCTAGATTTTGCAACTATTTTTGCAGTTCCGCACATACTTACATATGCTATTTGAGTACCTACTGTTGACAACACGATTTCCTTCTCCTGATAAGAATTTTTATCAGACCTCCCATTGGTTGCTCTTCCTTGATGATTACCCATCAATCAATATCCTCTATTGTTTCAGATACCTTTTATGATTACCTGTCCTTTGCAAGTAACTCGCATGACTCCACCTCAAAGTGATACCTCACAACCTTCAAGTTCAATTGACCTCACAAATATTTGATTCTTCCTTAAGCCGGGAACATATTGAACTCCCGTTAATGTACGATGTGCTCCATTATACATCCCCAATGTAACGGTTCACACCTTAGTAATTGCATACTCCTTGCAATCCGCTAAGTGAATAGTTCAATGCGTCGGGTGTAGAGATCCTTCGTCAAACATCTAGCTCACTAAACATATATGAAAGCAATAATCTGAATCTAATATCCATCCATAAGAAGTATCTGATTGACCGACGACTAGTACGTCCGAGTCATCTTAAGCTATCGCCACTGAGCATGCACTCCTCATTTGCTTCAAACTTGGACAATCCTTTATCATATGATCTTCATTGTCACATAGATAGCATACACGTGTACCTTTGCCCTTGCTCTTGCTTTTCTTTTTCTTGTGATTTTTGCTTTTGCTTATAACACCTATGACAACCAATGCTTAATCACCCGAGAATGAAGAATCCGATAGCTTCTTCAAGGACTCCGCCTATAATAGATATATCACAGCCTCATTAAAGTTGAGAGTGATTTTTTCTAATAAAAATATTCATCACCAATTGCTCCCATGATGGTGGTAGAGATAACGCCAATATGACAACCTTGTCGTTCTCTTCAATTTTGTTATCCACACTAGTTAGCTATGTAATAAACTTGTTGAAGACATTGAGATGGTCAACGAACCGTGTGTCTTCCTCCATGCGCAACCTGAACAGTTGCCGCTTTAGCTCCCACCAGTTTATCAGCGACTTTGTCATATACAATTATTCTAAGTTACTCCATAATTTGTTCAACGAATTATCCTTAATCACCGACTACTTTACCTCATCGGAGAGACATAGATGAATTATACTAACAATATTATGCTCCATCACCTTCCAGTCTTCATCGGACGTCTTTACTGATTTGTCCCCTTCAAGAGCATCGATTAACCATTGCTGGACAAAGACATCCTTCACCACACAATGCCACACGCTGAAATTTCCTCCGTCATCAAATTTATGCACTTCATTCCACATCGTAGACATTGATCTTGATTTTGTGCCACTTGACGTTTTGCCGATCTTTTAGTATATTAGACTAATATAGCCTTGGCTCTGATACAACTTGTTATACTCTGATACCCCTTCTTATGCGTAGCAGCCCTTAGATCGGATCAGAGTTGCGAGATACGGTACGAGCGTGTACGATATTAAGAACAAAGTAGATGAATCCCATAGAGAAACTTAATAACAACGACGAAATAATCACGACGAGAGAGAAAGATTTAGCAATGTCAATCACAAATTACTTAAGCACAACCCAAAAGAGTACGATGAATTGTCGCTCTCTCACAACCCTCTCGAACCTTTTAGGACCCTAGGATCATTGCCCTATACAAGAATCTAGTGCTAAAAAATAACCTAACCTCTAATCTTCTCGTGCGTCTCTTGCTTTGGATGAGTTGGTTTGTGGTTTGTGTTCTCTATGACCACCCCTTATGGCTTTATATAGTGCCCCCCTTAGTTCTCCTCTAAAGGGAAGTAGGAATCATAATCCTAATAGGATAAGAATCCTTGTAGAACACCTCTCTAAGTCCTAATAAGTTAGAATATGAGTCATCTATACTCAACATAAAGAGATACCACGAACTAATAAATAAAAGGCAAGCGTTAAGAAGAATTAGTGGGAGTTGATTGTGCTAAAAGCTCTACAGTGTTTTTTGAAGTCTGAACCATGCTGGAAGATCAATAGATAATAACTATGATTGGTAGTAGTAACTCCCTAGCTTCCAACCAGTGACAACATGCCTGGTAAGAATTGCACTAATGCAAGAACAAATAAGTGAAATAAATACCAGTCATCAAAGCAAAGGTAGAGTGGGCAGCTAGTATCATCACACACTCTGCATATTCTCAAATTAGTTACAAACTCGATAATGCTTATTGTTGGCAAAGTTATTACATTGGTTGTAATGAACATGCAAGTTTGAAAGGAATAGGCGGGAGGGCTGCCTAATATATTGATAAAGCAAATGGAAACAATACAAAAGTGCCTAGCACGAGCTTAGAGCTTAATTACATGGTGATTATATGCTGTAGGCATTTGGCCCAGGATAGGGTCCAATCTCTTCCTTCAGCCTTTATCCTTGCAAACAGGTCCAGGGTGGAGGAGGGTCTGTTATTAAAGATTCTGGCATTGCACTCTTTTCAGATCTCCCAAGTGATCAAAATAACCACCGTGGCTGAAGCCCTTCTTGGAAGAAGTCCCAACTTGCAAGTTTTTTTCCCACCAGTCCCTGATGCTGTGTCTGACGTTCCCTTGAGGAGGCTGTAGCAGGGTACATCCCAGCCACTATGTCGTTACATTCCAAACGCGACGGGTGTACCTGCACTCTGAAAAGAGAGGTAAGGCTCCTTCCTGGGATTGCCTGCAAAGTGGACATGTGGCCTGGTTTTGCCAACTCCGCACTTGCAGCCTGTCAACTGTCCACAGTCTGTTTTGGATAGCTAGCTAGGCGAAAATCTTGCATCTTGGGGGGCGCTGAAGTTTTCCAGATTAGCTTTTTGTACTTGGTTGTCGTGGAGTCGAGGAATTGTAGCGTGTAAGCTGATTTAGTTGTGTATTCGCCATGTGTGGTTAGCTTCCAGGTGATTTCATCTGTGGCAGCCTGGTCTAAAGTGATTTGGTGCAATCTTCCCTACAGGTCTAGGAATTGGTAGACTAGTTGAACTGTTGCTTGCCCAGACATGGTGAGATCTTGGACCCAGTGTTTGTCCTCGAGTGCCTCTTGAGCTATCCTGTTTTTTTCTCCTAGAGAGTCGGAAGAGCTCCAAGGCAAAATCTTTGGGTATTGTGCCACGTAGGCACGGTGAGGTCCAGAACATGCCTTTTTTCCATCCCCTATCACGATTGACGTGGTTGCGATAAAGAGGCGCCTGTTAGTATCATCACATGGTAGCTCTATGCCTACCCAAGGGTTGTTTTCAGCTTTTCATTCTTGCCACAACCATCGAAGTCTCAGGGCTCTTGCGAATTTTATGAGGTTTAGGACCCCCAGACCGCCCAGCTGTGAAGGTCGGCACACCTTTTCCCAATTGACTTTGCATTTCCCTCCTGAAATTGTATCTGCTCCAGCCCGGAGGAAGCGACGCCTAATACGGTCCATATCCCGAAGGACGGATTTTGGGATCTTGAAGACCGTAAGGTGGTACGTTGGAATCAAAGTGAGTACCGCTTTCACTAAGGTAGTGCGTCCAGCTGAAGACAGGAGTCTGCTTTGCCAAGCCGCCAACCTACACCCGACTTTATCTAGCAATGGTTGAAAGTCCACCTTCCTTAGTCTTTTATGTGTTAGCAGCAGATCCAAGTATTTGATGGGAAAATTTGAGCGGATTGCAGGAAACTCTTGAAGGAGCGTGTCGAGGTTAATGTGATTGCATCTTATAAGCACTACCGTGCTTTTCTGGAGGTTCGTTTGTAGTCCCGAGGCAACTCCAAAGCTTTTAAGAATCTGAGCCATTGCGTTGACGTCATCCACAGTTGGGGAGATGAAATTTGCGGTGTTGTTAGCGTAAAGGAAAGTCCGCAGTGTATCAAATCGGCCGTGCCGTAGCTCCAAATGTCCCAGCTCCGTGGCCACTCTGAACAGCCTTTGTAGGGGGTCTATTGCCAAGATGAAGAGGAAGGGGAGAGCGGATCTCCTTGGTGTAGGCCCCTTCCATGTTTCATACTACATCCGGGGATGCCGTTAAGGAGGACTCTGGATGAGACCGAGGACCATAGGGCCGCCATCTAGTCCCTCCATCTGGGTGGAAATCCTCTTCTTTGAAGAAGCTCAAAGAGGTAATCACAGCGTACCGTGTCGAAAGCTTTAGCTATATCTAGCTTGAGGAAGAGTGTCAGGGTTTTGGATATATGTAGTCTGGTTGTCAGGTTTTTAACGTACATGAAATTGCCGTGGATGCTTCTTTTCTTAACGAAAGTGCTTTGGTTTACTGAGATCAGACTGTCCATGTGCAGTGCCAATCGCAATGCTAGAGTCTTGGAGATCCACTTGCCCACCCCATGAATGGGAGTGATGAGTCTAAAATCTGTCACCCTTTCTGCCCCATCTTTTTTGGGGATTAGGGCGACGCTGGCTGTGTTTAGCAGGTTGAGGTTCGCCGTTCGAAGTCCGTGGAACCAATGGCAAACCGCCATGATGTCTGCTTGAATAATAGACCCCCTGGTATCTGGGCTAGAGCGACGACGATTTCTTGCTCTGAGAAGGGTTCTTCCAAAGTGTGTAGATCTTCCAACGCCTCCCATCTTAGTCCCAGAGTTCTGGGGTTGGGCGCAGACAGCACTTCCTGAAAATGATGTTGGGTGGTTTTCTGTTTGTCTTCGTGCGAAGTCGCCCAACCTTGGGCATTTTGTAGCCTTTGGATGTAGTTTTTGCGTCTTCTGGAGTTCACTTTGGAGTGGAAGAACTTTGTGTTAGCGTTGCCCTCTTTTAAGTTCATGATGCGGGAGTTCTGTCGCTTCCTGGACTGCTCAATGACTGCCAACCCCATCACTCTCATCTTTAACCTAGCTCTGAGGTCCCTCTCTTGCAGCGAGAGCTGATGGTTTTCCTGAGTTATTTCAAGGCAAAGGATAACTTCTAAGGCCATGAGGAGCTGCAACTTTGCCTGTGAGAAAAGCTTTTTGCTCCACGTTGCGACGCCCCTTGTCATTACCCCAGGGGCAATCACACTTAGACATACGGATTACTATTCGTTTGCTCAGTAGAACACTACTCTAATGAATAGTAAGCCTTTACTAGAGTTAACGTAGCAAAACAATAAAATAGAAACTGTACTTTTATTCCAGTTAGCCACACAAGGCTAAGGTTCTTACATAGAAATCTACAACTGCGAAATGGGACTAAGTCCCTTCGCTGGCCTTCCTTGCTCCATCAATCTTCTACTCATCCCCTTCGTTGAATCAGTTGCCCCTCTCACCCTGGTTCTCGTAGTCACGCCCTCGACTCGTGCGGTTTCATCGGTACCTGCAAGTCCTTCGTCCCATGCGGGATAATTCCCGACCGGACTAGGGTCTACAAAGGAGAATACTAACAAGGTTGAGTACAAATTAATGTACTCAGCAAGCATTAATATCAAAATGTACTGAATGACTCATCTCTATTCTTTACTTTATTTTTTAGCTCATCTCTGATTCTGAAAATACATAACTCCTTAAAACATTGGTTGACAAATTTTAATATTGAAGAGACTACTAGTCACTCGGAGAGAAGATAGACCCCTAGCGGTTCCCGTAGACTCCAATCCAGGAGACTGACATGAATTCATGATTTTATATAGCACTACGCAGGCTTATACCACTTTACCCGCAACTATTCTGAGCTCTTTATGTGCTAGGTCCATCGCATTTCCTTAGATGCGACTTCGAGTTCAGAATACAAAACGTTTTTCAGGTTACGTGATTAATTTCTCCACCCATTACTTTTCGTCGGTGATGACCTGGCCACCACCGAGTTCTGGTAATGTTGGTTGGACCAGTTCATCCTCTCTGCACCCAACACTCCATCTAGCGCTATAGCGCCCGCTTCTGTCATTACACACGCACACATATATAATTACCCATTGTGGAGAGCATGATTACGTAACCTGGTAGCATTTTCAGCTCATCGAAATGAGAGAGTGGTTGGTACTCAGATACGGCTTCTGACCGAGCAAGAGTGTTGTTGATCCTTATATTTTAACCATATGTAAAGGGGTCCCACCTCTTGCCCTCTCTCATCCTTGCCTCGGGCCCCCTTTACCAGCCATAATATTAACCTGTTCTCATTTCATTACTCATTCTTCATTTCTTTCCATCATTTTCGTCTTTGTTTTAACCGATTTGAATTTTGAAATATAATTTTATGCAATACATATAATAGTGCAGAATGTAACTTTTTACATTTAAGATAACTATATAAATGTTCAAGAATAAGCTTGCCTTCAGAACTGTAGAAAAGATCGTCGACGAAGAACTCCGTATCAACTAATCCTGCCTAGGTGGGTTCGCCTTCTGAAGCAAAGCGGCAACACGGATAATATACACATAAATACTTAGCTGATTCGAGCGAGAGCATGTGCACATAAAGATAGTGCACCCTCTTATGTTAGCACTCCCCACTACAGTCATCCTACTGATTAGCCGCTCTAGGTCTTGGTTGCCGAACTCGCGAAGCAAGCTTAGGTTTACTTGGTCTTATACAGGTGCGTAAGCCTATAGCTATTATTCTAATTAAACTAGGGGTTGTTTGATTTAGTTAGATTAACAGGATTAAAAAATGTTACAACCTGCTCGACTAATCGCCAACGATTTCAGGTTTGCTACGCACTCACTTACCAAAATTTCCCTAGACTTATACACTTCCTCAGCTTCTCCCAAGCCTAACTTCTTAAGCCTAATTTCCTAACCCTAATTCTACTCCTACCTAATCCTTCTCACCTAACCCCTAGTACCTCTCTCCTCACTTCAACTCTCCCTAGATTTACTCTCCCCCTTGGTCTTGACCTGGTGGAGCACTGGCCTCCTTGCGCCGTCGCCCGGTTGGGTCCTCCTGGTGCCGCCGCCGCCTCCATCTACTCGGTCTGGTTCCTCCTGTGTTGCCCACGCGCCGCCGGTCCAGCAGCCTGCACCGAGCCTTGGCCCAGCTCGGCCTCCATGGCGTCGCCACGCTCCTGAGCCGCTCCCTCCCCCTCAGGTTTCACCCCTACGGCGCGGCCGGATGGCCAGCGCCACCTCGGCTAGGTCCCCCGCTCGATGCTCCGACCCGACCCGGCCTCCCGGCCGTCAGCCGTCTCGGCTCGATTCCCCCCCCCCACTTCCTTTTTGTTCTTTGTTAACTTGATTTTTGGTGCTCGATGCTGAACCAAGTCCTAATGCGAGTTAGTTTTTCATGAATACATGATCATGGTGTTGGATTGGAGATGGAGGTGGCCACTGGAGATGGTATGCTACAGAGGTACACTCCCTGCTACCCCTCTATCTTCTCCTATACCCCCTTCCCACTGCTCTGTGATGACTACTGATGAACTGTGAGCTATAATTGCTACTGTGGAATGATGGATGTGCATGTGTAGGGGTGAATGGCCAAATGGTTGTGGGGAAATTGATGGTTACCTCTGTTGGTTTTGTTGGTTTTGAGGAGATGGTCAGCAGTGGTGTGATGGTGATGCTGGTTGGTTGGTCGGGGAGCTCCTCTGAGCTTTTGATCCTCCCGTTCCTGCCATTTGCCGGCACGGTCCCGTGGCCGTCGATGGTTCAACGCCGTCGCCGCTTCCGCCCTCGCTCTTCGGTCTTCCTCCCTCTCCCTGGCTTCCTTTCCTCCTTTTGCTCCCTTCCTGCTGTTGTGGTCTTGGCTCTCGGCCGAGAAGAGATGGGAAGGGGAATGGATGTGTTGTGCTGCTCTGTGAGTGCCGTCTTGGCCTTATCACTTGGCTGTTTGTGAGATGAGTTAGCAGTGAGGAACAGGGGAAGGAATGCAGAATGTGTGCAAGGGGGCTTGCTTCGGCTGTGTTGGGGCTGTGCTTGTGCTACCCTGCGTCCAGAGGGGGTTGGGTTGGATATTTGTTGGATTACTTGCTGGGCAGCAAAAAGGCTGATGGTGCTTGTTTCGATACACCCAATGATGCTTTAGCTGAGGGTGGGGTTTAATGGCATGTGCACTGTGGGATTATACTGTGGTTGCGGCAATCGGGAATGGTTGGTGTTGGATTTTAATACTGTCGGATGAGGAGACCCACGGAAGTGACAGGTACCGAATGACTTCGGGTGGTCTGGATATCTTGATGATCAAGGGGGCGACTAACTCCGGTTGGTCTGGGTACCTTGATAGTCAAAGGACCGACTGCTCAGGTTGTTCCGGGTATCCTACTGCACTTTGAGGAAATCTGACGGCAACGAACTACAATAAAACTAATAGCTATTGTTCTTGGTTTGGCTGCACACTTCGGAGTTCTTGTGGTTTATGCAAAATGGAAAAGTGGATGATGTCAAGGATGGCTTTTAGTGAGATGGATGCAAGATGATGTATTATTTATTGTATTGAGGTGATGTTGTACGATAATTATGTTGCTTCCTATTGTCAAATATGTGACTTTAAGCGGTTGGTAATTAATCGAGATTATGTTTTGATATTGTGTTAAAGAATTTTAATTACCGCTAACTACCAATTAGTGTCGCTTAGCTTAAGGTAATTGTTCGGGTTCTCACACACGTCCTGATCTTCGTTGTTGTTGTGGCTAGCTTATGGTTGAGGCGATGGAAAGGCTCCGTATACTGGTTGTTGGGTTGCCATGTATTGAGAACCACCTCCTTAAAAGCCAGGTATCTTGACCCATAAGTTATCAAAACGGAAAGATTCTGGCCTTCTTTTCCCAGTGCTATTTGAAAGCAAGAGAGGATAGTGGTCTGACAACAATGTGGGTAGGGCCTGCAGGTAGGCCTGGAAATGGGTTGGGCTGAAATGGATGAAGTGGGTTGGGTTTTAGGTTGGATTGGCTTTGGATTGGTGGAAATGGGTTAAGAGAGCTAATGGGTTGGTTTGATTTGGGTTTACACCGAAAATGAGTTGGATTGAGTTGGTATGGGTTCTAAAAATTCGGGTTTGTATGGGTTGAACCCATGATTTCGTATGGGTTCAGGCTGGAATGGGTGAGGGTAGGGTTCATCCCTTTCAGCACATCCACCGCCACCGCCGTCAACTCCCTCCTCCTCCCCCTATCTCCGTCGCCATCGGCTGCCGCCGTAGACTCCCTCCTCCCCTATCTCCTCTCCGCACATCCATCGCCGCGTCTCCCTCCTCCCCGACTCTCCGTGCGGCACCGCGTACCTCGAATCCCCCAGATCTCTACCGTCGGTGTGCAGGATAGGCGCTTTGTTCCTCTTCTGCAGGTGAGCTCGTCTTCACCCGTGTTCCTCTTCTCCTCCAGCATCCCTCCTCGTGTTTCTGTTCCGATGCAACATTCCGTCGCTTTTGCGCTTTTACCATTGTTTTTGCTCGCTTTCTTGGTCTGTTGGTGTCTCCAATGCGCAGCGGGGCGAGGTATTCGGCAGCCGGAACATGAGGTCGCGGATCAGTGGCGTTGTTTCGGCGGCGAGAACGTTGATTTCTTAGTAAGTTACACCGCGTACCCCTCTCTCTCCCCACCTTGGAATCCTGCGTTGTTTCTCGATTTGTAGTTAACTTTGCAGATCCGTAGTTCTTTTTCGAGCTTGAGTTCATGAGCCTGACAGCTGAATTGTAAAGCTAGAATTCAAAGTTTTTTGCAATTATTCGTCATGCTTCTTTTTTTAGATGGTTGCTTGTGTTGTTCAGGCATGGAAAGATCAGATTCTTCAAAGCAAGAAGTGGAGGGCAGTGAGCAAAAATGGTAATCGAAGAGCAGAAACCATCTCAGTCAGATTCTCCTGATCAAGACGACAATACCTAAAATCCTGGTGCGGCATGGTTTTGTACTACTGTTTCATGTCCTTAAATTACCTGAATTCCTAGATTTATAAATCAATATTGAACTTGATTGCTTGCTGTAGTAGTAGGATTCTCGGGGACACTTGAAGCTCATTAATGCCTGAAATGCTTGAAGCTTTGGTTTGTGTAAAAGATTGGCTAACCAAAGTTCCAATTAGTGAAGGTTAGAAATAGCACATCGTCTTGCTGGCTTCTTTACATGTTTCTCTTGCTCGGATTAATTCACATATCGTTCTTTCCACCTTTGTAATTTGCAGTTGGTATCATGCAAAATGTTGTTGGCTCTGCAGTTGGTATCATGCAGATGATAGGGAGTTCAATATGTACTTTACTGGCTAAGGTGCTATTTACTTTGAATTGCTTTCTTGCTTGTCTACCATTACATTTCCTCACGGTAATGATCGTGGTACCCACATAACATAACCGGCACTCTACAGGCGCCTTATGATTTCCTGTCCTGGTAGATTAAAAAGTTAATGACATGTATAAGACAAACGGTTGTAGAAACTATTCTTTTGAAAGGAAGCAGTACAATTAATCTATTGACGTACTTAACAGAAAGTTACATTGTATTCAATAGTACGCATGCATGGTGTGTGTTCCATATAGGTATATTCTAAAAGAACCAAAACTTGAATTTTAAAAGGAGCTTCATGTATTTAATCTGAACAATATGTAGCCTTCTGTGTTCAGGGATCTGATGCACAAACCATTTAATGAACTCCCATGCATCCTTTTTTTAGCATTTTATACTATATATCAACTAACATATTGAAATTAAACCCTAATATATAAACAATGAGCACTTTTGTGTGAACAAAATTGTCAACTCAACTTGCAATGATGAGATTCTGGTACCTACATGAATTGACAAAAGGATAAGAACAAGAAAAGTCAGCAATTTAAATACCAAAGTCAATTTTAGCTTATTTTGAAGGACCAGTGGACTCAGGCCAGCTTATATTTACTTCCCTTTACATTGCTTCAACAAGTTTTCACATGTAATGCGATTTAAATTGTGACTACTGACTATAGCACATACATAAAAGCCTAACAATTTTTTTGTAGTCATGCAGTCATATAATTGTTTGTTTATGAAGATAATAATATATACTTATATTTCAGTTTGTGTTTTACTCGCGCCTTGCATCATTTGTGTTTTTACTAATGCTCGTTATACTAAAATGACAGGACTTCACCCTACTTGAAGTTGATGATTGAGATGCTTCGATCACTTGATAAATGCTTTTGGAAAAGAGTATAATCATTTATTGATTTGTAAAGCTATGTTATAAGCAATTAAGCATTAGCATGAATGTTAGTGTTACAGAGTTGTTCTGTAAGAATTGTATTTAATGACTCGGTTATGGTTGACTGAAACTAAAAGGGACTATTTGCTTTATTTTTGTAAAATATATCTTTGGAATTATCTGGATATTTTTCTCCTTTTACAAAAATTATTTTCTTTTATTTGGTTATTTTTATATTTAAAATAATTATTCGTGAGTTATTCCAGATTTTAGTGAATTTTATAATATTGTGAATTTTCCATATTTTAGTAAGTTCTTAAAATAATTTTTCGTGATTTTTTCTTACTGATGTTTTTTAGCTTGCAATACATGTACAAAAGAAAATACCAGCACCACTATGCTTCGATATTCATCCATCCATGGTCAGCACTACTGGCTTCGATATGCATCCAGGGGCAAAATGGTGAATATCCATCCAGGGTCAGCACTACTGTGCTTCGATATTCATCCAAGGGCAAAATGGTTTGGTATGGGTGCCTGTGGCGTTGTGTGCTTTGGCTGTTGGGCTGGGCTGAAATGGTTGGAAATGGGTTCAACTCGAATTGGAGAAATGGGTTCAACTCGAATTGGAGAAATGGGTTGGTTTGGTCTGGGTGTAAAATGCATATGGGCTGGATTGGTTTGGTCTCTATAATCTGATTTGTGGCTTGGGTTGGTTTGGGAAGTTGGTTTCTTTTTGTATGGGTTGGGGTGGATTAGGGGTGGATTTAAAACCATTACCAGGCCTACCTGCAGGGCATGGTTTTCAAAGTGCATATCTTATGCCTGCTTGCAGAAGACCCTATCTAATTTGACCAGTGTTGGGTTTTCGCGTTCGTTGCTCTACGTGTATTTTCTATTCTAATAGTGGATTTCTTTTAAGTTCGCAGTCGTTTAGAGTGTTGCGGAATTGCCCCATTCGTGTGCGATTGAAATTTCTATTATTTTTATCGCTCGCCCTATATATTAGATTGAAATCCCCCATGACTAGCCATTTGCTCTCCGATGGTGGTTTGAGCAACCTGAGTTCTTCTAGGAATTCTGGTTTCTCCCTGTCGCGGGACGGGCCGTAAACTACCGTGAGGCGGCAGCGCAACGCGTGCCGCATTCCTTTTGTATGATCGTTGGTGAGAGACTATACGCCTCCAGTCTGACGTCTTCAACACCAATGCAATCCTCATTCCACGGTAACAACAGGATGCCACTCTGCGTACCAGAGGCTGGCCTTTGCGCTAATCTGTGAAGTCTGTAGCCTGCAAGGTAGTAGGCCAGAGCTTGGTCTACATTATCCAATTTGGTGTCTTGGAGACACGCGAGGTGGCAGGAGGTGGGTGTTAAGGTCGCGTGGACAGCCGTTCTTCTTGCAGGCGCGCCGAGGCCTCTTACATTCCACATTCCAGCAGATGGCATTGAAATTTGCGCCGGTCATTGTTGTGTGCTTACACTCAACCTTAGGCTGCTCCCAATAAGTAGTATCTTAGTGCAGTTTCTTAGTGCATGAGGAGTGTTAAGATACTATCTTCTCAATGCATTGTTTCTTATGGTGTAGTATCTTAAGTTGTTTCATTTAATTACATGCATGAGAGTTTTTTGCGTTGGATTTCGAGCTGAACTAGTATCTAAATTAGATACTAGACTACCCTCTCTCTTCATTAACTATAGTACCACATCATTATTTTGCTTACATGACATGCTAAGATACCAGCTAAGGTGAAGCCCTGGGAGCAACCTTAGATGGCAGACCATCCAGGTGTTTTGACTGCCGTGTGAAGGCGGGGTGGCGGCACCTTGCTGTCGGGATAGGTGGGTGGCGATTTGTCGATTGGCTTCACACAATCGCTTTGCTCGCGGTCGACGCCGGATGGCCGTGAAACGAGCGAAGTACGCAGAAGAGCGTCGCGGTGACGAAGGTGGGATGGAAGGTAAGGACAGGTTTCTGGACGGTTTCCACTGGACTGACCGACATATTGCATAACATGAAAGAAACAACGACGACATTTGGGCACAAGCGAAGTGGTCTTTAGCGTGTGCGAACATGGAGTTGGAGGACGCCGTCTTCGTTGTCATGGTACCCGGCACCTCTAGCGTTTTGATGGGGGTAACGAACCCCCTCCTGGACAAACTCTCCACCCTACTAGAGAAGGAGTATGGCAAGCTCAAAGGCCTGCAGAGTGGGATCACCTCCCTGAGAGATGAGCTGAGCAGCATGAAGGCTGCACTGGAGGATCTATCACAGTTGGAGGAGCCCAGCTCGCAAGTAAAGGAGTGGATGCGTCAGTTGCGGGAGTCGTCCTATGATATTGAGGACTGCGTTGATCTCTTCATGCACCGCCTTGGCCAGGATGACGCCCATGATGGATTTATTAGCAAGATTGCTGGCTGGCTCAAGACTTTGCAAGTTTACCACCATACTGCTGGGCAGATTGCTAAGCTGAAGCAACATGCTTTGGAGATCAACGGCCGGCGCAAAAGGCTTAGGCTTGATGTGGCTCCCTGTTCTTCTAGAGCTATGGCCATTGACCCTAGGCTTCCAGCCGTATTTGAGGAGGCAGACAGACCTGTGGGGGGGATTGGATCATATACCCTCCCTGAATTTTAGGATTTCAGGATTTACCCTCCCACCTCAATGACATGTGGGGTCACCATAGGTCAATGACATGTGGGCCAGGAGGGTAAATCCTGAATTTCCATCTAAGAGGAGGGTATATGATCAAATTTTCCGACCTGTGGGTATTGATGATTCAAGAGATGAGCTCGTAAGTGGCTCACTGATGATATTGAGTCGGCGCAGCAATGCAGGGCCATCTCTATAGTTGGATTTGGAGGCCTAGGAAAGACAACTCTTGCCAATCAAGTCTACCTAAAAATAAAAAATCATTTTGATTGCACAGCATTTGTGTCTGTGTCACGAAATCCTAATATCAATAAAGTTCTGACTAACATACTTTCAGAAGTTCTTAAGACAAGCAATCCAAGATCAGATGACCAGAAGAAGCACATCACATAAAACCAATTAGTACCAATAGAAAAAAAAATATCTGAAATAGCCAAATTCCCTATTTCTACCAAATATCTCTACGCATTATTATTGTAGACCAAAGGTTTTTTATATATAGAATACATGCTAGACTAGAGACAATAATAGAGTAAATCTAGACTTATACAATTATGTCCTCTGTACTTAATTGAAGGCTCCTCTGGAAACCTCACATTAATTGTAGGTGGTAAAAAAAGTTAGAAATTATAACGTTAATCGAATAAAAACAAAAGTAGCTAGAAATTATATCAGAAAAAAAAAAACTAATACAACTAACTTATAGCCTACGGATATGTGCATATGTATACGGATCAATATGCATGTCTGTCCTAAAACGTTTAGGACATATGTTGACTCGTGTGTGCACCATGTGACCTAGTCAGATTACAATTCGTTAATCTTTAGGTGCCAATTTTAGTCCCGTCCAAGAGGAGAATCCGATCAACTAACAACAAAAATTAATGTGTGCACAGAGAAGTCCCAACAGTTTTTGTCCACGACGTTGGTTTATATTCTACACTTATCAAAGTACTGCATATAATTCAGAGTTTGTACATCAGATCTGTACTATAAATAAAACTCCGGATCGCATGCATGGAGTATATTGGTCCGGTACTAAAGACTGAAACTTGACTGCATGGACAGCATATACTAGATACAATTAGGACTCTGAACATTAAGGAATTAATCCCGAAACAATTAGCATCCACATAGAAAAATTGTGAAGCTGTGCACAGATACACGAATATTCAAATCCTGCATCTATTTTTTTTCTATCCAAATACGTCAAATTGCATAATTACAAAAATAAATCTAATTATCAAAATCCATAACTACGGGATTTTATTTATTAAAATTATAGATTGCATGTAGTATCGTATATGAAGCCCACCATGCCATGATCAACCCAAAGGTGATAGTCCTGTGGTTAGAATTCTAAATTTTCTTAATCTATTACATTGCCTCATAACTCCGCTTGTGTAGTTTTCTACGTAGCCTATCCTAAGCCAGAACAAAAGGAGGAGGGTTGTGTTAGGCCCGGCGAGCTAACGTAAAAATCAAACCACCTTTTCATGGAATGAAACCCAAAATGAGGAGGTTTTATTACTAGCCTACCCCAACTTGTTTGGAACCAAAGACTTTGTTGTTGTATTATATTGCCTCATGGTTCCAATATAGAACCAATATTGTTATTTACGTACATCCTAAGTACAAACACTATTAGTGTATGGATCTACATATATATGGAGTACACAAATTATGATATATATATATATATATATATATATATATATATATATATATATATATATATATATATAAAGCCTTTTTCCTACTCCTGGGAGTAGTTACTCCCTATTCCGTATCTCACATATCTCACAACGTAGGAAGTATCTTGCGCAACCGAGAGTATGTATGTGTAGTATACGAGTATATAAGACCATATAGGTGGTATTTACACATTTTTAGAGGTGATATGTATAATTTTTAGACATACTCCTTTTTATGTGCGAATATGAATGTATTTACAAAATATACTAAAAACTATAGACTCTCTTGCAAATTTTTCGTATGGTTCACATTGAAGTATCTTATAATTAGTATATGAATATACCCAAAGTGATAATGGAGTATGTCAAGTTCTTTTAGGTGGTATATCAAAGGTGGGAGTAACTACTCCCAGGAGTAGAAAGTATATATATATATATATATATATATATATATATATATATATATATATATATATATATATTCAAAATTAAAATTGTAGTGTCCAAGCATATGTAATTCCATTGAATGTGTGAAACAAATACTTATATATTGAAAAAAATATCTTTAGGAATTCATAATTAAAAAAATCATGTTATACGAATATATACAAATTCACAAATGTGAATTCCAAAACAATTGTTATATCCAAGTATATAAATTTGTAATTACAAATTGTAAAAAATATTTCAAGAAAACAATATAAATTAGAAATATATAACAATTAGAAAAGGTAAAAGAAATGAGAACCACAATTTGCCGATGGAAATTTTCTTATATTATCAATAACATAGTATTGTTGAAACCATGTAGCCCGTGCAAATGCATGGATTGATGAGTGGTTATGTCCTTAATGTAGCACAAGTTTGTTAGTACATGAGGCATGTACCATTGAAGTATGAACATGTTTATTTTAGCATGATCATCAACACAACTATAAAATTCCTTGAGCTTATTCCAGAGAACACTTATTTTTCTTTGTTGGATACTTCTTTCATGCTTACTAAGACAATATTTTCATATTTTACAAATTACATAATATGTACTTCATTGTTATTGACGACATATGGAGCAAATCAGCTTGGAAAGTCATCCAATGTCCTTTCCCCCATAATAATATTGCAAGTAGAATGTTAACACTACTCGCATTCACGATGCTGCTCAATCTTGCTGCTTTACATACGAAGGGTATGTTTATCCTATCAAGCCCCTTGGAAATGATGACTCGGAAGCATTATTCTTGAAAAGAATTTTTGACCATCAAGTTGATTGCCCTCTCGCGTTGAAAGGAGTTACTGATGACATGCTTAAAAAGTGTGAAGGCTTGCCGTTAGCTATCGGACCCAGACTTTGAATACCCAAAACCCTCATATATGTATCATACTAATCTCATGATCAGTGACTAGTACACACATCCACAACATTGATAATCATATCTATACATTCATACATACAGAATAAAACAAATTATGGTATATAACTTAAGCGGTTACATTATTTACAACACAAGGCCAACCGGCTAAACAAAAGCTTAAGTATCAGAAGTAGAAAAAGTAATAGCAGAAGCAAAATATATAATAAGTCCAAAATTCCAGCGTCATGCCCATCCAAACCCTCAGACAACTGATTAGAGACAAGTCCTAGAAAGACTCATCACGGTTCTGGGTGCAAAGAAGGCGTCGTTCGACGTATGACCATTCTCTAAGTTTGAACAACAAATTAAGCAAGATTGAGTACATTAACTTATAGTGTATCTCAAAGTTTATATACATGCATGGCTAACAAAGGATGAGGCTCTACGCTACAGGTTATTTTCAGCATCAAGCAAGTTTTATTTGTAATATTAATATGTAGTACTTTGCAACGGAAATTTAAAGAGCAGTTAAATAGATGAATAACAACAAGTAATTAATTGAATAAATAACAACTCGCAACTCTCCTCGACTGCGAGCAACATTTTATTTTCAGCCATAGACATAGCACTCAACTCAAATATAAACCCACCAACCATTTCTCATGTTTTCCAATGAAACTGTTTTTATAAAAACCAAGACTATACCCATTAAGTCTGTACTAAGTATGCTTATGACCACGAGCACGGCTATTTAAATAGATTTACACTCTGTAGATATGTAAAACTTTACCCACAGCACACGAATTTTCTAGTTTGTTTGATATCCGTCGATACCACTGCTCACTACCTTTGGTAAGCAGCCTAGAGCACGCGTCAAAGCCTTTACATCAACTAGTCCTAACCTTGTACTAACCCGGCGAATGAACACCCTCACTTCATCCGGGTACCCCCCCCCTCCCCTAGTGAGGCATTTACTATTGTGTCGAAAGGCTTGGGTACCCAACACCTCGGTGAAGGGAGTCCCTTCGAACATACCTACACCGATTATGCCCGCACTACTACGACCTATCAACGAGCATGGCTAGTTTTCAATGACTCAATTAACTAATGTCGTCCTATAGCGACATATGTGGTGGTACGCTTTGGCTTAGATAGGAGTTGCTAGAATTTGGTCCTTAATTGACCTAAGCGAGGATCTCCCCTATCTACTTGTGAGATACATCTCTCACACTTCTCAGAATATAATAGAATTCCCTCGCGTCGCAAACTAAGTTTTTTATTTCTATTTTTATATAAAATAATAGAGGTAAACCCCTCTGTGCCATCATTTCAAAACTCACAATTTCATATTCATCATGTCATCCCTTTTTGTAAATTTCTGTAAAGACTATAGCTTAACTAAGCAATTGTGCGATACTCGTACTCAAAATTTCCCAAATTGACATCATCTATTGTCTATACCATAACCTAATAACTACAACAGTAAGGATATCAATATTTCAAGGAGGTTCATGCATCGAATAGGATTAAGACTACCGATATCCCCGAATATAGCAATTTTAATCGAACATACACACATACATAATGAATTTTGAAAAAAGAAGTACAATAATTAAAATAGTAGAATCAACATGGTCAAAGGGGGTGCTTGTATTGCTCTGGTTGCCATGCGCCAGAGCCGCCACCTACTCACCAGTTTCCTCCTCTGTTTTTCTCCTTCTTGCTTTCTTCTTCTCACTGACAGTGGTCCTCACCTGTCATACCCTCCCTCTCTATCTCTCTCTCAATGGCAATGGGACCCCACAAGTCAGCTCCTTTTGATTTAATCATTTAAGTTTGAAAAGGAATATTCCACCGAATATTCTCTTCTTTCTCTTTTTTTTTTATCAATTTTCATTTCCAACAAACTTTTGGATGCTCGTTCTCTTTCATACGAGCTACGAATCAGTTGATTCTTCTTCCTAAATTCATTTAAATTCACAATCTCACTATTGGTATTAATTTTATAATTTTTAGATTTTATTTGTTTTTATGTTATTTATTTTGTCTCGATTCGCATGTGTACAGTTTGACGCTGCATAAGCCACTTTGGACCAACTGGACACGTTAACCTCCAATTTCGATGAAGGCAAGTCTTTTTTGATCATATTGTACCTATGTTTTTCAAATCATGTTTTAAATATAAAAATTAATATGCATAGCAATTTACATAAAATGATAAGTTCAAATCCTAGGATGTTAGTTAATCCTAACTCTGTTAATGTCTTCATTTGATGTTGATATCCTCGAACCTTTGTCACCCTAGTATAGAAAATCTATGATATTGATTACATTATTATTGGATTAATTAATACGGTAGAATTGCATAGACATGCATTATCAGTCATGATCATCAATTTGGAGGAAACTATTATTACCTTTTATGCAAATCATTTTGAGAAATATATGGCAATAGGTATTGTCATTGATTTATAAAACAAAATAAAATGGTGAAAATTTGTTTAGACTTGGGCGGATGGTAAGTTCAAGCGGGTGCGGCTACAGCACGAGAACATGTAATGTGTTAAGTTCCGCCTAGGACATATTAAGGACCGACGATTGTGGCTATAGAAATTGAGCACTACCATACAACCACATATCCAGAATGAGGAGGATCGGACTGAATAATTTACTAAGTCTGGACATTTAGCTTGCATGCTATAGATGGTAGGAGTTACCTGGGTAGTGCAGACAATAGTAATTGACGTCCATGTCTGTCGGGGCTTGCGTCGGGCAATGGTAATTGACATCCATGTGCAGACAGATTATCCCCCCAACGATAAGCTCTGGATTGATGATAAATAACGTCCATGACTTAGGGTTAAGCTTATTGGGTGTGCTAATGTGAGGATAAAATATTTTAAAAGCCTTGTGATAATCACTTAGTCACACACCTTCCGAAGTGTGTCAGACGGACATTATAAGCTGATTATCTCGTGTGGGTCAAGCTATACAACCTCTGCGGAGTGTCAAACTATTCGAATAGCCGTGCTCACGGTCAAGAGCGGGCAAGGTGCGTTTTCATATGATAGATTTTAGTTTTATTTTCAAAGAATTATTTTGAGAATCTGAGAGTAGATGGAACTCTTGGATTGTTGTTCTGGCAGCTAGAGCCAGTTAGGCAGCTAGAGACATACTCTTTAAACCTTGGCGGCTAGAGCCTCGATACTAGTGATTGATAGCTAGAACCTTCATTAGTGAAACAATTAGTTTATTTATCGAAACTACGTTTGTCAAACGTGCTTTATGCAAAATGTTTAAACATAAAATATTGCTTTGTGCAAAAGAACCATATAAGCCCTATTTGTTAAAGCTATGCATATGCATTTTTCTTAAGACTTACAGAGTACTTTATGTACTCACGTGCTACACTCAAATTAAATCTCAGAAACCTTCAACGACACGGAGGAGGATTACGACTACTTCGTCTGTGGCTTTGATGAAGGACACCTGGAGTACTAGGCTAAGCTCCTTAGTCGAACGTCGGTGGGCAATTTAATAGGCCATCATTCGGAGTTTAACATTTGTTGTTTCCGCTGCTGTAAGACTTGAGGTCATGTGACCTTTATTGTAATAAGTGGCCTTAAGGTCGGTGCTTTATTATTACTTTTATGTTGAATCTGATTCAAACTTGTTGTCAACGTTATATCCACTGTGTGCACTAGCTACTGATCAGGGCCTGGTACAAAAATACATAGAAGGTTCGAATTCAGAAATCCAGTCCTAACATAATTATTGTTATTTGCATATTTCTGTCATGTTTGCATATGGAATGATATTTCATCGATGTTATCACTGTGTGCACTAGTGTGATTCTGGACTAGTGCAGTATACACAGAGGGTTCGGATCTGCATATTCGAGTCCCAACACAACATCAAGTTGATGACTGCAAGATCTTCCTCTTTTGTTTGTGGCTATGGAGAAAACCAAAGATAGAATCATACAATCAACATCTAAAAGGAACTTCAAGATTGCATGTAGAAGCTACATGGACGCCACACTCGTAGATCCAGATCTGAAATTTTCATAAGGAGGGTGGGGCCATGGGCAAGGGCAAGGGCAAGGGGCAGGGGGTGCTCACTATCATCCAGCTCAGGCGCCGCCAAGGAGGGAGAAGATCTTGGGCGCCGCCGTGGAAGAAGGAGCTCACAGGCCACCGGGAAGGGAGGAGCTCGCGTGCCATCAACAAAGGAGGAGGAGCTCGCGCACCATCGGGGAGGGAGGAGCTTGCGGCAAGGGACACCAAGGCAACAACAACCTCAACTCCGGGTAGGTTTTGGACTCCTCCGTGCGCACGAGAGAAGAGAGAGGGTGAAAGGGAGGATCGTGCAGGAGTAGAGGAGAGAGAAGCGAACATGAGGGGTGGGATTGGGGGTTTTGTTCGGTGGCAATTGGTGGGTAAATCCACCCGAACTCTGAGGGCATTGTGGTAACCTGGAGGCTGCTCCTTGCGGGGAGGAGTCCGAGGTCACACTGCGGAAATGAATTGGAGGTCGCTCCACTCCTTGTGGACCCCAATTCGCAAAAACGTGGAGACAAGGGTGTTTGGCTCTGCTCCAGGCGAGAATCCAGGAGCCAGAGCTCTATTAGAGCTCTATTAAGCAGGGCCTATAACTTATATTATTGCTCACGGCCTGGTCAGCAGCGAGGACTTCGTGTATATATCTAATCCGTTTGAATCGAACTAAACACAGAATAAAATTATCACCGAATCAACTAAACACAGAAAAATTATCACCAACTCTGCACACCTCCTTCCCAGTAGCTTCCTTATCTAAACCAATATCTACATCCTTGCTTGCACGCATAAAGTTTCAACGTAAGCAACTCTGATTTGTTTGAGCAATTCTTGTTACACCTAATTACCCAAACAACAATTATATAATTAATTTATCGTGAGTCAATCCAGTCATCAAGTGGATCATCCAAAGGTGCCATGATCGTGCTGAGCCTATATAGATTGAGATGCTTATTGTTTACCTGTAAATGATGCAAGTGTGCTGCTTCCAACCATGATATGTGCCTAACAACGATTTACAAGAGACGTCAGTCATATTTGACAAATAAAAGCACACAACTAAAATAGACACAGAAGAAGGAATCACTTTATAATACAAGTCTATATCGACTAGATGTTCTTTTAGCTATATATTCCCTCTCATCCTACTAAGCCTACACCATTGTCAAAGGCTGTGTTTCTGGTGGCCGAGGAAACTTGGTGCCTCGTTCCTCTCCACCTTCAGTACGTTTCTTGCATTGCTTCTTCAGCCAATGTCTTGAGTTTCCAGAAAGTGTTGTGAGAAGTAAGCTTCATGTAAGTAACGCTGCTTTGATTAAGGAGACATCGGTTTTTTACATGTACATGCAGATTCATAATATGCAGGAGAGGTATTGTTCTGCCATGTAAGCTAGACAGGAAGGACAGGTATGCGTTCTAATTTGTTGCTATATACTCCATAGTCCATATTCATATCTAATAGTGAAATTAACATAAGATTTTGGTGCCAATATATCTTACATCGAAGCTTTCGTGGTGACAGGCCTAACCATGAACATTGAAGAGAGAGAACGAGCACCTGTCGTTTCGGCATCCAGCGAGAGGAACATCTAATTAAGGGATCAAACTAAGCATATCCCTTATATAGGACAATTGGAAGGCCGATCAAGTGTCTAGGACAACACCAAACTTAATCCATATACTAGATAGCCCAGAGCTAAGGCAGAGAGAGAACAAGATGGATGGAGCAACCGCGAGTGCTTTGATGGGGTTGATGAACCCCCTACTCGGCAAGCTTTCCTCCCTAGTGGAGAGGGAGTATGGCAAGCTCAAAGGGGTGTGGCGGGAGATTGATTTTCTGCGAGAGGAGCTGAGCAGCATGAAAGCTGCACTGGAGGTGGTCTCAGATCTTGAGGAGCCTAGCTTGCAAGTGAAGGAGTGGATGCGCCAGGTGCGAGAGCTGTCCTACGATGTGGAGGACTGCATTAATGACTTCATGTACCACCTTGACCAAGATGATGCCAGTGACAGTCTCATCCACAAAATCAGTCGCCGTCTCAAGACTCTAAGGGCAAGACACCGTATTGCTAACCAGATCACTGAATTAAAGGAACATTTGGAAGAGGTCAGCAACCGACAGAAGAGGTATGAGCACAGTATGGCACCCTCAAGTTCCAGCAGTGTGGTGGTTGATCCCAGGTTACCAGCACTATTTGAGGAGGTAGACAGACTTGTTGGCATCAAAGGTCCAATGGATGAACTCATAAAGTGGCTTACCGAGGACACAGATTCAAAGAAGCAACGCAAGGTCATCTCCATAGTTGGATTTGGAGGCCTGGGCAAGACAACGCTTGCCAATCAGGTCTACCAACAAATCAGAAGCCAATTTGACTGTACGGCTTTCGTTTCCGTGTCTCGAGATCCTATCATCAATAAGGTTCTTGTTGGCATACTTACAGGGCTTATTGAGACAAGCAACCCGACAACAATTTATCAGGAGCAACACATCAAGAAGATGAATGAAGATCTCCATCTCAGGAAATTAGGAGACCATCAACTCATTACCATGATTAAAGACTATCTAAAAGATAAAAGGTATGCAGTGATGCACATGATTTTTTCCCCCTGGCCGGGTGATGCATATACATATGATATGGTGGATTATGTTAGACCTGAGCATTTCATAGGTCGGTCCAGCTCAAACACATGCTTCATTCCGGTCTTTCACGGTCCATCTAACCCTAGCACTACGATGGGACCTTACTAATACTTTATCGTTTACAATTTCTTAATAGGTATTTCATCATTGTTGATGATATATGGGGTATACCAGCATGGGAATCCATCCAATATGCTCTTGCTCGGAATAATTGCGCAAGCAAAATAATGACAACAACACGCAATAATGATGTAGCTAAAGCTTGTTGCTTCCCACATGAAGAATACGTTTATGCTATTAAGCCCCTCAGCCATGATGAGTCCAAGAGATTATTTTTCAAAAGAATATTTGGCCACGAGGAGGAATGTTACCATGAATTGAAGGAAGTTGCTGAGGAAATTCTAAAGAAATGCGGTGGCTTGCCACTGGCCATAGTTAACATAGCAAGCCTGTTAGCAATTAAACCACTTTCAAAGCAAGAGTGGGAAAGGGTACGGAATTTTATTAGTTATGCACTTGAGCAACATCAGGAGCTAGAAGTTGTAAGAAGGATACTATTCATTAGTTATTGTGATTTACCTCCCCATTTGAAGATTTGCTTATTGCACCTAAGTGTATTTCCAGAAGATTTTGAGATTGGTCGATCACATCTGATATGGAGATGGATTGCTGAAGGATCCATTGCCGAACAAAGAGGACACAATTTGGAAGAAGTAGGAGAGAAATACTTCAATGAGCTTCTCAACAGAAATATGATCCAACCAATAGGTGTCGATTATTGTGGTAGAGCAAGGGCTTGTCGAGTGCATGACATCATGCTCGATGTCATCATTTCCTTGTCAACTGAAGAAAATTTCAGTACAGTACTGAATGGTCAGAACTTTGCACCCTCAACTAACAAGATCCGGCGCCTCTCCTTGCAGGGAAATTGTGAGGAATATATAACCTGGCTAAGAACCAATAGCTTATCTCATGTCCGGTCAATTAGTGTCTTTGGTTGTATTAAAAAGTTTCCACCTCCTCGTGAGCTTCAAAATTTACGAGTATTAGATGTAAAACACTGTTATAATCTGGATCTGGAGGTGATCATGTCCATATTGAGGATTTTGGAAGTTTAAAACAGTTAAGGTACCTAAGTCTCGGAAACATTATCAAGATACCACAACAAATTGGAAAGCTACAACTTCTGCAGACACTCGACCTCAGTGCGGCCAAAATAAAAGAATTGCCGGAAACCATTGTTCAACTATGCCAATTGGTGCGCCTTCTTCTACGTCGTAGTGTAAAATTGCCAAATGGGATTGGTAACATGGTAGCTCTAGAGGAACTATCTTGGTTTGATGGCAGCAGAAACTCCCCAGAAGTTGTGCTAGAGCTAGGCAATCTAATCAATTTGGAGGTGCTCTTTGTGTGTTGGCGTGCTAAAGGTGCAATTAGTGACAAAGGAAGGTACGGGAAATCGTTGGTCTCATCTCTATGCAAATTAGGAGAACAAAACCTTCGATCTCTACGTATTGAGGATGACAATGGATCTTCTGTAAAATTCTTAGTTGACTCCTGGTACCCTCCTCCAAGTCATCTCAAGATCTTCCAGACGTTTGGTCTCTTCTACTTACCTAGATTTCCAAAGTGGATATCTTCCATCTCCAAACTCAACTGCCTAGATATCAATATGGAACAAATGGTACAGGAAGATCTGCAGGTATTCAAAAACTTGCCCGCCTTGCTCTGTCTCAGGATTCTCGCTAAGGAACCTCTCCAGGAAACACTCACCATCAGCTGTAGCGGATTCCAGTATCTAAGGGAGTTCTGTTCTTATCGCTCAGATTATGAACTGGGTTTGACGTACTTGAAAAACAAAAAGAATGTAATGGGTGTGATGTTTGAAACAGGAGCTATGCCAAAGCTCGAGAGGCTTAAGTTTGGGTTCTATGCACATGATGCATTATCTGCATACGGTGTTGGTTTTGATTTCGGAATTCACCATCTTACCTCCCTCAAGCATCTCAGTGTTCATATTAATTGCCGGGGTGCCAAAGCTTGGGAGGTTGAGGCCACACAAGCTGCCATCAGAAGTGCAGCTGCTCTCCTTCCCAACCATCCAACACCTGATATCCGCATATATGGGGAAGCAGATATGGCAAAGGATGAAGATCAGAGGGAGGACGCTGATGGCGCAAATGTTCCAGAAAAACAAGATGGTACCAAATAGAAAAAAGATTCTTATCAAATAGAAAAAAGATTCTTATCAACAGTAAAAAGTCCAATGTACATAGATGTTAACTTAAGTATTATTAATATTTCTTCCTCTCCAGTCGTGGCAGTATTCACCACGTTTCTGTCATTTTCTTGAGTGTCAATTCGGTTTGGGCTTCAATCAAAGCAGCATGAATTTGTCGTTGGGTCAGGATTAATTACTGAGTCATTGACTGATTTATCCGTCTTTTTTTAGAACAAATTACACAGGCAAAACTAATGTGCTCCGTACAGCCTGCCACAACCCTGCAGGTTGTACACTGTTTTGCTTTATCTAAACTTATTTCTCCAACATATACTGTTTGGCATCTTACTTCTTTCTTAGAATAAGAAAGTACTAGTGTTCAAAAAATGGTAGTGTATATGCTTGCTCATATGTAATTGAATTGCTGAGTTTGTTTCTGCATGGACTACCCATTACTGGATAACTTTTATCAAATTTTGGGCCATTAGAGCCGTTATTCCTTTTGCACAGCAGCAAAATATAGCATTTCTTTATTAATGTATATTGTTTCTTATTGAGTCAAGATTAGTCAAAATTTCTCGTCACATCATTCACGCCTCCATCTAACTAATCCACATTACTTACGAACATGTATCTTCTGAGCATCATTTTGCATAATTGTTGCCTATTGTAAACTTTCTTTTCACATCGAAACTGGAGTCTAAACTACATCAAACTCTTATCCCTTTATAGGGGATGGCTATGGTCCAAACTCCTTTTAGCTGCAAAAAAAGGAGTTTTTCTCCCCCTTTCATATTTTTCACCTCCCCCCACCTATAGGATGATAGTGAATAGTGGAAAAGGTGTTTGTAAAGTGCAGGAAAAAAACACTTGTATCATAGTCATCTTGCTCTTTATATTCTTAACAGATAGCTCATTCTTGTCGAGCGTTGTTAACAGTATCAATATGAAGGAGAGCAATAATAATTACAGATGAGGAAAGATTATGTAAGCTTGTATTCTGGATTTTTTATGATACATCAAAAGGCTCAGCTTGGTCCTCTTGGGTGCTAAGATTTAGACAATTCCAATACTATTTGCGTGATGAAGATGATATTCTTATCAAGGAAAGCTGTCTCATTATTAGGTGATGCTCTTTCTCCTTTGTATTGGCAAACATTTTATCATATAGCTACGATCACTAGGAAATAGTCATTTTTATTTTTCTTTACTATGAGGAATGTATACCTAAGTTATCAACCAAAGAAAAGGAATCTTGCCTTAAAAAAGATTTTTTTTATTCACCATGGCTATTTTTTTAGAAAGGTAGGATACTATTTGCGTGATGAAGATGAGATTCTTATCAAGCAAAGCTGTCTCATTATAAGGTGATGCTCTTTCTCCTTTATATTAGGAAATATTATATCATATAGCTAACATCACTAGGAAATAGTCATTTTATTTTCCTTTATTATGAGGAATATATACCCAAGTTATGAACCAAAGAAAAGGAATTTTGCCGTTAAAAAGGGGTTTTTTTTTTAATTCGGCAAGACTATTTATTTTAGAAAGGTAGGATAGCAAGTCTAAAGTTAATTTAGTACTAGGAGCATTTTTTTTTGTTTAAGAAAAGAAAACTCTCGGCAGGGTAGCTGCCACTAGGAGCGTTTGCCATTTTGCTTACATGTATGTGGAAAAAGTTTGGCCAGCAAACTAGGTCAATACCATTGGAACAGTTTTTCCTTGGTTATGAAGGTATATCCACAAGTTCAAGTGTCAATCGCGCTTAACTCTGGTCAGTCACGGATATCCAAATATTTTCTTGTGGGCGCACCTTAGAAATTCTACGAAATCGAAAGGACTTCTTGATAAAATACAAGTACGGGGCGTATACACAATTTGTTGATTTTACCCGTGTCCCATGCCCCCACTAAAATATGCCTAGACCTGCCCCTGCCCCCTGATTCTGGTAATTTTAGCAGCTTCCAGAATATTTTTTTTTCAATCCGTATTTATTTGTGTAATTGACATCTGCCCAGTGAAATTTCAGTTTTCACTTTTCAGTATTAAATTTGCTGCAATGAAAGTTTGATCAATCATCTGTGTGGTTACCTACATACGGCATCTGATGCCTCTTCCCATTAGACATCCATGACTCCATGTGTTCAAGTGTCGTATTTCCATGGAACTGGTAACTGGTAACGGATAACAGCGTACCAGATCCGAATGGAATAGAAGACAGCGCGAAAAAAGCATCATAAATTAACTCATGGAGCATGACGAATTGCCACTCACCTGCGTTTCTCAGGTCGCCTTGCTGCTCTCAGCCGCCTCCCCGTCGATCGGCGTCGGGGATCTCTGTGTCGCGATCGAGGATCTCCTCTCGTCTCATCCGGCGGCTTCTCTTATCGGCACCCGATCCCACGCCTCAGAACTCCTCGCAGACTCCTCGTCTTCCTCCTCCTCCTCTAGCTCCGCCGCGCCCAGCGCCGCCGCACTCATCTTTCTCCCGCGACCGCTTCGCCGTCTCGTCCTCTAACCGTCGGCTTCTCCTCCTTGAGCCGCTCTGGTCGGGACTCACTTGGGTGGTCCGTACCGAGCCCCGTGCGGCCCAATTCTTCCGCTCGGCCCGAAATAATTGAATAATCGGGGTATTCACGTATTTGCTACTGTATTTGCATACGAGTTTTTATTTTTTTGTCACTATTGTGAGTATGACATGTGGTCCCGAGATCCATATGATATACTCACATAAAGTGGCAAAATCTAAAACTCACCCAATTGTAGTGGCAAATACACAATTGTTCCTTGAATAATCGGTAAGGAGCCGACTAGTGTCCGTACATACGATAAGAGGGTTCTCATCATATGTCTATCCCATCCATTAGATCTAACAGAGTGATATGATCCGTTCGATTCCTTTCTCGTACCACACCAATGTCAATCCCCATTGCAACGAAGAAAACAACAACCCACCTTTCTTCCTCGCTGTTGTTGTCTCGTAGTCTCGTGACGTGCATCGTCATCACTCTCGAGTCTCATCAGACCGCCCCCTCCCCAGAGCAGCTAACACCAAATGGAGAGCCCGCTCAATATGTAATTTAGTTGATGCCGTTCAATACGACAATTAGTTCCAAAAACAAGTTGCTCATCGTGCAACAATTCCCCACTACGGTAGTGACAATTCCCTAACACGGTTGCAACAATTCTCCAATACAGTTGCAACAAATACATCATAATAAAATAACTCAATGAAAAAAAATTCTCTGATACAACAAATCAACAACCTCACTACAACAAAATACCTCTTACTGTTGGGTTTGAGAAAAATGAACTGCAACAAACTAAAATAACTTGCGCAACTATGATGAAAGTGTGCTCCAACAATTCGAGTAACATTTGCAACAAATTGTACCCAGAGAGGAGGCGTATGGACTACAACGAGTAGTTGAGCTCATCGGAGGGGGAGGAGGCTGACCGTTGCCTCGTTGCCGGTAGGGCCAAATCTGAAGAAGCTGAGGCCGACGTGGTGCCTCGTCACCAGCCTAGTCGCTCCTATGTCCCTCCAGCCGCAACCTACCACCCTCGCTCTCCCCGTCATCCTCCCCTCATCGGCTCAAAGAGAGAGAGAGAGAGCGGGAGATTGGGGAGAAGCTTCTCCTTTAGGTGCTCACGCCATCACTGCTCACCTTTGGGCTTGGAGGTAATGTAGATTGTAGAGTCACGGACTCACAGTCAAAGAAGAAATAGCTAGAAGGGTCATGAGTCAGGTGCAGCAAAGAGAACTTAGGCGCATAAGGAAACACGTGGCCAAAGGGAAGCGTTCGATGCTTTTGATGGCATCGGACGTACACCCAGTAGCATTAGCCAATCGGTAATGGTGTCGAGGTATTTGGGGTTCAAACTCTCGGGTTTAGCGGAGTTTCTGCTATTTGACCGACCTTATGGGCGGTCAGACCGGTTGGAATTGGAAAAGTTGAATTTTGGGAAACGCTTTAAAACACTTACATGGAAATGCTAGGAGGTGTATTTGCATCAGGTTTCATGAAAAATGGAGTTACGGCGTAAAACTAGATACAATTTGAAATTTTTAGAGAAGGTGATGTGACTTGGGACTTGGGTTGTGCTTCTTCGAGCCGGCCCAAGGCCCGGTCGGTACGACACGCCCCAAGCACGGCATGCGCAAGTGGCGGGCCGAGCCTGCATGGCACGTGACGGGCCGAGCCGGTATGGCATGAACGATGAGCCGGGCTGGGCCTGAGAATGCGGCCCGTTGGGCGACACAGTCAGTTGGGCTGTGCTCAGGCCGGCACGGCACAAAAGAGGCATGATCCTTCTCCTGGCCCAAATCCCCCTGGCTTGGCCCAACTCCCCACACGGCTCCCTCATCCCCAACCCCCCTCTCGACTTCCCAAGTCCCGACTCCCAACCAAATCCCCACTCCCCCAGCTGCCTCCCTCCCTCTCACTCTTAGGATGGTGGAGGCAATCACATGCGTCAAGGACTGGGAATTGGCTAAAGAGTTGCAACAGCATCAACTAGAGGATCTTAAGATCGTGCAGGCGTACGCTGACCTCGAACACATGAACGATCTCGATATTGATGAGTAGTTAGTATGTACGCATGTTGTTACTGTATTCTTTTCCTTACTCAGGAAACCTCACTCTGGGACGTAAGGTTTTTAACAAGACAGTAACATTGAATCTGTAAAATATCAAGAAAATTATACCTTTTCTCCGAAATATTTACGTGCCCATGTTTTTACGCAATTAATTCAATTTTAACTAGGCTTTTAACGAGACAGGCATGAGAGGAACGAAGATAGCGGTCGCCGCCACCGTCTATAGTTACTTAGGGCTGAGCTTGGGTCGGCACAGTACGGCCCCGGCACGGTTGGCTTTGGGCCGTGCCTAGGCTTGGTTGGAGGCGAGGCGTCGGCACGCAGCAGGTGACCAGCCGAGTCGGACACGACGACGCCGCGGCGGCACGACAGCCCGTGCCGCGTCGCACGACCCAATGCCCACCTCTTGATGTCTGGGACTTTGGAAAAATTCCGAAGTGGTCTGACCGGCCATTTGCCGGTGTTCAGACCGGTGGGTGGTTAGACCGGCAGTGGGCGGCGGTCAGACCAGTCAGAGGGGGTTCATGCGCCACGACGGCAGTGAGCTTTGTCAAATTGGGCAAAGTCATTGGTATCAGTGCATAGGTGTTGTATGCTGCATGTTTTAGCTAACATAGGTTAAGTTGAAAGGAACTTGTGCCCAAAATTGTTTTCTTGATCTATTATTGTGCAGTTGGTTTGGAGTCAACGACAATCAACGGCGAGGATGATCGGGATCAAACTAGGAGAACTGATCTCTAGAACGATTGAGAATGCCGAGTGAAATGCTTGGACTAAAGCATTGCGCAAGATGGATAAGAACGACCGAACAGAAAGTTTGATGCAACGTGCGCAAGTGGCTTAAAGGTCGATACAAGTATCATGATAGTTTTAATGAAAACTGGATGAAAGAGACTCGACAATATAAATATAGTCATTGACGAATGTGTGGAGAAGAGCGTGTCGTCGCCGGCGAGCACTTGCCTGCCGAGATGGTATCCGTCGTCCCAGAAGAGCATGGAGGAGCATGCAGAGTGCTGGAAATACGCTTGGACAGCGATACGTTATGCCTGTTCAAACTGAGCGAACTCCACGGCAACGGCAAGGTACTTGTTGCGCTGTTGGGCAGGTCCACGTCAAATCACTGTTGGCTGGTAAGTTTTTTGAGAAACTCTATTGACCGGTAAGTTGGTATTGCTAATATTAATACTAAAAAGAACCTAAAAAATGAGGTCCCATGTCATGAAATAGACATGTAACATATTGACTGAAGATTGATCGTAAAGTGCCAAAGCAGTTGGTTTAGCTTGGGCCAGGCCAGGAACCGAATTAGGCCAGGGAAAATTAAGAGCACAATTCGACGCTACACTCCACTATTCATCTCCTGCTCCTTGAGATTAAGACTTAAGACTGACAGAAAAACAAAATAGCTAATTGAGGTTTGTTATGCTTCATTTTTTTTAAAGTAACAGTTGGCTAGCTAGCCAACTCAAGTTCGAATCATCATTTCTTAAATATGATAGATGAGGAATAAATTTTATTCCTCTACATCAACGTTTTTGTTACACTTTATTTTAGCCCATTTCTGCGACGCCTGATATATATGCCACCTGTTCCTTCGTGTCTAAAATACACTGTATGAACAGTGTCAAATTTCCTAGATTAGGAGTATTATATACTCCGGCACCGATTCACCGGTCCTCGCCAGAGCCTACCTGCTCGACCTCTCTCCGCCGACGCATGGCTCCAACTAAACAAGATCAATTTCCATGAGGTTGCAAACCAGGTCTGCCCCAGGCCCCCAGCAGCTACGCCTTGAACATCATAACAGGCAGCAAAGCCCACCCAAATGTGTAGAAGCTTCATCGGGGGGAAAAAGGGCAAGGGCTTGAGAACAATACAGCAGCTCCCAAAAATAAAAGATCACCGAGTAGGATCCTAAACCAGCTAGACTCGAATCAGCTCGCTTTTGTGCTCGGACGGAGCTCAGCCCGAACCAAAAATTCGACCCAATTATTAATCTCGAGCGGCCCGCAAGACTCAACGATCTCCTCCTTGACAGATACCCAGCCATGTTGGTAAGGCTAAACATTTCTTATAGCAGTATATCGTGCTGTTGGAGTAGAAGCATTTGGTCATGCACTCATGCTGTTGGAGTAGATCTGATGCTGCATCTTGGTGATTTCGGTTGCCGCGTTTTCCAATCAGAAAACACTGGAGATTCCGGAAAACACTGTCCTAACGAAGCAATTTGCCCTAGACCTGTACACGGATACTCACAGTACAGTACTACAGTAGAGATACTGACGAGATCTAGTAGTAGTAGCAGTACACAGAAGTCCTAGTAGTGAGTAGTGTGTTTGTTGGAGTAAATGCAGTGCCGGTGATTGAGTTCGGCGCCCATGAGAAAGGAAAGCGCGTGGACTGCCCCTGGCCAGGGCTGGCAAGAAGACGACGCTGCTTCTCTGCATTCCGATGCGCGCCTGTGACACCACACAGATGCTTCTTGTCCCCTTGCGCATGGCGCTCTAGGCAGGAGCAGGGTTCTGGTAACCGAGTGTTTTTTCTTCCTAAAATGGCACAGTTGCGCAATAGCAAATGTGGCTTGACACCTATTGGAGCTCGACATCTAGTCAAGTTCAATTTCCAGGGGACCGAACATCCCTCAATCATGCTCCAGGTGGCCGGACTACTCCCCGCGCACTACGTATCAAATCCGAGCCCCTGGAGGCCGGACCTAGCTCGTCTGTACCCCTGATGCACGGAGCTGGAGCACGGTGTAGCTGAGGTCAGTGCCCCAGGGGCATGACACTGTCCTGCCGCTTCGTGCATGCCTCGCGTGGGAGGGAATCGATTCCCTCCCGCCGCTTCCCTCCGTTCCATCCATCACACGGTTGTCCCCCATGCAAGCAAAGCCTCCTCGCAAGCAAAAAACAACCCACGGGAGGGAATCTGATTCCCCATGTCGCTTCACGGTCAGTGGAAATTGCGTTCGCGTGGCTATAAAAACCAGCGTTGCTCTCACTCTCATTCTCGCTCAGTATAGAGAGATAGAGAGAATAGAGCCAGCAGGCGAGTTTCTATTTTGCTGTCCATTAAGGAGTGTTTAGCGGTCATATCAGTACAAAAAGTTCGACATCAAGAGGAGGTAATTTTTTCTCCTATGCATATGTTTATTAACTGTGTAATTAGTGCTAAATTAATTTAATCGTTATTACTTCACCCAAATAATTTAATCGTAATTAATTACTCGTAGTTAATTAGCGTAATTAATTAGTCATAATTAATTTAGTATTTATTAATTAGTCATAATTAGTTTATTCATAGTTAATTAGTCATAATTAATATGTCGTAATTAATTAGTCGTAGTTAATTTAGTCATATTTAATTAGTCATGATTAATTATTCGTAATTAATTTAGCCATAGTTAATTAGTCATAATTAATTTAGTCAAAGTTAATTAGATGTAACTAATTAGTCGTAATTAATTAGTCATAATTAATTTAGTCATAGTTAATTAGTCGCAATTGAATTTGTTGTAGTAATTTAGGCATAATTAAATTCATCGTAATTAAATAAGTCATAGTTGATTTGTCGTAATTAATTTAGTCTTAATTAACTTGGTCTTGCTTAATTTTGGCGTCATTTTTTGTTCACGAATAATGTTGTAATACTTGCGTCTTTTTGTACTTTGTTTCGTTTTAATGCTTCGTTTGCATGTATTTTAGCATTGTATTTGTTCGAACTAACTTGATATTTCATCTCTTGCAAGTCATGCCTCTACCGAAGCTACTTGAACCATTCTACGACAAACTTCACTGCAAGTTGTGGATCACCAGGGATAGGGACAGTCCTCCACCCCTCGTGCTTAGGTCGAAGAAGCATTACTGGGAGCTTGACCCTCGCTATGTCCTAATCTTTCGGGACACGGGCTTGTTGCCATTTGTGAGGATGCTCCACGTTGGCAACTTCTTCACCCTGGACGGGAGCCTCATGTCGGCACTTGTTGACAGATGGAGACCCTAGATGCACACGTTCCACTTTCGGTGGGGAGAGATGACGATCCTTCTCCAAGATGTCTCCTTCTTGACCAGTCTGCCGATCATGGGAGACACACTTATTCCACCTCGTCCGTCGGCAGATTGGAAGGGCCACTTGGTGCAACGGTTTGACCTACCTATGATAGACGGGTCACGTGGTGTCCCTTGGACATGGTTTAGACATTTTCAGTCAATACCCTGCCGATGCACTAGACGAGGTTGTTAGGACGCACCTTGTCGTGTACCTTTTGCATATTTTTGGTTGGCCTTGTTTCCCACCACGCAGGGTGATTAGGTGTACCCTAGCTTCGTCCGCATCACCTAGTCTCTGGCTGACGCCGTGCTTGGGGAGATGCCCTATTACAGCTTCAGATTAGCCGTCCTTTGTGCCACATATAGAGATTGTGTGATGCTTCGCGGCGCAACACCGGTTTGAAACCGATTCTTGTCGTCTGCTACGTGTTGCTGCAGCTGTGAAGTTGGGAGCACTTCCCTATTGGGCGGCCCACCTTCCGGAATGCAACTCACCTGTACGTCGAGTTTCATGACCCCATAGACGGGCCCCACTATGGGCACCCGGTGGACTGCTAACAAGTTACACTGGCTAGAGATAGACCGGCGAGGTGCTACCCCCATGTTCCACAACAAGTTCGAGATGTTGCACGATAACAACATAATATAGTCTCCATGGGCCCACATTTCGTGAACACGACAGCGCCGCATGGATTGTCCGTGCAATGCATGAAGAACACCGAATTATGGGCGACAACCTACCACCTTGTGTTTTCCTATATGATGGAGCCTTACATGCTGCAGCGTATGATGCAACAATTCAATCTCTACTAGGTTGTACCCCTCCCGATGGGAGGATGCTCGAGTGAGCTGTCAAAAGTATCTAGGCTCCTAAAAATTATTTTGGTAATTAATGACAATATGTTATATGTGACTAACATATTTATTGAGTGTTTAAAAAGGTTTAGTTCTGGTGATGAATACAACAACCTGGAGATGCATGCTAAAGGTCAACATGAAGATCAATATGGTTCAAAGATAAGGTACAAGTAGTCTTCAATTCTTAGGAAGATCCTTAGTATTATAGTCATTTAAAAAATAAAACTCCGTAGCTATATCCACCAACGAAGCCGAATATATTTTCACATGTAATTGTTGTGCTCAATTGCTATGGATGAGGCAAACTTTGATGGATTACATAATTAGATTCGATAAAATATCTCTTTTGTGTGATAATGATAGTGCAGTGAAAATAACCAATAACCCTGTCCAATACTTAAGAACCAAGCATATAGATATATGTCACCACTTCTTGAGAGATCATGTGAGCAAGGAAGATATTGAAATTAGCCACATACGGACCGATGACCAATTAGCGGATATTTTCACCAAACTATTAGATGAAGGCCGTTTTTGCAAGTTGAGGAATGAATTAAATGTCATAGACTATTCAAATATTGTTTGAACCCATGCTTCATGCATTTTGTTCCTATTTGATATTATTTGAAGTTTTTTTAAGAAAGATATTTTCAAATATTTTTCTAAAATTCTCTATATTCATAAAAATTATGTTCTTATATACCTTTTAATCTTTTCAATGCATAATGATCCTAAATGAAATTTATTTGAATGCAAAACTAGAGATCATTTGCATAATTATCAATTCTAAGCTCTATTATGAATGCTCTAGAAAATCAAAATTACCGACAGCTTAACTACGATACGACTGGAGTGTAATCTGCAGTACTACCACGTTGCGGCACTACTGACATGCAAGTTGTGGTACTACCGCATCGGTTGTAAAAAGTCAATAACTGCTCGAGTCTTTACCTATTCACTTCCTCCCGAGCGTTCGTTCTGTCCTCTCTCTCTCTCTCGGTTCCTTTTCTCTCTCCCTCACCAAAGAACCTCAAAACCGCTCAAGAAATCCTCAAAACCCTTCTCACTTTTGTCGATTCCTAGTGATTTCTTGCAACCTTAGGATTCCTCTCCCTCGAATCACAAGGTAAAACCTCTTTTAATCCTCTCTTTTGCATAGGATTGAAACCTTAGGTCAATTCGGGTTATTTAAAAATGTGGATGTTTGAATGCATTTCTCCTGGGCAAAATTGCAAATCTAGTATCTTGTGATGGTTACTCATCCGGTCCATGGATTCAATCCATTAGAAACAACGGAAAATCCAAGCAATTTGTGCCCTAGATCAAGTTCAGAGAAAGCGGTACTACCACTCGTCATGCGCGGAACTACCGCGGTACGGTCGTACCGGCCTAATAACTACGGTACTTTCGCATCCCGGTACTACCAGCATTTGAACATCGGTACTACCGATTTCGCTAATAAAACAACAAGCTCATTCCATTTAAATTTCAAACCATTTTTTATTGATCCTTATTCTCTACTCTCTGTGTGACGATGCCAAGGACAAGGATTGCCACTCACAAGTCCTATGGCGCCACGAGAGGTCAATCCTCTTCTTCCTCTCAGCAGCCTGCAGCTCTTGCTCTTGTTCAAGAAAATCCAGAGGAACGACGAAAGGGAAGAAAAGATAGAGGTAGAAAAGATAGAGGTAAAAGTCCTACAACTAATAACTCAAAAAATGAGGAGAGCTCATCCTAGGCTGAAACTGAATCTGAAGCAGCATCAGAATCTGATGAGGAAATAGGATAGCCTAAGGAGCAACAGATAAATCTGAGGACAATCACAGGAGATGAGTATGCGATTCTTCGTCATAGAAATTAGTTTGTGCTTCCCAAGTCATCCACAAATCCTAAGTTCCACACTAGTTTTCAGGAAATGGTGTATGAACAGATGTATGGTCCCCATAGGAAATTTATTGATTATAAGTATGTTGATTGGACACATCTGAATACCCTGGATAAGTATACTGGAGCATATCGGCTTTTCCAAAGAGCCGATATTCATGACTTAGTAGCGCTAAAATGCGACTACGATGAGGAGATCATCAGGCAGTTCTATGCTACATTGTATATATCTCTTGATTTTAGTCAGATGGCTTGGATGACAGGAACCACCTATTTGGATTGCCAGAGGCATGAATTTGAGCTAGCTTTGAGGATAGAGTCAAGCAGAAATGCAAAGATTTATGACAGACCTACCCTTTTGGCTCCAGCCTAGACCAAGTACTATGATCAAAATGCCGATACATTCTAGGAAAAATAGGCGGTCTCCAGCCAATTCTCAGCTTGGTCAACAGAATAATTAATCACACTTTCCTACTCAAGAGCAAAAAAATTGATGCTATTAGAGGACATGCCTGGAACTTGATAGACAATATCATGCATGGCAGGAAGTTTGATGTGGTAGATGTTATCCTTAGGGAGATTGCCTCTTCAAAGAATGATCGAGTTATCAATTATTCTCCTTACATTATGGCTTTGATCATTAGGAAGACTGGTTATCGGGGTGGCTTGGGATCTGTCTACAAGGCATACAAGCCACGTGAGGGTCCTCCCATTCCCCATCCCCAGGATATACAAGGCGAAGATGCACCAACAGCGCCAGAAGAAGACCAAGTTTCCCTCTCTCAGATTTATTCAGCTAGTTTGGAGATTCAAAATTCTTAGCAATAATTTCAGTCTGAAACCAACAATACACTGGCTACATTGACAGAGAGTGTGAGTGCCTTTGAGCAAGCCTTAACTACTCCAGCTCATTTTGGACGCCGTCATCCATTTCAAGCTTCGACTTCTCAAGCTCCACCTTCTTCTCAAGACCAAGCTGACTGACCTTTTTGGTATTTTGATGCCAAAGGGGAAGAAGAAAGAAAAGGAAAGGAGAAGCAAGCATAGAAGAAGGATATTATCTCTTCATAATACCTATATATATATATATATATATATATATATATATATATATATATATATATATATATATGTGTGTGTGTGTGTGTGTGTGTGTGTGTGTGTGTGTGTGTGTGTGTGTGTGTGTGTGTGTGGTATTATACTTATGGACTGTTTATGGTATATTGTTCTCTTGTCATTTAGCAACCTTGTTGAACTTGGTACTTAACGTTATGGTTGAGTTATTCTCTATGAATTGCAATCTATATTCATTGTTTATTTATCGTATTGTCAATTCCTCAAGTTTCAACAAGCAAAAGAATCTCCGCCAAAATTTGTTGAAATCTCTACATATGCCTTCAAAACATCCTCTCTTTTATATGCACATATTTAGGGGGAATCTTATTTGAAATAACTTCAAAAGAAAATAATTCTCAAAACCCATTTGAGCTCATTGCAAGAATTATTTTGTTAAGTCACATCTAGAATATACAACTCATTTTTTAACAAGCGGTATATTCAAAACCATGTCTTTCTCACATATTAATTGAGTTGTCATCAATTACCAAAAAGGGGGAGATTGAAAGCATCTAGGTCCTTAAAAATTATTTTGGTAATTAATAACAATATGTTATATGAGACTAACATGTTTATTGAGTGTTTAAAAAGGTTTAGTCCTGGTGACGAATACAACAACTTGGAGATGCATGCTAAAGGTCAACATGAAGATCAATATAGTTCAAAGACAAGGTACAAGTAATCTAGGATCCTTTTTTGTTTACCGGTCTTAGAAGAAAAGGATAGAAGACCGGTTTTTAGGTTAAATGTCATACTATTAAGATGGATCACGACCAGTAGTTTGATAATGTGTTCTTGTGCCATTTGGATCAATCTAGGATCATGCATGCACTTAGAGTTTGTTTTGAAAGCCAACACTGTTTTTTCTCTAGAAGGCTGGTAGTACCAAGATATACTTGGCGGTATTACCACACAACGGTAGTACAAGTGTTCTTTGGGCAGAACTACCATAGCCCTGTTGCACCGAACAAAGAGCAGTGGTTTTTACAGAACGACGCTTTTTGGAGTTTATTTGCTCTTTTGGAAGTGCGGTAGTACCGCAGTGCTTTTTTTGGGACTACCGCAACCTAGTATAACCGAGATTCATGAAGTGATATGTTATTTCCAATGAGTGCCTATTTTGGACCTCAAAGCGAAGCAGTCGTACCGCCCTTGAAAATCAGAATGACCGGTGAGCGGAACTACTGCATGATCTATGGCGGTAGTACCGTGTCGAATTTTCAACGGCTCTTTCAGAGCAGTTAATGCATCTGAGCTAGCCGTTAATGTGTTTTTTGGGAAGGTGCGGTAGTACTGATCGTTGAACGGCGGTACTACCGCTCGTGTTGAAAATTTTAGGGATTTGCCTCCAACGGTCTCTGTACGTTCTCCGAATTGATATTCGCCCTCCGGACTGTTTCACGTATCCCACGGGACATGCTCAACGCAAGACCAGGACGCGCGCAGATGCAGACGTAGCGAGCCGAGAGTGACTCAAACGAGTGAGCCGTACTGTAGTTCGTGTGTAATTACATTTTATACATTATGTGTGTATGTATCCAGGATGTTGTGCGCTTATGTTGTACTATATTTGTATATGTGTGTGTATTGTCGGAGTACATCGGTTCTAGAGACGACTGCGACACACATACATAGTTTGGCGGAGTTCACATAAAGTCATAAAACACCCGAAGTTCACATGAAATCATAAAACACCCGAGGGCGGGGGGAGTCTTGGTCCCCGAGCCATAGCATTGCAATACTGTGCCCTAGGGGCACCAACCTCGGCCGCAACATGCCCCTGGGGCATGGACTAGCTAGCTCCAAGCCCCTAGGACACGGATGAGCTAAGTCCGACCCTTAGGGGCCCGGACCTCCCACGTGGAGGCGGAAGAGGAGTCTGGCTCCTTAGGGCATGATGGAGGGGACCCCGTCCCCCTAGGGATTAGACTTGGCTAGGTGTTGAGCGTCGGTAGCTTCGTGGTGCCATTTTTGATGTTGACATCACGAGAGAGCCATACTTACTATTTAAGCTGACAACAGTATCATTTCGGGGAAAAAAAAAACTCTGGCCTTAAAATTGGTTCTACGGGAGTACCCCGGTTAAATTCCAAACCGGATTTAAAAAACCCAGCCCGATTCGAAATAAGACCGGCCTAAAATAGCCCATTTGACCTCATCTTGTGTTTGCCCTAGGTCACAGCATCAGCCACCGACTCAATCCTCCTCCCCGTTCCCGTGGCGGCTCGATTTCGTTGGTGCTTTGTCTCTTACTTTGTCTCTTACTCTCCGATCCTCTCCATCCTCTGCTCCTCTTTGTAGGCGATCGGGGGCTCGCCACCGAACCCCGGCCCCGGCCCCCACCAGCGCCTCCCTCGACCGCTTTCCCGCCCGTCGGTGCGGTGCTTGGTACCTCCGTGCTCTCCTTCTTCGCTACTACCCGCAGTAAGGTAGCTATCAGGAAGAGATGTCCACCCGGAGGAAGAGGACACTGCTGCTACATACCTGCATCTCTTTAATTTGACGTGCGTTGATTTTCTTTTATAAGTACCTTGGTTTGGTTTTAATTTGGATTAGTTGACCATGTTGATTGACCCACTCATTTGATCTGCTTTCCTTTTCGTCCATTCGTGTATTGATTTTCTAATTTTATCTGTAAAGAGGGGTATTAGGAGGCATTATTTGTTTGGATATGAGAGTTGGAAATTAATCTGTACCCATCTGTTTGAATTATTTTGCTATTGTTTCCTAGTTTCTAGCATTTTCTTGTATGGCATAATGTACTGATAATTGATACAGGAGCATAAGAACTGCTTGCTAGTTTGACAATCTGTTTGATTCATACCCCACCATGTATAACAACATCAAACTCCGAGTTTGGTTGATACAGTGTTGTCAATAATATTTCGGCTGGCACCTGTGATATTTTCAATCAATTTTCGGCTGATTTCCACCAATTTTCGGCCGATTTTTTTTTTTTCAAAATTTTGTTTGAATTTTTCAACCAAATTGAACAAAAAATTTCAAAAAAAAAATCGGAAAACCGGTGCTACCGGCACCCCGTTAAAAAATTATAACCGGTTATCAGAACCCTCGCCAGGAGATCCGCCTGCACCAGCGTCTCTTAATACTTAAAATATTTTGAAGCGCAAGGACATGTATAATGATACAGATAGCTGCTATGTATAGCAACTATCGATATCATCTGTAGATAACACTAAAGACAGCTCATACAATAGTACAGATAGCCACTGTATTTTAGTTATCTTTATAGAACATACAATCTTTTAATGTTTTTTTTACGGTGATACAGTCGGCTATAGGATTGTAGACAACATTTTTCTCTCTCTTCATTCTCTTTTATCAATATCAGCAAAAAATCCTACGTAACAGTGACTATAGACGACTGATATAAATCTATTATACATGCTCTAAGATCACCAAGATTTATGCTCGCTTGTTAATTAGCTAGTGTCACGGTCGGGGCAGTCAGTAATGCAAGTGTCACGTAGCTTTCACGCATTAAAAAAGGACTAATTGCTGAGGATTTACCTCTCGAGATAGCGTAAAAAAGCCAGAGAAAAAGGGATACTAGATCATAGCCCAGATACGAAGATGGTGCCATTAACCACGACATGCATTGACGATGGATAGACGGTGTGTGTTGGTTTCCCGCGGTACGACACGAGTCGCGTGAGCACACTGCCCATGTAGTGGGGTAGGCGAGCGTGCTACTAAACGCTAATGGCGTTCGCCCAAATTTGCGGTCTCGGCGAGTTTTCACTCGCGAAAAGCGGTGGCCGTCAAACGTCAGTGAACATGTACTCCAACGGTTGACTCGGCCGAGTTGCTGCAAGCTGAAGCAAACATTCCATCATCGAACACTTCACTTTACAGAATAATCTAGTGCATCCAGCATCAACCTTGATCGATCCTTCAATAAATCTTGATTAATCTGTCTCGCGTATAATGTGCGTCAGAAGCGAAAATTTTACTGTCCTAGAGCTGGTTAAAGCCGGGCTGAAGAAGAGTTGAGAGCAAGTTATTTATGGATGTTCGTTCCCCTGTTTGCACGAATTGGAGTAACAGACACCGTTGGACGTGTGTCGTCGTTGCAGATTCGAGGGGACCAAAACGGCACGCCATGCCATGCAAGCCATGGAAAGGTGACCTTGTGCCAACCCATTTATATCCTTAGCATCGCACTGCGTCAGTGAGCGAGTGAGTCCAATACCAAGTCAATATTGAAGGATCGATGGTTATAAGTTATAACACTAATCATTGCCGTTGCTCTTCTATTGTTTTTGTTGTTTGATGTTTATCCCATCACCAGTGCCGGCGTGCTACCAGTACTATGGATTAGTGGTAGCAGCAATTTTTTAGAGAGTACAAGGTAGACATACACATCTCAATCGCACCATCACTCGCAAACACATCTCCATACACGCACTCGGGATTTTTGGAAAGACATTAGGATCCACGTCGCACGGATATTCGTTTTTCCTGAAAACAAAGCTTGCCCAGTTTGAACGCTGGCGGGTGAGAGCTAACCACACAGCTCTCACAGTTTCACGAACTGAGCTAAGCTAAGCACTCAGTGGTAGCAGTAATTAGGGGTTATGCATGCAGGTGACCCACCTAACCCAATCTGGCGAGGTACAACTAGGGTCTAGGAGTGATAACATCGACAGGCAGGCCAACATGTCTGTGGGTCAGTGCCAACGATTGTTCGGCGCTGCCTGCCTTTCGTCAACTCGGCGAGTTCAGTTCAATCACCATTTCTAGTATCAGTGCCGGTACTGCGCTCTTATCCATTTGATCAGTTTGATGCGATTACTTTTCGTGCGCATTTTCCTTATTTCTGGACTCTCACCGGGAAACTTTCTTGTTTTATTTAACGCATTTGCAAGAGGGATCCTTGTATAATTGTATGTGCGGTTGTTGTGAGTTGTGACTGTTGTAATTCCATTGATTTTTTATCCTGGTTATTGCTGCCATTTTCTCCTTTACAGAGTAGTAGTGCACGTACCCGCACTCGCTTGCAAACAGAAGCCACCAAGCCTCTTGGGCCCGCCATTGCTCACTCAGAGTCAGAGCTGCCTGGTAAAATCTGCCAGTCCATAAAACATCCCTGAATGATTGCTCCAAGCAGCAAGCTAGTGCCGAATCCTCAAAGGTGCACCGACGCCTGCATGTTTGTTGCCGATGTTTGTTCTATCAAAATTTGGTAGTGTTGACTGAATTTGACAATCATTTGGTTTGCTATTAAACTTTGGTTAGATTCTTTTCTCCATTGACACTCTAATTCATTTTTTTTACCAATCTTTGCCCAAAATATTGGTAGTCAATTTGGGGACCAAATTTTGGTAAGACTAGATGGATTAAATTTGGTACCAAACTAGACAAACACTTGTCACGGATGTGCCAAAACCAACGTGTATATCACAATCCCAAAAACAAGGCAAAATTAACTGAAGAATGCAGCCATGGATATGTGATACCACAACAACTGAATTATGTATTTTGACCCCAAAAAAGCATCAATAGGCAGTTTGGAAACAGCGTTGCACGTAGTTGGGCTTTGGTGCGTTAGCCAATAAAAGAGCAACATGCTGATCAGGGCATGACAACCAGCAATTCCCAAGGATCTCATGAAACTTTGCGAAAGCAGAGAGCCTTTTCTAGCCCATAGAAACGATCCTCTTCATTATACTTCCCCCAAACAGCTCACCAAATTCCTACAATCATCAATCCCCATCACACATTTCCCTTTCTGTATTATTCCAAAATTCCATGCAAAACCCTCCCAAAAATTAATCCATACAGCATAGAGCAATACTAGTAGGAGCATGGTTATAAAATCCGGACCAGACCAGCGGTTGAACTAGAAAAGTCCAGACCAAGAGGCTTTGCTGGAGCAGGCACACTAACAAGACCGGGGATGCAATTGACTCGGAAAAACCCGATCGACCCGACCGGTTTTGTTTGATCCGGTCGGGTTTTGCTCATAAGGCTAATTTTTAAGAAACCTCTCGAATAAAAGAGTTTTTTCAAGACAAAGCTGAAGAGCATGTTTATACTTTGAGTGTTTCTAGGTTTTAATAGGAATCCTTTTGTGAAATTGTTGGCTACACATAAATAATTTTCATCTTTCTCATTCTCTCACTTCGGTCGGCAGCTCCTCTCCGTTCTCTGCTCAGCTTCGTCTCCATCAGCAAGATATGGTGTATTTCCCTACTTGCTTGCTTTGCTTGTCTCTACTCTAGTCTTTGTTAAGTTGTAAGCGTTAGATTTTTATCATTCTATTTTCTAATCAGAGTAATATATAGCTAGATCTAAGACATATATAGTAAGATGTAAGTTGACAATTCATGTATTAAGTCAAACATGTAGTGCATCCGGATGTGAGAGGAATTAAAACATATTAAAAATATATTCATTCAAAGAAGAAGAAGAAAACTTGAACATCAACTATTTGAATGATCTCGTTATTATGTGAGTCATCCAATTTAATTTGTTGTTTAGAATTCAAATTATTTAATTATTATTGTTTTTTTTGTATCATTGATTTTCCCTATTTTTTGTGGTATGTACCATATATATGGTAATTTAAAAATATACGGTCTGATTGTTGACCTGAGAGCTGGACCAGGTCGATAGGTCCGAGTTTTATAACTATGAGTAGGAGTCTATGATCACATTGCCATGTGAAACTAAAATGAAGTGCACCAAAATAATACCTCCATTTTCTCAACAACAAAACCCTACATTGGCACATTGCCACGGGGAGACCCCCCCTCCGGGCACCATTTTTTTCACTAACAATATGAATAATTTAACCTTATTTTGCCCCATTATGACATTATCCCTCTGTACTCAGACCAATTAAAAATTAGAAAGGAAAACATAATGCTGGAAAAGAAAAGAAAGCTAGCAGTTTCTCCTCTTGTTAGCCTTTATCTTGGAGTTTTTTCCCATTCCTAAATTCGCGGCCTTCTTACACCCACGCCCTTCGGCTTGCGCCATATTGTGAATTTTTCACCTAATCTCCTGACGTTTCCACACATCAGCTCTCCTTCCACTCCTCGGCGGCGCCGTCGCTGCCGGCGAGGTAGGCCTTCTTCCTCCTCTCGGCGCGCGCGCACGCGTAGACGACGACGAAGCACGCGGCGTACACGGCGTACACGCGCCAGTTCGCGCGCGGGGACTCGCCGGCCGCGGCGCGGTGGAACACGGCGGCGTAGTAGTGCAGGCCGACGGCCAGGCCCACCACCATCTGCGCCAGGCCCAGCGCCTTGGTGGCGTCCCCGCTGCCGTCCTCCTCCGGCGAGGCGGCCCCCGAGAAGATGGCGACGAGGTCCAACATCTGGAGCACGAGGTAGCCCATGAAGCCGAGCGACTGCGCGGCCTGCGTCCAGGCGTAGGCCGCGGGCGAGGCGGCGTGGAAGAAGCGGAGCGGCTCGAGTCCCGTGGCGGCGGCGACGAGCGCGAGCGTGGCGAAGTAGATGGCCAGGTACGCCTGCGCGAGCAGCAGCGCGCGGTGGAGGAGCAGCAGGTACGGGCCCATCCGCCGCACCAGCGCCGTGAGCATGAACAGCGGCAGCAGCAGCAGCGCCACCGACGCCGCGGACGCCGCCGCCGCCGCCGCCCACCGGCCGCCCAGGATCGGCCGCACGCCGTCGGCGATCCCCGCGTTGGCGGCAGACAGGTATGCCTTGGACGTGTACGACAGCCTCGCCAGGTCCGGCATGAGCGTCTCCTGCAGCCGCGCCGGCAGCCCCCGGAACTCGGAGATGAGGCCCTCCGTCCCCTCCACCTCCTCCGCGAACACCACGTCCTCCTCCACCCCCGCCGCCCCCTCGCTCACGGTAGCATTCACCTTGGCACTCGCCTTCCCGTCGGGGGCGACCACCTGCGCCTTCTTGCTCGATTTGGCTGGCTTGGCACCACCAGCATCCACGGTCGAATTGGACGGTTTCTTGGCCTTGGCGGCGGGGGCGGCCTCAGATTTCGGCGCCTTCGCCGGCTTCACCGCCTTGGCAGTGCCCGTCTTCGGCACCTTGGCTTGCTTGGCGGAATCGGTACCCTTAGTCTTCCCGGGGACCGCCTTGTCCAGCTTGGGGAGCTTGGGCTTGGCAATGGCCACATCCCCACCCGCTTTGGCCGTGGTCTTCCTGGTGGTTTTCGTGGTAGACAACTCCGATTTCTTGGGCTTCAAAACTTTGGTCTGGTTCTTGCCGTCGGCGGAGGGCTTCTTCTTGATCTTGCCTGCCGCCGCCCCGGCCTTGGCCGGCTTGACCGACCCCTCCTCCCCGTCGTCGGCGGCGGAGGCCAGGAGCGCCTTGCGGCCGCCGGAGGCCTTGGTCTTGGGTTTCGCCGCGGACGCGGCCGACGAGCAGAGCGCAATGTGGGAGCAGAGGAGAAGGAGGAGCAGCAGCAGCAGCGTGGGCCGCGCCATCTTTGGCAGGCGCGGAAGATTGGACGGGGTTTTGGGGGGCAGCGAGCTAGATACGGCACGGCGGTAGATCCGGGAAGGGTGAGGAAGGGTTAAGGTATTTCGGCATTTTATATATAGAAATCGAGACGGAAAAAGGCGACGAGGAGAAGAAGAGCGTGACTGTATGCGTGTGTCCGGTCCACTACCACCGCGGCTGGGTTGGAGAGGAAGCAAAGTCTACAGGTTTGGGTCTCACGGTGAGGTTCCGCCTCTCTATAGTTAGATCTTCTTCTCATCTTTTTTCTCTATTCTGATGGACGGCAGATGTAAGGGGTCTCAGGAGAGGCTCTGTCCTATAGAATTTATTTTCGGTTGGGGAGGGGTGGGGTTTGGTACGGTCGGCACAAGGTCAAGTGGTGGGATCTAGATAATATTACCGTGCAGGTTCACGGTACGAACAATGTTTTATCAATGTAAACAGTATTTTACAGGTGTATTAGTCATAAAATATTTACTGCAGCGAAAACACTACAGTAAAAACACAGTAGTTGTTAATCCCAACCTTGATTTTTTAAAGGAAAAAGTCTATTTTACAATCCTGAATTTTTCGAAAAATCCGAAAATCAACCTTTAACTCTAAAACCGGACATCCTACACTCTTAACTATAAAAACGTTCATTTCATCCCCTCAACCCAAACAGGGGTGGTTTTGGGTGATGTGCGCTGACGTGTCAATGGTTTTGCTCGTGGGCCCACATGCTAGCTTCTAACTTATTCGTTCAAGTAGATGCGCAGAATAGGGATGGTGGGCAGAGCTTGGGTGGCAAGGGCGACGTCGGCGGGAGGGTCGACGCCGATGGACAAGCACGAGCGAAATGGACTGGAGGTGGCCGAGGTGAGCTTGTGGACGGTGGAGGCACAACAAGCGGTGGCCGGTGGCGGGCTGGGGTGGCTCGCGGCGGCCGACCATGGAGGCGATGCAATGCGCCGCCGCCGGAGTGGGAGTGTGTGAGGACCCCAATTTATTTGACTTGTAATGCTTAACCAACCACCTGGTCCTAGCATCACAAATCAAATAAACTGATCCTCGAGATATGTATACTTTCGAGCAAGATACACACCTCGATACAAAATTAGACATCAACTCCATTAGAACATAGAGTCCAAACATCACACTACCAAACGGAAGATAAACAAATAGTAGAGTTATTACAGGACAAAGGCCATGTGCCAAGATACACAAATAAACAAGAACGCAATGAAGCAAAAGTGTCATAAGATGGCTATAAACAAAGCCAATCGGTGTGCCTCCAACCCACAAGGCATCCGGCCAGGACCGCCAAGTCTAGTCGCCCACGAAGCGGCAACACACTCACGTAGTGAGGTCCTTGGGGCTCACCTTCTTCCTCTGCAACAAAAACATTAAGCAAAGCACTGAATACAAAGATTGTCTTTGTACCGCAAGGCCAGCGTGTGAACTAGCGGACCTATTCATATGCTACATGCAGCTTGTTTAGTGGAGGCCATATGTTTTATTTGCATAAAGCCAACTTTATTTGCAATAATGTAATACGGTTTGAAGGCAAGTTTGCAATTCATTTTAAGATTGAAATAATAAAGATGCGGATATTAATAACAAAAGCGAAAGATAAAACAACCTAGAAGTGACTATCCCAATAGTCACCACAACAATAGCACGAATCCCGATTCGTACCACCCATCAAATTTTAATTTAAATGTTGTAGTCTAGTTCTTACGGGCGATCCGAGCGTGTCCATAACCTAGGACGAGGCTATTCGAATAGTTTTAACCTCGCAGGTGTACCAATGTACCCACACTTGCATCGCCTTTAAGCCAAAACACACTTAGAAGGTATCTTGTACAGCTAAGTCCTACGAGACTTTTTCCAATATTGTGTATTAACTACGAGCGCTCGTATGGATAGAAATCCATACGCTTACATGGTAAAGCCGAAAAGACACTACCCACTCGGGATAAAGCTTTTGGACAACTACCATGCTCCCACCTCCATCCCTCCTGCGACCTCCTGCGACCCTGAGCCAATACACGCCAAAGTACTAGGTCAAGAGAGGTCCCATATACTCTAGTGTGGTTAGCACGCAAAATGCTCAAGACGGTGGCGCAAGTAACTCGGTCCTTAAGCGACTCGGGCACCTTTCAATACACCCAATGATCACACCGGTCTTACCATTGTGCCCAAGTCTAAATCATTTTTGTTTTCATTTTTAGTTTTGCAGATAAACATAGCAAAAGTCAAACGTAAAGTTATAGTAGATTTTGTGTGATCAAGGCTACCGACTAAAGTCGATAACCGCCGATTCTACCGATAGCTAAGCATGTCTAAGCAAGTTGACCGGATCTACTAAGTGACAAGAGATCATCCGATATCTAATCACAAACAAATAACCTAAGCTCGGGTAGTAGAGATCAATATTTTGTCTACAGGATATGCAATACTGATTTAACTAATCAATTTAACACAAATTAAGCAATGCATACATACAAATTGAAACAAAATATTAATCTTTAAAATATCGATTAAACATGATCAAAGCGCTTTTCGTCATTTGTTGCTCAATATGTTGCGGAGGATCGTTCTCGTGGTTGCGCAAATATCGAATCCTAACGATTGAACAAAGCAATGAAATAAGAACGAATAACACCGACCAAACTCAAACAATACAACAACAACAAAACACACTAAACTTTTCACAAAGACCTAAGCATGATATAACAAAATTTGAAACAGAGAACTAATTCACTTTAAGTTATTAAGAATTTTCTATGAATTTCCTAAGCTAAAAACACATCAAAACACTAGTTAATTACTTAACAAATTTTCATGAACAGAAACAGTGTATAAAACCTATCCTAATAATTAGTACATTAAAAATGACAAATTACAAAATTGGTTTCTTTGGATTTGGACAAATATTGAAAGAGATATGCATTTTCTAATCTAGAAGATACATAAGACATCATTTTATTAATTAACAGATTTTTGCTACTGAGACATGGATGAAACTAATTTTAGTAAATAATACATTTGAAATGAAAATAAAAAGACTGGATTCATGCAATTTGGATAAAAATTGAATTAGTTATGCATTTTACAAGTTTAATTGAATTAACAGTTCAACGAAAACATAAACGAAATACTAAATCATTTCCGAAATCTATATTGCACGCATTTCATTTCGCACCACGACTAGCTAGCCTCACATCGACATGCGGGGCGCGCGATTGGCCGATCGAGTCTACGACGACGGCCACGGCAAGGTGACGTCGGCGTATTCGAGAATACGTCTTGACTTACTAAAGTGCAAACCTAACATACCCTCACAGAAATACGCTTCCCATCGAGAAAGCGATTAAGGAAACTACAGACCTAACCGACATTCCAGCCCACATGCGAGACTCAGGTGAAATAAAGCGGTTGGATTAAATGATTTCTAAACATGATTAACAAACAAAGGCCCACAAGTCGGTGACTACACTAAACAAGATTAGCGATGAGATGACACGGCGGCTCGCCCGGCTACAAGACGGAACGCGGCGCGCGCGCGCGCGGTGGATCTCGCTAACGGTGGGCTTCAAGACGAGTGAGTGATACCTTCGGGTTCACAGAGACTTCGCGAACGATGACGGCGACGCGGAGTCCGATGGTCACCGGAGTTGAGCTCACGCCGACCGAGGCGGAGAAGAAGGTGCGGTGCTCGCGAGAAGACGCTACGGGCCGAGAAGACCCGGAAGATGCGCCTCGGCTCGCCTTGATCCCGTGAACAATAAGCACAAGATGATGGCGACGAAGGAGGTCCGAGGCATTTGGAATCACCACGGTGGCGAAACATCGAGCTCGGAGAAGAATCGGTCGCGACGGCTTCCACGATGCACCAAAGACGAAACGAACCCACCGTGAGCATCGGTGGAGCATTGCGATCAAGTGGAACCAAACGGCGAGGCTTGAGACTCACGTAACGCTAGCAAGCTCGCGGGCCGAAGGCCGGGCGAAGACGATGAAGTTGCTCCAGCGATCCAATGGATGCCGATGATCCGGATGGGCAAAATGGAGGCGGCGAGGAGAGTGGATCACGATGGTACGGCCGCGGGCTTGAGAGAGGCATCGACACGGCGGGCGCTCTTGGGTTCAACTCCGCCGAGACAAAGCGGTCGGAGAAAGCACGAATGGGGTAGAGAAGGAATGAATGAGTTCGGTGGGTAGATGAGACCGGCGATGCTTCTGACCGACACGAGGGGTAAATGTGGCGGCGACGAGAGCGTGGCAAGCATGCGCAGACGGGCGGAAACTCGGTGAGACGCGAGAAGACGAGGACGAAGCCGACAGTGGGGTCCACTGTCGGCCCGACGAGCGGTGCGAACCGGTGGTTTGATTTGATCAACAACACACCGACCGCTGGATCACGAAATGGACGGCCGAGATTGGTGTATGCATTCGGACGAGTTGGTTGCGACGCAAGCGTGGATCGTTCGATTTGCATCGGACGGTCACGATCGATTGGACTCGTCGGCGCGGTGCGGCTAGGCGGTGCGACCGAGTCAAGTGGTGCGATCAGTTTGAGTCGGGCTCGGGTTCGAGCGACAAGCGATGATTTCGATTTTGAGTTTAAAAGTCGAGAGAGTTTTAGGGAATTTTTAGAGATAGCTCCGAGCTCCAAAATTCCAAAATTTTTATGGTAGCTACTTGAGACAGAGAGCAACATTTCATAAATTTTCCAGAACTTTTATGCACTGAGAAGTTCTGCAGAAAATTCACAAGCATGCTGACCTAGGGTTTGACCAGATTTCCAACTAGTTTGACTTGGCCATTTGAAATAGCAAATAAAATCTAAAAATTGTGAAATAATTCAGGAGGTAGATAAGATGACCAAGATGCTAGGAAAATTATTTGCAGATAATGATCACAAGTTTGAAGGCTAATAATTTGATGACAACCACTTCAAATCACAAGAATTATCTTCTAGAAAATTGGAAATTGCTAGGGAAAATTTGGAAAACTTCCAAATGATTTGAAGAGACAACAAAAGTTTTTATTTCTCCTCAAAATTTTACACTTGAAATACAAACCCTACGTTAGGGCTGTTACAGAGTGGGAGGTAAGTAGTGCGCGCCTGAGCACCGGGAGAGCAAGGGGAGACCGTCAGGATGGTCACTGGCGGCGGAGGGGTGCCGAGCGGGTCTAGCGGCGAGGGCCGGCAGTGGCGCGACGGGAGTGCCGTGGGGGCGGCGCCACGGTGAGGGAGAGCCGGAGCGAGTTGTAGGGGAGAGGAGAGGGTAGTCCGAGGATGCTCCATTGCGAGGGAATTGATCGGAGGCTTACCGAGTGAGAAGAAGAGGTGGTGGCGGCGGGTTTGGCCGGGATCGGGGAAGAAGGCAAGGTGAGGCTCTTCGGTGGGTGGAGCTTGCAATTGACAAAGGGGAAAGTATCCTCGTGGGCTGGAGCACGGCGTGACGCGGCCGGCGGGGAGAAGGGCTCGTTGAGGCGACGGCGGTGTGATGACGACACGGCAGCCCGAATAGAGCACAGGTGAACTGGAGGTGGCAGTCGGGCGTGGCTCGGGCGAGGCTCGGGCAATGGACCCCTCTCCATCTCCCCTGTTGGCCCCGACAACGATGACGCCATCGCTCCCTCTCCATCGTGGAGCTGGACGGTCGCAGTGGAGCTTCAGCTAGGATGAGGACTCCCTCCTCTTCCACCTCCGCGACGGCCTCCCCAAGGACATGGAGGTCCTCTACGTCGGCTCCCTCCGCACGTCGCGCAGGCACTCCTCAGCTTCCGCTGCTACGGCTATGGGGGTAGGCCAAGGCGGTCGCGGAAGGTCGAGGCGGCGGGCGGAGCTTGAGGCGGTGGGGGTAGGCCGAAGCGGCCGAGGGAGGCGAGCTGGAGGAGGTTGGGAGGAGGGAGAGGAGGGGAGAGGAGAGGAGATGCGATGGCATCGGCGGGAGCTAGAGGAGATTGCGGAAGGCCGAGGCGGAGACGGAGGGGGCAGACGAAGGGCAGTGCTGGAGGCGGAGGATGCGGCTTGGGGGAGGCATGGAGAGGGAGGGAGGAGGAGGCGGCGGGGGGTGACGCGGTGGAGAGGGAGACATGGAGGGAGGGGGCGGCGCTGTGGAGACACGGAGATGGGAGAGAGAGAAAAAGAGGAAGAAAGGAAAAGTAGGATGACATGTGGGCCCCACCATCCACGTCAGCACCATGTCGGATGAAACCACCATAGTTTGAGTTGAGGGGGTAAAATGAACGGTTTTGATAGTTAAGGGTGTAAGATATCCGGTTTTAGAGTTGGAGAATGATTTTCGAACTTTTTGAAAAGTTCAGAGTTGTAAAATAGACTTTATCCTTTTTTTTAATTGGTCGGTGAAGATTACTCTCTAATACCATGCGCGGTAGATTCTCTGCGTTGATCCATTTCCCACGTGGTGCTCTTGGTGCGTCGGAGACAAACGTCACTCAAACGGCCAAACGGACAAACATCTAGGCAGCAATCTTTTTGGGTAAATCGTGAGCCGGAGGATTGTAGGTTAGTGTCTACTGTCTAGTGATGTTTAGCTTGTTAAGTCAGGGATTTCCAATCTCATGAAAAAAGTCAGGGATTTCTCCCTTTCGCACATCGCGTTACTTATATAAGGCTTCCCATCTAAATATTTACGTACAATGTTTATCGTTTTATGCTTATCCGATATCGACCTGAACTTGTTAATTTCAGTGTACTGCACAGCTTGTGAAGCTCCATTTTTCTTTTATTTTTGATGGTAGGATCCACGTAGCTCGAAAAGTTGGATGTAAACATAGAACCTGCGATCGTCTGGGCATGTCGAAGGATTGGACACAACGGTGGGGTGAGATATCCCAAAAATTGGCATACATCTAACAACGTTGGATTATCACTACTAATCCGAAAACAAGTAGTCGAGTAAAAGAAGTTTCAATTGCATTACAAGTAATTTTTTTGTGCGAGGATTTTGCATTACAAATACTCCACGTATATATAATGCACTAGTAGGGGACATTGGAATTGCGTACCAGGCAACTTGCATGACCATAATCATGTGAAACGCAATGCAGTACTAGGCCTAACAATAACACAAGTTCCTCTCGATAGTGTTGTACTCGCGTCACACACGAGGAAGTCATTTTTTATTGCAAGAAGTCCACTTTTGCTCTTTGAATTTATGCCATGAGTCCGAATAACACCAACTAAGAAATCTTTCGTTTTGCCACCTTGAACTAGCCAAACCGGACCACTTAACCCCCATTGTCCTAAATCATAGTGGTTTTACCTAACGTGGTGTGAATCATAGTGGTTTAGGACGAGAGGGGTTAAGTGACCCGATTTAACTAATTCAGGGGACAAAAGAGAACAGTTTTGTAGTTAAGTATGTTGTTCGGACTCACAGCATAAGTTCAAGGGACAAAAGTAGACTTTTCTTTTTTATTCATCGTTTGCTTCTGCTTGTACATGTTTTATGAAGTCATGTAGAATTGATTCCAACACAAATAAACAGGTCCTCGCGCTCTCTGCTTCAAAGAATGTTGGACAAGCAACATCAGTTTTGTAGGTAGGGGTGTCAACAAATCGAATACGAATCGAATAGTGGTCTTCTCGTATTCGTATTCGTATTTTCTAAATGCATACGAATTCGAATATTGTCGAATACGAATCAAATGTTGTAACAAATGTAAATACGAATCAAATACCTACTCAATTTGATCGAATTCAGATATCTTCATAACTTACGTAATGATAAGATATTTATGATACTTTATCCTCGTATATAGCACACTTAATCATTATAGTTCATCTATTTCACATAAAAGCATGAATTCACATTAAACTTAAAATACTCATCCAACTAATAAGCCATACTACAATAATATATATATATATATTATTTTATCGAATTCGAATACAAATAGTGCGGATAAAATAACATTTCGGATGGCAAAAGTCCATATCATATTCGTATCCATATTTTTTATACAAACGCAAATACAAGTACGGATAGGGGAGACATTGTTAATCAGATGAAAAAAATCTAAACCATATTCATATCATATCGAATACGATATCCATATTCGTATCCTGTTGATAATTCGTATCGGAATGACACCCTATTTGTCGGTGACCCTTCGTCAGCGAGTTTTGGACTGTATTGGCCCCGTAGTGCACTGTAATTCCTAAACTAGCCCCCTGAGCATCAGAATTCCATTTTGGCACCCTCCTAGCACCTAATGCCGCCGGTTGTGACAAAGACCAAGTCTGCTGCCGTGTCGCTGCGCAAGAAAGCAGTCGCCGTGTGCCGACGGCTAAGAAGCAAGGCTTGCGTGGGACAGCAGCAAGTCCCCTCCTCCCCCGGTGCACGCAAATCCAAGAGCAGAGAGAAAATACATTTAAGAATATTTCTTGGAGGAATTTTTAAATATATAAAATGAGCTCAAAAAATTATGAAATTTTTTGTGGAGCCTCCTGGCACATTGTATTTGATTGTATAATTTTTTCAGAATTTTATAGGTTACTATGTTTTCTCTAAAATTCATTCAATTATATTGTTTGTAGAAATTTTCTAATATAGAAAATTAGGTCCAAACATTATGAATTTTTTTCCAGGCTCCTTATACAGTGTACTTGATTGTGTAATTTTTCCATAATTTTATATGTTACGAAATTATCTCGACAAATTAAGGATTTAGGTTTCAAAATTAGACGTAAAGGTTTGTAAATTAGGGTTTCATGATTTCATGTGACTTGGAATGTGGGAAGTTTAGTACCACATGACTACTCTAGGTAAGCACATATTTGCTCGCTTATGGCAATTGTTTGATTGAGTAATGGGGTTGATGGTACGATGAGGTGGCATAAGTGATTTCGTTGGTGTTTCCAATTCCACCATAGAAATAGGTTTGTGCAAAGATACTGGTGATTCCCGCCGCTATAACAAAGGGTGTAGGGTGAGCAAGTACCAAGTGACCGTTGGGTACCATATTATCGTCAAGAACGCCAAACGACCATTCATCATCTTCAGTTGATCAGATTGACTGCTCGCTTTCATTGTTCTCTCCCATGTTAACCAAATTGTGCTCATCAACTTCCTTCTTAAATGCATTGTACCGCAAATGATCATTCTCCTTGATTGTTGTTTGCGCTTGTAATGCTTTCTTCAAAGCAGCTAGCGCTGACTAGCACACGGTATGAGTATGCACCTTGTCCTTGCAGAATGAACAAATATGGTGATGGGATACGATAGTAACAAGAAACCATATAAGCCGTGCATATGGAAGGTAATTGCTCAAGCCTTTTGTTCCTTCTCGCATATGTGATATATTACATTTTGTATCTTTAATCGTGGATCCCTTGAACTGTTGTTAGGATTGCGATGTGTCCACCGATGGCAAAACAAAATTCAATGATCAAGGGCCACCTTTCCCACCCGCCCGTCCTCCTCCTCCGCACATCTGTTGCCTCGTCCAAAATTCTCGACGCCAACACTTCCGGAATTCCCAGCGCCAACGCCGCGGCTCCTCCTTTGCTCGGCTTTAAATATCGAACTCTCGCAGTCGCTCTTCGCTCATCTCAATTGTGTTTCACTTCTCGTTCTGGCACTCATCGTTGAGGACTCAGAGAACATAACATAATTATTTTTTTTTGGGGAGATTAAGTATTTGCTTGCTTGCTCAGACTTTTTTTATTGCTTTCGCCCGAAGGGCAGGTAATTTGTCGAATCTTTTTTCATTATTACCGTAGTCATAGTTATTAGTCACTAATCGTAAGTGAGTTATGCGAAATTTACATTCTTGTTACGTTTTTCACCGCACGGTGCACTTACATCATTGAATCGCGGGACATGGACAAATTCGACTTACGACACCACATAGGGAGCCCCAGACAAGGGAAGGAAAGGCTCTGCGCAGAGCCCACCACCATAGATGATACATAGGATATTCTTTGTTAATTTATCGGTTCAATGTGGATGACGTTGATGCTGTGTAGGGAAACGGGTAGGCTACACTAGCGCAAATTAAAAATTCTACCGTAAACCAAGATCACTTCGATTATAGATCACGGTCTTACCACTAGACGCGCAGTGCGAAGTTGATGCGGCGCGTCGAGCGTTGTAGTCGTACCAAGTTGATGCGAAGACGTCGCGAGTAGTCGACTACTTCCTCGTCCTCGCCGTGGCGCCCCACGCATGCCTCCTTTCTTGCGGTTCGTCCCAACGCCACGATGCAGCGCTTCAAAGGTATCCACACGCGGGAGGAAGCGACGCGCGCGGACTACTAGATCCGCGCGAGCGACTAGGGCGGGAGGGTGGCGCGGGGTTTGGGGATGTCACGAAAAACTCAACCCTCAACCAGCGCACGCCTCTCCTTTACAGCACGTCCTTATAATAGGCTTCTACGAATAGAGGCCCATTAGGACTCAATGCCCACCTAATTCGGATCCAATCCGAATTAGGCTTCACTCTTAAGTGTGTGACCCATGGTTCACATATGTTTAGACATGATGCGAGTACACATACTTGGTCAATAGTTGGTAGCGGCCTCTAGCAAGGCGTGCCAACTCCTAAACATACGTAAAGATCATATCGGACGAACCATCACAACGTTATGTACATGCCAATCCCTTTGCCTCACGATATTCGGTCGAGCCCAAGCGACCACTCTTTCTCGATCCTGTGATCCGAATCCTTACTAGGTTAACTCTTAACCTTAAGTAGCATGGCCATGCATTTCTAGATCCGATCACTCGAGGGCCAGAGATATCTCTCGGTGAGAGGGCAAATCCCATCTCGATCGACCATGCCTCGTGACATGCTTCATGACAAACCCAAAGCTACCTTTATAACTACCCGCCATTTGAGTAGCGTTTGATAGCCCCTAAGTAGGTCGATTCACATCTCAAGTACATGCGACAATCTGTGTCTAAGGACAAGGCGTATACATTGTGTAGAGAGAACCATAAGAATAATTACTATGTCTCATGTTGGGTCGGTCCAACCCCATGTTCTAAACATGTGTCCACATTATTGGTTTGACATCTCCATGTCTATGACACAGTGAAACATGGTCATCAACCGATACATGTGCTAATCCATTATTCACGTGTGTCCTCACATGAACTCCGACTAGGGACAACTTTAGAATAACCATACAAGTAAAGAGTTTCACAAACAAGTCACATACTTGTTAATCAACACAAAGGCAATATTCAAGGAACATTTATTAAATCATGGATACAATGAAATATCATCATCAATATGATTGCCTCTAGGGCATATCTCCAACAGATCTCCCACTTGCACTAGAGTCAATCTAGTAGATATCTAATACCCATAGCTCTTGTGTGCGCTCATGCTTAGCTTTGTGGGAGAGGCTTCACAAAGGATCTCAAATATTCAAATCAGTGTGTATTTTGCATATCTTTAAATCTCTCGATTAAGGATCTCTCGAATGAGATGAAACCGCCGCAGATGTGTTTGTTCTTTTGGTGATTCCTCGGCTCCTTGGCTTGCGCAATGGCCCACCGTTATCACAAGAAAGATCCGGAGGATCGCACGCACTAGGAACCACACCTAGTTCGCTTATGAACTTCCTTATCCAAACACCTTCCTTTCTTGCTTGAAGCCGCAATGTACTGGGCCTCCGTTGTAGAGTCGCATGTCTCCGCTTGGAACTCTTCCAACTTACCGCACCACCGCTCAAAAGGAACACAAAACCCGATTGCGATTTGTAATCATCTTTGTCGGTTTGGAAGCTTGCATCGGTGTAACCATTTACAACGAGCTCTTCCTCACCTCCGTAGACTAGGAACACATCCTTAGTTCTTCTCAAATACTTGAGGATGTTTTTAATCGCTGTCGATGACTCTCACCGATCACCGTATCTGCTCGTGACACTTAGAGCATAGGAAACATCGGGCGAGTGCACATCATAGCATACATGATAGATCCAATGGCCAAGCATATGGAATCTTATTCATGCGATCTCGCTCATCGCTTGTCGAAGGACACCGAGTCTTGCCAAGATTTATGCCATGAGACATGGGCAAGAACCCTTTCTTTGCCTCCTCCATGTTGAACCGTTTCAACACTTTGTCAATGTAAGTACTCGCTTAATCCTATTAGCCTTTTGATCTATCTCTATAGATTTTAATACCCAAAATATATGCCGCTTCCTAAGTCCTTCATTGAGAAGCTATTTTTCAAAGTGAGGTCTTAACGGACTCGAGCATAGGAATATCATTTCCAATCGTAATATGTCATCTACATATAAGATTAGAAATACGAGTGAGCTCCCACTTGTCTTCTTGTAAACACAAGATTCTTCTTCGTTTTGATGAAGTCAAACCCTTTGACCACTTCATCAAAACGAATGTTCCAACTCCGAGATGCTTGCTTCAATCCATAAATGGATTTTTGAAGTTTGCATACTTTTCTAGCATTGTTTGGATCGACAAAACCCTCGGCCGTATCATATACACGTCCTCGGTTAAATTTCCATTAAGGAAAGCCGTTTTGACATCCATCCGCCATATCTCATAGTCGAAATATGCGGCAATAGCTAGAATGATCCGTATTGATTTAAGCATCGCTACGGTGAGAAAGTCTCATCGTAGTCAACTCCTTGAACTTGCGAAAACCTTTGCGACAAGTCGAGCTTTATGGATATGAACATTTCCATCCATATCAATCTTCCTTTATAGATCCATTTGCACTCTATGGTTTTAACACCATCAAAGGGTCAACCAAATTCCAAACTTGATTGTCTCCCATGGATGCTATCTCGGATCTCATGGCACTATGCCATTTCTCGAGTGCTGGTCCATCATTGCTTCCGCATAGGTCGTAGGCTCATCATTGTCTAACAATAATATATCTCGCATTGCGAGCCTTTCCGACCTTCGTGGTGGTGGTGCTTCCTTTGCCATGGGTTCCTCAACTTGTTACGCCACATGGGCATCATTCGTCGAGTCTTCCCGATTGGTTCATCTTGAACCTCTTCAAGCCGCACTGTTCTTCCACTTGTCTCCCTATTGAGAAACTCTTTCTCTAGGAAAACACCACTTGACGACAAACACTTTGCCCTCTAGTTGGTTGTAGAAGTAATATCCAAAGGTTTCCTTGGATATCCCACGAAAATGCATTTATCCGACTTGGGTGTGAGCTTGTCAGATCAGAGTCGCTGACAAACGCCTCACATCCCCAAATCTTTAGAAAAGACAAAGCGTGACTCTTCCCAGTCCATATCTCATATGGTGTCTTAACTACGGATTTAGACGGTACCTATTAAGTGTGAAAGCCGCCGTTTAGAGCGTAACCCCAAAAGGATAATGGTAAATCATTGGCTCATCATCGATCGAACCATGTCCAACAAGGTCCGACACGCCGCTCGGATACCCCGTTTCTTTGAGGCGTTAGGGCGGTGTTAGTGTGGAACAATTCCGCAACTCTTGGATGATTGCTAAATTCATGACTCAAATACTCGCCACCACGATCGATCGCGAGCCTTGATTTTCTTGGCACGTTGATTTTCAACCTCATTCGGAACTCTTTGAACTTTTCAAAGTTTGGACTTATGCTTCATTAAGTAGACATAGCCATATCTACTAAAATCATCAGTGAAAGTTATGAAGTAATGAAATCCACCTCTAGCAGTCGTGCTCATTGGTCCACATACATCAGTATGTATGATTTCCAACAAGTCTGACGCCCTCTCAAAAGAACCTTTGAAAGGTGATTTGGTCATCTTACCAAGCAAACAAGCTTCACATGTCTCATATGATTCAAAATCAAACGAAGTTAGAAGACCATCGAGATGGAGCTTCTTCATGCGCTTTTCACTTATGTGACCCAAACGACAATGCCAAACATAGGTGGGATTCAAATCATTAGGTCGAAGTCTTTTAGCATTTATGTTAAAGATAGGCGCATCATCAAGATTTAAAATAAATAACCCATTCACAATGGGCGCAAAAGCCATAAACATTCCATTTTTAGAGATCAAACAACCATTGTCTTTACTTGCAAATGAATAACCATCTCTCATCAAACATGAGGGGGATAAAATGTTTCGACTCATACTAGGAACATAATAACAATTATTCAATTCCATAATAAATCTTGAAGGAAGTGAAGTTGCATGGTGCCGACGGTCAACGAAGAACCCTTGCTTTATTTCCGACGCAAAATCAACTTCACCTCTTGCGACTCCTCTACTTCTTATTAGCCCTCGCATCGAGTTGCAAATGTGAGCAAGCGATCCGGTATCAAATACCCAAGAGTTAATAGGAGAATCATGAGAAAAATGTCTAAAACATTTATGACAAGTGTACCATGGGTGGAAGTCTTACTTCCAGCCTTCTTCTTGCATTCATCGGAATCCATGTACTTCTTGCAGTTTCTCTTCCAGTGGCCAGTTTCTTTACAATAGAAGCATACTGTCTCAGCTCCAGGTCCAGCATTAGGCTTAGGCGTTGGCTTCGAGATCATATCTTTAACCTTACCCTTATTCTTTGGCCATGGCTTCTTACCCTTTTCTTGAAGCTAGACTTGTTTCGCATGACCATCACATGACTAGGCCCCGCACACTTCTTAATGTCACTCTCTGCTTTGAGCATCCCACAAAGCTCATTAAGGCCCTTATCCGCCCCATGCATATGGTAGTTCGAAATGAAATGCCCATAGCTAGGTGGAAGAGACGCTAAAATGAAATCAGTTGCCAACTCTTGGCCAATTGGAAAACCAAGTTTATCCAAAGTCCGATCAGAACCAACCATTTTGATCACATGTGGGCCTACGGGTGCACCTTCGTTAACTTGCATTCCGTAAAAGACTTAGAGACATTGAACCGCTCGGTCTGGCACGTGTATCGAACATGTCCTTAAGCGCTATGATCATATCATACGCTTCGATCCTCAAACCGCTTTTGAAGGTCGTTCCATGCATGCAAGCATAAGACACTAATCTCAAGAGAGTCATCACATGCTTTCTTGTAGGCATTTTTAACAGCAGCAGACGCATTGTTAGCGTGTTCTTAGGATTGGGGTGTCGAACGTTTTCCTTTTTCCGCCACGAGAACAATTCTCGAGTTACGGACCAATCCGAATAGTTTGTTCCATTTAATTTCTCTTTCTCAAGAATTGATCGCAAAGCAAAAGGGTGTGCGTGGTTGCTAGATGCCATTGATCTACAATAGGAAATGCAAAATACTAAGACAAATAAAACCATGATAGAGTAAGCGTATTAAACAAATTTAATAGAATGTACTCCCACTAAAATCAACATCCTCTGTTGATTCTTAGCGATTCAAGATCCGCAATTAACGAGTCTACTAGTGAGCTTTTGCATCACCGCTAGGAGACAAGGTAATTGATAAGCAACACCTTGCTAATCATATCTCTATATGACTCTTGTTGTTGGGTGACATCTCTATGCCTGGCGCCCAACCTTTATGCCCCAAGGCCCATAACCTTTATGATAACCTTGTTAAGTTCACCAATCCTTATGCATGTAAGTATCCGATACAAAACCCATCTAGTCAAGGAAAGTTGATGGTGCCCTAATTTTATAGACCCACCATCAATTTACAAGACATGGGATGGTGCAAAGTTTAATTGGGAGGCATATGTTTAACTTAACATTTTGTGAGGATCGCTATACTTCTACCATTCAAACATGCATAGGAGTAAAACAATAGGAATAGCATTCACACAGTTGTGACTCAAGATGACCCATTTTCTCATGGTGATCTCCATCGCCATAGAATGGCCCACCATGATGATCTCCATCTCCATGGTTCATGTGTGCATCCTCCAAGTGATGTGTCCTCCGAGTACTACTATAAGCTATTACTCATATGACTAGTAATAAAATACATGGATACTAGGAATCATCACAAAGTCGGCACTTGGCCGTTAATACAATACTTTGACAACACAATGGCTCAAAGTGTGTTGCCGCATCTACGACACGCAGTCATGCAAATATTACAAACATGCATCACATACACATTAGGCCATACGGTCACATACATCTGCAAAACAAGTTATGCATAGAATCGCAATCACAGGATAAGGGGTCGAGGGGTTTCTCATCGGTTCGAAGGCGGCGCCCCCATCAGGACTTCCAGGCGTCCGACCGTAAAAACAGATCCAATCTATGCAATTTTTACATAGGATTTTGATCGGCAAATCATATTTACCACAAATCGATCATCGTTCGATTCGACCAATTATATTGATCTTCGCATGCCGCAACCGGTTTACGTGTCACCGCTTCACCCGATGGCGAATCCGACCGGTAGGGGTATGTTGTTTCGACCTTAGCAAAGATGATCACGGTACATCGATTATTAATCTAGGTTCGATTCGATCAATCATATTGATCTTCGCATGCCGCAACCGGTTTTACGTGTCACCGTCTCACCCCGATGGCGAATCCGACGGTAGGGTATGTCGTTTCACGACCTTAGCGACATGATCACGGAAACCGGACCAATCCATTACGTAACTATACAATCGATCACATCGATCATACCGATTACATATCGCCATATGCAAATCACCCGAACCTATAACATGACAAAGAACCGCTCCGATACCATTGTAGGAAACGGGTAGGCTACACTAGCGCAAATTAAAAATTCTACCCATAAACCAAGATCACTTCGCTTATAGATCACGGTCTTACCACTAGACGCAGTGCGGAAGTTGATGCTGCAGCGTCAGGCGTGTAGTCGTACCAAGTTGATGCGAGACGTCGGGCGAGTAGTCGTACTACTTCCTCGTCCTCGCCGTGGCGCCCCACGTCTGACTCCTTTCTTGCGGTTCGTCCCAACGCCACGCTGGCGCCTTCAAAGGTATCCACACGTGCGGAGGAAGCGACGCGCGCGGACTACTAGATCCGCGCGGCGACTAGGGCGTGGGAGGGTGGCGGCGTGGTTTGGGGATGTCACGAAAAACTCAACCTCAACCGGTAGCGCCGCCCTCCTTTACAGACGTCCTTATAATAGGCTTCTACGAATAGAGGCCCATTAGGACTCAATGCCCGATCTAATTCGGATCCAATCCGATTAGAAGCTGACCTTAAGTGTGTGACCTATGGTTCACATATGTTTAGACATGATGCGAGTACACATACTTGGTCAATAGTTGGTAGCGACCTCTAGCAAGACGTGCCAACTCCTAAACATACGTAAAGATCATATCGGACGAACCATCACAACGTTATGTACATGCCAATCCCTTTGCCTCACGATATTCGGTCGAGCTCCAAGTGACCACTCTTTCTCGATCTCGTGATCGGAATCCCTTACTAGGTTAACTCTTAACCTTAAGTAGCATGGCCATGCATTTCTAGATCCGATCACTCGAGGCCCAGAGATATCTCTCTCGGGTAGAGGGCAAATCCCATCTCGATCGACCATGCCTCGCAAAGATGCTTCATGACAAACCCAAAGCTACCTTTATAACTACCCGGGCCATTTGAGTAGCGTTTGATAGCCCCTAAGTAGGTCGATTCACATCTCAAGTACATGCGACAATCTCGTGTCTAAGGACAAGGCGTACACATTGTGTAGAGAGAACCATAAGAATAATTACTATGTCTCATGTTGGGTCGGTCCAACCCCATGTTCTAAACATGTGTCCACATTATTGGTTTGACATCTCCATGTCTATGACACATGAAACATGGTCATCAACCGATACATGTGCTAATCCATTATTCACGTGTGTCCTCACATGAACTCCGACTAGGGACAACTTTAGAATAACCATACAAGTAAAGAGTTTCACAAACAAGTCACATACTTGTTAATCAACACAAAGGCAATATTCAAGGAACATTTATTAAATCATGGATACAATGAAATATCATCATCAATATGATTGCCTCTAGGGCATATCTCCAACAGGTACAATACAGTATTAAAGAATATCATCCACTTTAACACTATATTGTACCACATGCTAGATAGGCTTGTACATGGCCAACTGAGGGAAATACGTGGCATGCAGATCATATAACAATGTACCGTAGCCTTCGAAACGCACACGAGTCGAAGGCTGCGACACGTTGTTATATGATCTGCATGCCACGTATTTCTCTCTGTTGGTTCATGTACAATCTTGTCTATCCTGTGGTACAATACAGTGTTACAGTGGATGATATTCTTTAATACTGTATTATATCACAGGCTAGATAAGCTTGTATATGAACCAACAGAGGGAAATGTGTGGCATACAGATTGTATAACAATAGACCATAGCCTGCACATTGTTATGTCATATGCATGCCAAATATTTCCCTCAGTTGGTTCATGCATAAGCTTATCTAGTCTGTGGTATAATACAGTATTAAAGAATATCATCCACAATAAACTGATAAATTAACAAAGAGTGTCTCTATTACAATAAACCCACACATGTATCATGTAATGCTTGTAACGCTTCAAGTGTCGTCAATTTTATGTATGAACACGTACACTGCAACTCCATTGGAAACCCTAATTCTGTTATGAGTACTTTGTGTGGGAATTCATGAAACCCTAATTTTGTTATGAGTACTGCGTGCCTCCGCTAAGCTATCAAAGCAAGCCTATATTGCAAGTATGCCTCTTCTAGTGGAATCCCAGAAAGAATCATTCGCACTGACATCGAATCCTCCATATTTTAAGGCATCTTCATAATCATAACGAGCGTTCTCACCCCCTTCAATCGTCTCGTCTTGTCAATGCGCAAAACAGGCTGCCCCATCTCATCTTGTCACTGCGCAAAGTAGCCTGCCCCGCTCGTCTTGTCATCTGCAAGCTAACACATTACCCACTTTATGAGCCTCCCCCCGTGGGACACGAGAAGCTATCGGCAGCCGGTAAGTACCAGTTATAGTATGTTCCCCTACCTTTCCTCTTTTGAAGTACGCACTAACAACCTCTCTCGTCTACCCGTAGTCCCCGGATCCGTTATGTGGCTATCGCAAGTGGATCGACCAGGAGATCCACCCACATGACCCGTGGACTCTCGACTTCAACGAGTGGAATGACAAAAGAGCACATGAGATCTGGGAGGAGGAGCGCCGCAACGACGAGCAAAACAAGCGTATACGTCGGGAGACGAAAGCTCATCTCGAGGCGTGCAATCACAGGGAGCGCGAGGCTCGCGAGAGGGAGCGCAAGAAAAAGAGGGAAATGGCGACCGAGGTGAAGGCGGCCGGCGAGGAGTACAACACTGAGCTCGGAAGGAAGGACAAATGGCCCCGGTCCACGTAGTAGGTCGGGCTATTCCGTACTAGTACCCAATCCTACCATCCATGTTTTTACTATCCCCTAAAGGCATGTATACTTACATGGTACGAATGCTTATGTCGCAGTGTACTGTAGTAGTAGCGACGAAGACTAAAGCAAATAGCCGAACCATCATGCCATATGATCACGTGTAACGATGTACATCATGAATCGTAATGTAGTTTTGGTTCCGTGCCAAATTGTACTGCTTTTGCAATTGCATGTAGAGTATGGAACCACAACATTTTTGGCCCCAACATTTCAATCTACTGTTTTAGGTCATCTTCATAATCACAACGAGTGTTCTCAACCCCTTTAATTGCATTTTGTAGAAGCTCCATAAAGTAATATGCTTTAACTCGTCATTTTTAACAAAGCATCGTAATATCACTTACCTTCCTACTTACAACTCATTACTATCTCAATCGTTCTCACAAAATTCTTGAAATTTAGCGACTACAACAATATACGATGATCACAAAATGTTATTAAGTAGTCGACAAATTTTGTGCCCTTCATATTCTACGAAAATAACAAACAGACCAACCAACGTTGTCACCACACTTTTATTTTCAAAAAAAAAAACCATCATATAATAGATTATTTTTAAAAAAATTACCTTCCTACTTACAACTCATTACTATCTCAATCGTCCTCACAAAATTCTTCAGAAATTTAGCAGGCTACAATAATATCTGACGATCACAAAATGTTATTGCGAGTCTAATAAATTTCGTACCCTTAATATTCTATGAAAATAACAAACAGACCAACCAACGTTGTCACCACACTTTTATTTTTTTTGAAAAAACAACATACAATTGATTATTTTTTAAAAAATTAAATAGTGTCATTTCTGTAATTCCAAACAAAAAATATATTATTTTAAGAATTATTTGCACTGACATCGATTCCTCCATATTTTAGGGTATCTTCATAATCACAACGAGCGTTCTCAGCCCCTTCAATTGCATTCTGTATAAGCTTCATAAAGTACTTTGCTTTAACTCCACCATAGAGAAGTAATGTGATCAAGAACCGGCGACCAAGATATTATTTATCTCCGCTTGCCCTTTTCGAGTCTTTTGAAAGCTTCAAAAATAAAATACCATCAATTTTATGTATGAACATGTACATCAGAACTCCATTAGAAACCTAATTTCAAACCCTAATTACATTATGAGTACTTTGTGTGGGAATTCATGAAACCCTAATTTCTTAAACCTAAAATCAATTTTTTGAGACCTAAATGCAGCCCATATGGTTTTGTTGTTACTATCGTATCCCAGTCACCATATTTGTTCATTCTGCAAGGACAAGGTGCATGCTCATACCGTGTGCTAATCAACGCTGCTGCTGAAGAAACAGTACAAACTGCAAACAACAATCCAAGGGAGAATGATCATTTGCAGTACAATACATTTAAGAAGGAAGCTGATGAGCACAATTTGGTTAACATGGGAGAGAACAATGAAAACGGAACAGTCAATCCTGATCAACCTGAAGATGATGAATGACCGTTTGACGTTGCTGACGATAATATGGTACCCAACGGTCACTTGGTACTTGCTCACCCTACACCCTTTGCTATAGCCGCTGGAGAATCACCAAGTATGCTGCACAAACCTATTTCTATGGTGGAATTGAAAACACCAATGAAATCACTTATGCCACCTACTGGTACCATCAACCCCATTACTCAATCAAACAATTGCCATAAAAGCGAGCACTGCGGGCAAGGGAGGACAGCAGCGACGGGGCGACAGATGTGCAGAGAAGGGAGTGTCACTTACCTAGAGTAGTCATGTGGTACTAAACTTCCCACATTCCAAGTCACATGAAATCATGAAACCCTAATTTCTGAAACCTTTCGTCCTAATTTTCGAAACCTAAATCCTTAATTTGTCGAGATAATTTTGTAACATATAAAATTATGGAAAAATTACACAATCAAGCACACTGTATAAGGAGCCTGGAAAAAAATTCATAATGTTTGGACCTAATTTTCTATATTAGAAAATTTCTACAAACAATATAATTGAATGAATTTTAGAGAAAACATAGTAACCTATAAAATTCTGAAAAAATTATACAATCAAATACAATGTGCCAGAGGCTCCACAAAAATTTCATATTTTTTGAGCTCATTTATATATCTAAAAATTCCTCCAAGAAATATTTTTAAATGTATTTTCTCTCCTCTTGGATTTACGTGCGCCAGTGAGGAGGGACTTGTCTTTGTCCCACACAAGAAGACCTTCGCCGTGTCAGGCACGGTAGCAACTTGCTCACGCCAGCTAAGACGGCGAGAACTTGTCGTCGCTAACAGCGGCGGCATTAGGTGCTCTGAGAGGGCCAAAATGGAATCGATGCTCAGGGGGCTAGTTTAGGAATTACAGTGCATTACGGGGCCAACACAGTCCAAAACTCTTCGTCAGCTCGCTACCTACAAATGACTGTACAAGCGTGATGGGGGGAGAACGAGAAACTGGAGCCATGACATAGTGGAGGAACCAAAAGGCCAGAACCGAGTTTCGCCGACGCATAAAGAGTCATGGCCCATTACATCGTAATCGGGCATTGGGCTCTCGTCAGTTTCGGCCATGGCTCGTTCGGGTGTGGTGGCCACGGCTGGATGGATGAAATTAGTTATTTGTGGGGTGGGGGGATTGCAACCACGATGAATTTATGAGTGGTTTTTTTCATGAATTTTAGGCTTGTTTGGATAGAGAGAGATTAGAACCAATTCCTTCGGATCAGAAGAAATTTTAGTTCAAATTCTGAGTCAATCCAAAGAGATTGAGTCGATTCACAATGTATCCAAACAAGCCCTAGGGTCCTAGGACGTAAGTAGGCTTTTTTTTTGGGTGCAGAAATCCCAATTGCTCGTGTAATTTTATTGAAGAACTTATATGTACTCCATTCAATTCAAAATAGCTGTCCAGCTATCATACAGGCGCAAACACGCACATAATCAAAACAACAGTAAGGGTAGATGATGAAAAGAACCGTAATAATTACCCTCCTGATTCACTTAATGCACAACTATTTTGAAACGACGAATTCCAGTGACCCGAACAATTGTTTCGGAACAAAGGGGTAATTGATGGAAGAAACATAACGTCAGGCATCCCAATAATTTACCCCTCTCAATATTCAAGTCCACCCCCTAATTATCTTAGACTAATTTTTGGAATTGGTGGTATAACTAAGCAAGTGTAGCACTCGATATGAACTTGAATGGTTAGAGCGTGCACATGTACGCACGGACTGGAAGGTCATCATGCCTTCAAATCATTAGCCTCTATTTCATCCTTAGAAAAGAACTCCTCTTCTTGTGTGCATAGACAGGAATGTAATGACTTCAAATCGCCGGCGCCGTCTATTTCATCCATGAATTTCATCCTTGAAGAAAGGGAGATAATTCCTTATAAATAGAATCTCCCCTCTTCATGTATGCGCTTGATAGAGGTATTGTGTTAGTTGGTGTTATAAATAAACTTACAAATAGCACATGAATCCCTGAGTTGACTGAGACCTAAGCGTTAGCTCAGTGGGAGGGTGCGAGGGTGGTCGCCCCTCTGGCCTAGGTTCGATCTTTGAAATCAAACTCAATGTTTCTCACTTGGAATAATCCAGTTAGGTGAGTTTAAAATAGTACACACACATGGATATATTCAATAGTCAAAGCGCGTGCCCACGCTACGTGAGGTCTGACCCTCCGTTTTAGATTAGCGTGTGTTCAAGATGCACCTACGTATGTGTGGGCGTGAAGCGTGTGGGGGTGTTGCGTCCGACGTGTACTCTAAAAAAAATGAATCCCTGAGTTGACTTGTTGACTTGGTACTTCGTACGGATGACCAACCGTAAGGAAATAAATTTTATGGCACCGATGCCACATGACACTAGGTCTAGATTTACAATATGTAGTAAATATTATATAACAACTGAGAGTTTAATTGAAGGCTCCAATTGTATTTAGGTCTGGTGCCACGTAGCACATGTGCCATATTTTTTCTCGAATGTTAGCACCCCACGGATGCCCTAGGCCCAATTTCTGACTCCCCACTGTCGCTGGGTGCCCAGATTTCACTCGATACCAATGAATAGTGGTGGCCAGATGGGCGGCACGGCATGGGCACAAGCTGGCACGGCCTATCTCGCCCCGCGAAACAGATGGACCATGTTGTTCCGACCCACGTGCCGGAGAGGCGGCCCAAGCATGGCCCGACGGCCTTTCATGTCGTGCCGTGTTGGCCCAAGCCCATTGTTGCGGCCCACTTAGCCCGTTAGAACCAAAAAAATCCAAAAAATCCAAAAAATTAGAAAAATGTGTAGAATTTAGAAATAGATATGAAAATTATTTTAAAAAATGAGAAAATTACATTGAAAATGTAATAAAGAGATTTATTAATGTTAAAATGCTGCCTTGTTAAAATCTTTGCCAAGTAAAAACTCAACATGAGAAAACCTTGGCAAAGAAAAAAAAAAGACAACCTATAGCTCTACATACATCCTTGTTCTACGTGTCGTTGTTTAGGTACAGATTTTTGAATACCTCCGACGACTCTGGATTTAGTCTTTTAGAGTTACAAGTATATCCACCATCTCACTTGTGACACGTGTTCTTCTCTTCTCCAAAATTCTTCTAGAAAGAAAGCAAATTCGGAGAAAACTGTCAAGACAAGAACAGTTAATACACCACGTGCACGTATGGGTAACACGAGATATGCTAACTTATGGTCATGCCACCAGTACAAAATTGTGAAGTTTTCTGAGTTGAAATCCACCGTATCGCTATCCAGAAAGACACAATTCCATACTCTTTGGTTGAGAGGTTGGTCTTAGACTTTGTTGAAAAGGTGCCGCTGTAGAAGATGAAGACTTAGACTTGGAGGAAGAGCCTGCATCCTAGATCTTGTCCCATAGATTTGTTTTGTTACTTGAGGTGGGTGCTACTGGAGGTCGTTGCAAGCGAATTCCCTGGAACTTATTTTCGTACCTTTAGAAAATCCCATGTAACCGAGAACAAACATCTACAAAATAATTAGAATAGTTTAGCTCTGTATCATCACTAAGAAGATCCAGAACATTGGCAAATCCGTTAATTTTAGCTCTAAGATCTAAAATAAATGCAAATGCATATAGAAAAATGATTGCTCTCCAATATTTAAGGTATTTAGTTTTCATAGCAACAATAGCCTCTCTTAAAACTATATCATTTTCATAGTTTTTAAAATAACTAGCGATCTGTAAAATACTATGCATAATAATAAGAGATGTTGGATAATAGACGGCAGACAAAGCAGCAGTGGCCTCATAAAAACTTTGTAAAAAGTGAAGTATCTTCTCAGCAACGAACCAATGTTACTCAGTTAATAGTATACTACCTTCAGTGCTCTGATAGTGCGTTTGAATAAAAACAGAAAAATACACTTATATGGTAAAAGACTTCTAAGCATCAAGTAAATAAAGTTCCATCTTACCAGTATGTCCAAACCGAACTTTCTTGAACGTACACCTATCACTCTACAGAAATTCTTATATGCTGCTATTCTTACGTTATAATTAGTCAAGTAAGATATCATATCGTGAAAAGCTTTAATATACGAATTCAATCTCTTGAAACCAAATTTGATTATAAGGTTAATAATATGACAAATGCATCGCTGATATAGCAAGAAGAAATCGGCGTATGTAGTCAACACTGGAGTAAGAATATCCCTGACCTAGAGTTCGAAACGACATTGTCTAAAGTAATTGAGAATATTTTGTCTGTAAGACCAAAGTCTTCTACGACTTTGATAATACAGTCTGCAATATTCTCACCCATGTGTGCTACATCGATTAATTTAAAACCTATAATTCTTTTCTCCATTATCCAGTTGTCATTAACATAATGAGCAAGTACACTAAGATAATCCTCCCTAGCCCGACTATTCCATATGTCTGAGGTCAAGGCTACCGAAAATGTGCACGTACTAAATAGTTCCTTTATTTTATTATGACGTCCATTGTAGTATTTTACTAGATCGCTAGTTGTTATCTTTCTATAAACGATAGAAAATCTAGAATTATGTGTAGTCCTCATGTAAGTTTGGAAAGCAGTAGACCTGCTAAAGCCTAACGGTAAATCCTCAAAAGCAATTAAATGACAGAGAGATTGACGTATTACCTCAGGATCGTAGTCCCAGCTACATACCGTACCGTTGGGGTTGTACTGCAGTTGTGTCTGCCTCATCACCAATTCTTGCTTGGCTTTACATCTTGTAGCATGTCTAAACAAGTGTCCTGTTCCACCTGTAGACCTTACAGATAATTCATTGCGATAAAATTTGCAAATAGCATATAGTACCTCATTTCCTTATGCGTCTGGCTTGGTTGTTCGGTTGAAATTCTTCCACACTCCCGATGTAGACAGCCTCGACCTCTTTGCTCTGGTGGTCGCCGACGAAGATGCTGCTGTAGAGCCTGATGACGGAACTACGTCTTACCCTTCTGCTAACAACCGCGACCGCGATACGTTAACAAAAGTGTATGCTTTTGGACATGGAGGACCAAAAAAAAGGTATCACCAAAAGCAAGCTGTATGATAGAGTAGACCTATTTTGCATGGAGTAAGAGATTTGGAAAGTGACAAATGGTGCCATTGCTCTTTGGTCATGAAAATTGGTAGCTGTCTATGGTGAAGTAAAAAAGGAAGATAAAAGAAGTGAGCCTCAAAACACAACCAGAAAAACACATCAGGAGGATAGGATCTGTTGACAGTCAATCTCTGTGTAGGGTAACAAAACTATAAAATCTATTCCAACAGAGAGCATATATTGTTGTGTACTAAAAGTGCATCACATGTGGTCAAAAGGTGTAAACAAAAAGATACAAAATCAGAATCCCCCCAAAAAAAACATACTATGTAGTAGAGTTATGTCAATGTTCATAAATCGATTGGACCTCGGATCAATAGAATCCCATAGTCCTAATACGCTGACTTTGATTGTCGACCTATCCACTTTTGCTGTCATAACAAATCGGAACATCCGGGTCTTAATTAGGTGGTTCTTAATGGTCATATTTTCATGATTATAAATATTAGTGTCCCCGATTGGCTGCACAATCTGAACATGTTATTCGGAAATTAGAGAAAGGCTGACATAATAGCTGAATGACTGTTTACATAATTTGATTGGCTTGTTAGATGAAAATACTCTTGGACTGTTTTGTTTGACTTTGACCTTATCTTAAAAGGAGCAAAGGTACTTTTTTTTTAAAAAAAAAAAGTGTTCGGACTTCGAAAGGTTGTTCAATGAGAGATCATAACAATAAAGTGTAAAACTAATCTTGTATTGTTGGATGCTACTATTCACATTTCAGTGCAAAAATCATCTGAAAGAAGTATGGAAGCATAATTCAGCTAGTCTTCATACTAATCATGTTAAATTTTCCCTAGATTGATATTGCAAAGCATAATAACATCTAAGGCTATGGAGAACCAGTCAATTTTTTTTTGTGAGTATATTCTCATGCATGTTTGCACTATTTTTGGCTTGTCCCTGTTTCTTTTTTATGAACTTATTCACTGCAGAATACGAAGAACAATCTATATCTGTACCTAAAACCGAAGACTGAGTAAGTGCACTGTAGTCTAAATATAGATCATATTGTGGCATAGATTGACCGTATTTCCTACCGATCTTATTGTAATGCAAGAATGGATGCAAGAATCTATGCCACAATATGGTGAACAATTACTGCTGATTGTAGTGCAATTAAAACATTACTACTCCTAGAATCAACAATTGACTAATGATAAAATAAATTTACTCCCAGTTGTCTCATATGAAAAAAGGTAACATATTTCTCTGTCAATAAATATCTACATAAACCAATATATATTCATAGAAATCCAAACGAAGTAAAAAGGTAATGAAATAAACATGCACAAAAGAGTAAGTATAATAGACCCAGGACTAACCTATCATACTGTGTGCAAGCACAATATGAAGTCAACATAACTTCCAAAGTAGCATCCACTGGCAGAAGCGTTGTAATAGGTTTGCTTGTTGAATCAGACCTTGAAAGCATCCAAGCAGGAAAAAAGGAAGGGAGGAGAAAAGTTTCCCCAAGAACATTCACAAAATCACCTCCAAGCATACCAATGCACATAATTGGTACATCAGGAAGTTCATGGAAGAATTATGTTATATGTTTTTCAAGATGTTCTACGTTCGCTGATGAAAACCTGACATGGAAATTTAAGTTTCGCTATACATCTACAAATGTCATGAAAATAAATAAAAGAGAGGTTATTTAATTTACACTTTCAAAATTTTAATCTGAAAAACTTTGAGACTCCCTCATCTGTTTCATTTCTGAAATCTGCTAGGGGACCCTGAAAATGCAATGTAAAAACAAAAACAAAAAAGAATTACAGTACTATTTATATCTGGTTGATAAAATAAATTTACTCCCAGTTGTCTCATATAAAAAAGGAAACATATCTCTCAGTCAATAAAAATCTACATAAACCAATATATATTAATAGCAATCTAAACAAAGTAAAAAGGTAATGAAATCAACCATGCACAAAAGAGTAAGTATAATAGACTCAGGACTAACCTATCATACTGTATGCAAGCACAATATGAAGTCAACATAACTCCCAAAAGCGTTGTGATAGGTTTGCTTGTTGAATCAGACCTTGAAAGCAAGTATCCAAGCAGGAAAAAAAAGGAAGGGAGGAGAAGAGTTTCCCCAAGAACATTCACAAAATCACCTCCAAGCATACTAATGCATATAATTGGTACATCAGGAAGTCTATGGAAGAATCATGTTATATGTTTTTCAAGATGTTCTCTGTCTGCTGATGAAAACATGGCATAGAAATTTAATTTTCACTATACATCTACAAATGTCATGAAGAAAAAGAGAGGTTTATTTAATTTACAATTTCAAAATTTTAATCTGAAAAACTTTGAGACTCCCTCATCTGTGTCATTTCTAAAATCTGATAGGGGGACCCGGAAAATGCAATGCAAAAAAAAATAAATGAAAATATGAACTACAGTAATATTTGCATCCGGTTGTTAATTTATTATGGTACAAACCTTGGAATCCCTTTTTCTAGACAACGCTTGTAAGCTAGCAAGGTAATACAAAGGTAATTGAGTGGTGGAATTTATCGTTGAAAGTAAGAATATACATGTAAGTAGGCTGCCAACCTGCACCAGGGGAGTTGGATTTCAACACAGGAACCAACACCAGTTAAGCAAGTGTCTAATTGAAGACAAAAGGAAACAATAGTCTGAGTTCAGCAACCACTCTAGAAACAATAAATAGATCTATACACTGGGCATCTAAATATTTTCTATCACGAAAGCACATGACTAAAGGACATTTCAGACCACCTAGAAAAGTGAGGAGCTCTCTCTGGATAACACAAAAGCTTTCAGCAACCAGGGGACAACATCAGGCATTTGTACAGTAGAGAAGCCGCAATAGACATCCCTGCAGATAGTGATGAAACGAAGACAGCTAAGGCAAGTGCTGTCATGCTGTGAACTGCTACTATCAGAATGCTGCATATGTAACCGACACATAATAACAAATTGATGAAATTACTCCCTTTACCGAAAAGAAACTCATACTACATAGTATTTCTGCATGCTCTAAGGAATGAAAACCATCAGCATTCTCGTCCATGATTAGTCTAACTAATGTTGCATATGTAACCGACACATAACAACGAATTGATGAAATTACCTTGACTGTTCTGAGAGGAATCCCTTTACCAAAAAGAAACTCATACTACATAGTATCTCTGCATGCTCGAAGGAATGAAAACCACCAGCATTCTCATCCATGATTAGTTCAATTAAATGAGGCTCATAAGTTCTATAACACCCTGAGGAAGGGATCCGAAGTACAATAACGATATGCACTGGCAATAGAGACTATGAACTTCATGGCCTCCATGCTTTCTACCATGAGCCCCAAGGCTCTTGCTGCAAAAGGCAACACTCCAGAACTGAACAACTATATGCTGCAAAAATATATATTACATAGCAAGAACTGAACAAATTCATTCAACATAATGTGTGCAGCGCATCATTCTCACATCAACATATACAATTTCAAATCAACCCATAATTCACAAAACAACTAACAGAAACCAATCCAAAGGGGCTGCCTCAGATCTGCAACCTGGGGGCTACTGGACGGCGGGAAGACTCGCGGGAGGATGCTTTGGCTGAGGGGAGGAGGCAGAGAGGAGTTGAGACGGCGGCGGCGGAATTAGGATGATGGAGTAGCCATACCTCAACTGGAGGACCGGACGTAGACCCACGTCTCCCCTCGTCGCCAGTCGCCGCCAATGGCCCGAGCCGCATGGATGAAGGGAGTCGCCAGAGAGTCACGGTGGAGTAGCCATACCTCAAGCGAAAGTCGAAAGCGAAGGGCGGGGCATCCCCGGCGGCGGGGACAGCAGCGGCACCCAACCGACGCTCTGGCAGAGGGTGGCGTGTGGAGAGGGATGGCGGCGACGAAGGGAGAGGGAGGGGAACAGGAGTCGGAGAGGGAGAGGGCCGCGGGAGTGCTGATTGGCGGCGGAGGCATGGACGGGAGGCGAAGGGGAAGAAGATGAAGGTAGATCGAGGGGGTAGCGGCCCGAGGCGGCGACTGGATAGGGAGACCGAAAGGGCGTTTGGGAGGAAGGGGTGGGGAGGGAGCGGCGGCGGCGGGAGAGGGAGGCCAAGGGGGATGGCGTGAAGAAGAGGGAAGGACTGGCAGCGCTGGCGAAGAGGCGCGGCGGAGGAGGGAGAGGGAGGGGACAGGAGAAGAAGCTGGCGAGGCGGCGTGGGGTAAGGAGACGGCCAGCCGCGGACGGGCGCAAGGCAGAGCGAGGGCCGTGGGAGAGAGGAAGCGAAGAGGCGGCGCGGAGGAGGAGGACCTGGCAAGGCGGCGCAAGGCAAGGAGACGGGCGGACAGCCGTGAGAGAGCGTAGGGGCGAGACAAAGGGGAAGAAGATGGAGGTAGATCGAGAGGGGCGACGGGGGAGAAAGGGGAAGAAGGCTCGCGACGCAGACGATTGTGGCCTGTGGGGCGACGTGGACACGCGAGCGCCGCTCCATCCCTCCAAGCGCACCGGGCCAGATCGTGCGGTCGCCAGCCGTGCGGGGCGCGATCCGACGGCCAGGCAATTCCTGCCGACGTAGCCACCCCGGGAGCGGCACAATCCACCGGCTGTTAACTATGTGAACTAAGATCACCCGCGATGGTGCGGGCCGTTCAGCTGGGCCACTACGACCGACTCGAAGGCCGCAGATTCGAAGCAAACGGGCGAGAGTCGAGCGAACGGCATCCCACGCAGCGCGTTCCGGCCACGACGTGGCCCGTGCGAGACCAGCCAATCAACGCAAGCGCAGCATGGCGCGATCGTGCTGGTGTGAGCAGGCGGAGGTGCGATCGGACAGCGCGCGTTTCGCGGGCGACGTGGCCTGGGCGTCCGCTCGCGCTTTTCACCGGCTGTTAAGTAAGGGAATTTCATTTTTTGCTTCTTCTCCTCTCCCACGCGGCAACGCTTCGGCCTTCGGACACCGCGATGGCGGCAATCCGGAGCGCGACCACCTCCGCCGCCGCCCCCACCGTGGCGCAGCACGGCTGTGGCGGTCACCGCCTGCCCCCCTGCGCCGCGGCACCGGCGCGGCGAGCGCGGCGCGCGCCAGGAGCTGCCGTCGCCCCGAGGCGCCTCCCGCGCTCCGCCCTGCGCGCCAGCGCCTCCCCCGCCGTCACCGTCGAGGAGCCCGAAGAGCCCGTCGTGGTGAGTGCTCCGCCCCACCCACTGGCGCATTCCGTCGAGTGGGTGGCGGGCCCCGCCGGTCTGTTCTTCGGATTACACTCTGTGCACGTCTCCCCCGGCGTTTGAGACGTGCAGGTTGCTGCGTTTTTTTTGTTTTTTGCTTCTTATAGGGAAATATTAGCGAATTCGATAGTGGATGATCAATTGTGCAGGAACCTTTGGTGGAAGCGGAGCCGGAGGCCAAGCTGAGCAATCTGGCCTGCCCAATCTGCTATTACCCCCTCGCGAGCTCGATTGATCAGTCCGTGTAAGTGGTCTTGCTGTCTGCGCATCAGCAGCATACCCAACGTGTTAATCGCTCGGCTTACCCGTTTGGTGGGTTGTTGGTTTCTTTTCAGGCCGTCCAAATCCGCTGCCGGTCTCGAGTGTTCTACCTGCAAGAAAGTCTACCCCAACAAGGAGGATTACTGGGATCTGACAGTGGCAGTTGGTTCTACCGAGTACTCGGAGTCCATGCCGGCAGCAACTGAGCTTTTCAGGTATCTAAGCCGATGATGTTAGATGAACATTGGGCATTATGAGAAGGAAATTAACATTCTGCAAATTGAAATAGTAATGTCTTCTGAATTATGGGCATAATGTAGTCAAGCTCTTCAGGTAAAAAAAGAGAAAGGTTTTGTCTCTTCTGAAATTAGTTAACCCGATGGGGTTTGGTGAACAGAGGGCATTATAAGGGAAAATGTAGTCAAGCCTTTTGCATAGGTTCTTTAAGAGTAATAACGATTATATAACAATTAACTGCTGAAAGCATGCCTTAGGACTGTATAACATGTAGTGCAAGAAACCTCTGCGCCTCTATGAAATCTTGACAATGTTGAACCAGCTGGAAGACGTGGTACAGAAGATGTCTCCTTTCTCATAGGAATTGTTCAGTACGGGTTTGCAGGTTGTTATTACTTACTATTTTTTTAGAGAATAGGTTGTTATTACCTACTAAAAGTCTAAAATCAACACCTGTTGAACTGTTTTTGCTAGGGTGCTGGGGGCCAAGAATATGACTGTATTTGTCAATTAGTTCTATTCAGACTATTCCTTATGGATGATTATTTGAACAGGACTCCGCTGGTATCGTTTCTTTATGAGAGAGGATGGCGGCAGAATTTTATATGGGGTGGTTTTCCAGGCCTAGAGAGAGAGGTCATGTCGCTCAACTATACTTGTATGCATGAGGATGTTCAATTGCATTTGTGAAATAACTGTCTCACAATCATCATTATATAAATTTGCACCATTTCTTGCTCAACAACAACAAAACTTTTGGTCCTAAACAAGTTGGGTAGACTAGGGATGAAACCTCCTTAAGGTCAAACAGACAAAAGCCTTACAAATAAAATAAAATAAAATAATAATGAAAAAAAACCTACAAAGCTAACACCCTAAGCCGTATATCCTATCATCTGAGCCGAAAGCCTAAAACACAGCTCCTAAACCTTCTTATGGTTCCGATACGTGGATCGCTAACTTCTATGTGCTCCTATCGAAACCATTTCTTCTATGTGCTCCTATCGAAACCATTTCTCGCTCTATGAGAAAAAAAACTGGTACTTAAAGCGCTGTGTTAAACTGATAATCAATACTCGTGTGGTAGTAAGCTATGACCAAATATTGAGAAATATATGATCATAATATATGTACGTAGATGGTAGACCTGAGCATTTTGTGGGCTGGGCCAGGCCAGACAAAGTCATGTTTGCATCCAGGCCAGGCCTGGCCCAATTAGGTGGTTGGGCTGATGGGTCTAGGCCAACAGCCCTAATTTATTTTTTCAGGCCACTGGACTTAGGGTAGGCTGCGACCTAGTCCATTAATAACTGGCCTATAGTCTCAAGCTTGTCTTGGTCCTAAACGACGGTTCGAACCCGGTTAAGGTTGCTTAGGTATATATTTAAGCATTTATGTATCATTTGTGCGTGCAAATATAATTTGTGGACTTTCTAAAAAAATATTGCAATGCAACTGCAGTTTGAAATGGCTAAAACTTATTTGAAGCCTACAACTGGAGGGATTATAGTTGATGCAAGTTGCGGAAGTGGCCTATTTTCAAGATTATTTGTTAAGAATGAACTGTATTCTCTTGTTGTGGCACTGGATTTCTCAGAGAATATGTTGAAGCAGTGCAATGAATTCATCAAGCAGGAAAACATTTCAGATGAGTATGGTTTGCAGTTCCCTGATCATCGAGTTTCTTTCTGTAACTCCTTTGTAGCATATGATTTCTGAAGTCCGAGTAGCCATTTGTTTCCTTTGTGTTGGTTTTATGCTATGTAGCTTTTTCCTGTGATTATTGGTTTGTTCTAATGTTTAATGCAATCTCTGATGTTATATTGTTGCTGTTTCAGGAGATTAGCCTTGGTGAGAGCTGATATATCCAGGCTCCCTTTTGTGAGTGGTTCAATTGATGCTGTGCATGCAGGTGCTGCAATTCATTGTTGGCCTTCCCAGCTTGTGCTGTAAGTTTCCTATTTGAATTGCAAATTTATGTCTGCAAAAATTCTCATTGCTTCATTATGTCTTTTCAAAATTGTGGAGTTGAACATGCTTTTGTGCTTCAGGTGTTCCTTTCATTATGCATTTTGTATATTAACATACCGACTTGGTTACTCCATGTTCTTCTGTGCATTCAAAATAGATGCGAACATATGCCAGTTTGCCTACTTCCATCCATAAAAATAATTGGAAATGCACATAACGTTACAGTGAGAATATACCCACGTGTGCATCACACCCATATGAGTTGTGTTCCAATCTTTTGTAGTCCACATGCATGCGAGTGCACACACACAACCGCCAAACAATATATAAGAAAAACTTATTCAGGTCTTTTACTATGAATTTATTAAGCTTCACTTCATAGACTTAATGAAGAGCAAGGAACACTTTTGTGAAAAACTATAGTGCATTTTAAATTACATTTCTGTATGTACGCTAAGTAACTTGTCCAGCAACAACATTATTGATCCAAAATTTCCATGGATCTAATACAGTGAGATCTACCTTTATGCTATTTGCTTTCCCCCATGCCTGGTTACGAAGGGTAATACTTCTTACTTTGTTATGGTCTTTTCACAGGTTGCAGAAATTAGTCGAGTCCTTCGCCCTGGGGGTATTTTTGTTGCTTCTACTTTCATAGCAGATGTTCTTCCACCAGTTGTTCCGGTATTGAGGATCGGACGCCCGGTAATCCCGACTTCTAATCATCCACAAACAATAATCTTTCAGGGGGAAATACAGATCAATTTGCTTCACAGCACGATAGTAATTTAAAATTGGGCTTATTCTTTAATGGTTCAACACCTCCAAATTAGTAGATGCTACTTTTTGGATTCACTTTGTTCTACTCTGTTTTGTGACTTCTGTCTTACAAGTTTCTCTCTTTGAATCATATTGCAGTACATTGGTCAAATAACTGGAAATAACATCTTCTTATCAGAGGTGGAGCTTGAAGATCTTTGCAGAGCATGTGGGCTGGTTGATTTCAAATTTGTCAGAAATGGATTCTATATAATGTTCTCTGCTACTAAATCAAGCTAATTAAAGAACTGCACAGTCTTCTAAAAGTTTATCGTGAGACTCATTGACTTTGCACTGTAAGTGGTGAATAAACTTTTCGATAATTGAATTAAATGAATTGCACTTCATTTTCTCTTTCCCTATCTTATTCTAAATGTTGAAATTTGTTGTTACATGTTTTTTCGTGCCCTTTCTATTAGGACTAATAGTTTTGCTCAATGGACGTGTGATGTGAATACTGAATACAAATGTTTTACTTGACCGACCCATTGTGAGATTGATCATATCAATTCTTTATGTATAGCACCTGAGGTCTTGCAGTCCTGTAAATTCTGTGAACTGTTCTTGGATGTGGTTGATTTGAGATCTACTGGCTGACACAATGCTGGACTCTTCTGAATACAAGCTAGATTAAAGTAGCTGCATAAAATAATCTTTTTTCATTCTCAATCAAAAGTAGCTGGTGTAAATCATGGGTAGAACCTTGTATTGCTAAAATCTAGTTAAAAAAAGGTATACCTTGTTTTAATACCACCCAAAGGCCAAAACAGCGGATTAGCTTGTTCTTTTTTTTTTGGAAGCTTATGCTATGATATTATTCATTATCGTGTGTTATCAGAAAAACGACTTTGCTATTGTACCTTTTCTTTTGTTGCTGGGAAGCTTCTACTGTTGTTCAATACAACTTTTTTTACTGTAATTTGAATATAATAAGTTGATAACTATGAGATGCTTGAACCAATCATATACGTTATGTCACTGTTGTCTAAAAATATGTGTAGGAGAGCTAGGTTAGCCCTAACTCTGATACCATATTATAAATAATATGTTCATCTATTCAAAAGGCCCAATGAGCAATATATATAGGGAGTACAAAGGGGTTGCTATATACAGATAAAGAAACCATATACAATAGTCCTATTCTAACAAGGTGTAGGGCGTATAGCTATGAAATTTACTCAGAGTTCACTATGCTTCTATAAGGCGGAAGATTGCTGCCATGAACAAGGATCAAGCCAGCAAGGCACCCTGGATCAAGGATCTAAAAACGGGACCGACAAAATCCTGCTCGGCATCATTTCTCCGTTACAGGCCGGTAACCGGACATCCCGGAAAAATCCCGGCTGGATTTCGTCAAATGGAGTTTGAATTCGGGATGAAACCGTGGAATTTTGAATTTGAATTTGAATTTGAAGGATTCTGGTAAGGATTTTGGATCTCGGACCTCACCGGGAAATCCGGTAACCGCCGGTAACCGGCCGAGTTTTTTTATCCCTGCCTTGATACTTCAGCATAGTCTTATGGGTGCAGTGTCACCACATTACGTTCTCAATTTTTCGAAGTTCTGCTATTTTAACACTACACTTGATGTCCGATCTGGTCTAATGTTACATGTTCAATTGGACTGCCATGAATATGAGTAGTTAATGTTTCTGTGGTGCATTTTCCAACTGTCATGCGCCAGCGTTACTGTTACCATGTGCGATTAATAGAAAAGATTTATTATTTAGGAATCTATACATTAGGAGTTTTGTATTGTCTATTAGTTAGGCAAGTTATTATTAGTTTTGATTGTTAGAGATAAGTTTTATTATAGATTATTTCTTAGGGGTTAAGTCGGGTCGTCCCTATAAAAGGGATAGCATGTATCTATTATCAATCAAGTAAGAAATATGAATTAATCTAGTCTCCTTTCCAAGGTTCTATCATGCTAGTCTATAGTATACTCTCTCATCCCACCAAGCCGATAATGTCCGACCTTCTTCCTGGTGGTGTTTACCCTGTTATGAACTAAGACTCATTACATTTGGTATCAGAGCAGTCGATCTCTTCCCACGACTTCTGCTACCATAGTTATGATAACAGCTCAAACCTGTCACCGAGTCATTGGCCATGATAAAGGCTAACGCCAACAAGATGACCATGAGTTTCAATAACAATGACAAGAAGATGACGGCCATCTTCCTCGACATGCATGCTACTTTAGAGAAGATGATTGCGAATCAAAAGGAGAAGAAGGCGCAACAAGAGGCGGCGACAATGTTGTTTCCAGCAGGCACAACGAAGTTGTCAAAACCTATTGCGGCGTTGTCGCATTCTGATGTGGCAGCCACAGCCTTGCTGAGGCCTGCCGTGGTGTCGCCGAAGCCTGTCGCGGCCGAGCCAAACCTTTAGCGGTGCTGTCGAAGTCTGCTGCGGCAGCTACCGCACTTCCATGTTTTACTATGACATTGTCGGAGCCCGCCGCGACCCTGCCGAAGTCCGTCATAGCCACTGCGGCACTGCTAGGGTTGCTGCCATGCCTACCACAGCGATTGGTGAGTTTGCCGCAACCACGTGTGGAGGCAACGATCTCCAAGGACTTATGTAGCCATCGCAACCCTCGTCAACATGGAGTCTCGTAGGACTTCAGTCATAGCCGCCACCATAGCTCGAGGACAAGCTGTCACAAAAGGAGGGAGTAGTTGTCATGCACCGGTGTTACTGTTCACATGTGAACAGTACCACCTGCTATTATTAGAAAAGATTTATTATTTAGGAATCTATCTATTAGGTGTTTGGTATTATCTATTAGTTAAGCAAATCATTATTAGATTGGATTGTTAGATATAAGTTTTCTTATAGATTATTTCTGAGGGGTTAAGTTGGGTCGTCCTATAAAAAGGATAGCATGTATCTATTATCAAATTAATCTAGTCTCCCTTCCAAGGTTCTATCATCCCAGTCTATAATCTACTTTCTCATCCCACCAAACCAACGCTGCCCAGCCTTTTTCCTGACGGTGTTTATCCTGTTATGAACTAAGGTTTATTACACCAACTCTCAGATCGAGGTGGTTCTTTTATTTTATTTTCAATATTATTATGTAAATGTGCCATAGTTAATTTAGTCTCATCATTTCACCAGGCAAGTTGATCACAAGGTACCGTCTCTCTGATGCTGACCATAAGCAATATGGAAGTTTTTGGCGCATTTGGCACTGTTGACGCGCAAATTAGCAAATATAGTCTACTCTCCACGTTAAGTGCAAAATGGCACCACGTATCTCCCTCGGCCGTGCCCCTGGGTGCCGGAGCTCCCCCTGCTATGCCTCTAGGGGCCAGACATCCTCCTAAAAAACGTGGAAAAATAAAATTTGTGGAATTAAAATTTTGTTACATGTGATAATGCATTTTTGGAATGAAATTCCGTGATTTCATGCGAAAAAATTTGTTTGAATGATTTTATGTGATTATAAAGCGCATGATTTCATGTGACAATATGAACATAATGTATAAAAATATGTTATGCAAAATATGTATACAAATATGGTACAACATAAGCGCACAACATCTTGTATACATATGCACATAATATATGCAATGTAATTACACACTGGCTATAATATGGCTCACTCGTCTGAGTCACTCTCTGCTTGCTGCGTCTGCGTGCGTGTCCTAGTCTTGCGTTGAACATGTCTCGTGGGGTACGTGAACTGGTCTGGAGAGCACGTCTCTGTTCAGAGAACGTACGGAGACCGTTGAGTCGGCGGAGGTGCTTCAACAAGCTGACTCTAGCTAAGTTGAGTCTGTCCAACATCAATATCGTTCAGTTGAGTCATGCCAAAGTGGCTACCACTTGCCATCATATCTGTAATGAACGAATCAAGGAATCCCCCCGGAGCCACGCCCCCCAGGTATGATATATGAACAACCCTCGGTGTGGAGGAGCTCTTGTCTTGACCGTACGATGTACCAACGATCTCGGGTAAGGCGGAGCTCTAGCCTTGGTACGGTACTCCGTACTGGTCATGGTTCTGCTGAGTGTAGACTAGGGGCCACCCTGAGTGGTACGCTCCAAATCTTAGCACCGTGTAGTCCTCCTTGGTAGTAGTTGGGATGACCGAATCCTCACCGGTTGATTTGTCACCACCTCACGCCCAATTGAAGGCTGCAAGATGGAATGATGTCCACACAACGTTAGGCGAAATCAATAATCAGAACCTAAGCTAAACATCACTTACCTCCTCAATCTGTATTGCGGATGACCTATGGGGAGCGCTAGGACGGCTGCCTGTCTGACTAGGGTGTGCGGACGTTGATCGCACTAGTGATGCATCTTGACGGACATGCGGCTGGAAGATGGCATGATGTTAGCATAACCTAAGGCATAATAAATAATCAGCACGTAAATTGAACATAACTTACCTCCCCGATCTATAGTGTGGATGACCGACACGGAGTGCTAGGATGGTCGTCGGTCTCACTAGGCCATGCTGACCTAGGAGGTGAGCATGGTCGGTCCACTTAGTGTGCAACCTGAAGCACGTCGTTTCTCGACCGCGACAGCTCACATTGTTGATGATTTGCTTGGATTCATCGTAGATGGACTTGAGAGTCCCGAGAAGGCCCCCAACAGTATGATCGCTCCCGTGGATGGCGTGAGATCTGCTGGACTCGGTCGAACTGAAGTGACAGACAACAACTGTTCAGTACCAAACAGTAAAAATATCATCCTTGAAGCAAGCATAGGTTGTGAGTGTTTACAGTGTCGTCACGCTGTGAAGCGCCGTGTCGATCGAACGAGTGTTGAAGCCTCTCCTGGTGAGTAACATGCTCCGGACGCTCTGGCGGAGGACAGGTGAGTGGTGCGTGATCGTGGTACGTATCACTCGATGTAGTCACGATAAGTGTGAACGCCATACGACCGCTGCACCTGTACAACCTCAATGTGTGCCATATCTGTCCAAGCCATAGTCCATTGATGTTGGACTGCCTACTAGTTCTCAGAATGTCGGCCTAGCCTTGATTACCTGCATTCGAGAAGGATTTATGTGAGAAGAACGGATGTAGGTACGAACTGTAAACATTACTTGGATGGGGTTGCACTCACAAGTGGACAGCTCGCTCGAGCATCCTCCCGTAAGGAGGAGGCACAACTTGGTAAAGATTGAACTAGCCCAGGTCGTCACCCATAACTTAGTGTCCTATGTGTATTGCACAGATAGTCCGTACTACGCTACTGTATTCACGAAATATGGGCTCCATGGAGACCATATAATGTTGTCATTGTGTAACATCTCGAACTCGTTGTGGAACACGAGGCAGCACCTCGCCAGTCTGTCTCTGGCCCAACGTAACTTGGCAGCAGTCCACCGGGTGCCCATAGCGAGCCCGTCTATTGAGTCGTGGAACTCGGCGTACGGGTGTGCTTCATTCCAAAAGGTGGGCCTCCCAATAGGGAAGTACTATCAACTCCACAGCTACAACAGCACGTAGCCAGTGGCAGAGCTAGAAAATAAATATAGGGGGAGCCAAATGAACTAGACGATCTTCTCGTATTGGGATGGCTTGACGGGTGTGGTCAGCTTCGGTGGAGGGTGGAGCTCAGCGACAACGAACTCGGTGAAGAGAAAGACTATAAGGAGTCATGCATTAGCATGGCTTGACGGGTGTGGTCAGCTTCGGTGGAGGGTGGAGCTCAGCGACAACGAACTCGGTGAAGAGAAAGACTATAAGGAGTCATGCATTAGCTCACTGACTTGCTGGGGATGGTGACGACGAAACAAATCGACTGGAGACTCACCGGTTTGCGAGAAACGGCAAGAATGGCGGTGGTGGCCAAAGCAGAGACGATGATCCAACTCGAGCATTCACTTCGCAATGGTGGACGGTTTCTTGGATGATTAGAGAGATCGTCTCCCCTGGTTCTTGCCAGCGAAGAGGATTGTCGGCGCACGCGGCTCCCCTTGTGCCGCCCTATTCTTCCTCCGGTGACATAGTAGACCACCGGAGTGACCAGCAGCATCGCAGCGATGACGATGCTGACGACATAGGTGATCACAACGTTGCTGGCCTCGCCATGGACCGTTCGGTGGAAGCCGGCCGCAAGAGCAAGAAAGCAGGTGATGAGCAAGAAACTGGCAAGAGCATTCGCCTTCGCATCCCCAAGGACACCACGTGCCACCGCCATCCATTTGTTTTGCCCTATTCCTGTTGGATGTGGGAGAGGAACGGGATGTCAAAATGATGGGGGATTTGTTAAATATATAAGCACATGTAGGTCTAATTTAATCCATAAATTAATCATGACAACATGCACGCAACATAACGTAACCATCACAGCATACGATCTAGACATGTCAACCAGAAATCGAACATGAACAGATCTAAAACGGAGAACATTATCGTTACGCATCGATGATTCTCGTTTTGATCGGTTTGTCGATGGTGACACCGCAGCACGGTGTGGATGACACGGCCGATGACGATGCGCCGGCCGAAGCGCCGAGGAAGACGAGCGAGCTAAAGAAGCGCCGCAGTAGCGCTTCCCAAAACCTTATTCGCCTCTCCCGTGCAGTAACTCAAGGCGACGGCCCGAGACTCGCTCTCCCGAACGGCGGTGCGCACGCCGTGAACGGACGGAGTAGACTACGTAGAACGGCGCAAGACAATGGAAGAGGCAAAACCCTAGATTGATTTCACGCCCTCGTATGAGGCGGCGATTCAAGATTTATGGAGGAATCAGACGTGTGATCAAGACGCCGCACGTTCTCCATAACTCGAATCAAAACGGATTAGTCTCGTGAATCGATCCGATTCACCGCCACACAAAACAAAGAAAAGATAAAATCGCAAAGGAAGCCGCGCAAGCAAGCACTTGACGATTTGAAGCGGACCATTCACGCAGTGCCGTGTCGCGCTCACGCCGCTCGCCGCCGCCGGCCAGGCCGGCCTACCGGCGAGGCGAGGCGAGCGCGTGTGTGTTCCTCTAGTTCTCTCCCACACATGCCTCAAGTGACTAGGAGTGCACCATCCCTTTAAGGTGGTCTTCCTCTCCTAGAACTAGCAATATGGTACTAAAGTTCACATGCAACATTCCTTTGCATGAGTGGGCCTTTGAGATTTAATTTAGGAATTATTCTTCTTGTATGGGCTAGCCCACATAATCCAACAATCCCCACCGAGATCTCAAAGTCCCACGAGATTTGCTCAATTCCAATGTACTTGTTTATATATCGTGTTTGACTGAGACCAATTAAGGTTGAACATCCACCTAGAACTCCAAGCTACACTTACTCACAACTTGAACAATGGACTATGCCTTGAATTGCAAGTTTGGTGCAAGCAAGCTTCACTTGAAGTCTTAATCGATACTAGGCCGCCGAGGCTACCCTCGGTTGGAGCGTATAAGTCATACTCCTTGGTCTCTTCATGAGCTTAGTAGGAGATTTCCCAAAGTCTTCATAGATCGCGACTAACACGGGCTCATATAGGTGTGTTCTTTCAAGAACGTTCTGCAGATAACGTCTTCGCTTTGAGAGCCAATGGAACACATTAAGGCCTTAACCAACCCGCTTTGCGCTTTTTTTTGAGAGTATTGCATCTTCACATAGAGAGGGTTGAAATTACTCTCCTCCGCTAACTAATGGCTTGTTTTTCCCGGATCCTAATTCACGGATCTCCGATCACATAGGTTGGGTTACTACCATAGATAACTCACATGGGTCTCATACCCATCTCCTTCGATGCACTATCTATCACATTTCGTGATAGTCCTTTGTGAAGGATCCGCTGAGTTTCTAGCTGCTTGGATGTAATCCAAGGTTATAACTCCGAGTTTCTCAATTTCTGACAGCACTTCAATCGTCTCTTGACATGCCTAGACGATTTCATATTATCCTTAGAACGTTCACTTTAGCGATAACGGTTTGATTATCACGATTCATGAGGATAGCGGCATCGCTTTTCACCGTAGGTAGATCCATCAATAGATCCCGTAGCCATTCGCCTCAACAATAGCGTGTTCAGTGCCGCAAGTTCGCTTCCATGGTTGACTCGTCAAAATGGTCTGCTTGCAAGACCTCCATGAAACAAAGACCGCCACCAATAGTGAAAACATATCCACTAGTGGCTTTGATCTCATCAAGATCGAGATCCGCTTGGAATCACTATAACCTCCAAAGACCGACGGGTACCCAGATAGTGAAGTCCAAAGTTCGAGGTACCTTTCAGATAGCGCAACACTCGCTCAAGTGCCTTCCGGTGATCATCTCCGGGTTAGATGTAAACCGACTCAACTTGCTCACAAAGAAAAGAGATGTCCGCCTTGTTGCACTAGCTAGGTACATAAGAGAGCCAATTATCTCGAGAGTATTCGGTGATTCCTAGCAATTTTCTTATTCTTACGAGTAACACGCTAGGATCATAAGGTGTTGGAGAAGGCTTGCTATCGGAAAAACCAAAACGGCTCAAGACCTTTTCCACATAATGAGATTGCAAAAGTGTAATCCCATCCTCACCTCTAACCAATTTAATGTTTAGAATAACATCACCACTCCCGCATCTTTCATATCAAAATTTTGAGACAAGAATAATTTGACTTCATTTATCACATTGATGTTTGTCCCAAAAATCGGGATGTCATCCACATACAAGCGAGAATAACTCCTCACCCCCACCATAGCGATAGTATACACATTTATCCGCCTCATTGACAATGTGGCTCTCAGATGTCAACGTTCTATCGAACTTTCATGCCATCGCTTAGGAGCTTGTTTTAGACCATACAAAGATTTCAACGGCTTTAACACCTTACCTTCTTGACCTTCTACTACAAATCCATCAGTCGCTCCATGTAAATTTCCTCATCCAGCTCTCAGTTAAAAAGTCGTCTTAACGTCCATTTGATGAACGAGAAGACCATGTGAGGCGGCCAAAGCAAGTAGTACTGATTGTGGTCATCTAGCAACAGTGAGTAAGTGTCAAAGAAATCTTCGCCTTCTTTCGAGTGTAGCCTGGCAACAAGCCGAGCCTTGTACTTTTCAATAGTACCGTCGTGCCTAAGCTTCTTTTGAACACCCACTTGCATCCTCTGTGTTTGCACCATAAGGTCTATCTGTCAACTCCCAAAGTTGCATTAGTGATAATGGAATCCATTTCACTACTGACACCTCCTTCCAAGAGTCCTGCATCGAAGATGCATATGCTTCTAAAATAGACTTGGGAGTGTCGCCCACAAGGTACACAGTGAAATCATCACCAAAGGATTTGGTTATCCTTTGTCTCTTGCTCCTTCTAGGAGCTCCACTGTCATCCTCCTCATTGACAAGTTCATGTGTATGTTCAAAAGGTTCAGGTGGTGTGATTGAACTGGGAATTATTTCAGAGGGTTGGCTAGTAGTGTTATGTGTATCCTTCATTGGAAAGATATTCTCAAAGAATGTTGCATCTCGAGACTCCATAATTGTACCAACATGCATGTCAGTACCTCGGCTTTAACTATCAAAATCTATAGGCAATACTATGATTAGCATATCCTTAAAGACACAATCCACGCCTTAGGTCCAAGCTATGCGTTTCTTAGTTATTGGCACATTGACTTTCGCCAAGCACCCCATGTACGCAAATAAGAAAGTGATGGTTTTCTCCCAATCCATACCTCGTATGGTGTTTTGTCCTTATTTCAAGTAGGAACTCTATTTAATACATGATTAGACGTTAGCAAAGCCTCCCCACCACGCCTTAGGTAAACCCGTTGTTCAACATGGCATTCACCAAGTCATCAAAGTGCGGTTTTCCTTTCGGCAATCCCATTTGACTCGGAGAATAAGGAGGCGCCCTCTCATGTATAATGCCATGTTCCTCACAAAATAAGTCAAATTGCTTGAGAAATACTCTCCACCACGATCGACCTAAGTCTTTTATCTTCTCCTTAAGCGGTTTTCAACTTCGCCTTATAGATTCTAAAATAGTCTAAAGCCTCGTCTTTCGTTTTCAATAAATACACATAATGTAACCTAGTTGCATCATCAATCAATGTCATGAAATATCGTTTTCCACCCTTCGTTAACATTCCATTCATCTCGAAAGATCCGAATGCGGGAGTTCTAGTGGTGCCAAATTTCTCTCCTCGTGATTTGTGAGGCTTACGAGGTTGCTTTGATTGCACACGCTATGGCATTTAGAACCTTTAGTGATGGAAACGTTTGGAATTAAATTCATCTTTGAAAGCCAGACATTAAACCAAAATTAATATGACATAGACGTGAGTGCCAAACGTTAGCCTCATCATCCACACCGCCACAAATATGGTTCACGGCTTTATTGCGAAATCGAAAGGGAAAAGCGGAACAAGCCTCCGACTCATAGCCTTTACCAATAAAATGTCCATGTTTAGACACGACTACTTTATTAGACTCAAATACCAACTTAAGCCCGTCTCTACATAAACGGAGCCACTAACGAGATTCTTGTCTATAGAAGGACATGTCGCGACGTTCTTCACCGCACGATCTTTCCAAGTAAACTTCGGATCTACCGTACAACACCATGAACGAAGCATGTGACCCATTCCCCATTAGGACGGAGGAATCCGGGCGACTGATAAGAGGAAAACAACGAAATATCAGCACACACATGTACATTAGCTCCTGTATCAATCCACCAGTTGGTAGATTGACTAACTGAAAGAACAGTAGGTAAATTACCATACCCAGTCCCATCTCCAGTCTTGCCAATGGTCACGTTGACATACTTAGAAGTCTGTCCTATGGTGCCTTCTTTCCTTTGCGTTGTGGGCACTTCTTGGCCATGTGACCAGGCTCACCGCACACAAAGCAAGTTCTATCATCCTGATTGTTGTTGTTCTCCTTCTTCTTGAAGTTGGTTGTCTGTTGGACTTTGACAAATTTCCCTTTGTTCTTGCTTGAGGATTTCTGTACCACATTGGCATTGACTGCCCTCCATCACCCTTAGACACAGCGTCCTTTTCCCGAGCTTTCTCCTCAATTTCAAGAGAGCCAATTAGACTCTCAACAGAGTGCTCTTGTCTCTTGTGTTTGAGTGCTGTTCCGAAATTCCTCCATGAAGAAGGTAATTTCGCAATAATACATCCAGCCACAAACTTGTCGAGTAAGGCACACTTCAGGAGTTCGAGTTCCTTGCCAATGGACTGTATCTCATGAGCCTGATCTACTACAGAACGGTTATTAACCATCTTGTAGTCATGAAATTGCTCCATGACATACATGTCATTGCTGGCATCAGAGCACCGTATTTGGGAATTCAGTGCATCCCATAACTCTCTGCGTCATCATGTGCATATACACCTCGCAGACGATCAAGAAGAACACTAAGAATGCATCCAACAAAAGAGTAGTGGCGCCTCGAATTCTTTTCGCTCGCCAAAGATCAAGAATACCTTCAGCTTGCCATTACTAACCCTGAATACATTCATAGCAAGAAGCCACGAGTGACCCGATCGCCATCTCTTAAAGTGCACACCGAGAACTTCTCCGCCTCGCAGCATCGGCAAATCCAAACCATAGTAAGACCACGATTGCCTAGAATAAGGTTTTGGATTGTTAAATATATAAGCACATGTAGGTCTAATTTAATCCATAAATTAATCATGACAACATGCACGCAACATAACGAGTAACCATCACAGCATAACAGATCTAGACATGTCAACCAGAAATCGAACATGAACAGATCTAAAGCGGAGAACATTACTTTACGCATCGATGATTCGTTTTGATCGGTTTGTCGATGGTGACATCGCAGTACGGTGTGGATGACACGGCCGATGACGATGCGCCAAGCCGAAGGCCGAGGAAGACGAGCGAGCTACGAAGAAGCGATCGCAGCAGAGCGCTTCCAAAACCTTATTCGCCCTCTCCGGTGCGTAACTCAAGGCGACGGTTCCGAGACCGCTCTCCGAACGGCGGCACGCCGCGAACGGACGGAGTAGACTACGTAGAACGGCGCAGTACAATGGAAGAGGCAAAACCCCTAGATTGATTTCACGTCCCTGTATGGAGGCGGCGATTCAGGATTTATGGAGGAATCAGGACGTGTGATCAAGACGCCTGGACGTTCTCCATAACTCGAATCAAAACGGATTAGTCTCATAACCGATCCGGATTCACCGCCACACAAACAAAGCAAAGATAAAGCGCAAAGGAAGCGCGTCACGCAAGCGCTGACGCCGATTTGGCGGACCATTCACGCAGTGTCGTGCGCGCCCGCTTCGCCGCCGCCCTGGCGAGGCGAGGCGAGGCGAGCGCGTGTGTGTGTTCCTCTAGTTCTCTCCACACACGCCTCAAGTGACTAGGAGTGCACCATCCCTTTTAAGGTGGTCTTCCTCTCCTAGAACTAGCAATATGGTACTAAAGTTCACATGCAACATTCCTTTGCATGAGTGGGCCTTTGAGATTTAATTTAGGAATTATTCTTCTTGTATGGGCTAGGCCCACATAATCCAACAGGATTAGGGTTTGGGCTTTGCTGCAGAAATTATTGAGCTGCATTGCTATTTCTCCAATGCCCTGAAACTATGTATGAGGCCAACTAATGACACTTAAGAATATAACACTTCTCGTAGTGTCTCAAGGCGGATCAATCCAACACTATGTTCTCTAACATATATCCACATTATTGATTTGATATCTCATATCCATGATCCGTGAAATATGATCATCAATCAATACATGTGCAGATCCATAAATCATAAGTGTCCCACATAATGATATAAGATCAGCGATATTTAGAATGACATCATAAAAATAAATAGAGAGTTTTACAAACAAGTCTTATACTTGCCTATCAATAGAAATGATATTTCATTTAGGGATAAAATAACATATTATTCAAAAGTTCGTAAACATAGAAGCGATACAATCATCTCTATGATTGACTCTAGCGTATGTCACTAATAGTTTTTGACCCAGAAGAAATATATCAGTGAGGTCTTGCATCGTGTAATATGAAGAACTGTAAGACTTTTAACAGTGTTGGTTATTGTAAAGCTTTTAACTCTTTAATAAAATAGGTTGTGTGCATCATTAATATAGAGGTATTATCTAAAAAATGAAGAACTGTAAGCCCGCGAGGACTCCTACGGTAACTGCTGAAAAATTGTCGAAGACAGAGGGAAAGGCCTTGTCAACAACCGAAGTGAATGCCTACAGGAGCATGGTGGGCGCCGTGCAATATTTGACGCTAACCGGACTAGATATAGCCTTCTAAGTAAACAAAGTACGACAATTCTTGAGCAGTCCAACAAATCAACATTGGTCAGCAGTTAAATGGATACTACGGTATCTGAAGTTCATGTCATCCATTGGATTGTCAATTTGCATATCAATAGCATCTCTCATCAACGCCTTTTTGGATGCCGATTGGGCAGGATGTCTTGATGACCGAAGATCAATGGAAGGGTTCGCTGTGTTCTTTGGGTCCAATCTTATATCCTGGAGTTCAAGGAAATATGCTACAGTTCTCGATCATGCACTGAGTCCGAGTATAAAACTCTTGCAAATGTAAGAGCCGAAGTGGTGTGGATTCAATCATTGTTGGGAGAACTAGGAGTATTTCAATCTCGGGCACCATGCTTATGGTGTGATAATCTTGGTGCAACATACCTCTATGCAAATCCTGTATTTCATGCAAGGACGAAACATATTGAAGTTGATTTTTATTTTGTCAGAGAGCGAGTAGCATGCAAGCACTACTACAAAAAGGCTAATATTGGACACCTCATCATAGACGGTTGACCAAAACCGTCTGTATTAAATACAATCACAGACGGTTTTGGTTTATCGATTATTTGTGTTACTGGGTGCGTTAAAAGACGTCTGTAAAGAAGTAATATCACAGACAGTTCGTGTTGAAAATCGTTTGACTTTCCGTCCTCGTCAAATCACTTTTTATCATAGTTTAAAATCACTAACTCTCTGATTTTACTATGACTCGAAATACCAATCACGCAAGAACTGGCAACACGCACAGGTGGAGGGAGCTCAACGCTGCTGCACCATTTTATAAGGTGATGAGGTCAGTGGGGGAAGGGAGACGGCTACGTCCGTTGCGAAATGTGAGCTCCATTGGAAGGGTCCAGCCGTTGAACTGTTGCAGCTGAAGATGCAATAACTTAGACGACCTCTTTTATAGCAGGAGGTAGGCTCTACGTGCGTAGAGCTAGAAGTTCACGAAGAATTATGCAGTACAGGAGAGAAGGCTTGCTTGCCAAATAATAATGCTTGCAGGTCCTCTGCCTCAATTTCTTTCATTAACTGCACTTTCATCATGTCAACTGGTTTCTTCATGGGTACAAGACAATCCCAATACCAAATGAACCTCATGATGCCTGGTGTTGAATGGACCAAAATACTCGAAACAAACACTCCACTTTGCTGTGAAGAGTATTTATTGTGGAAAGGGAACAGTGGCCCCCTTCTAGTATGAATAGGAAAAAAGGAATTACATTTAAGTCAATGTGATTATCTCTGCCCGCTCTACACGGCGCCGGCGGAGCATTCGCCTCCGCACCCCAAGGATGCCGCTCCCCCGTCGCTCGCTGTACCTGGCCACCACCACGCGTCGCCGGCAGCCATTTGTTTTCCCCTATTGCTGGAGGATGTGGAAGAGGAACGTTTGGGCACTGCTGCAGAAATTATTGAGCTGCATTGCTATTTCTCCCGTGCCCTAAAACTGAAAGCAGCAATGGTTGGGTTTAAAATGTGTCATATCGCAATAGATGTTGAGGTGCTGATAATCCCTCGCTATATATACTTTTTTTAGCAGAAAAAAACTTCCATTAGACTGATGGCACAACCAAATCGCCGGCCACCAAACTCATAACAAAAGCCAGGGCTTGGTCCGTCCAGATGACAGCATCCAAACCGGTACAAGCACCATGCCTACCAAGGCTATGAGCAACTCTTGTTACAAGTAATATCACACTTAGTTACTATATACTCCTGGAAATAACTTCTTAGTAATTTTTTAGATCGCTGATCAGTGTCCCAACTTCCTATCTATCATATTCTGTAGTATTTAGACCACTGACCAAATTAATCGCACCCATGTCGAGAACAATCCGCCCCATGCCAAGTTCCATTGCCATACAAATAGCACGACTTATAGCCACAGTTTCACCATGAAACTTGTTAGAAATCGACAGACAAATGACAAAGTAGATTAAGAACAGGGAGATACCGATTTTTACGTGGAAAACTCTTTCAAAAAAAAACCACGAACGCACAACGGCGATCTTCACTATATTAGAAAAAAGTATTTACAAAACGCAGGAATTTTAATGAGTCGTCAACTCTTCCCATACGACTTACAAGGGCTATATATGGTGGCATAAAACTGACTCAGTCGAAGACGAAAACAAATACGAGTGAGCTTTTGTCCTCCATGATAGAGTGGTTGTAAACCTATAATTCCTCAATATCAATCCAAACAATTCGTACAAAGATGAGTTCTCTCTTGTTCTTACTCTCTCTTTTGATTTTCAGGTTCTTGTGATCTAGGGGTTTTACCTTGATCTTTTGTTGTGATCTAGTTTGCTAGAACATATGGTAGTTGATCTAAGGTCATATTGACCATCTTTCATCCATGAGTAACTCTTTGGATCAAGTTTAGGTTTAGACCCTGTTTTGTGCCCTCTTGCTCTCAATTAAGAATATTTGCTATGATCATCTCGATCTTCAATTGGAATATGTTCTTGACCTTCTTGTAGAGCTTTGTTTGAAATATCAGGTGATTTGGATCTCTAGATAAAGAGTAAGGTCGGTTTATGGATCCTTTATTGTGCTGTTTTTCATCATCAACCGGGAGCGGTTAGACTGGCCACCAGGTGCGGTCAGACCGGCCGTGAGGTTGAATCACTGGTTGCTTGCCAGTCAGACCAGCCGAGAACCGTTGAAGTTGGATTTTCTTGGTTTTAGCTCTATTCTTCTGTTGTGATTTTTAGATCTTGATCTTCATAGATTTACATAGTTATTGGAGTGAAAAGAAAGTTGAATAACAGAGGAGACTCCTATTCAAACACCCACCCCTCTCTAGTCTCTATTTCGTTCCTATAGATTCCAATGAGGCAGAGTTCAATAATAATTGCATAATCTTAAACTGAAGGGCAACACCTAGATTCATATTATCTGGGATTAGGTTGTCTTTCTCTTGTCAATCTGGCGCACGCACACACACACACAAAAGAATATACGGAAAAGAAGGGGGTATGCGGCAAAAGGGGCATGCTGCAGCGATAGAGCCGACTTAGCCAAGGAGCGGCACGAGGAGGTAGTTGTCGAAGTTGGTGGAGGAGGGATGACACATGAATCGAGGAGCAAATCTAACGGTTACAAATTCGACTGATATCCAAAAAACAATTCATGGGACAGTTGAATAGAATCATTACATTTCCAGCAAGGAAACAACCAAGTCAGAATACTGCTATATATCGCCATATGTGATAATATACATAGTGGTAATGATACCAGTAAAACGACTGATCTAGACGATTTCCATCGGACGGTGCATCCACCGCTCAACAATAATCCAATGAGGCAGCACTAACTCCCATGTGCATGACCCCACATGCCCAGACGTGAAGCACTCATTTTGCCACAAACCAAATGTGAGCTCACACTTGCGGATCGGACTGGGAGGAGGTCATCGGTGAGGTGGCGACGAACTCACTCCTCATGATCGCCTCACGTCTCCAACTATCTCTCTCTTTCTCTATTCGAGCCATTGAAAAGAGGGCAGTGTGGCGGACGGCGAGTGGAGGAGCCATGGGCCATGGCAGCGGACGGCAAGTTGAGGAACATGGCCAGCGAACAGCAACCGGAGGGCGAGAGGCACGGCGATGGTGTGGGTCGGCGAGGAGGCACCGGACTGGCCCTGCCTTGCTAGATCTGGGCCTAGTGGCCATGAGCTTTGGCACTTGCCGCTGTCTGAAGTGCCTCCTCCTCCTCTAGGTACTCTTTGTTGCAGGTGTTCGATTTGTTGCAAATGTTTCTTCGAATTGTTGCAGGTGTTTGCTCGATTTGTTGCATGAGTTTGTTCAAATTATTGCAGGTGTTTGTTTGATTTGTTGCAAGAGTTTGTCCAAATTGTTGTAAGATGTGTTTTTATTTGTTGCAATGTATTAAACACTTCCACTATTTAATCGTTGTGTTGAGATTGTTGCACATAGAGTAGGATTTTGTTGCACGGCTAGCAAGTAGCAACTCATTGTTGCGCTCTTCTACAATTCTTTTTTTAAGACAATTCTATTTGGTGCAGGTTGAATTTTGTTGTTGCCCCACCGAACCGTTACTGTTATGGCCTATGGGAATCCGACGGTTGGGTGGTTGCAGGGTTATGAAGATCGGATGGTGATTGATGCGGCCGATGCTAGCGCATGGATCGGACGTCCTGGCGGTAGTCGCTGCCTATACATAGGCCTGCAGCACTACTGCAGACTTGCTTAACTAAGGCAGCCTGTGTTTTAAGTACAACAATTCGAAAATAACTACACCACTCATACACAAGATTTCAAGAAACTTCAGATGCATGTCATGAGTAAATTGCTTCCCATGGTAATTGATAAACGAAAGTTCCGATCGGGCAGAGTTGTTCCACAGTTGGAGAACCTGAAACCGGTGGGCAAATGCAAAATCTGTAAATCAGGCTGTCTTGCTCTTGTGAATCTTTCTTTGGCTGCTACTCTCTTGTGGATATTAGCCTCTGACTGAAGGAACTAATAACAGAAAATTCGTCATCTTGCTGGGTACGAATTGCACTCGATTCACTGTCATTGGCTTCTTGACACTGCTGGTCATCTGATGCCATCAGAAGGTCCCTTTGCGCGCGCTGTCTGTCTCGGGGGTAAGTGCAGTACAGAAAGTTGTAGGTCAAGCTACAAATGGCCATGGGCACAGCGATCTCCGTGTAAACTGCCTTCGCCAATGCAGCTGCATTCTCTCTGTCCGTCTGGACGCTCGTGTCAGAAGAGACCGGTTTATAGCCAAACACGCGCTCCGCTAAAACACCAACAATGGGAGGCGCAAACGAAGCGAACACTGCTTCGAAGCATTTGTCCAGTGCGTATACTGTTGTTCTCGCCTTCTCTGGTACAATCTCCGCGAAAATGGGGCTGCATAAAAGGCATTGAACAATGAGCATTAAAATAAAAGAAGTAGAGAACAATTGCATAAACAAATGTGAAATATTTACAGTGTCTAAGATGAGGCATATACTTGTTGGTGGACGAGGCATTCCAGGAGGTGGCGAATCCCATGGCGAAGAACGCAACGGCGTGCGCAACACCGGTCGACGGGTCGTTAGGCAACGCAAGCAGCAGGATGGCGCCGAGCGGAAGCGCCCACGCCGAGCTTATCTGTGCCAGTGCAATCCTTCCGGTGTTCGGGAACCGCCTCGAGACAGGGTCCCCGATCAGGCCCCCAAACAGCGCGCCAAGAGCGGTGGCGAACAGGTACAGCCCCGTGATGACGCTGGTCTCCCAGTGCGTGAAGCCCACGAGCTCCAGCCACATGGCGGAGAAGTTGAGCGCTGACCACGGTATCGATCCGGCGATCCCCTGCGCGACGATGATCTGGAACGTGGGCACACCGATGACGCCCCTGGCGTCCCGGAGCAGCTCCTTGGCCTCCTCCGTCGCCGACGCCGCGGTCTTGGACTTGGCGCGCGGGTCGGCGGCGAAGAGCCACATGAGGACGCCCAGCACGACGCTGATGAGGGCCACGATGTGGAAGGCGAGCCGCCAACCGGCGACGCCGAGGCAGGTGACCGGCGCGAGGAGCACGCCGAAGGAGCCCCCCAGGATGGAGCCAAGGTTGGTGGTCATCTGCAGCCACCCGAACGCGGAGCCCCGGGTGTAGTCGTCGGTGTAGTCGGCGACGAGCGAGCTGATCGCCGGGACGACCAGCGCGAGCCCGATGCCGTTCAGCCCCCGCGAGATGGCCATCTGCACACGCGCGCCACAATTTGTGCTCAGTTTGATCGAGTTCGCTCCTATCAGTCACTCCATGACTGACATGTACGATCGATGGGCCCGCGACGTAAGCGAGAGAAGAACACTACGTGGGGCCCACAAATTGGGAATTCTCAATTTGTTTCCTCTCCAGTTTTCTTGCGAAATGAAATGGAATTGGAATATTCGGATAACCGCTACGTTTGGTGCCTTGGTGGTAGGTGCGTGTCAAACTGAAGGGGAAGCCTGGAGTGGGCCCCACCATGTCAATGAGAGGAGGAGGGGTTGGGGGGGGAGGAGGTGACCTGGAGGAAGGTGCCGGAGAGGGCGACGAGGAGCGTGGCGGCGGCCCAGAGGAAGGCGCCGACGGCAATGACGCGGGCGCGGTCGTGGCGCGCGGAGGCGTATGCGGCGAGCGGGTAGCAGGCGGCCTGGACGAGCGCGCGGCAGAGGGTGAGGGAGCCCAGCGCGGTCGGGGACGCGCCCAGCTCCGCGCCCACCTCCCGGTACACCGCCGGGAGCAGCACCTCGTCCGCCTTCTCCAGCACCGACGCCAGGTTCACAAGCACCAGGGTCCACTGCCGCCGCCGCCGCATTCTCTCCGCCTCCCTCATCTCCCACCTCGCCCTCTCCCCCTACGGTGCCAAGATTTGCACGACGATCTGACGGAGATTGGCTCTCGCTTAGAATCGCCTCCCACTTTCTTGTTTGGGGATTTGCTTTCTTAATAGGGGAGCAGAGCAGGCGTGTCGTTCTGGAGTTGAATTCCACGTGGGCAGATTGACCTGAGCGCTGGAGCTGACATAACATAATCCTCCGCGACCTTGGCTGGAGCTTTTTTTCCCCCTGAAATGGCAGCGTTATCCTCAGTAGCAAATGTAGCCTTATCCCGATATCAAACATCAAAATGGCACTACGGATCATCCGCCGCCCGACACGTCATCAAGTTTGGTCCCTAAAAGGCCAGACCCCCTCATCCATGCCCCAAAAGGCTAGATGCCTCCTCTGCACGCTATGTAGCTAGTCCGTGCCTCTGGCAGACCTAGCTCGTCCGTAATCTTTGGGATCGGAGCTAGTTAGTCCGTGCCATAGTGGTACAGTGCTGTCGAGTTCAGGTCACGATGGAGCCTTATCGTGGCCCTGGGGACAATCGTTTTTGTAAAATATTTCTAGAACGTCTCCTCACGTACCGTGTCAAAGTTCATAGAGACGTATTGTTAAATGTGTCTACAATGATATGAGTCGTTTAGATTGCATCTCTACAAGTTTGGAAACACTTTCATATATGCATTTTCATATCGTCTCTACTTTCCCTAGTGACGCTTTATTGTGCTAAGAAATATAGATACGCATTATAGACATACTTAGATTGAGCTAGAGACGTCTATTTTTTATTTTGTTCAGTAGACATATTTTATCGCTAGTTAAACTACAATGATTCAAAGGATATAGTATTACATATTTTCATAAGAAATTTCAGATCTTAGGTAAAGCCATTTCAAATGTAGAATTATATTGTCGATATATAAAAAAAATAAAAGAAAAAAAACATAAACACTCCCTTATGGATTGAATCGAGTTAACAACTGAATCTAACATCCACATACAAAAATGCAAACACAAAAAAATCCTACAAATCCTACAACTGAATCAGGCGACGAATGGCCAGAGGGCAGCGGCAACGTCTTCATGAACAAACAGCCTAATCCATCTCCAAATAACAGAGCCTGATACTTGTTCAGTGATAAACTTGTTTATTATGTCTATTCATGTCTTAAAAAGAAATCATACACGTATAACATAAGAAGGGTTGTATTTATCGAAAATAAAGGAAATACACAATACAAATTCCTACTTTGTAATGCATTTATTATTGGTCTTAGCAGCCGGTACTGGTTTCTACGCCATAAACGTTTTTCAAATGGATATATACATACAACAGTGATCCAATCTGCAAATGAATGTGCTACATTGCTGTCCACAGCAATCCTTGGGACAATATATAACACATGTCTGACCGTACAGAAACTTCAAGACTGTCTAATGCATATTGTTGTACAGAAACTTCAAGACTGTCTAACACATGTCTTTATACAGTTATATTATACATATGCCAATTTGAGTGTGCTTTAGTCTCTGTTAAGTAGTCACACAATACCCACTATTGACAATGTACAGAGATTCATCCGTCTATTTCTTTGAAGAGAAGTGGGGTATGAATGCTTTAATGACTCTGAACTAAGTTCTCACTGATCTCATATCCCTTTTTTAATATATATAACAAGAAGTAACTTCTCTCATAGACCCATCACCCATGACCCAGTCCTAAGTTCACATCAAATACAAATAGAGTGATTTATTTCTACAGAACTAACTGGTATGACTTGTACATATCAATTTGCCACCGCAGTTCCAATTAAAATTTCATATTCCAGGAATTATTCTTTGTTCAGGCAAGAAGCTTCACTTAGTAAGATATCACACAACAAAGCAAAGCAAGGGGCTAAAATAGCTGCTTCGTACTTTCGTAGTGATATGGTCTAGTCATGCATACTAGTAGATACTACTATTCAGAAAGCATATATTACCTGGAGGTGATTTCGTTGGAGAAATACCTGTAAATTGAAATCGTAGGACACTTATCAGCAAATGACATAAAGATATGCATTGAAGTTATCTGAAGAAAAGGCTAGCTATTGCCAAAGTCGAACAATAAAAGAGGGACACTAATAAATACAGCACATGTGGTACCAAAGTGCAAGGCTTGCGGCCTGCCTATGTGATTTTCAAGGTTGAATTTGGGAAATGCTATGCAGTAGAAAGTAGAAACAAGCACAACACAAAAAGTGCTTAACAAAATTGCAGATTCATTTTCATGGCTCTATTCCGTAGAAACAAGTTCAAACTAGATATTTTCTTAATTGATTTGTAAACATTATCCCAAATGCAACCTAAATGGCTACAATAATCCATCTGAGACAAGGTTGGAATATACCATTCGACTAACATTATTCATACAAAAACCAGCATAATCTGACACGCTTACATCCCTAGATTAAACTAAGCTTATCACGAGACCGATTGGGGAAGCTGAAGACATCTGGAATTCTGAATGCCTCCAAGCTTCCCAGATCATGGAGCTCGGTCTAATATTCCACATCCAGATGTTTTTTCTCTATTGCCTTTTGACTTGGTGGCGACAGAAATGCAAGACCAACTTCCCTATGCCACTTACAACAAACGCACAGACACAAACCCGCCGGTAAAAACTACTACTCTACTAGAGCCTGGCGTGCGCATAAGCACGCGTGTAGAAGGCTAAATGTTTTTTTTTTGACAGATATAGAAGTTCGGTTTAGGAATACAATGGACTGTGCAGTCATCTATATACATCCAGTTTAATATGTACTGTATGGAGTAAACAAAGAGAGATTTGTATATGTATAATACAACTGTATAAAGGCATTGCTATCTACAGCACTGAACAATGTAAATAATCTGCTAGTTTTCATCTGTAGGCTCATCCAAGACAAAAGGGAAGAATGATCGGTCCAAAACTGATAACAAATCGTACGCAAGAAGGATAGCGAATTTAGTTATTGCGTAGTGCAGTAGCATATATAGGAAATACATAATATTACAGGATAAGTCTAGAACACACAAGATGTTCTAAAGGATAGACTATATAAAGGAAACAGTAGTGGATGCTGTTGTCGAGAGCACACAACGGTTAATGCATAACTAAAGAATTATCCAAAGTAACAAGTTCTAACCTATGAAGAACATAATAAATGGCATGAGATAAGGAAGCAAGTAATGTAATGCGAGAGCTCACCTCCAATGGTAGGGTGGCAATCAAGGGAGCACATGCATCAGGTGTCACTTGCTTCTCTGTGGGAAGAAAGATCGTCTTAACCTTGTCCCAGTTCTCCTCAATCTCAATAACTGCACATTCTGAGAAACTAATGGTGCAGCCAAGCATCTCTGGCACAATTGAAAGGTAGTACTCTTGATCATGGGGGCCAAAACGGCTCAACTATGAAGGTTGTAATTGGAGCCTTGCAGCCGCTCATCTCAACCTAAAAACACAAGCATATACAGATAGATTAGAGAATAGTTCTAATTATCAAGCTTGTGGAGGAGAAGCAGGGAAAGATGTCAGTTCTGTAACTACCTCAATTCCCAACTGATCCTTGACAAATTGGCAGATTTGAGCAAGATCAAGGTCGAGGGCCACAAGGCCACTCTTCCCACGTTTACCAAACAACATGTTAGGTTTGACGACCAACTTCATAGATGAGTCCTCAAAAGAAATGGCTAAAACATGGATATTGTGCATACAATTGTTTACCCCGTAGAGCACAGGCACTTCCAGTTCTCAATCCTCATTAAGTAATTATGTACTGCAGAATTACTCAAAAGCAAACAGTTTAGTGAATCTCCATTGGACAAGTTCAGAGTAGTGAGGGGGGATTTGGGGCACATAATAAATCAGTAGGACAAGTGGTAGTACAATTCGGATAAACAGGCATACCTGAGGCGAACCCATCCCAAAGGCGTACCTCGCAAGAGCCTTAAGGCGAGACAGGGAGAGCTCCAACCCTGTCTCAAACAACTACAGAGGCAAAGCGACCAACCAACCAATCAATCCTAGCACAAAACATGGTGACTGACGTGAGACTTTGACCAAGAAACGTACCAGAAAAAGGATCCCCGACTCGGAGAGGAGGTTGACATTGGTGAGGTTCCTGATGAGGCCGAACTGGTTGAGCACCACACCGGCGTAGAAGAACCCAAGAATCTGCATTTATTTAAAGGCGCCATTTTTAATCACGGCGAGACCATTAGCGCAGGCAGGAGAGGGGGGGGGGGGGACTAACCAGAGCGACGGGGAGAGATACTTCACTGGGCTGGCCCTGGCGATGCGGAAGGCGGGGACAACGAGGACAGTTATGCGGAGGAAGGTGAGGGTGTCGAAGCCCAGGTCGTTGATCACCTCCACGGCGCTAGCGATGTCTATGTCCATCCCCGCGCGCATCCGGAACACCCCTCGTCGCCGCTGCCTCCTCGTGGCCTCTACGATGCCCAACCGCAACAGGCTCCTCCCGCGGCGCGGCGGCCGCAGGACGCACACCGACACCGACACGGGCCGCCGTTCCGGGAGGGCGCACGGAAGCTGTTGGGGGTGGAGGGGAGGGGGATGGTGGATGGGAGGCCGTGGGGAGATAGGAGCAGGCCAAGGCGAGGTGGAGGAGGCGTTGAGGCGTTAGGCGACGGCGGCGAGGAGGTGGTGGAGGCGGCGCCTTGGCGGCCAGATGGTGGAAGAGGCTGCGGGGGAGGTGAGAGGACGACGGGATTTGAGTGGAGCGGTGAGGCTAACGGGTGAGTTGAGTGCGGTTAGTGTTTGCTAAATGGGTGGGCTTTAAATGTTGAGACGCGTTTCTTGAGAAATTTTTTATGTGCTATCTGATTTTGGATAGAGCGACGAAATAAAAGTTTCTAAATAAAAACGGTCTCTAGTAGACTTTTTTATTGTAGCGGCCCTCTCGGGTGTTTTATATTTTTATGTGAACCTCGGGTGTTTTATGATTTCATGTGAATAACTACGTACTCGTCTCCAGAACTGATGTACTCCTACAAGTAGCTAGTGTAGATGACATACATACAGTAGCTAGCCGGTTACATGGCATGGCAAACAATGTCCATGGATTTATTTGAATGATTTTAAATTATGTGAAAAAATTTATTTAAATGATTTTATGAGATAATAGAGCACATGATGTATACAAATGTGTACAATACGCACATAATGTATACAAATATTTTATGCTAAATGTGTATACAAATATAGTACAACATAAGTGCACAACATCGTGGATACATAACGTATACAATATAACTACGCATGGGCTACAATATGGCTCACTCGTCTAAGCCACTCTCTACGTTACGTCTGTGTCTGCATGCACGTCCTGGTTTTGCGTTGAGCATGTCCTATGAGATACGTGAACCGGTACGAAGAGCGCATATCAGTTCGGAGAACATATAGAGACCGTTGAGTGGGCTGAGTCTGCATGCACGTCCTGGTTTTGCTTTAGCAAGCTGACTCTGGCCAAGATGAGTCTGTCCAAAATCAATGTCGTTCAGCAGAGTCATGCCAAACTGACTATCACCTGTCATCGTGTCCGTAATGAACGAATCAAGAAATCTGCCCTTGGAGCCATGGCCCCCTAGGTACTATGTAAGAATGGCCCTCGGTGTGGAGGAGTTATGGCCTTGACCTTACGATATACCAGCGACCTCGGGTGAGGCGGGCTCTAGTCTTGGTATGGTACTGCATGGTCAATTTTCTGCTGAGTGTGGACTAGGGGTGGGCGCCCTAGGTGGTACGCTCCAAATCCTAGCACGTGTAGTCCCCTCTAGCAGTAGCTTGGATGACCGCATCCTCATCGGTTGATTCGTCGTCACCCCACGCCCAACTGAATGCTGCTAGATGGAATGATGTTAGGTGAAATCAATAGTCAGGACCTAAGCTGAATATCACTTACCTCCCGATGTGTAGTGCGGATGATCAACAGGGAGTGCTTGGTCGGTCACCAGTCTTTCTGTCTCTTTCCCAACGTAACTTGGCAGCAGTCCACCGGGTGCCCATAGTGGGCCGGTCTACCAGGTCGTGGAACTCGGCGTACGGTGCACTGCATTCTAGAAGCTGGGCCACCCAACAGGGAAGTGCTCCCAACTCCACAACTACAAAGAAGACGTAGCGCATCGCAAGGACCGGTTTAGATCGTGCAGCGCGCGGCGCCACACAATCCCATGTATCCGCGCAGCGACGATCGCCCAAGCTTAAATGGGGCATCTCGCCAGGCTTGGCATCAACCGAAGACTCGGTGATGTGGACAAAACTAGGGTACACCCAATCACCCTGTGTGGTGGAAAACAAGACACAATAGAAAAGATGCAAAAGGTACGCGACGAGGTGCGTCCTAACAACCTCATTTGGTGCATTCACAGGGCATCGACTGAAATTCCTAAACCATGTCCGAGGGACACTATGGGCCCTATCTAGCATAGCTAGGCCGAACCGATGCATCAAGCGGGCCTTCCAATCCGCCAGTGGACGTGGTGGAACAAGTGCGTCTTCTGTGATTGGTAGACCGGTCAAGAAGGAACATCCTGAAGAGTGACTGTCATCTCTCCTCACCGAAAGTGGAATGTATGCGTCTCGGGTCTCCATTTGTCAACAAGTGTCGACATAAGACTCCCATTCAGGGTGAAGTAGCGGCCGACGTGGAGCATCCTCGCAAAGGGCAACAAGCTCGTGTCCCAAAGGAGTGGGACATAGCGAGGGTCAAGCTCCTAGTAAGTCTTGTCCAACCTAAGCACGAGGGGTGGAGGACCATATAATTAGTCCAAATAATTTAATCGTAATTACTTGGTCCAAATAATTTAGCTGTAATTAATTAGTCGTAATTAATCCATCCTAATTAATTTAGTCCTAATTAATTTAATCATAATTAATTAGTTATGATTAATAGTCATAATTAATTTAGTCATAGTTAATTAGTCATGATTAATTAGTAATAATTAATTTAGTCATAGTTAATTAGTTATAATTATTTTTCCCAAATTAATTTAGTTGTAATTAATTAGTTATACTTAATTTAGTTATAATTAATTAGTCATAATTATTTAGTACTAACTAATTTGGTCGTAATAAATTAGTTATAATTATTTATTGTAATTAATTTAGTCATAGTTAATTAGTCGTGATTAATTTAGTCCTAATTAATTAGCCGTAGTTAATTAATTGTAATTAAATTTTTCATGATTAAATTAGTCATAGTTAATTTATTGTAATAAATTTAGTCTTAATTAACTTAGTTGTACTAAAGTTTGCCTTCATTTTATGTTCACGAATAGTGTTTTAATATTTGCGCCTTTCTGTACTTCATTTTGTTTTAATGCTTCGTTTCTATGTATTTTGGCATTCTATTTGTTCCGAACTGACACAACATGTTATCTCTTACAAATCATGCCTCTACTGGAGCTACTCAAAACCATTCTACGATGAACATCAACGTAGCAAGTTGTGGATCACAAGGGTTGGTCGTCCACCCCTCGTGGTTAGGTTGGAGAAGCATTACTGGGGGCTTGACCCTCGCAACGTCCCACTCCTTTGGGACACGGGCTTGTTGCCCTTTGTGAGGATGCTCCACTTCAGCCGCTACTTCACCCTGGACGGGAATCTCATGTCACACTTGTTGACAGATGGAGACTTGAGACGCACACCTTTCACATTCAGTAGGGAGAGATGACAGTCAGTCTCCAAGATGTCTCGTTCTTGACCGATCTGCCGACCATGGGAGACACACATGTTCCACCCTGTCCGACGGCGGATTGGAAGGTCCGCTTGGCACATCGGTTCAGCCTAGCTATGCGAGACAAGGCCAGAAGTGTCCCTTGGATATGGCTTAGGCATTTCAGTTGATGCCCTGCAAATGCACTAAACGAGTTTGTTAGGACGCACCTCGTTGCGTACCTTTTGCATCTTTTTGGTTGGGCCTTGTTTCCCACTACATAGGCTACACAGGGTGATTCGGTATATCCTAGATTCGTCCACATCGTTGAGTCTTTGGTTGATGCCGACCCTGGGGAGATGCCCCCATTACAGCTTCGGATCAGCCGTGGCACTAGTGTGAAACCGGTCCTTGCCGTCTGCTACATGCTGCTACAGTTGTGGATTTGGGAGCACTTGCCTATTGAGCGGCCCACCTTCTGGAATGTAGTGCACCCGTATACCGAGTTCCATAACCCGGTAGATGGGCCCACTATGGGCACCTGGTGGACTACTACCAAGCTACATTGGGTTAGAGAAAGACCAGCGAGGTGCAACTCCGTGTTTCACAATGAGTTTGAGACGTTGCACTACAACATGAACACCCCTTTAGCGATGCATATATGCGTTGGTAGAAGTCCAAATACATGTTGTTAGGGTTTATACCAACACATTTAGTATGCATTGTCATTGAGGCCGTTGCAAGAGTCTATTACAACAGATAAACAAGCGTTGGTAATAGATATAAAAAAGGCGTTGCGAAGTAGCAATGGATATAGTCAGGTTGTAATGAAATTTGTATGCGTTGGTACTTACCATGCATGGATGACTTTTACTATTTTGACAATGGATATAATTATATTGTCACAATGCATAGAAGCATTGGTATTTACCATACATATGACTTTTGCTATTTTGGCAACAGATATAATTAGATTGTTGCAACGATTATAAGTGTGTAGATTCAAAATAAAAAAAATCATTATCGATCGTAGCATGGTTAAAAAGAACACTCATATATTAAAAACAAATTATTGCATTACATAGAGAATCATCCACATAAGACATGATATAAATATTTTACTTGAACATCATTTCCTAACAAAATGAAATCTAAACGTAATGAAAATCATCTGTCCATGTCACCATTCTCCAACTTGCATATTCAACATATCATCCATAGCATCATCCATTATCTTATCAACCTACAATGAAAAATGGGAGTCCATTAATACACCATTAGAAAGAAACAAAATCACAATATTAAAGTAACAAAACTAAAAAGAGCACCGTACATAAGAAAAGATTATACCTACTGCTCCAACACATCATAGGGCTTGGGCTCTAGCTAGCTTCAGCACCCGGGTCCTCTTGTAGGTTAGCGTTGAACCATGGGACAACGATTCCCTGACAAGCAGCTTCTCCTCCCCTTGCTCTTCTCAGCATCCATATTCCACAACAAGCGGTTCAGACTTTCAGACCAGAAAACAAAAGCCTAGTTCAAAAGTAACAAAACTTGTCAGTAACACACAAGGAAGCATCCAAAGAATATCTGAAACAAAAACCATTCATGCGATTGCCAACCTAAGCACCCAATCCTGACCAGAAATCATTGATTCTACCCCCCAAATAAGTCAACAAGAGAACTAAAAACCCATCCCATGCTTACTTTGGAATGCTCTTCAGCAACAAGAGGATGTATAACACAGAAGCTATTGGATTAGATCATTGGATTTGTAGTATACCATAAACAAGAAAAAGTTTCAAATCACATTAGAAACTCACCAAATGTGGTAAAACATTTCTTTTACTCAAGTCTTCTTTTGCTTGGTTGATTGTCCACTCTTGCTAATGATGGTATCTAAGATTCAGCTCAATTCCTTCTGCTTCCATCAATTGAAGAGCATTTACAGTTTGTTCACACAAACCCTAAAAAGAGACAAGGAGACCAATATGATATACACAGGCTGATGCATATGCATAGGGACAGAAATATATTGATGTTTTCCATACCAATTAAGCTTCTTCTCAAGGAGAAGGCAACTAAACTAACAAAGGCAGAATGCTAATTGAAGATTTTTAGAGCATTATGAACGTACAGGCTATAGCATTGAGCAATGCCAAATTACTCGCTCTTAACAGAAGCCTGAAGGTCTAATGTACTACATCTTGAAGAATCCCCGTTCAGCTAACGTGCTAAACCAGATGGCAAAATATTTCGTGTAAGTCAGCTCACATGTGTTTCAAGATAAACACAAAGAGCAAAATCTACCAAACAAATGTAATTGTTTTGTGGACAATGTACCAAAAGTTTTGTGGACTGCGTCTAGCACCAGAAATAACTACAACCAACCAAAATCAGCTCCTGGTCCCTCTACATCCTTTCCACTGGTACAATAAACGGCACATACCCCTTTTGGATAAGCTTTGCCAACATATTTGGACAATTCAACATCTAAAGCACTCCTGTATAAAATACATAAGATTACAGATCATATATTGGCCAGCAATGTGATATGGAAAAGTAAGAAATCAGGAACAGAAAGTAGTGGAGTTAATATACCTAAACTCCTCAATGTATGCTGAAGGAAGCTCCTCATCTGCAACAAGCCTCAATTTTGTACAGGTATTTGAACATGAAGACAAAATAAGATGAATTAAATTTAATGCAGGAGAGTCAATCTTTTAGTGACAAAAAAAGGTGAGAAAAACAAAAAGAATTACACATCCATTTATTTCAAAAAAAAAAAAACAACTGAGGCAGAACAAGACGAGTATTAATTTGTTTGTTGACGCGTCAGGCTGCAACGCTCGCCTCTCTCGGTAGCACGAAAGCATCGGCGGACTGCTCTTGGCTGAACGCACGCATCGAACGGCTGTAAACCGAGCCAAGGCCAACACGAACGCACTGACAGTAACAGTAATAGGATATCAAGCCAATAGAATATGCACTTGGTTTCTCTTTCGACATTTTAACTGTTTCAGCAGATTTTTCGTGTTTGCACAAATAGAATGGAGAGCTGGACTAACATGACTGTGGGAGGACAAAGATGACAACTCCTTCTCTGACCTGCTATCGAACATGCATTCCTAGTATAATCCAGTTGACTAACTTTAGCATCCACAACCTGCAAACGAAAATAACCTTTGTAAGTCCCAAAACTGTAGTATTCTAGAATATTTTAGCTCTACTGAACTGAGTTATTAAACAAAAATTATAGAGCTATCATGATTCTCCACAACAATAGCAGAAAAGTTCACAAAAAATGTAGTTTTCTTTTTACCTAACCCAAAAAAACAAAAACAAAAAACGAAAGACAGTAGAGAATGTAACTCCCTATTGAATTTTAATTCAACAAAGTAGTAATAAAAATCTACTGTGAGAAAGGGAAAAATTGCAGAGTTTCTATCTGATGGAAAATAACCTATGGGCTGATGTGCGTAATAGCAACTGTACATCTGTTTCAATAAAAGACAGCAAACTAAGTCTATATGCATGATCCACATGTGCAGCTAACAAAAAATACCAACCAATAATGCGTAAATATAAATAGTGGAGATGCCTATCCGATTCTCCATTCCAGTAATATATGTATTGGCACGAGCAGCACATTTTCCCCCCTTTTTTTTGCTCACAATTCCTAGAAGCAACATGCGAAACTGATTTGGCAAAGGGTGATGCTCTAGATATGGGCATGAAACCAGCACTAACTCGTGAGGTCGCGTTGTCAGAAATAAGAATAAATAAGAACTGCTGTAATTCCTAAATGCATTTTTTCTCTTTGTATTTCGCTTCCTTTTTATCTAGACCTTCTTTATATGTAGTCTTATGTACTTATCAAGAAACCAACCAAGCATGTCGCCATGGACGACCATTACTTGTATGGATACACTTTGAGAACCTTTCATTGTGATATCAGTTCGGAAAATGGTCGTGATTAATCACTAACGAGGCAGCAAAGAAACATAGAATGCTAAAATTGGTATTCTGGAATACAAAAAATGAAATGGCAATGCACAAGTGCAATTGTGCCACTTACATTTCAATTTGTTACTTATTATATTTGTGAACCTGAAAATCTATCTATACTGTTTTGTTTGCATCAAAGCATACATAGATTATTTGCGGTTTTTGGCACCTAAATGGCATAACAATGTTTAGAGGCCTGGACTGCAGAGTAAGGCAACAAATAATGGGTATGCAATAAGGAATTACCTGAATAAGGTACCACCAAGCAAATGTCAAGCTATTGTCTGCCAAGAAGGCTGTCCCTCATAGCTAATTGGCTGCGATCTTGACCCGTGCCTCCTTGTGGTGCTGCCGGATGGAATTCCACAAATGCGCTTTGTTGCCCTTGTAGAGGTTGATGAGGATCATGACTCCAACAGAGAGCAGAACACCTGCGATCTTCAGTGGGCATGCCTTGCTACAATTTACATGTCTGGAAAAATATAATTGATATTACAGGTAGCTAGCTCACACAGTAAGTCTCTCACATACTACTTTCAGTTTTTTTTCCAAAAAAAAGTGGCTAATCATGCCAAATTTGATCATAGATCCCAATAAATGCATAAACCATGAAAGAACAACAAAGGAGCTCATATAAATCTAAGAAAGTATTGATAATATGGAAATGTTTATGTAGATCAATTCAATCTCTGTATAAACACAACAGGTTAAGGAATAAGTTAGAAAGTCAGTAAGGGCGTGTGTTCAATATAGCACGATTAGTATAGTTTATCTTTTTACCCCCTTTTTTGAAAGGTTTTTTTTGTAGGATGTTGCACATCAGTAGACAGTAGCATCAGTAGCATAGCTAATGCAAAAGAAATACAATTATCTTTGATTGTTTTCACATTCAGTTAACCCCTTAGTTGTTTCGCGCATATCACTGCAAGGAAAACAAATTTCCAGATTATATCATGTTTTTGTTAGACATAGTAAGTTAGTAACATAGCACAGAGCATGCTCCATGGAGAAGTCCACAATCTGCAACTGTTACCAAACTTGTACACTCATCTAAGGCTTGCTCTTGCAGAACAAGGTTTTCAACCTGTGTCTGCAAAAAGAGGTTATACAAAAATGAGCTTAGATATAGTTATCCTACCGGCATATTTCGTAAAAAAAAGGTGCATTTAGGATTAGTATGCCAATTTCAATAGGAATAACAAACAGCAAAATACCAAATTTGTAGGAATAAATACCTACAAAACTGAAAGGGCGTTATCTAACTCCACCCCTGAATCATCCAAGCCCCTGTAATGATGTGCGAGATTAGCATAATAATATAGGAAGGCACGGGCTAAAGAAATATGATTAGCATCATAATACAGGGCGTTATCTAACTCCACCCCTGAATCATCCAAGCCCCTGCAATGATGTGCGAGATTAGCATAATAATATAGGAAGACACGGGCTAAAGAAATAAGATTAGCATGATATTACTTAAAGGATATTGGTAATGTCATATATACACCGCTTGTAAACCTGCATCATAGGAAAATCTATGAATGTGTACCAAGTGGAAGAGAAGAAGTGTCAGATGAATTAGTAATAGTCTATAACCTCTAGTGTTTCTACAGTTTTATTCAAATCTAGAATGCCATCCTCAGCCTGTTTGAGCAAGCTGAATTTTTTTTTCGTGGGAAGTCCTGAACATGGATCATAAAGATAGATATAAGTAGCAGCAAGCAGCAACATGGAAAAGGCAATGTAAGATGCAACCAGAGACTCAAAGCACCATAGTTTGCTAGATCTGAAATATATGAATGCTGAATTGTAACATCTCATCCTAAGCCAAAATCATAATAACTATAGACGGAGAGTGTTATCTGTAGAGAATAGCGCTTGTATTCAATATGAGGCCAATGGGCCAGTATATATACACAGGTACATGCGGTGAATATGCAAAGAACCCCTTATAACAATGGGGAATTACAAACTATACATATATATCTCTAACACCCCTCAAACTCATGGTGGATCAACAACACGAGTTTGGAGAGGTAGAAACCGCTGCGTGCGCGAGTCCGGCCTTCGTAAAGAAATCCGCTATCCAAGCTCAAGGCACATATCAAGAGCAATCACCGGTCATGCACACAAGACCGCATGAAGGAAGCATCAACACCAATATGCTTGGTAAGCTCATGCTTCACGTGGTCTCGAGCAATCACGATAGCACTGCATCGTTCGGACAAGAGAGGAGCCTGTGTAGTGACGAAACACCAAAATCCTCCAAAGAGCCTACAGAGCAAGTAATCTCCACTGGCCAAGAGAGCCATAGCGCGCAACTCACCTCTGCGCACTAACGGACATCGCACTGCTTCTTCGCCTTCCGTGCAATGAGAGAACCACCAAGAAAAACACAAGAAGCGAGATAGACCGCGATCGAGGGATCACGGCCCAAGTAGCATCCGAATAAGCTCAAGTCAGAACGAGCCGGAGTTTGGAAAGAAAAGATACGAGAGATAGTTCCACGAAGGTATCGCAGAACTCAAGAAGGTGGTGTAGTGGACCTGAGTGGGAGCAGATACTGAACCGACTCGAATGTGGACGGATAAGTGATATCTCGGACGAGTAATGCAAGATAGACAAGACTCCCAACAAGATGACGATAGCGAAGTCGGATCGTAAAGAGGCTCGCCATCGAGAGTCTGAGGTGAACATTAAGCTCCATGGGAGTCTCAACGAAGACGCTGTCGTGATGAGAGATGCGCGATCAAGAAGATCCCGAATATACTTCTCTTGGGACATAAAGAAACCATCTGGAGTGGAAGTAACCTCAATCCCAAGGAAGTAACGAAGAGGACCAAGATCCGACATAAGAAATCGCCACTAAGACGAGCCTTGACAAAGGCAATGAACTCGTAATCATCTCCTGTAATGATCATATCATCAACATACGTAAGAAGAAGAGTCCCACCACGAGACGAAGTGTGGACAAAGAGCGCAGGATCATGATCACTAGCCAAAAACCAGCAGAAGAATCACGCAGGAGAAGCGCCAAACCAAGCACGAGGGGCTTGCTTAAGGCCATAAAGAGAACGACGAAGACGCAGACCACGCCCTCGTGAAACAGAATACCCAGGTGGCGGAAGCATGTAGACCTCCTCACGCAACTCGCCATTAAGAAAGGCATTCTTGACATCAAGCTGAGAAACAAACCAGTGGCGAACAGACGCCACCGCAAGAAGAGTGCGGACAGTGGTCATATGAGCCACAGGAGCAAAAGTCTCGTCGTAGTCACGACTATACTCCTGCTGGAAGCCACGAGCAACAAGACGCGCCTTATAGCGCTCAAGAGAGCCATCGAGCGAAGTCTTAATCTTATAGACCCACTTACACGTGATGGGACGAGTGAGATGGAAAAGGAACAAGATCCCAAGTACCAAGACGCTGAGGCGCAATCTCTCTCGCCATAGCATGCCGCCACTCGTGATGAGTAACAAGATCCCGATAGAGACATGCTCAAGAGTAGCCGCACTAAAAACCAAAACGGCAGAGGCCGAATCGATCGCGATCACGGAGAGTGTAGCGAGGAGAAGATAACCCATCAGGGGAAGATGGATCATCAGGAGAAGATAGAACATCAGGAGAAGATGGCTCAGCTGGAAGATCCTCAATACGAGGTCGACGAGTGTAGACGAGTGTGGTGGGAGGAGCCGAGGAGCCAAGCAGACGGCGACAACGCGGAGAGGCCACAGGAGGAATATGTGGAGACTCAGTGGGACGGGTGGTAAGGGCAAGACAGAGATATAGGTGTATCCGGAAAGGTCAAAGGACAGAGACTCCACAGAGGAAGTCGGCCGAAGGAGAGGTAGGACGGGTAGAAGGGACGAGACTCTCGAAAGTCACATCCCGATAAACCGCATCCGTCGACCAATAGGATCCCAAAGACCGATATCCCTTGTGCTCGGTGATCAGATCCCAAAAAGACACACTCATCAGATCGAGCGATCGGTTTGGTACGCTCGAGGGGCGAGGAGAACATAGCAAACGCAACCAAATGCACGAAGAAGGCGAGTAGTCGAAGAAGACCACAAAGACGCTCAACAGGATCGCACCTTGAAGAGCGTAAGAGGGTCGGATGTTAACGAGATAGGTGGCGTGGGAAACACCTCGCCCAAAAATGAGGTGGAATAGAGGCGCAATCATCAATGCACGCCGTCTCAAGAAGATGACGATGCTTGCGCCAAGAACCCCATTCGAGCATGAGCACCGTGACAGAGAACCGAGCGAGAGTACTCGCCAAGAAGAAAACTACGCAGTAACGAGAGAGGTACTTCGCCAATGAGTCGCCACGAAAAACACGAATAGGGGTGGAGAACGTGTATGGACCATAGTGGCAAATTGTTTATAGATAGACAAGACCTCACTACGAGAAGACATGAAGTATATCCAAGTGTGGCGAGAAAATCATCTATAAAAATAATATAATATCGATGACCCCTTTCAAACGAAGGAGCCGACCCCAAACATCCGAATGAACAAGATTAAAAGGACACCGAGACACGACTCACTATGAGGATAAGGAAGTGAATCATTTACCTAACTTACATTACTCGACAATCTAAAGACACATCTCCGAGATGCACCAGAAGACCACGACGAACCAAAGACGACGCACGAGATCCACACAAATGACCAAGACGGTGATGCCACCGCTGAAAGAGTCGGTAGGCGAGGTGGCGCCGAGAGACCGGTGGCAACGGTAGGGGGCGGGAAGGAAGGTGAAGCACTCAAGCTCCCAGAGACGCTGTGAGTCAAGGCGCCGAGGCCGAACCAACCGTAGCTCCCGTGTGGCGGTCCCGAACACAACAAGAGTCGAGTCGAGAATAACCCGACAACCAAGATCGATCGCCCTTGTGAGAAAGAAGTCGCATGGTAAGGCGAGGAACATAAGCAATGAAGGAACATGAAAAGAGGAGTTGCTAAGAGGTCCTCGACTGCAGACAGAAAGAGATGTACCATCACAGTAAGAACACCGATGTGGAGAATCAAGGGGTGTAAGGAAAGACAGAGTGGAAGAATCGTGAGTCATGTGAAAACATGCTCTAGAATCAAGAATCCACTCGGAGGTACCGATCGTAGGAGGTGGTCTCTCGGCCCGAAGAGTCGGTGAGAGCTCGCGAACTCGTCGAGAAGAACTCGGCGCAAGCAGCGTCGAAGTCCGCTATCTCCCGCTCGATGAAAGAAACTGCGAAGAAGTCGATGTAGCGTCGATGTAGAAGCACCGGTGCGGTGCTAGTAGAAGAACGGCGAGAAAGATGCCGCTTCTTGTAGCATCGGGACTCAATGTGGCCGACCTTATTGCAAGAGGAGCGTGAGGACGACCACCGCCGGATGGAGGGCGCCACCACCACCGCGGGCGGCCACGGAGGAGGCAGCAGTCGACGCTGCGGAGCCGCTTGGGTAGTAGGTGGGCGAGCGGCGAGTACGGAGGGAGGGGCGCAGAAAGGCACCACTCGCGCGAGTCTCTCTCGCCAGATCTCGCAAGGGCCTCCGTGAGAGTGACACGAGGGTGGCGTGCAGGAGTCGGGCACGCCGCTGCTCGAACTTAGGACGAAGGCGAGTAAGGAACTCGAGATCCTCCAAACTCTGTGTCAAGACGTATATCCAGCAACAGGACAAGAGCGACATCCAAAGAAGCGCGAAGGGCGCCCGGTGACGCCAAACGGCAGAGCTCGAGCATAAAAGCGCCAATAGTAGCATCACCTGCTGAAGAGAGTGCTCTGGCGACCACTGACAGTAGAGAGCATCGCCGAGGGCTCAGAGCGCCGACGAAGGTGAGTCCACATCCGAAAGCGAGACGGCCCCACAACCTCGTAAGAGAACCGAGGTCGATATCGGCGATGAGGACAAAGCAGCAGCCCGGAAGGCCGTCGTCGCACTCACCGAGTGTAGGCGGTCAAGCGATCCTTGTAGAAATCGAGCCTCTGGTAGGCGAGAGATAGCCTCATCATCGCAAAGCGAAGCGAAACAGCAGCAGCCTTGTTTTGTTAGCAGCGCCGCAACAGCGAGGTTCCGCCGGAGGTGTAGGGCAAGGCGACAGTAACATCGCCGAGAGAGACACCCAGAGACGAAGACCACGCATGTGGATGCGCATGTGAGACACAAAATCGGTGTAATTAACACCATCGAATATCACCGACAAATGAGGAGGGAAATAGTGCCCATTGGTAGGCGGCGACGACGGCGCGACGAAGGCAACGGGTCTAACAGCGGCGCTGGACGGCGGCGGTTAGAACGACGAATGAGATTTCCCCTTTTTCTTTTTTTTAACTAGAGCCGCCCGCTCACCAAGACAACCGAGGCCCACTACGGCTCGCACACACGCACGACGGAGGTAGGGTTTCCCAGCAGCCGCATGGCGCGCAGCGGATCGGGCGGCGGCGACGACGCGGTCCCGAAAGACCGGCGGTGCGACGCGCGCCCCGAGACCCGAAGCTCTCCGGCGCGCGATGAAGACGGATGCCGACGAGGCCGACGGGCGACGAGAGGCAAAGCGGCAGCAGCGTGGGCGGCAGCAGCGCGCGCGCCGATCCGGCGCGGCAGCAGCAGGAGTCGGAGCGACGGCGGCGGACACGGCAGCGGATAGTGGCGGCGCCTAGCAAGACGGAGAGGTGGAGGCGCGGAGGTGACGTCGGCGACCGGGAGAACACGCGGAGGCCGAGGCGGACAGAGGCGACGCCGGCGGCCGGGACAAGCGAAGCGACGGCAAAACCCTAGGTTCGCTCTGATACCATGTAGAGAATAGCGCTTGTATTCAATATGAGGCCAATGGGCCAGTATATATACACAGGTACATGCGGTGAATATGCAAAGAACCCCTTATAACAATGGGGAATTACAAACTATACATATATATCTCTAACATTATCATCACCTAGTGAATTGTCATAGCGGCAACTACCAGCAAGAGCTGGTGGATTCAGTGCTGAACCTGTACATACGAAGATGTGCATGCTTAATCTTTTATTGCAGGAAAACATATATAAAAGAAGAGTTTAGAGAAAGTGCCTAGAAAGTAGTTCGCTTAACAACATTTGATGTGGTCAACATAAAGTTTCAAAAGGAACAAATTATCAGAGGAAGGCTAAGATTAGCATTAGCCTTTTAGTAAGACGAAGTCATTGACCTCTTACCTTGGAGGCCAGATACGCGCCAGTGACCATGAATGTAGCAAAACAAGTGTAGGGCAGCGGGAGTGAGTAGGCAATGCGAGACGATGGACGGCACAGAGGTGTAGGGAACCAGGAGGCGAGGACGCATACCTAGCCTACACGACCACCTCCCTCGCACCATGATGCGGCCGGTAGGGTGCAGGTGAGGGAGGATGTGGACGACCACCACACGGCTAAACGTGACCAAGCCGACGCGTAGGGAACTAGGTGGCGAGGGCGCATACCTAGCCTGCTCGATCACCTCCCTCGCACCGTGATGTGGCCAGTAGGGGTGCGAGTGAGGGATGATGGGGAGGCGGCCGAAGGGGGTGATTGCACAGCCAAAAAAATTGGTGGGATTGGAGATTGTGAGAGAGGGAAAATGGTGGGATAAAAAAGACACGAGAAAAAATGGAGGGAGATGAAAGTAGTTTTAGGAGTTACACAAAATATTCAATTTCGATTGAACCAGAATTGGAACTAAGCTCGTGCATAGCGCTAGACTGGCACTCGTGGCCATAATATTACTTCGTAACATAGGTTATCTGTAGCCATCCACATGATTTATGACGAATAGATTTTGCAACGTATATTACGCGTAGCTATAATATTACTTCGTAACGTATGTACACAGCGTTGCAACATATGCGTTTGTAAAGGGGTGTTCATTTTGTAGTGTTGCATGATGACAACATCATACAGTCTCCATGGAGCCCACATTTTGTGAACACGGTAGCGTCGCACAGACTGTTGATGGAATGCACACAGGTCACCAGATTATGGGCGATGACCCACCACCTTGTTTTTTCCCATATGGTAGAGCCTTGTGCGCCACAGCATGTAATGCGATAGTTCAATCTTTACCCGGTTGTGTGTCGGGACCCGGATTTATACATCCGAACCCCTATGTGTATTCTGAACTAGTCTCACATCAGTAACTAGTTCACACAGGAAACATCAATCAAACACCATCTATTTATCGATTTAACTAAAAAATCTCAAAATAACAAGTAGTAGTAATAACTGGACCTTATAGTCAACGTTGACTTAACTTGCCACATAGGGCTAAAGAAACAATTAAACTCTTGCAGCGGAATGAGAAACTTGGAAAGGTCAATCAATATGCCCATAGGCAATCGAGTGAAGAACTCAACCTAATTCACAAAGGTTTCACAAAACTCCTCTTCGTAGAACTCTTGAGCAGCTTGTATTTCTTTAACTGAGCTGCAAAGTTTAAAAACGTGAGTACATAAAGTACTCAACATGTTGTAGGAAATAATATGCAATTAATATTCATGCAAGGCTTGAACAAAGGATTAGTTGTATGATTCTTTTGCGGAAAGCAGTATTGACAATAAATACAATAGATAGATTAAAATGTGTAATTGAAAAGAGTTGCTTTGAAATAACGAGTGAACCTCCCGTTCACTTTCCAACCAAATCACCAAGTGAATATCCCATCCACCACGTGAACATCACATTCACCAATGAATCTCCCTTTCACGTCTAGACATATTTTTATAAAAAAACTCTATCTCCGTGTGAAATCCTCGAGCATGCTCATGACCGTGAACACGGTTGTTTAAATAGTTTTAACTCTACAGAGGTTGTACAGCTTTACCCACAAGAGATAAATTAACTTACAATATCCGTACACACACTTTCGAAGGTGCACAATTAAGTGATTATGACAAGGCCTTTACAAAGCTTCTTTCCAGCCCAGTTCTACCCGCTAAGGTTTCAACACTGAATGTCATGAAGACTAGTCAGGGCCCCCTCTTGCGCCATTGTGAGTATCCATCCCGGAACTCACACTTCCAAAAATAGAACCGAAATTAAGACATTGCTAATTAGTTAGCTAGGTCCATCCTATACTGGACACGTGGTTGTAAGATATGGCCTAGTTCAATGGTGCACAAGATTGAGACTTTGACAGGTTACTCAGGTGAGACTACCTCATCCAAAATAATGTGCCGCACCACCCCCTTTACTATACGATTACTCGCCTAAGCATAATTATTTTGTTCACACAAACCAATGACAATCCCTGCCATGGCACAAAATTTTATAATAACAGCATCACACCACAATCGACACAATAGTGGCATCACACTATAGTTGCACAACAATGGCATCGCACCATAATTCCATATACCATTAAGTCAAATTCAACATTTCTGAATATGTGATCATGAGCCCATCATAACTAAGCATGACTAAACATCTCTACAATACCTATGTCGGCGATACAAATATGTCCAACTAGTATTGACCATCCTATGGTAACAAATGATTCATGGTATTCAAATAATCAATAGCAGCGTAGTGACAAATAGGTGATTAACTATTCTCAAAAGTAATTGATATATAAATAGCATGCAATTTGATACAAAACAATATAATTTTGAAATCATAGGTTCAATATCATCAAAGAACTATAACTTGTTTTGGCTTTGCTTAGTTATCACACTTGGAACTTCAAAGCTTGCTTCTGCTTCTGCTTCTTAAAACAGATCGTCTAACGAGAGAGAAAACAACAAGCGAAGCACAAATAAATCCAAAATAAATTGAAATAAAATCCACAAACATCAAAACCAACTCTAAAAAAAATAGCTCAATTTTAGAAGAATTTAGGAATTTGAACAGACGGAATCGGAGTTCGGACGAAGGAGAACGGACTCTCAGAAAATTTACCGAAAAGGAAAAAAGAGAGAAAAATACTATTATGTATTTTATAATTTCCTTTCAAAAGAAAATTCTAGATTATTGCTTAGCATGATGTCAGCAAAGAAAAAGGAATTTCGACTCGAATTAAATTTCTAAAGAAAAAGAAATTTAATACTGATATGTAGGACATGGCTGTAAGAGAGATAAAGAGAGAATGACAGGGGGTCCCACATGGCATAGAATGGATTCATGGTGAGCCCGGTCTATGGGTTTTAGCTTGGCTCACCACATGGACTGCCATGTGGGCTAACACGCGGACGAAGAGGATAGGAGCACAACGTAGAACACATCGAGACTAATCTAGAGGTGGCAACGACGCAGGAGAAGGACGATGGTTGGTGGTAGAATATGGCGAAGAAGAGCTTCCGACGGTGGTGGCTTTCCGACGGATTCCAGCAAGATGAAGATGACCACGAGTCCGAAAGCTAGGGCAAACGGAAGAGGTGGATGAGGTGGATATTTTGACGTTGAGGGGCGCCTTTATAGTGCCGAGGCGGGAGACTTTGCATGGAGGCCAGCAGTGAGGCAGTGTGTCAGGCTCGGACATGAGCTAGAGACCGAGTTGGGAAGAAGAAGGAAAGGAGAGGGAGGAGGCTCACAAGCGGGCCAGCTCGGTCAGAGAGATAGGAAGGGAAAGAAGGAGGGCTGGTGGGAGAAAAAGAATGGGCCGGGCTAGTAGCGAAGAGAAAAGGCTGAAGGAAAAAGAAGAAAATGCCAAAAGAAAAGATTTGAGCCCAAAAGAGAAAATCTAGAAAAATGAATTTCCGAATTTAGGAAATTAGATCAAATAAACTCCAAAACTTGGGATGTTACAAATCTAGCCACCCCCTTAATAGGAACCTTACCCCCAAGATTCAGGCTGACTAAAGAATAGGTTCAAAACTCAACCTTGCTCACTCTTCCAAACAGATTTCTCTTATGAGTGAAACAAAGCTGCAACTGATGTGGAACTGACTAGAGACTTCCGGAACAACGTTTTGAATGGATTGAACTTCTTTTGCAATGACATGATTTAGTCGTACTCTTGCTGAAGTTGATGGAGTCTTGGTGGCTTCACTTGAAGTCTGAGGCATCCCTCTTCCTGCTCTAGCAAAGAACTCTTGACTGGTGTATCTCCCAAATTGAAAGGAGTTGGTGTCGAACCTTGCTTTTGTGGACAACTGCTGGCATAGTGACCTGTTTCATGGCAACTGAAACAAACAACTCTTGCAGCTGGATTGTTGGTCCTCGGAGGTTGATGGGTGTTACTGTTATTGGCACTACGAACTCCTGAATTTACTGAGTGCAACACTGGTGCAGGGGTTCTAAACACTGCAGATGAATTATTGTAATGGACGGGTTGCTCAGCGTTGGTTCTGGCTCTCTACATATGATTCTGATGAACTCCATGTTGTATCATCTTCCTTTCGTGAGATTCTTCCAACTCACGATGAGAATCTTCTACGAGTACTGCCTTATCAACCATATGCTGAAAACCCATGTAGTCATTACCAACAACTAGCAATTTCAGACTGGGATTAAGTCCACGCTTGAATTGCTTCTGATGTGGATTGTCTATAGCAACATCTCTTGGCACATAGTAAGAAATTGAGTGAACTTGTTAAGATACTCTCTCAATGACATGTTTCCTTGCTGCACATCATGAAATTCATTCTTCTTCATTTCCACTATAACATCTGAAACATACGCCTGGTGAAAAGCTGCTGAAAACTCTTTCCAAGTAATAGCTTGCGAATTCTCATGGGTTGAAGTATAGTTCTTTCACCATTCTCATGGGTTGAAGTATAGAACTTTCTCATGGTCATTATGTTGGGTAATGGCGAGCTTTTTTTTCAACAGACCGAAGCCAATCTTGTGCTTCCAAAGGTTCTGATGAATGAGAAAACGTAGGCGGATGGGTCTTCACATACTCTGATAACATGGAATGTTGATGAACTAGCGGCGAAATAGATGTTGCTTGATTATTCGATTCAATAAATTGACTAAGACAGCGGCTGTTTGATTCTGCTGAGTCATCATACTGTTCATGTTCTGCATCATTGCTTTCATGAGTTGAGTCTGAGCTGCTAGAAATTATCCCATGTTTGGATCTGCGACTCTAGGCACTAGTGATTGTCCGCTAGCATTGACATTGGCATCCTTCGACTAAGTACGACTTGATGTGTTGTGAGTGTCAACCATCTGCGATGATTTTTCACAGGTTTAATAGGTAAGATAGGGAAGAGGGAATAGCACAAATAGACGAGAAAGAACAAAAGAGACAAGATAGAGACAACTTAATTATAGAAATTAGATTATATCCAAGGACAAAAGACAAAGAAAACATAGCTGAAATGCTATGAAAGAACAAGACAAATAAACTCTTCAAATTAAAGTCTTAGTGTGACTGTAACATAATGCTTAATTGTAAAACTGCAGCTCTCACTTACACACAAACCAAATAAAACCTAATGCAACAACGATCTAACAACGCTACTAAAAAACTCTAATATGAAGGTTTCCACTCTGGACTAGACAACGAAGACTCTTCAAACTCCTAATCCAAATTGTTGTAGAACACCCGTGAATTGTGACCTGCTGGTGCATACTCTGGACGAACAGTTAGAACAAAGCGACGAAGATACTCTTGGCGATAGTCGGTGATTCGACGCCTTTCTTATGGACTAGGTGGAGTAGGTGATGACAATGGAACTAGTGATAGAACTAAAAATTCTTCTAACTCTTCTTCTGGTCCAAGAACAACTGGCACAGACGCTACTTGCACCACATACTTCCGAATCAACTTGGACAAACTGATCCAGTGCAACATGCAAATCCTTCGAACAGCTTTACGGGCAACTCTGATCACTGACAAGTCCTCAAACTCGTTGTGACACTTCATATTATGATGATGAATTTGACTTCCAATCCTCATGATGAAATACATGCTCGTCTTGGATCCAATTCTGTGCCCCTTCACTGTATCTTCCTTAGTGAAATAAGTTGCACCCCTGCTTGTTACCAAGCTCTGCAACAAATACTGAAGAACTCCAGGCCAATCTCCCTTTGATCATGAAACACTCAAGCCATCTTAAGAAATTAACAAGATAACAAAGCAAATTTATGGTCAAGTTAAGATTACAAAGCAAAATTCAGCAAAGACAAGAGACAAGATCTCCATAATGAAATTAGAAAATAATAGAAAAGGGTAAGAATAGAATAGACTAAATTAAGAAAAAGAACAACTACTTAAGCCAAATTAGTTTATTTGATTTACAAATAAGTTTTGAAGCTTTTGGATAAGACGACCATGCTAACTAAGGTTGCGTTCTATAATCGATATGGCTCTGATACCACCTCTGCTGGGGCCCGGTTTTACACATCTAAAACCCTCTGTGTATTTTGAACTAGTCCCAGATCAGTAGATAGCACACACGGGAAACATCAATGAAATACCATCCATTTATCAATGCAACTAAAAATCTCAAAATAATGAGTAGTAGTAATAACTAGACTTTATGGTCAATGTTTACTTAACTTGCCAGGCAGAGCTAAAGAAGCAATTAAACTCTTGTAGCGGAATGGGAAACTTAGAAAGGCCAATCAATATGCCCATAGGCAATCAAGTGGAGAACGCATCCTAATTAGCAAATCCTTCACAAAACTCCTCTTCGGAGAACTCATGAGCAGCTTGATATTTCTTCAACTAAGCAGCGAAGTTTAAAGCCGTGAGTATATAAAGTACTCAACAAGTCGTAGGAAACAATATGCAATTAATATTCATGCAAGGCCTAAACAAAGGATTAGTTGTATAGCTCTTTTGCATAAAGTAGTATTGATAATAAATACAATAGATAGATTGAAATGCGTAATTGAAAAGAATAGTAAGTAAATAAACAATTGCTTTGAAATAACCAGTGAACCTCCCATTCACTTTCCAACCAAATCACCAAGTGAATATCTCATTCAACACGTGAACATCACATTCACCGTGAATCTCCCATTCACCTTCAAACACATTGTCGTAAAGAAACTCTATCTCTCGTGTGAAATCCCCGAGCATGCTCATGACCGCAGACACGGTTGTTTAAATAGTTTTAACTCTGCAGAGGTTGTATAACTTTACCCATAAGGGATTAATCAACTTATAAGGTCCATACATACTTCCGAAGGTGCGCGACTAAGTAATTATCACAAGGTCTTTACAAAGCTCCTTCCCAACACAATACTACTTACTAAGGTTTCAACACTGAATGTCAGCACAACCAGATAGGGCCCCTTCTTGCGCCATTGTGAGTATCCATCCCGGAACTCACGCTTCCAAAAACAGAATCGAAATTAAGACATTGGTAATTAATTAGCCAGGTCTATCCCATACTGAACATGTGGTTGTATGATATGACCCAGTTTAATGGCGCACAAGATTAAACCATTGACAAGTTACTTAGGTGAGACTACCTCATCTAAAATAATGTGCCTCACGCACCCTCTTTACTGCATGATCATTCGCTTGAGCGTAAATCATTTTGTTCACTCAAAACAACGATAATCCCAACCATGGCACAAAATTTTATAATAGTAGCATCGTACCACAATCGACACACAGTGACATCACACCATAGTTGCACAATAATGGCATCGCACCACACTTCCCTATATCATTAAGTCAAATTCAACATTTTTGAACATGTGATCATGAGCCCATCGTACCTAAGCATGACTAAGCATCTCTATGATATCCATCTTGGTGATACAAATATGTCCAACTAATATTGACCATTCTATGGTGACAAATGATTCATGGTATTCAAATAATCAATGGAGGAGTAGTGATAAATAGGTGATTAACTATTCCCAAAAGCAGTTAATATAAAGATAGCATGCAATTTGATACAAAACAATATAATTTTGAAATGATAGGTTCAATATGATCAAAGGACTACAACTTGCATTTGCTTTACTTAGTTACCACACTTAGATATTCAAAGCTTGCTTCTGCGTTGTAACATCCCAAAGTTCTCTTACCAAAATAAAAATTAATAAAGTTATTATTTTATTGCATTTTCTGAGATTTAAAAGAGTTTTCTTGCTTTTCTTGAATTTCCCAGATTTAATAGTCAAAAAGAAATTTTATTGAGTTTTCTAGGTTTTTCTTGGATTTAAAGTTAAAAAGGAAATTTTAATTATTTTCTTGAATTTTCTCGTATTTAAAAATGGTTTTCCCTATTTTCTAGAAATTAAAAATAATTTATGTGCCAAAATAAAAGTGAACTTTATGTTGGAAATAATAATTCAGGGAATTTATGTGATTTTGTTTTAGAATTTGTGAACTCTATTTTTCTATTTTCTAAAAGTCCCTTTTTGATTTCTTGTAGTATATAGCAAAGAAAAACAAATTTCTGTTCATATATAAAAACTAAATTTGTGTTGAAAATATTTTATTTAAGCTCAAAATACCCTATTTAACTACTCTAAAAATGTAGAGAATTTTTAGAGCTATATTGCTATTTTCAAGTTTAAAAAGAATTTTGAGCATTATAAAAATAATTACTGTGTAACAATAAAATTATTATTATTACTCTTTTCATTTGATTGAACTCAAAATGCTGTATTTAGTATCTGAGAGTTTTTTTTTTAGGAGTTGAATTGTTATATTTTCTGAGTTAATTAGTGTCTTTTGGAGTTTTCAGAAGAAAAATAATGATTTTTTTTTACGACCAGAATAGTAACAGCCGCAAGAACAGTTACCTTCTTCTTCAATTCCGGTCATGACTTTGGTGAGCAATTTCGACCAAACTGTTACTCTTTTACCCCTATAAATTGAACCGTAGTATCTCTATGCCATTCCCGACAACATGCTCGCTCAATTTTGGCATAAGCCCCCTGGAGCTCCCTCTACTTGTTTTTTTTCTCCAACTCTAGTGAGCCCGATCTCCTCATCCGTAGCTCTGTTGTGCATCAAAATTTACTGGTAACTTCCTATTGAGATTCTCCATAGTTCTATTCAAGCAAAATTTTGGTTTCCTTATTGGTTCATCGCGGCCACAAAAGCACCACGACCACCTCTTCTACTCCAACTCCAGCGAGTCTGATCTCATCATCCGTAGCGCTATCGTGCACAAAATTTTACCGGTGAGTTTCTCTTGAGATTCTCCATATTTCTATTCAAGAGGATTTTTATTTCCTTACTATTTTACCACTGGCCACCTTTTCTTCCCCAAGTTTGACGAGAACTCCATTGAACTCGTTCTCTTCATCCGTTGGGTATTTTCGTGATCCCTTTTACGTACATGTTCCTTTCAACATTATATACCTTTCTATTCAAATGAAATTTTGAATTTCATAATAATTCGCCATCATCCATGTCGGGTTCTTCTTTTGTTAATGTCCTAAATTTCTATCATTTCATGTGAAATTGAAACTTCTAGATGCTCATTCTCCTTCATAAATTCAATATCTATCTCCCAGAATCTAAATTATTTAATTTGAAGTTCATTTGAGTTTTATTTGAATTTTATTTGAATTTAGCTCGTTTTTGCATATAGATTTTGATGATTTAGGAGAACTAGATTTTGACGTTGTTTTATAACAATAATTAATTGAACAAGGCAAGTTACATCTTTGATCATGTTTGATCCTAGCATTTAAAATTATTTAAATTCTATTTTAAATTGTTATTGCATACTAGCTCTATTCAATATAATTTAAATACATGTTTTGAAATTATAGTTAATCCCAATACATTTGTATGGCTAAATGTTGACCTTGAAATATCCATAACTTATCACCTTAGATAAAATCTAGTTGGCACAATAGTATGAACTAGAATATATTGCAAAAATTAGGCTTAACCATACTTAGACCTGAAATATTTGATTTGGGAATTTTCAGCCAAAAATCAAAATGTGGTTTAAATGTATCCATAGCATTGGTGTGCTATAGAAGTTTATAAATGATTTTGAAAAATAAAATAAAATCAAAAACTAGTTTGGACCTTAGCGAAATGGATAGTTGGTGGGTACAGGTTTATGCACGAGCTCAATTTAGTTATTGGTTGAGACCTAGGGGTTATTTTGGAAGTCACCCAAGTTAGTTAAGGACCGGTGTCGATGATCGTGTCGCCGATTTTATGAAATAAATAGAGAAAAATGGCAAAGAGTTCTTAGAAGAGAATGAGACTGCTCTTTATTGCTATGAACTGGCGATTACAGGGGATGCTCTGTGGGGACCCCGGGATTTATTTAACTCGTAATACTTTAGCAAGCTTTACCAATTAAATAAAACCCGCCCCGAGACATGTATACTTCCCAGAAGTGCAGTATACATACCCCGATACAAACATAAGCATCAATTCCATTCATCACATAGAACCAAAACATTACAGACGAAGAAAAGACATACATTAATTAAACAGAGTCCTTACAAAAGGGGGGCCTTTCAGCCAAATGACAATAAGCACAAAAGTAAATAAGCAGCGGAAACAAAAGCGCCATAAGATGGCTGAACCAAAGAGCCAACCGGTGTGCCTTTACCCACAAGGCAACCGACCGGACCGCGAAGCTACTCGCTCTCCCAACCCAAGCACATCTCGCAGAAGTACCTTGGCTTATGAGCAACCTCCTCTGCAACAAAAAGATTAGCATGCAAAGCATGTGAGTACATCAACTTGTACTCGCAAGACTGACGTGTGAAATAACAGAACTATAATGTAGCTATATGCAGGCTGTTTAGTTGGAGGCCATATGGTTTATTTAAGCATAAAGCAACATTTATTTGTAATAATGTAGTACATTTAAAAGCAAGTTTACAATTCATTTTTAAGGGTTCAAAATAATCGCAAGCGACCAAGTATACAATAAATAAAAGAGCACCAACACCTGGAAGTGACTCCCCAAAGTCACCACAACAATAGCATGAACTCCCCGTTCATACCACCCGTCAAGTTTTAAGTTTTTAAAACAGGTTATAACACTAGCTCTTGAAAAGCTTACCCAAGCGCGTCCATAACCTAGGACGAGGCTATTCGAATAGATTTATCCCTGCAGGGTGTACCACTTTACCCACACTTCAGACCGCCTTTAAGCCACATGATTCACCCACTCACCGTAGGTAGGCGGCACGGCTAAGTCCTACGAGACTTTTCCAATATTGTGTACTAGGCACGACCCGCTCGTATGGACCGAATCCATACGCTACGTTGCTCAATGAAAAAGACAACTGCCACAAAGGCCCAGCTTTTTCGGACAACTGCAACGCTCCCAATCAACAAAAACCACCTGCCACCCGCCCTAGCACACGCCAAAGTACTCGGTCAAGAGGGGTTCCATATGCCCCTAGTGTGGTTAGTACGCAAATAAATGCCTGAGTAACGGGGACTCACAAGATGCTCGGTCCTTAATTGACACGGGCACCAATCCGATCACACCCAAGAAAGAATCACACCAACATACCAGTGTGCCCGCGTCGAAACCAACTTTTCATTTTTAGTTTTGTTTTTAAATTGATTTGCAAAATTAATCAGGGCACCAAACACCAAGTGTTGGATAATAAGAGTAATAGTAGTTGTGTGATCCAGACCACCGAGCGTGAGTCGATGATCACCCCAATACTACCGATACTAAGCATGGCTAAGCAATATAACACGTAACTACTAAGTGATGAGGGCCCAACCATGAACCCTAACCACAGCAAATAACCTAGGCTCATGGTAGTAGAGGAATAAACATTTAGCTACAGGGGATGCAACTAAAGGATGTCTAACCATAATTTAACACAAATTAGCAATGCATACATACAGTTGAAGCAAAGTATTAAACTTTGATAATAATAGGATTCAGGGGATATGATCAAACTGCTTGTCTGGCTGCTGTTGCTCAAGAGGTTGCTCTGATGTGCTATCGGGCTCAACGGACTCTTCGTCACCTAATCGCATAAGCAATTACACGGCAAAAGAGCAATAAGGCAATAAACCCTAATCACAAAATTTGAGCAAAAAGCATCCAAAAGACACAAAATTTATACACAAGGTAAACTAGGAATATACTTAGACATAGAATCTGGAAAAACTCAATTTGGCTTTTTGGAACAAAAGATATTAAGGAAATAGCTATTTTCGGCCATCTTTATATTACTGTAGCAAAAATATTTTCCCTGATGATTTTGGAGCTGAAATTTTTATGGTAGCTAGCTACTGGTAGAGTGATAGCCCATATAAAATTTCAGGTCATTTGGAGTTATATTGCAAAAGTTATGATTTTTATGGTTTAAAAAGGGTATTAAAACTAAATTTTAGTCCTTATGACTTTAACAACAGTAGAATTTATGAAACTAATTTTTCCTAGCAATTAGACTATCAGAGGAAACTACTCCAATTGGATTCATACAAAAATGAGCTATAGATAAAAAGATATGCATTTTACTAGCCTGCTAAAAGTTCTGAAAAACAGTATTAAGTTCACTTGTTTACTATTTTTGAAAATGGTTTTCCAAGTTTGATCATGGTCTGAAACTATTTTTATAATTAAGTTCAAGTTATGTGGAAACTAACAAAATTGGAATCACCGAAATTGGAGCTATAGGGACAGAGATACAAAAATGACAAGACCCTAATGAGGTTCTCGACGGGAGCAAAACCGACAAGTTCTAATGCCCGCGACGTGGCGATCTCGGAGCCGTGGATCATGCGATGGACGGCCACCGGAGAGCCACGTCGCCCGACGCTGCTGCCGCTCGTCCGGCAACAGAGAGCGAGCAAAACTCGAGCTCGCCGGGCGTGTCGCCGGCGAGGAGTTCGCGAGGCCGGAAAGAGCTAAAGCGGAACTCATCGCTATGCGCGACCGGATGGCACCGCGACGAGGCCAATGGTGGCTGACGCGCGCGCGCGGCGGCGAGGCGGAGGGTGTGCTACGGCAAAACGAAAACAAAGAACTGCCATGCTACGCGCAAATGGACGAGTGCACAAACTATAACGAGGTCCTAAGGACTTAAAGTGACCGGTGGAGCCCATATGGTAGCCGTGGCGCGATGGAGGCTAACGACGGCGGCGCGCGACCGAAACAAAGAAACACGGCCACGATGCAGCAAAAGCCAAGCGAGAAGAGCTCAAGCTCACCGGGGGCCTCGGGAAGATGATGACGGCTTCACGGCCGGAGGAGGCTGGAGCCGACCGGCGACGAAGACCGGCGGCGATGCTAGAAGGTCCGACGGTGCCAAAGAACTGGGAGACATTGAGCCCCAATGAGTGGTGGCACTAGATAGAGGAGGCACCGGGATGCTCTCGAGCAAAGATCGGGAGGAGGAAGCCCTTCACGGACTTGAGAACGAAAGGGCACCGGGCGGCGCCGAGGGAAAAACTCAAACCACGAGGTTCCTTCCTCCGCCACCTGAAATTGGATGAGGCGTAAGCTTCACCAAGGGGTGAGGAAGCAGCAAGACAACAGAGGGGGCACGAGATCCACTGGAGCACAAGATTCACTCGGAGCTCCAAGCTTGGCAATGGCGCCGACCGCGATTGGGGCGCTGAGGCTCTCGGTGCTCGGCCGGTGCAAGCGAGGAGCGGAAGGGCGAAAGGGGTCAAGCGAAAGGCCGAGGGCTTAAGAAGGCGGGAGGACCAGGATCAACGGTGGCTCGCCTCGGCCGCCGCCGCGAGGTCGCCGCGGCAGCGTGAGCAGTGAAAAGCCGCAACGACGACTTCGGCGCGGCTCACCGCAAGCATTAAATGCTCGGCGATCGGGTGGCGAGAGCGCACGAGGTGGACGCGCGGAGGACCCCCTCCATGATCCGGCTCGCCACGCCGCGAGGCGGAGGCCGAAGGAAGGAGACGACGAGCGCCGGCCGATTTTCATCGGACGGCCACGCACGCCCACGCCGCGGCGTTGGCTAAACAGAGACCGCACGATGGAGATCTAACGGCTAACACCGAGCCACGCCGACGAGTCCATCACCGAGCCGATGACAGTTAAGTGACTCGATCGAGCCAATCGGCTCGAGCCCGAGTCGGTTTAGCCCGAGGAACGATGAACTCGTTTAGGTTTTTGATTTTAGGCTGGATTTTTGGAGAATTTAATTGGAGTATCAAACGAACTCCAAATTTGATGAAATTTTAACTGAAGCTAACTGGTTAGATGATTGAACTCCCCTAAAATTTTCAGAAGTTTTTGTGCATCATATTTTATGTTAGAAATTCCAGAAGTGATAAAGCCGGGTTTGACCAATTTAAAAATGGGTTTGACTGAGCCAAAAATGACTCAAACAAACACTAAAATCTGAAAATTCAGGGTGCACAATACCACCCCAAGAATTTATGATAAAAGTTTGAAAGGGTTTGGACCAGAGACAATACTCAAAATGTTTTTGACTCGAGTTAAACTATGAATTTTGAATGTTCAATTTATGAATTTTCTTTACAAGAAATATAAGAATAGTTCTAGGAGGTGAAGCTGTGTGAAACGTTTCAAAATGTACACATTTTGATACATTTGAAACATGAACCCAGTGTTAGGTTACAATTGAAACACACTTCTTATTTTAATTATTCGGGGCTGTTACATGCTCTTGACAAGGCAGTGGACTAGCCCAAGTTACACTTGGTGTTCTGATTGCTATGCTAATGCTTTACATGAAATCCGATCGTCTGTTGATCTCCTAAATTGGATTGCGGCTAATCGCATTGTACTCATCTCCTCCCTTGATCTTCCTTTAAATAACTGATGAAGTGGTGGCAGTTACTCCTTGAAGAGACGCCCTTTGGAAGTGTCGTGTCTGGTCGGAGGATCGGTGGTAGTTGGTGAAATACCAACTATCGAGCAGTTGTTGTCAACGAAAGATATAACCATATGGTTGTTGTTGTCAATGACTTAAGGCTATAAAACGTCGTGCAGTTTGAAACGAATAAGGCACACTTTCCATTCGTCACACGGTAAGGATGTACTCAGAATGGGTCTAAGTGCTAGTTCATTGTTTCTACGAGCAGTTACCTGGTCGGGTAGAAAGTATAGGACCTCTCTGACTAGGGTACCCACTATGTAACATCTGGAATCCTTACGACCATGGAGGTCGTTAGCCTTGGGGGTTACGACCATAAAGACATATGGTCTTTTATCTATGTATTAAAATAATACATAGAGATTTTAATCCTCATCAATCGGTCTTCGAGCCGCATCTTGCAAAGCCCCACCGTACTACCACAAGTCTGGAGTAGGACAGACTGGGCTAAATAATTTGCAATGTTCCACTGTTAGTTATGCCATTTTGATGTGTGGGTGTTAGGCAGACAATATTCCCACTTGGCACAAGATGGAGCTTTCGACGGGTGGTTAGCCCAAAGGAAGTAAAACCTTAGTGGGCATAACTACTTTTGGATAGCGCATTGTAAAGGCCTTGTAATAATCACTTAGTCACACACTAACGAAAGTGTGTGAAACAAACAGTATAAGATGATTATCTCTTGTGGGTAAAGTTATACAACCTCTGCAGAGTGTCAATCTATTCGAATAGCCTTGTCCATGGTCATGGACATGCTAAGCAAAGCCACTCAAAGTTTGACTTTGATTTTGTTTTCAACATGCTTTATAAAACAGTTTATGACATGGATGGGTGTCTATGAGAAAATTGTGGGTTGAAGCGCCGGGTTGGTGCCCGTGTTTAAGTTAGTGTTAGGTTGGTGCATACACTAGCTTTATTAATTCAGTTCAAACTCAATTTTAGATATTGTAAAACTTGAGCTTTTGAACTTAGCTATTGTATTTAAAATATCAAAGATTGCTTTTACACAAATAACCTATAAGGCTTCCTTTGATGATATCCATGCATGCATTAACTCTGTTATGGGTGTAACTTACGGAGGACATTTTGTACTCACCCTTGCTTAATAAAGTGTTGTTCAGAGAAGGATCATCTAACGAGAGAAAACAATGAATTATGGATGTTACCATATTTATTTACTGTGTACACTAGCTGTTGTTCCAAGGACTAGTGTGGAATACACAGAGGATTTGGGGGTGTACTCACTGGGTCAGAAACACAAATAAATCCAAAAAAATCAAATAATATCCACAAACATAAAAAAACAAATCAAAATGAAAGAGCTCAATTTTATAAGAATTTAGGAATTTGAACGGATTGAATCGGTGTTCAACTGAAGGAGAACAGACTATAGGAAGATTTACCAGGAAAGGAAAAATAGAGAGAAACACTATTTTGGATTTTATAATTTTCTTACAAAAGAAAATTCCAGATTACTACGTCAGCATGATGTCAGCAAAGAAAAAAGATTTTCAGCCGGAATTAAATTTCTAAAGGAAAATAAATTTAATACTAACATGTAGGGCTGGGCTGTAAGAGAGAGAATGACAGGGGGTCTCACATGGCATAGACTGGGTTCATGGTGAGCCGGGTCTACTGGTTTTTTCTTAGCTCACCACATCAACTGCCACACGGGCTGGCATACACAGGGGTGGCAATGGCTGAGGTGGCAACTACGTGGCCGTCTAGGTGGCAGAGAGAGAAAACAAGGGAGAACAGAGGAGGTTGTTGGCGGCGGTTTTCACATGGCGGCGACAACAAGTAGCGGCGAGTAGACGGTCGGCAAGTGGCAAAATAGAACCCTAGGGATGTGAGGATGCTACTAGAGGTGGTGGCACGGCGACGAAGCGGCAGCGACAGCATCAAAACAGTGCTATGGGCTCGCGATGACCGGTGCTCCAACAGCGCTAGGTGGAAAAGGAAGGGAGCACAAAGTTGGCAGCGGCGCCAAGAAGACGAAGGGCACTTTGGGGCGGTTGGAGAATGACGGAGGCAATGCGAGATGGAGATGGCTCATGATGAAGGAGTAGTATGGTGGTGGCTCGGCACGACGACAGAGAGAGAGAGTGAGAAGGGGGGAAACAAAAGAGGAGGACGAGGGACATGCGGCGACGCACACGGGATGGCAAGGGGCTCACCAGAGTGAGAGAATGGAGGTGAAGGCAATGATCGGATTTGGGAAAGACGAGGATGGTGGTGGTTCGGCGACATTTGGGTGAAGAGGATGGGAGCACGACGTAGAATGTGTTGAGACGAATCCGAAGGTGGCGACGGTGTGGGTGAACGTAGCATCCCAAAATTTGGTCTGTTTTTGAAGTTTTGAAAGTAAAAATAACCATTTGGATTTTCTAGTAAAAGTTAAAGCTTAATTAGAAGTTTTAGAGTTCAAAAATAATTTAATATGATTAATGTCAACATCAATTATTATCAAAACTATTTTATTTGGGTTTTTATGCTTGGATATATTTTCTAGAATTTTTTCTAGTGCATTTGCTATTTTCTAAGTTTTATTTGCCTTTCTGCCATTTTCTAAAAGAGAAAAGTAATTAAAATTATCAGAATCTATCTCGGGCGGAAACTTTCGCTTCAGCCCAAATCCTATCGCCATTGGCCCAGCCCAATTCTCGCTTTCGGCCCAGCTCTTGCACAGCCCGCTCTCCTCTTCCTCCGCCCGCACGCGCATGCATGGTCCCACCTACCAGTTGTTGTTGAGTTGTGTGCGACGTGTTCTTTCGAGCCGCACTCGCTGACTGGTGGACCCCGCCTGCCACATCAGCATCGTCTTCACCAGGGACTCTAGAGTCCGGGTTCGAGTTCTTCGTCGCCGCGCCGTGTTCTTCGCGGAAATGCCCTCTCCGTGGCTATTTAAGGCCGCGCGTGTCGAAAACCTTCGCATCAACTCTTCTCCTTGAAACCCTAGATTGCCCCTTGTTTCGCACCACTGTTGTGACGAATCGAGTCTTCGAAGCCTTGCGCCGCCTTCGACTCTGACGAGCTCCTTCGTCATCGTCGGTGCACTTGGAGCAACGTTGTCGTCCTCATCGGGTTCGCAAGATCGGGATCTACATCCTCGCCACCTTGGTTCCACCTGAGAAGCATCGGAGCCCTAATTCCGACGAGCCTGAGCCTCAGCTTTCGCCTTAACCTCGCCGCCGGCCGCTGTAGAAGTCCCCGAGAATACGTCCTACTACCCTTTGTGGGCGCGGGCCTCCTAGTACTTGACTATAAAGTCTTTTTGGGCCTATCCTCATCGAGAATAATATTCAGTGCAGCAGGGGCATTAGGGACCATTGGTGCTTTTCCTTGTCTTCCCTACTCCCGGTTAAGGGAGGTCTCCAACGGGTAAACACTTCAAGGTCAACTGCATAGTTCAACATGTATTTCTACTGAATGAATGCCTTGTCGTACTTCTCCGGGCCATCGATCCATTAGAAGAAGTAGCAACACTCCAACGGATGCCATGCATGGATAAAGTCAGCGATATTTAAAATGCAACACGCAATGTCAAATATCGATGTATGGCATTGACTTACACGACAATCCCCGCACATGTAGTAAGCCCTTGTGGCAATACTAGGATGTGTAGATTGAATGATCCAAGTGGGGTCACGGCAGTCGCACTGTGGGTGTGAAAACTCTGGTGGTGCGGGAGCATCCTTGCAAGAACAATTAGGGTACGTTTGTGCCTTCTTGCAGCCCATTTCGCTTTCAGAGCATTGACCCATAGTCCTCAATCCCCAAACCAGTTGGAGTGACATCATCTACCTCTCTTTTCCTATACATCTCTTCTCCCTCCCCTCTCCCTATTTTCTAAACTGGCTCGAATGGAGTATTGCCTTTAGTGGTGGAGTATGCCACGGTTTATAGGTGGTTAGGGTGTAGCGTTGAGGGAGTAAATTTTGGTGAATCGAAGTCATTCGCTCCCGCCAGAAGGAATCTTTGGGTACAAGATAGCTCAGTGAGTTGTCAATTCACGGGGAAAAGTTGGTGCGTGTTGTCAACTAAGACTGAAAAGCTTAAACTAGGTCTGGTCATTTCGATCTGAAAAGCAGATGGCAGAGTGTTGCCACTTAGGTCTGAAAAAGCGTGGGTTGGAGTGTTGTCTATTCGGCATGAAACGGAGCAGCATGCTGTTGTCAATTCTCACTGAGTAGGGGAGAACGTCTACTAGTATTAGCGACATTCATGTAGCAAGCCCCTTATGTTGCAGTGCTGGCTAGAGGGAAGGAGTTGGAATTGAGTAGCATGCCCCTTATGCCGCGGTGTTGACTAGAGGGGAAGGAGTTGGAAATGAGTAGCATGCCCTCCGTCATGGTGCTGACAGGAGGAGGTAGGATCGAGACCCAAGCACCACAAGAAACGACTAAACATGCCAAATTTTCAAGCATGTAGTAGTACAACAATCACATCATCTACATCGATACTAAGGTGTGAAATAAAAGACATACCACACATGGTACTAATGATCTACTTATCCATCTCCCTCCCCTCTCCCTATCCACGTCCCTGACCTTGTCCCTCTCCCTGTTGTTGACCTTGCTTGGGCTGATGGGCCGTGTTGGTCGCTTCCTAGGCCCCGAAGGGGTCCACCGCTTGGGTGCTCGGACAACCCTATCTCCAAGTGGCGCAATAGGATCAGGTACGGTGTACGGATCTATAAACTGCATGGGTTGCATCTCGTGTGGAGCGTAGAACAGTTGTGAACCTGTAAGCACGTCGGGATCATCGTCGTGGTACTCCTCGAAATCACTTTACCTTGGGGATGCGCACATGGGGCGATGACTGATGCGTACCTAGTTTGCAAAAGTAGTGAAGTGTTAAACACTCGGTACATGTTTGGTAGTTTTCAATTATGGCAAAACCAAAACCAATGGTGGTAAGTACCTGGTGTGGGCATCCTTGCATGTGGCGTGTACCACCGCAGGTACTCTTGGTATGACCCTGGGTTGTAGGGAGTATCCTCCTCGACTACGCCCTCCAAGGCCCCCTCCCACTGCACAATCCAAGGAGTCATGAGTCCCCTAGTTGGTACGCTTGCCATGTGCACCCTTCCTGGAGTGCCTGTGAAGGGTTTAGGTTAGTTAGTAAGTCACAAAAATATCGTACAACGGACACAAACAACATAGACAAAACACTTACGAGTGTGTTATGGGTGAGCCGATGAGCATGCACACATCCTATAGAGTGGACGCCATCTCACCGCATGGCAGGTGGAAAGTGTGCGTCCCCAACTGCCAACGGTCCAAAAGAGCGGTGAGGAGTAAGCGGTCGAAAGGGAAGCACCGGGACACTCAACATCCACCCTCGGAGCAACATCCTGCTCAGCGTCGTCCTCCTAAGTGGCCTGCAACATCTGAGCAAGGGGAATGAGTCTGACGGCTCACAACCTAAAATGCAGCATTGAACATAAGGGTGTAAGTACGTGAACATTAGTAAATGTCGGATGGAACAATTAACAAGTGTCGTACTTTGAGAACCAACACTGGTCCAACCTCTAAGACTTCGACAGAGTCCGAGTCGACAAGACTTCACTCATCGGGAACCTATCCTCTAGCGAAGTGAAGCACGTGGCGAGTGCGATGTGCCGTAGTCTAGCCGTGGTCCAAAAGGTTGTACGGCCAATTGGTGCCACCACCCGGACTGTCATGCCTAAACCCTAAACACTATTAAAATAAAAAATATAAATAACCTAAAACCGTTATTCATAGGTCTTATGGATCTAAACCTAAGCATCCTAGATCTTCCAATAATCGATCTACTAATAGAGGTACCATAACATTTTTATGCTATAATAAATACATAAATATCGTAAATTGTAACACTATTCATGACATTAACCCTAACCTAACATTGTCGATCTACAACTACAAACCCTGGTTCTAGTACTAAGTTATGTTTATTGTTGCTAACCTATTATGTTTTTATCAAAGTGACCAACAAATTCTCCTCCCCTCTCTTCTTCTCACGCCGATGCTTCCTCTCCTCCCCTCTCTTCTTCTCACACTGACGCTTCCTCTCCTCCCCTTTGTCTATCCATCGATTCAGTTAGAAGCAGCCGGACAAATATTAACCCTCAGTCGCGACAGCCTGGTGTGACTGAGGTCACACGCCGCCAATAAATGCGAGAAAGCGTGGTAGGTGCGGGCACCGCCGATCCACGCGACTTGGCGACGTGGCTCAATGTCGTCTGCTCATCGCATGACTAAGTGTCGACAGACCTCAAATTGCTGGCCCACCGTGCGATTGGGTTTAATCGCCTGGTGAGCCAGTGACGAGGGTTATTTTTGTAAAACAATAAAAAATGGTTTATTTAGAAGGAAAATTTCCCAAAGCCACTAGCAAGACATATCTGCGCAAGAAACAATTTGACCTGTACATACACCGGCAGTTAAAACTTCATAGATGTGAACATCATAGGATAAATTCTGCCCAAAAATAATAACGCCCACCGTGGGGCTCGAACCCACGACCACAAGGTTAAGAGCCTTGCGCTCTACCAACTGAGCTAGACGGGCTTCGACGACAGTTGTATCCACAGGTTGATACATTCGTTGTTGTGTTGAGATATTCTGGAATACCACATGATATTATAGCAATGAATTCAATAATTAACACACTGCAGTGTGGTTCCATCAATTACAAGCTCGACCAAGTTGGTTAAGGAACATTACATTACCGGCCATTCCACCCTAGACTCTTTCTTTCCCTGTTTCATGAAAATATTGCGAACGAATACGACCCTCAATATGTAAAAGAACTGAATGAGCCTATCTAATATTTCCTTTGTAGGTTAGCTGTTGAAGTAGCTCTACATTTTTCATAAACCAGTGATATCATATCTTTGTAAGAACTTCTATATGCTTTCTTTAAAAAGCAGGGTTTTCCCCTCTTCAAAAAAAAAAACCAGTGATACGCACCCCCAGTGATTTATGTAGCCAAAAACTGGTAGGCTAGTACGGTTTCTGTGGACACAAAACTGAAACTTCCAAATCACATGGTTGTCTGTGGTCTCATGTCTAGCTCATTACATAGCCGCACTTTGTTCAACTTCATAGCGCATTAATGTTTTGTCATCATCATCGTCAACATCCAACCCTTCATTCCCATTCTCGAAATCGATCACCGCCACATTTTCTCTCCTATAATAATCTCTGGTCCCTTGAGATCTTTCCAACTCGATCTGCTGCAGCTCTGATGTAATCAGAGTATCCATTCTTGCCCTCTCCCTGTCGCGAGGGTACGTTCGGTACAATAGGGAGTAGATGAAGCAACAGAGCAGCATAGGGATTGCTATTGCAGTGTAAAGAGCCTTGGCAAGGGCAGCAGCATTTTTCCTGTCCCTCGTGACGCTGTTCACGCTGGCTCCGTAAGTGATCGGGTTGTAACCGTAGGCATGCTCCGCTAAATATCCAACAATGGGTGGAGCAAATGAAGCCAAGACAGATTCAAAAGAGCGATCGAGTGCATAAATACTTGTCCTTGATCTCTCAGGAACAATCTCTGCAAATATGGGGCTGCAAGCAAAATAAATTAGTGATCACAAGACTCACAATGACCAATGGGCATGAACTTTTAAAGAGTCTCAATGTTTCGTATGTCAAACTACATATATGTTGTATAATCAAGAAATCATGAAATGGGTAGTCTAGCATATGAAGCATATATCCTGTAAGGAATGTTTATTTTCATCTTCATGGCTGTAGTATTTTACCTTGGACAGCAACTAATATTTTTCTCAAATGGATTACAGTGGCACAAAATAATATTTTAGCATCTGTTCAAATTATAAATGTATTCGCCACAATCGCCAGAAGCTTGCAATGTTAAAAGAACTATAAACTGTTACTTACTTGTTAGTAGCAGGAGCGTTCCAGGAGATGCTAAATCCCACAAGGAACATGACAAGACCATGCATAAAACCAGTAGATGGGTCATCAGGCAAGCCTAGTAGTAACAAAGCAGCAAGTGGAATTGCAGAAGCTGAGCTTATCTGAGATATGACTATTCTACCAGAATTTGAATAGCGCCTAGCAAGATAGTCCCCCATCTTTCCACCTAATAGTCCTCCCAGTGAGCTTGCCACTGCAGATGTGATCATGAGAATTCCAGTTCCTTTGTGTGTAAAGCCCATCAACTCCAACCACATTGGAGCAAATGATAGGGCAGACCATGGAAATGAACCGGTGATCCCCTGAGCTACAATGATCTGAAATGATGGGATTTTGACAACAGCTTTAGCTTCTACCACCAAGTCCTTCATTTCTCTCCATGCAGACTTGCGGAAGAGCTGCTTTCTGTTTCCAATGTTGCGAAAATGAGGATCCACAGCAGATAGGCGAACCAATATACCAACTATGACGCTGATGAGAGCAACAACATGAAATGCAATGCGCCAACCAGCAATACCCATGAATGTGGTCGATGCTAGCATGATGGAGAACAACCCTCCAATTAGAGATCCCAAGTTGCCAGTGAGTTGAAGCCAGCCAAATGCTGAGCCACGTGTAGTGTCATCGGTGTAGTCTGCCACAAGAGATTGAATAGCAGGGGTAACAAGTGCTAGCCCTATACCGTTCATTCCCCTTGCTACAGCTACCTACTCAAAAAATGATTTATCACTGTTAGTAAGAGGAGGTGATGCCGAGTTGCCGACTACAAAATGATTTAAGATGTTGTCACATCTAACAGGCAATAAATATAAAACTCTACATGTATTAATTCAATTTTATATGTTGTGAATTAAGCATGCTGTATTCATATTTGTTGTGCTATAGTCTATACTGTTTGCCAGAATTTTATGAACACATTGCATTTTTATAAGTAATGTAGTATTTAATTTTTTTAAAAAAAATGTTCCATATTCCTTAAATAGAGCTAATATCAAAACAAGTAATGTGCTATTCTAAAAAGAACTGTTGCGTAACAGAATGCAGCAATCTGTTCAGCGATGTTACAAAATGCTAACATTCATTTCTTTGAAAGGCCAAAGAGAAAATGACCAAACAATAAGCAAAGAATTCATTAAGCAAGTAATAAACTTTGTTGACATGAAAAATTATTAAATTTGTACGATATATGCTACCGGTGACACTTTCACATTGGTTTTTGTAAGAGTTAAGATTTAGCTTATCTGAGATGTTGATTAGGATGATGGTCCTTTTTATAAGTAGTGGGCAATATCACCTTGAAAATTTCGGCATAAACTTAAAAAATTTGAATGTCCAAATGCTTTTTGAGGCGCATTGTCACGGGCTGGGTACTGTTCATGGCGTGAACAGTATGGATGCTACTATAGCACCACGCACTATTCACACCAGGCCCCACGGGTGTATTAGTTAGGAAATAAAGATAGAATAGTTAGTTTCCTTATTAATTAGGTTTACTTTTTTAGAGATATATTCTATCTAATAGAGATAAGTTTTCTTAGATATAGAGATTGTTTCTTAGGGGTCAAGTCGGGTCGTCCCTATAAAAGGGATAGCATGTATCCATTATCAAGCAAGCAAAGATGAATAGACAAATTCCTAGTCTCTAAAGTGCAGCTGTGGTCGTTCCTTTGACCGGCTATTCTAGATCTATTCCTCCCCAATCGGTGCCCTCCTTCACCTAGCGTCGTTCTACGTCAAGTCGTCGCCGTCGACCTCCCTCCGACGGGTGTTTACCCCGTTATGAACTAAGGTTCATAACATTTGGTATCAGAGCCACTCATCATGGCTTCCGGTGTTGTACTATTTCTCTTGGAGAAGTTGAAGGCTAACAGCGAAGAGCAGAGGGTCTTACTCGACAACATTATTGTTGTTCATTGGAGCTTCGTTGATCCTCGTCCACGTAACGTGATGTCGTCATTGTACCCTCTCATCAACATGGGCCACCAAGGACTTCAACCGTGGTCACCACCGCAGCTCGAGGACGAGCTGCCTCGTCGCAAGGGGTGTAATGTCACGGGCCGGGTACTGTTCATGGCATGAATAGTATGGATGCTACTGTAGCACCACGCTCTATTCACGCCAGGCCCCACGGGTGCATTAGTTAGGAAATAAAGATAGAATAGTTAGTTTCCTTATTAATTGGGTTTACTTCAGATAGAATAGTTAGTTTCCTTATTAATTGGGTTTACTTCTTTAGAGATATATTCTATCTAATAGAGATAAGTTTTCTTAGACATAGAGATTGTTTCTTAGGGATCAAGTCGGGTCGTCCCATAAAAGGAATAGCATGTATCCATTATCAAGCAAGCAAAGATGAATAGACAAGTTCCTAGTCTCTAAAATCCAGCTGTGGTTGTTTCTTTGACCGGCTATTCTAGATCTATTCCTCCCCAATCAGTGTGCTCCTTCACCTAGCGCCGTTCTACGTCAAGTCGTCGCCGTCCGACCTCTCTCTGACGGGTGTTTACCCCGTTATGAACTAACACGCATCTTTTGCAGGAAAAACTAAACATAATCCATTAAATTTGTTATGGGTAGAATTCGGAACCTAGTCTTCAAAATATATGAAGTAATCTCATTTGGACACAATCAATACTGAATATACAACTGGGAAACATAACTTGCCATCACAAAAATTGAGAATGAACCATACTTATCTCTCTCAACAGAAAAGGAGGAAAAAGAAAAGAAAGTAAAGGTATCTTATTCAGGTATTTGTAGCAAACGTCAAATACCTAAGCACCCATATCTGCCAAGAGAAGAGAAAAGGGCTAATTTATAGATAAGAAAGGAAGAAGATGGCAGAGGCGGCATCACTACCATGGATGCTTTCCAGCATATAACACCGTGGATTGTTAGAGTTGAAACGCCTTGTACTGTTCCCATTTACTTCTGCTGAGCATTGTTATGGTGTTCATACATCGTGTATTGTTCCTATTATATTATCATAAGTCAGTCCTTGTGACAACGAAATGCAAGAAACTCAAGTTCTCTCTCTTGCAAATCTGATGCACCTCAATTTCAAGTCACGGTTATAACTTATAGGATTAATTCCTTATTTACGATTGGAAGTTAGCCACATCCCTAAAATACCATCGCGAAATTGTTCCTCTTTTATTGCCATCGGATCTCAACTTTTATCTCGTTTCTGCCACTCCCGTAAATCAACCATGAGTTGACAGTCAAATTGTGTGTGAAAAGACCTATTTACCCTTCTTGTCTTCCATCTTCTTCTTCGTCCTTCTCTCTCCTCACCGCCGACGACGCCGGCCCATCCTCCCTCCCGGTCTGGCCCAAGTTGCACCCACCGACGCCTCCTCGTCGCCCTCTCCCTCGCCAACCTCCTCCCCGTTCAGGGAGCGGCGGGAGCGGTGGGGCGGCGCAAGTGGGGGCGGCGCTGCGGGAGCAAGGGGAGGTCGGGGAATGAAGAAAGTGGGAAAGGACGAGTGAGGAGGAAGAAGGGAAGGAAGAAGGAGGGCAAAATGGGCATTTTGACATTTTTTCGGTGGTTAACGACGGCCGGACGTAATGATGCTAACGGGAGTGGCCAAAAACGGGATGAAACTTGAGATCCGATGGCAACAAAGAAAAGAGCAATTTCACGATGTATTTTAGGGATACGGTCAACTTCCAATGGCAAATAAGGAATTAATCCTAACTTATAACAACAAATATTCCCTTTGTCCACAAATGTAGGTCGTTGTGGGATCCGTGCGTTCAAGATTTTTAAACTTTGACCATTAATATATGTTAAAGTATATAAATTGATAATATGATAATAATGTCATTGGATTCCTCTTGAAAAAAATACTTTCATAGTAAATCATTTTTATTATTTTTGCTAATATATTATCACAGAAAATCGTAATCAAATCATTGTCTTGGAGACCGTGAAATGCCAAAAACAACCTACATTCGTGGACAGGAGGAGTATCAGTTAAACCAGTTGACTCTCTAAATATTAGATCTCACGTAGCAAGATATATATCAGGCACTAAGGCAGAAACATCATGCTTCCAAATTATAAATTTAGTTTCCAATATATGACTACATTCTTTTAATTGTCACTTAGCTGTCTGCCAAAGCAACTCAAATTTGTTCTAACCATAGATACCATGTATTTCTAGTATAGAATCTTAGCACTGACCAGTCAAATGTTGAACAATTCTACATACAAGACCAGTTCAGTCCTAAAGATCCACGTGGTTGCTCATAGAACTGTTTCCAAAATACGTTAGTACTTCAATACCAAAATTCGATCTGAACTGAAATGTGCAAAAATGGCAAGAAACGGGATTCAATCTTGGACAAGGCCACGCAAGATCAGAGATTTTAAGCTAACTGCCCATCAAATCCACGCCAAGCAGACAACAATACAGGTAGCAACCAAAGAATGAACCGTAATTTGGCGAGAGGGGGACCCCAGACCTGGGCGAAGTTGTCGGAGACGGCGACGAGGAAGGTGGCGGCGGCCCAGAGGAAGGCACCCAGCGCGACGACGCGGGCGCGGTCGTAGCGGACGGCGGCCCAGGCGGCGAGCGGGTAGCACGTGGCCTGCACGAAGGAGCGGCACAGCGTGAGGGCCCCCAGCCCCGTGGGCGTGGCGTGCAGCGCCTCCCCGACCTCCCGGTACACCGCGGGGAGCAGCGCCTCGTCGGCGCGCTCCATGATCGACGCCAGGTTCACCAGCACCAGCGTCCGCCTCGCCTCCTCCATCGCCAGCAGCAGCGCTGCCTTCCCTGATCCTCTTCTCCTCTTCTCTTGCGGGAGTAGTTCTCTTCTTGTTGATAGAGGGAAACTGAGTTGCCGGCACGGGGCAAACGGGCAGGAAGCTGCGACTCTTGCAGCTGGGAGCCTGGGACCATATGGCTTTGCTACTAGCTGCTGTTTTTTTGTTTTTTGTTTTGTTTTAGGGAATACTAGCTGCTGTTTGCTACGTACCAAAGGCACCCTAACAAATTTGTATAACCCCGCTTGTGACTTGTGAGTATTCTCCAAAAAATTGCCTTGTGCATTTCTGAGTTTCTGCAAATCCCTTGATGCTCATAGTTTACCTTTTGGAATTCACCACCCGTATTTGCAGTTTCTACTAAATTCAGAACCGAATCCTCCTTCAAACAGGCTAAATCGATTCAATTAGACATCTGTAGTTTTAATAAGGTCCATTTGTAATGCTGGAATTGAACTGTTTTATATGAAATTTTCGCAAAATTCCTGTATTCTAAACATACTCGAAACCATATGTAGATTGTCTTAATAAAAGCACTTATATAGTTATATGACATGCACGGAAAGCAACAAAATATGGCCTGTATTGAAAGTATTATGCATTTAACAAGCATGGATATGAACTTATGCATTCAACAAGAACGTGGATATGAACTTTCCCGGTAAGTCTATTGGCTCAATTAGCTTGTAACAATGCCCGTCTAAAATTAGCTTGTAACGATGGAATTCTCTTTTACTAAGACATTGGTAAAATCATACAGATCTGTAATAACTTAGAAGTAGGCTATCAAACTTCCTCGCATTCTTGGAGGTAATTAGCGGGTTCAGCAAACCAGGAATCAGAAAGAGAAAATTGCTAACGGGAAGGTGCTGCCTGCTGCGTAAATAAATACTGCATAAAAAACGACAATCGCAGGGGTGCCGCGCGCTAGAAAGCGGACATGACGGGCGGCCAAGCTTCGTAGATTTCGGACAGGGGGATATTTGGCGAGGTGCGGCGGAATATTCCGCCGCGTGGACGGCGTCAAGGGCCTCGAAACGATGGGCCGGGACGCGTAATCCGCCGCGGGGGTCGCAGTCGCGCGGATGGTGCACCACACCACACCACCGTCTCGGTCTCGGCCTCGGCACGAGCCTACTACGGCGCGGACAGAGCCCGAGCGAACGGTGGAAAAGGTCCGTGCTCGCGGCGGTATCCGCAGCCCTGCTGTGCCCCGTCCCACCACCTGCGCGGCGCCAACTTCCCGTGCCAAAGCCAGCCCGCCCCTCACCCTCGGCGCGGCCGGGTCACGTTCCATCAGCGCACAAAAGCGTGGGAAAAGACACCCACTGACGCTCGCGCGGCCTTGATGCGGCGCTATTTGTTTCCAACTCTCGCACAGTGCACGGCGCGACGGACAGGTAAGGCTATAAAAAAAAGAAAGCTCGGGTTTGACGAACTACTCGAGCTCGAGCCTGCAGCCTTTAACAAGCCGAGCTCGAGCTGTGAGTGCGTACTGTCCCGTTGCTTCATCCACTATACCATCCCTCATCGGCCCAATACCGTAGCCCATATGCACCTCCCTGGCCCAACCCAAGTGGCCACTAGCCAAGAAACGATATCCCATTCCCGATCTCCACTCCCTATCACTCAAAAACCTTTTACATATATCATTTATTATAAAACTAACACGTGAGCTCTGAGACAACAATAACATATTATAACTATTTGAAGCTATTCGATTCATATAACGAATTGCCCCGAAAATCTGCCACCACTCCATGAGCTCCTCACGACGGCGCCGCCCGATGGTCCCCTGCCCGGTCTCTCTCTCAGCCACCAAGGAAGGGTACTCCACCCCCACCACCCGGACGCCCTCGCCACCAAGGAGACCTCCAAGTCTAACGTCCAGCCCGATGCACTCTCCTCCCATGCCGGAAGCCCCAGCAACCAGCAGGCCTCCCTCATCGCAAGAGTCCAAAATTCCTTACAAGCCGGCAGATCTGGTATGAGAGAGAGTGTTGCATGTGAAGTTGCAAGCAAATATATTGTTCTGTTGATTTTTTTAGCTCCATGGTTGTGCACTTTTGCTCCTTGCAAATTGCAATGTGGTACTGTCGAAGACCCATTTGACCTTACGTACTTGTCTATGTCTTCTTTGCTTCTCAATTTTGTTGATTTTTTATCGAGTCTACATGAGCCGAGCTCGAGTGCAGCTCCAATCTCGACCGCCCAACCCAGGCTGGCTCGAGCTCGAGCCTACATGACTTGCTCAGGCCTACCTGGCTCGCTCGAGCTCGGCTGGTTTGCAGGTTTACAGCCCCACGTGCAGGCGCGCAGCGGAGCACCAGCCGCATGATCAGCCCACAGGCGCGGATCGCTGCACCGCACGGCTCCCTCCATTCCAACGTTGGCCGGATAGATAGGTAGATCAGGAGGCACACGACATGGTGTACGTGAGCCGTGTTAATTAATAGATTGTGCTGGTCCGATCGACGACTGTGCAGTTGCGTCATGTACCAGTGTTCTTGCTCCATTATCTAAGTTACTCCCGGTGAAAAGCGCCGCTCCTCGCGCGGTACACGTCGCCCCAAAAATGATGGCCCTTGGATCGTCTCCAGACAGCCAAGATTGCGTGGATGGAGGGCCTCTCCGGGGTGGGAAGGTCTCCTCTCACGCGGGCCACATCACCAGGGAGACGTCCAACATCCGATTGCGTCCGGTTGGCTTCGGGCCATCCGATTGGGTCTGGTGCGTTGGGGATAGTGGCCCAGGGCTCGAGGCGCTAGCGTGATGGTCTGCACGTATTCCCACTGCCTGGATGTGTCATTCGTTCCCCTAACTTGTTGTCTTCATTCCGTCCTCTCTCTCGTGCTCCATTTTCTCCCGTGCGACTCTGCCCGCCTCGCTTTCGGCCTGCTTCGCCACCTCTCCTTTCCCACGCGCGTCCGGCCACCTTTCCTTCGTGTCTCCCCCCAGGGACCCTGCCTGCCGTCGCGTCGCCGTCTCACACGCACCAGCCGGCAGCTCGCACACCCTTCTTAAACTTCCAAAGCTGTGCTTGGCTTCACCTCCTCTGGCCACCCCCATGCCCCCTGCTTCCTCCCCGCACTGGCTCGGACCCATGCCGTCATGTTCCCCATACCAGACGCTAACGTCGCCTCGATGTTCCCGTTGTTCCAACAAACGCCTCCCCCTCCCTTCCACGTCGTGTTGCGTTCCACAACACCACAAGCGAAAGTCCTCAATCGATTTCTCTTTTCCTCCACGGGACGATACCATGCCGCCATCTTTCTCGAGTCCGGCCGCCACTCGCCGTTCGGAACACCATCCTTTCCCCAGTGAGTATTCCTTCGGATCCTCTCCACTTGAGCACCCCCACGGCCTCTCCTTTCTTCCCCACCATTCTTTTGGGGAATAATTAATCATTGCCACTGCAAATATGTGAAATTCAGGATTTACCACTGCATCTGTCTATTCATAGGCACATGAGTGGCAAATCCTGAATTGCGGACTTTAGTAGTGACAAATAATCAGATCACCCTTCTTTTGGCCTCTCTGTTGGTCGGCCACCGCCACCGTGTGAATCCGACCGCGCCACCGTCGGCTCACATCGTCAGCCTGCTCCAGCTCCTCCCCGCAGCCGTAGACCGCCCAGGCGCGCTCCCCTCACCTCTCTCTCGCTCATGCTCGCCCTACTTTCCTCCCTCCCCCACCCGAGCGCGGCGCTCTGCCTAGTGCCCGCCGCCTCGGGTCGCCCCAGTCCATGACGCCTCCTCCCCTAGGTCCCTCCGGCCTTGAGCAACCCATTTTTGGGGTCAAAGCCACCTGACCGCCGTTCCTCCACCGGCGCGAGCTAGCCCTACCGCCGCCATGCTCCTTCCCTGTTCTGACCTCTGCTTCCCTCCTCCTCTCTCTCTCTCTCTCTCTCTCTCTCTCTCTGTCTCTCTGTATGTATGTGTGTATGACAGTGGGCCACCTCTGTAGTCCTATCTATGTGTATTTCCCTCTGCATGTGAGGATGCATGACAGGTGGGCCCTATTGGGTTAGATGATCAGCTAAAATCAAGGAAGATTAGTTGACTCTTAGCTAGTAGTAGTTTCCTCTTTCACTCTCTCTCTCTCTCTTGATCTGTGGTTAATCAGGTAGGCCCTGCCTGTAGGTAGCTAGCTAGCAATGGTGTAGTGTAAATGAGCCCTGACAGTAGGGCCCATAGGTTAGCGGGTATCGTAGTTAACAAGATGCATAGTTAGTTAGGTTAATCAGAGATAGGTAGGTGATTAGTGAGTAAGTAGTGCAATCGACAAATAGACACACTGTTGTTTTCCATCGTACCGGTTGGGTCATGACCAGCACCGTTTGTTTCCTTGCTTAGAAGTGAGATGTTTTTTTTAGAAAAAATAATGCTCACTAGGTGTCTCTTTTGATCTGAACACTCCTTATCCAGAGATTGCTTACATTTAAGGTTTCTTTTTTTAGATAATTATTGACTATTGATTAATATCATATCGTCATCATTTTGTAGCTGTGCCTGTGAATGACCTTGAATTTGGTGACGTGTTAAGATGAAACCACCACATATGAACATGCCAAAAGTAGACCTATTCACAGGCAACCCGGCCCACCGGCCCGGCCCAAGCCTGACACTGTTTGGGTAGGGCTTGGGATTGGAATTCTAGCCCAAAAGAAACCTAGCCCGGCCCAAAATTCGGAATAAACACAATAAAAAAACTATTTTTTAATCTTAAAAATGAATTAAATAATACTTTTTATTCCAAAAAATTATCAAAAAATATATTTAAATTAAAAAATGGATTTTCGGACCAAATCAGGCCGAACTCAGGCCTGCCCGTTTACGACCGAGTTTTTCAAACCCGACCCGAAGCCCGACCTAACCCGACGTTTGAACAGATCTAATCAAAAGTGGGCCACATAAAACAACAACCTCCGGGCCATTGTGTATGGCGCGGGTTAGCTTCTAGTTGATTTGATTATTCGATCAATCATTAATGCCCGCCTTGGCCACGTATCGACCGTAACAAGGTGGAGGAGCGTACAACGATGTTGCTGCGTTTGGCTGTCGGCGTGCAACTCGGTTGCATATTAAATTAGTGCCTAAATCAGAGCACAGATATGCAACCATTGCGTTGGATCTATTGGGGTATGAAACTACCAATCATAAGATTGATTGCGGTTTGAACATATGAATATTCTTTCATCTCTTAAAGCAAGCCGGGACACAACGCTATCCTTTTCTCATTACAAAGTAGAGGCGCGCGCATCACGCACACGAGTGCGCGACACAACGACATTTGATTGCATTGAGATCGCTATCACTATATACTGGATAGAGAGTCGTCGCCGCTTTACTCCCTATGTTCAACTTGTCGGAGAGGAATTATTATATCAACAAATTTCTCCCATAGCAAGAAAAAAAATCTTTATTGGGTGCAATCACGCTCTGTAGGAGGCTATATTACCTGATCTCATCCTGCTCCTTCCTGCAAAAACCCAAATACTACCTTACACGCTCCAAAGAGTAAAAGGTTCGCTTCTTTATGTCATGTCATGTCTGTCTGTTTCAGACAAAGATATCTTCGACGAACTCATCCGGCCAGGCTCGATGGTTTTTGTTAGGAAAAGAGGGGCATTCTCAGGACAGCCGCAACAAGTGCTCATGTAATTGGTCATCGTCAAAAGAGTGATGTCAATGGTTGGGCTCTCTGTAAGGAAACAAGATGGAATCTGTCATGTTCATGTCTGACGTGAGGTAGAAGGGCCCTATCCTATCCTCAATCTGCTTCTTTTCTTGCTCTTAATCTTGCAAACTTTTTTTATTGTCCCTAGTATGCATTGCAACGGCACGGTTAGATTACAGGCCGGCCCGAGGCACGGCATTATTGGCCCGACCTAGATACAGCACGGCTTATACTATTCATGAGCTGTGCTAGCCCGGCATAAAGCCCCGTGCTGTGTTTGGGCCGCTACCCTGGCACAGTGGGCCAGCCCGACACGGCATGATGCCGGCACGGCCCATCTGGCCCACATGCAGAGAAGGCGAGGCGGCGAGGCCGGTGTGGCGGCGCGGGAGCGGGGTCAAAGCGGAGGGAGAAGAGGGAGGAGGTGGCGGCGCAGTGCGAGTGCGGAGGGAGAATAGGAAGGCGACGGCGGGGCGGCGCCGGCGCAGAAGGGAAGGAGGGAGAAAAGGGGAGGGGCGCGGAGGGAGAAGTGGGAGGAAGCGGCGGGGTGGGGAAGGCAAAGGGGCGCCGGCCACGCTGGTCGTCGGCATGCGGTGCTGCGGGGGAGGGGGAGGGCCAAAGGGAGAAGAGGGAGGCGGCGGGGCGGCACCGGTGCGCTGACGCAGAGGGAGAAGAGGCATAGGCGACCGGGCATGCAACAACGGCAGGCGGTAGGGCAGCAGGGGGTGCTGCGACGCAGTGCCGCCTATGGGGAAGAGGAAGGGACACGGAGAAGAGGGAGGCGGGCCGCGCTAGGCACATGGGGCACGATGGGCCGTGCCTGGCTGAGAAACGTCTGTTGGGGGGCCTTGGGCTTTGCGCAACACGACGGGCCGTGCCTAGCACGGCATGGCCCGGGGGAGAAATAGCCATTGTGGGCTATTTTGGATGTTGGGCTATGCCCGGCACGGCCCATTTAGCCCATAACGTTCGTCCAAAATTTTGATTGTTTTTTTTTGACTATTTGGGGCTTTAAAAATAGCAAAAAATTCAAAAATCCCCAAAAATTCTATAAATAGGCACCATACCCCCCTCATTCAGCATTGATCCATTCCTTAATCTCTCTTTCAAATTCTATTATGCAAATTTAAATTCGTTGTGAGATAATTTGGTAAAATTCAAAAAAAATATGTCAAATTTAGGGAATTTCAAATTCCGGCAGTAAGTCATCAAAAGAGGTACATATTGTTTTTTGGCATATTTTTTTTTATTTGTTATGCTAAGATGAAAATAACAATAGTTTTAGTTTCGATTTTGCATTCACTGAGTACGGATTTTCACCGGAGGATGTTGCATCCATGGAGGAGGTTGCGGCTATCTCAAACCAACCAGAGGTTTTATCGGAAGGGCAAGGCGGTGTTCCGTCATCAGGCTCTACAGCAGCATCAACCACTGGAGCAAAGAGGTCGATACCGTCTACATCCGAAGTCTAGAAGCATTTCGACAGAACAACTAAGCCAAACACACAACGAAATAAGGTACCATATGTTGTTTGTAAAATTTATCATCAGGAATTGTTTGGAAAGTGTACAGGAGGGATGGGACATTTGTAAAGACATACTACAAGATGTAAGGCTAAGCAAGGATTACTGTTGAGGCAGACGTAGCTGCAGTACAACCCTGACGGTACGGTACATAGCTAGGCTAGTAGCCCCCACCTCAAGTAGCAAGACAAATATGTGGGGCGCGATCTTTGGTGGCTCTTCCTCCAAGTCCAAGTCTTCTTTTTCTACAGCGTCGCCTACTCAACCAAGAACAACCCTAAGGAATGGGGAACTATCCACCTATCTGGACAGTGATACGATGGATTTCAACTCAGAAGGCTTCGAAATTTTGCAATGGTGGCATTCCCATAAGTTAACATATCCCATACTATCCATACTTGCATGTGATGTATTAACTATTCCTGTCTCGACGGTTTCCTCTGAGTCTACTTTCAGTCTTTTTGGAAGAATATTAGAGGAGAGAAGAACATGTCTCACGAGTGAGATGGTGGAGATACTTCTAACTGTGAAGGACTGAGAACAAGCTGATTCGCGAACACAACACTCTGTGGAAAATAAAGAGTTGTCGGACATGTTCGAAAATTTGTACATCGATAATGACACTTAGAACAAAGATGTATGTAGAGCTATAGGCTATACTATTTTTTCCTTTGCCAATGTTTTCTCATGTTGAGTTTTTTATTTCGCAAAAGTTTTAATGAGGCAACCATTTCAATATTAATAAAGCTCTTTATTACATTTTCAATATGCTTGTCTCATTTTTTACAACTTTCATATGTATTTATGAATTCTACACATTTTCTGATTTTTTTTTCTGAATATTACTGATTTTTTTTCATTTTTTTCTAAATTCTTTTGCATTTTTTTAATTTCCGAGATAAGTGGGCCGTTTACGGCCCGACGGGCCAAATGGGCTCGTGCCAGCACGACACAACCGCCCTTCAGTCCATGCTTGGGCCACCACCTAGGCACGTGGGCCAGCGCGGCATGACATGATCCTTTAACGGGCCGGAATGGGCCGTGCCCGGTCATGCCCGTGCCGCCCATTTAGCCACGTCTGATTCCTTGTATGATGGGTATTTACCTCTAGCATTTGAGAATTGGAAAAATGTTTATAGGGCTATCTACTCCTCGGAATAAGAATGTAACACTTGGTTTCAACACGGTGCCCAGAATATCACCTAAATATTCTTACTAACAATTTAAACCATAATTACCAATAATTCCAGCAAATTATACATGGAATAAAACCCCGCAATAGATCACATATCAACACATACATAATAATATACATGCATAAAGGATTAACTTTCACAACTTGGAACCATGCACCCAAGAATGCTCAGCCCATCCTCGCTTGATAAACGCTCGGGCCACGCGTGCCCGAGAAACACCTGGGACCATGCTCCCGGGAACATTGGATGGCAACAAATAAAATAAGAAAACTAATATTAAACCAACCAAAGTCTCAATCATTAAACTAAAAATAACTTGTTGGTGTTTTAGAACCGATTTTACATAAAGATTGTTTGATTCGGGGGGTCTTCACAATTGATCATGCAGAAAAAACAACACAGGGATTTTTTTATAGGTTCAGGCCTTTTCCGGAGAGAATAACAACCCTACTCCTGTGTGTATTGTATTGAGTATGCTGGTTAAAATCAAGGTAAAGTCTAATACTTGTGCTCCTGATTGTCTTTGCCCCTATTATCTCTGACTGAAGTCCTTTTATAGTGTGCGGAGAGGTAGTCGTTCTTCCAAGTCAAGAGGCGTTTCATTATTCCATATAACGGGCGTAATAACGGTAGTAATCATCGGAGTAGTAACCCCTCCACGTCGCTTGACAATTACTTGTCAGAGATAATGGCGTGTTACATGCAGTTACTCCAAAGAATAATAGCGTGTATTAACTGCTTAGATTCCCAATCAATAGAGTTTACAGACAAGTGGGCCTAATTGATTACAGGGCGGTCATAGCTGAGCTAGTCGTAGAAGAACTTACAACCAGGGGTAGTCGTAGAAGGACTTACGACTGGGTATTGGCCGTAGAAGAAATTACGACCAGAAGTGATCGTAGAAGGACTTACGATCATGAGGAAGTTGTAGAAAACCTTACGACTGGGTACGGGTCGTAGTAGAACTTACGATCAGAGGTGATCGTAGAAGAACTTACGATCATGAGGTAGTCGTAGAAGTATTTACGACATGGGGGTGGCCGTAGAAGGACTTACGACCACCTGGTTGGCTTCTCCCTTAAGATCATAAAGGGTATACCTAAGGACCGTATGATGGTATATTTACCCATAATAAGGATTATAGATAAATAATAAAATGAGGATTATTAGATCCTCATCATAACATATGCTAATAATTAATTCTAAATGAAAGTATCATGTCTCTAGATGTAGTGAAAACAAACTAAATAAAGAATGTATATGAAATGTTTATATTTGATACGCGTGTGTTATTCCATCCCATGAATGACGCCGTCAATATCCACCTAAAAGCAACAACAAAGTAAGAGTGAGTCCAACACAATAAGTACATAATAACACAATAAACAAGCAGTTTATCAATCATAAGCATTAATATTATCATTATTCATGTGTTCAAGATATATAATCATCTTTCCATCAATGCAATGCATCTCTATTCTATATGTCCATTTGCTCATCTCATTGTTCATACTGGTATAGCATGAGTGAACACCTACGATAGTGTTCACCCTTCTTCGAGCCCATCCAACAAGGGATCGGGGATCTCTCCACTTCCGTTGAGTCTTTACAACCAAAGTAGATATCATATGATCACTGGAAGTGATCTCCATTATGCAATGATTGTGCACATGATGTAACAATGTCATTTGTTCTATTAATCATTAACATATTCCATTATCATGTCATCACCATGGTAATACAATCATCAACATTATCGTGGCAATTAAATAAGCATAGTTAAAGTATAAATAAATATCATGAAAATATAATTGTAAAGACAATGGCAAACAAACCGATATCTATCGTTCTACCATGTACATGCCTTTTAGCCACGAAAACCCGAATGATAAAAGGCCGCGGAAAACTCACCTGCTGTCCCGGTGATCAAGCATCCATAACTTTTACTCGTAGAATCTAAATATAGAAAACTCTATATTTTCTAGAATCTATACAAAATTTTCTACACTTTCTTAGTTATGCAAACTCTCTGATTAAGCCATCTAAGTCCCGATTTTTAACATTACATAACAACATAATTCACATTTTTATATCTATTTTTTCTACCACATAAAAAACAGCAAACCATGCCACTTATGAAAACTATAAAGAATTATCTAACTAAACCTAGTTATGAACATAATTTACTTCGGCCATCTTCTGCACGTAATAATGTAATATAGACGACTGCTGTTAACATCGATGGAATTCTGGACAGCAAGGCTCCGAAAGCCATAATGTTTACACCGCTAAACTAAATCTAGTGATATTTTACTCTACGGAAAACTTAGACAATTACATACAACCTTCCTAACATGGCAAAGTTATGAAACAAGACCGAGATACCCCAAAACTCCCTCGTAAAATTATGTAGTACAACTAACCGAAACATGGCATCACCAATCTACTAATTCATGCGATCAATCTACTCTAACCTTTGATTAAACATGAATCTAAGATCATGACAATTATTTCTAGATCATTACCCCAAGGTTGAATGACGATCGAAGATGGATAAAAAAAACCCTAGATTCTCCTCTTCTCTTCCTTCTTCTTCCTTCTTCCTTCTTCCCTTGCTTCCTTCTCTTCCTAGCCTTTTCCATGGTGGTCCCTTTGCAGCAGCAGCAGCACCACCACGCAGCAGCAGCACCAACACCAAGCAACAGCACCAGCTGAAGCAAGTAGAAGAGGTCACGCGTGGCAAGGCACAACATCGAGCAGGGGGCGGCTAGGGCTGGCTTCAGCAGCAGGGAGGATGACGCACAGCCCCCCTTGTCGAGTCCAACTTAGACCCAGATAGGAGGCCAAACCGGTCCACTTCCTTCCCTCCTCATATATTCTTTTCTCTTGACTCCCTTTCTATTCCTTTTCTAACTATTTAATCAAATAGGATATTACATTCTACCCCCCTTAAAAAAATTTAAACCCGAATTCTCTACTCGCCAAACTACACAAAGAACAAACAAAACCGAAATGAAGCAACTTTTAACACATACTCGTCATGAACAACTCTGGGTACTTTTCATGTATGTGAGACTCCAAATGCCAAGTTGCTTCCTAGTTAGTTTAATGCAAGCACAACACCTTAACATACTTCAGTATTTTATGCCTCAGCACCCTCTCCATCTCCTCCAATACACGCACCGGATGAGACACAAAGGTGAGGTCTTGCTCAATGGTCAACGGCTCTAATAAAATTCCATGCTTCAGATCTCTTAGGCACTTTCTCAACATCAAAACATGAAAGACATTGTGTACCTCGCGCACGGACTCAGGAAGGTCCAAGCGATAAGCCAATTTCCCAATTCGCACAATTAATGAAAACGGTTCAACGTATCTAAGGCTAAGCTTCCATTTGGTACCAAACCGTACAATACCATTGGTGCAAGACACACTCAGGAGAACCTGATCGCCCACCTCAAACTCTAGATCTCGTCTTCTCACATCTACATAGTTTTCCTGACTGCTCTGAGCTGCTAGTAGATTTTGCCTGATTTCTGCCACTCGCTCTATGGTCTTTTGGATCCAATCTGGTCCTAAAACTGCCTTCTGACCCACGACATCCCAACAAAGTGGTGATCAATACTTTCGCCCATACAAAACCTCAAAAGGTGCTACTCGAATACTGGAATGGTAGCTGTTGTTATAGACGAACTCTGCAAGAGCCAACTGATCCTCCCAATTACCTTTCAAGACAAGACAAAACACATGACCTCAACATATCCTCCAAAGTTTGAATGGTACGATTGAACTGACCATCCGCCTGAGGGTGAAATGTAGTGCTAAGGTGAAGTTGAGTGCCCAAAGTACTCTGCAAACTCTCTCAAAATTTGGAGATAAACTTGGCATCTCTGTTAGAAATAATGGTCTTAGGCACACCATACAATCTCACAATCTCCCACACATAAATAGGAGCCAAATTGCTTGCTGTACGAATAGGAATAAAGTGTGCAGACTTGTTGAGACGGTCCACTACTACCCAAATAACACCCTTTCCTCGTGGAGAATGAGATAACGCAACCACAAAATCCATTAAGATATCATCCCAAAGCCACCGAGGAACCTCCAAAGATTGCAACAGTCCTACGAGTCGCTTATGCTCATCTTTCTCTTGCTAACAAACTCTACAAGAAGACACATACTTAGCGATACCCACCTTCGTTCTCTTCCACCAGAAGCTTTGTTTCAGATCCCAATACATCTTGGTCTCACCAGGATGAACAGTGTACGATGAGCCTTTCTCAAGATATCATTCTAGACTTGCCCCCTTTTGTGGCACACAAAAGCGGTATTTAAACCACAATGCACCGGACTCATCAATGCTGAAATCTCTCTTTTTGCCTTCATCAAGATGCTTCCTGACCTGATACAACAGTCAATCACTATGTTGCGCTTCCCACGCATACTCTGGAATTGCCGACTCAAGAATCAACTACGTCTCAGTTTGTAATGTACCAGCATAGCAATTAACGATTACCATTCGATCAAAATCAGCAATGAGATAATCCATAGTAGAGGGAGTCGCCTTGCGACTAAGAGCATCGACAACCACATTTGCTTTGCCTGGATAGTACTGGATGGTAAGATCATAATGTTGATCAATTCCAACCACCTTCTTTCCCTCAGATTCAAATCTTTCTATGTGAAGATGTACTTAAGGCTCGTATGATCCATGAAAATATCATAAGATTTCCCGTACATATAGTGTCTCCAAATCTTAAGGGAAAAGATAACGACGGTCAACTCTAAATCATGAGTGGGGTAATTTTGTTCATGTTTCTTCAACTGCCTCAACGCATAAGCAATCACTTTGTCATCTTGCATGAGAGCACAACCAAGACCCACTAGAGAAGCAACAGAATAAACTGTGTAGCACTTACCAAGCTCAAGAAGGGTGAGAACATGGGAAGTTACTAACTTCTTCAAAGTGCAGAAACTGCGCTCACAGTTATTGGTCTACTAGAACTTCACGTCTTTCTGCGTGAGCTGAGATATTGCCTTAGCAATGATAGAGAAATCTTGCATGAAGTACCAGTAATAATCAGCTAAGCCCAGAAAGCTCCCCACTTCCTTGACATTAGACTATCTCTTCCAGTCCACTATTGTAGAAACCTTGTCGAGATCAATGACAATACCAAGAGGATTAATCACATGACTTAGAAAGCCCACTTCTAAAATCCAGAACTCGCACTTCTTTAACTTGGTATAGAACTTGTGCTCTCTCAAAGTTTCTAGCACAAGTGTCAGATGTCATTCATGATCCTCTTCAGTCTTAGAATAGATGAGAATGTCATCAATGAACATTGCCACAAAGTCATCCAGGTACATGTGCAACATGCTATTCATCATCTCCATGAAAACGACAGGGGCATTCATTAGTCCAAAAGACATAACTTTATACTCATAATGCCCATACCTAGTGGAGAAAGTGGTCTTCTCAATATCTTGCTCTCGCACACTGATTTGATTATATCCAGATTGAAGGTCAATCTTGGAGAACACTTGGACTCTATTCAACTGATCAAACAAGTCCTCAACGTGGGGCAAAGGATATTTTTTCATTATTGTCACTAGGTTGAGAGAACGGTAATCAACACACATGTGCCAACTCTCATCCTTCTTTTCTGTGAACAACACATGAGCTCTCCAAGGTGACACATACTATGCTAGATAAGGTCTTTGGATAACAAATCATCCAATTGCTTTTTCAACTCTTCCTGGAAAGGGTGTGCCAAATGATACAGAGACAAGGAGAAAGGTCGAGTACCGGGGACAAAATCAATGCGGAATTCCACGTTCCACTCTAGAGGCATCCCTGGAAGCTCGGTAGGAAATACATCAGGATAGTCACGCACTATAAGAATCTCCTCGATACGCAAAGCTACACTCAGCTTTTCAGCAAGAGTCAAGAGTAATATAGTCTTCACATATTGTTGGTCAGGTAACAAACTGGCCACCACAAAAAGAGAATGTGGAGATGCACTTCCTTGAAAGATAATCTCCTCTTCGGGTGTAGCCTGCAAGGTAATGGTCTTCTAGAAATAAGAGATTCTGTCGATAAACTCGCTCCTTGTGACACGGTTGGCCACAATGATGGCACTCTCCCATCCAAAAACGCTCAGTCGCGTGATGGTCACCTCCATACTTGAAGCACACCATACCTTGCCCTAGGACAGGGCGGTAAGTCAGAGTCACTAAGGAAGAACGAGGCACTAAAGAAGAAATCGACATCAGTTGCTTTGACTTAGAGAACAACGGAGGGTGATGACCCCTTGAACTTCTTAGGAGTAGGCCACTGAAAAGACATACCCTCTCATTGAAGCTCCTCTTCTGGTCACCACCAGAAGCAACAGAACCGCTAGAAACTCTACAACCCCTTAGTAAGCTGCATCTCCAACTCTATATCCCTAGATTGCCCAACAACAGAGTTGAAGTCATGGAGTGGTGTGGCACCTAGAACATGCTAGTACTCAAGATTGAGGCCCAAACTGAACATCTTAGCCTTCAAGAGATCATCATTTGCCATAGATGGTACGAAGTGGACCAAGGTGTTGAACTTCGCCTCATACTTAGTCATAGTCATCTTCCCCTGAACGAAGTAGACAGGGTAACCTCCATCTTCTTAATGAAAGAATATGGGTAGAACTTCGCCCTGAACTGGTCGATGAAGATCTCCAAAGAGATTGGACCCTGAGCAGCGGACCTAGACGTCATAACCCCATCCCACTAGATGTCCACCTGACCCTTCCGCCGAAAGGCTACAACATGGGCCTTCTGGTGTTAGGTCAACTCCGGAGCTCCAAACTGCCTCTCCATGTAGCGTAGCTAGTTTGCCGCTTGGATCGACGTGCCGGATCCGTTGAACGAATTCAACCTCAATGCCATCCACTTGAGAAGACTCATCCGTGTCTCAGGTGCAGCTAGAGGAACAACAAGGGCAGCAACAGAGGCTATGACAGCGGGGGCTATCGGCACGACGGCACCTGCTAACAAAGCGAACATACCTCTCCCACAAACTCTCTCAACAAGGATGGGATTCCATCCCGTCCCCCGACCTAAGGCTGGTTAGCAACAACCTCCTCCTCACCAGAACCATTCCCCTCGGCTACACACTCAACCTCTTCGGACGGTGGCACCAGCGGGCGACGCCCACGACCACAAACACGACCTCCACGACCACGAACACAACCTCTACTTCTTGGCATAGCTATTCACCACAAACAAGCATACATGTAATAAGCTCAAAGGCAACATACTTATATCATAAATCATCAATGCAATATAACGTAAACGTAAATGCAATGCTTGATCTATTCCCATCCTACTTGCACCAATGTGTCAAATTTTAAGTTAATTAATAGTCCTAAGTCAAGTTTTTAAAATTAATTAACCTATAGCAAGTTTTAGTTATGTTAACCAATCCTAGAGCAAAATTTAATAGATTAAATTAACGTAAGTTGTCAAACTATTCACCACGGACCTAAAGCCCACTCTCATACCAACTATAACACCTTGGCCCAACACTGAGCCTAGAATGTCACCTACATCATTCTTACTAATAAATTAAACCGTGATTACCAATATACCAATAATTCTAGCAAGTTATGCAAGGAATAAAACTGTAATACCCTGTTTAATTCTACGGAAGAAATCGTTCAAAAAGAGAATTAAACAAAGGAAAAAGGGGGGTTTTGCAGTTCTTCGACAACCTGGGCCTCAGGCCTTGGCCCAGGAGGCCCATGAGGGGGCCGACCACCATTAAAAGTAGGGGAAAACCCTAGCATGCATCTGTAGCTCTGATGAGCGCGCATTGCTAAAGATACATGCTACTGATGAGCCCCTCCCCATTCTTTCCTGGCTGCCCCTTCGCATCCTAACCAGCCCCTCCATGGCACCCCTTCCTCCTCCCTACTGCCAAACTTCGCGAGGGAAGGAGAAAGAAAGGTAGAACAAGGGAGAGGGAGGAAGATCTTCTTCGTGGGGGATTGATCGGTGACGTTCTATGGTTCTTCAAGGGTAACGCTGTATTCCCCTCACTGTTTAGGTTGTATTAGATGTGAATTTGATTACGTTTAGTAGATCGGTTTCCTACTGCAATTAGATCAATTCTGTCCAGTACCTTGCACGACAATTTTCATGTGTTTAGGTTACGAATTTGAAGAACCCATCTCCTAGAGTTATGTGGGGGTTCATTCTTAGCTTTCAGTGGGTGATCTCATTAGCTTTCAGGATTGATAAAGAACACTCTAATTGGATTTGTAGAATAAAAGATATGATCATTTCTTTAATGCTGTCTTTTCTGCAATAGACTTTCATCAAATTGTTAGCCTTATATTTTGGTCAAATTAAAGAATTCACCCAACTAGTTTAATGTGGGTATTTTCGTTATCCTTCTATAGGATCTGAGCTCACTCCGTTTCGAGTCTTAGATCAAAAGTTATGCTTTGTTTAGTACTATTGTCTAGTTTGTCGTCCTGTTAGTCTGTCGGGTTAATTGGGTAGAACGACCATGTGAACCTTGGGTTGAGGTTGATGCGATTAAGCATTTCGAGTAGCGTCCTATTCACGTTGTTTCTTATTCAAGTAATTAATTTGTGTAGGAGAAGGGAATTCGAGATTAGTGGCTTCGTCCTTACCTCCTAACGCATCGCAGTTCGAAAGGCAAGTACAATTGAATTGTCTTGTTTGTTGCTTATTCCACTTGAATGATGATTAAGCAATGGGTAATTTTGGTATTTCTTATTTCTATTCATAAATGATATACCTTGATTCTTTGATACTATGTTTACATTCAAAATATTCATTCGTTCCTTCTTTCATGTTCACCTCAGAAGTGGGTAGTTAAGTGTCATTATTCCAACATGGGAAAGTACCTTGTGATTATTATTATTGGCGAATGCTGAGTGATTGTTGTTCATACTATTATTTCTATGATCCATGAGTAGTTTCAATGCTTCATGTTTTTTTCACGTTCGTTAATCCATATTTAATGAGATGATGACTTTCTTTATTCATAATTCATTCCATTCATTCATTGTTCATGTTTCAACCACGGGAGTGGAATGAAAAGACCCATCAATTCCAGTATAGGCACGTAACACCCACCATTCCAATGTGGGCAGATTTAGATCCCGTATGAAACGTTCTTCATACGGGCCTTGGATCCCTGTATTTTGTTAAATACGGGCCTAAGTGAACACCGACGGGTGTGTCACTGGCTATACCGGTATAAGCAGAAGTGGAGTTCATGCATTTCACCCATTCATATGATGACATCCATTCTACCTTCGTATTCTATTCTGTGATGTTATGTTCTTATTCATCTGTTCTACATTCGCATTCTATTTCATGATTGATACGTTCATGTTCAGCATGATTTGCTTTATTTTGTTGTACTTGCTGAGTCGTGGACTCATTTTTGCCGTGTTTTTTGTTTTGTTTTAGGTAACCATTGAAGATGGCATGCATGGGAGGGCTTAGTCTCGTGGATCACATCATCCACTTCACATTCTTTCTTTCACTTCACCTTGTTCACTATTAATCATATGAACTTATTTTTTCCGATCATTCGTTAAATATTGGATTGTAATAAATGAAGTATGTTATCCTTCTTTATGTTTATGATTGATTCAATAACTGCATGTGATCCTTGATTAGATTATTGATAGGAATATCTTAATTGACTCAATATACTTGGATATTTAGAGAATGTGAGTTGTCGATGAATTCAGATTAAATTATTACATTTGTTCCATTAGATGTTGATCTTTATTCGACATTAATTGTCTATTGTTTGAAATGATTGCACACTGTTGTTGTATGTTAGTCCTTTAGGTAACATCTTGGCTTCCGAATAGCTAGGGTGTTACAGTTGGTATCAGAGCGGACTTTAGGTTCATGATAATTGAAAATTAAATTGATACACTGTGCACAGTAGGTGGGGTTTGGGTAATCCATTGCATCCGCATTTCTAGTGGTATGTTTCATCATGTTGAACTATTATTGAATTGCTTCTGCACTATCATTCTTGTTGTTAATCTATGATCTGCTATGATCTTTTATATCTATGAATTTATTCTATGATTACTATGAGATGACCTTATATTCATAATTGATTATATTGGTTATGCGTATTGGTAACAGACGTTGAGAAGTTGAGATCGTGGTTGTTGTCCTGGGTTTTGCCAGACTACATCACTGTTCGTGGTATAAAAATAGAGAAGTACTTACCCCCGTTCCATAATTATGTGTTGAGCATGAGTTCTTTGATGAAGTTGTTATCCTTCTCGAGCTTGTATCTGGTTTCCTGGTTGTAGTTTCTTGCAGTTGATGAATTTCTTTTGAATGGGGGTTATAATGAAGTGGGCAAGCTCCAATGAGTCTAATCATTCTTTGAAACAAATATTGTTCTTCCGACTATTGTGATAATTCTGCTCCATGTGAGCGTAGTTATATTACAAGATATATCTTTTCACGGAAGTTCTGTTTTAACCATGTTGGAAAATGTAACTCATTGGTTCGCTTGGTATTTGGGCAGTGGAAGATTTTTTTTAGAAGTTCTTTATTGTGTGGGACGTTGATCTTGCGTATTCCTTTTGGATTAATTTGAGAGTTGAAGTTTAATGCCCTCTTTCAAGAAAAAGGATGTTGAAACCCTTTTAGGGTTGTGTTGTCACACTTAACTAAGAGGTCAATATCTTAGTTTCTTAACTAATGTCTCTAAAAGTGAAGTTAGTTAATTTCAAGTTGTCCTGTAGTAGTTCTTGAAAATTTTTGAATAATATTTTGTCTATACATGTTTGGAACTCATGGAGTTATTAGGGAGTGTGAAGCAATAATAAATTTGTTTGACCATTTCAATTGGTTAAATTGCTAAACTTGTTGAATAAATTGGATTATTTGGTCTTATGTTTTAATCTAACCATTCGAGATAATTAATTACGGACTCGTTGGCTATTGCCTTAGCATATATTAATCTTGACTCGGTCTTCTATTTAGATAATCATCGGTTGGTAGTAGTAATGGTTAGAGTGCTTTTGGTGTGTGCTAAATTGGTGTTGAGCATCAGTACGGGTTAGATGGGCGAAATCTCTTAAGTGACTTAAACTGGTGTACTTTATGAGATTATCTTGTACTAGTGTGAGCTTGTTAAAAGAGGTTTGTTTCAACTTTGTGGCTTTCACATTAGGTTTCTTTTCTAGAATGAATTGTTATTACCATCTTTCATGATGATGGAAATGGTATGACACGATTTGTTGTATTTTTTTGGAAGATTTATTGATGTTGGTTCTTCTATAGAGTAAGGGTTTCGATCGCTTCTCGTGATATCTCTTAAATGAAAATATTTCAAAAGTTGCATTCATGATCCCTTGGTGTTCAAGATTTATGTGGTAATTGGAGGTTGTCTAGTAAAGCGACATGTTGCAAAGTTCTGTTGGTTTTTAAGTGATTCAAGTGATTTGATCCTGAATGCTCGTTTGTTCTTATCTGTTAAAGATTGATATTCTCCTCTTGTGAGGCATATATCCCTAAGTGTGGTCTCCTCTTATGTTATCTGAGTTCATTGCCTAATTGATTATTTCCCTTGGTCCTGTGTTCACTGGGAGTGATAAATGTTTCCATTAATGCAATGCATCTTTACTCTACATGCTCATTTGCTCATCTCATCGCTCATACTGGTATAGCATGAGTGAACACGGGCAACAGTGTTCACCCTTCCTTGAGCCCATCCAACAAGGGATCGGGTATCTCTCCACTTCTTTTAAGTCTTCACCACCAAAGTAGATATCATATGATCACTGGAAGTGATCTCCATTATGCAATGATTGTGCACATGATGCAAGAATGCCATTTGTTCCATTATCATGTCATCATCATGGTAATACCATCATCATCAATATCATATCATCATCATTATCATGGCATTTAAATAAGCATAGTTAAATCATAAATAAATGTCATGACAATATAATTGTAAATACAATGACAAACAAATCATTGTCTACCGCTCTACCATGCACTTGCCTTTTAGCCACAAAAACACGAACGACGTAAAGGCGACACCGAACATGAAGCAACACTCCCTATACAAAACCAATAATCCACTTCAAAAATATGCAACAATAGTACATAAATATCAAACAATTCAACATCACTCCTACGTGTAAACCCAACACAATTAACCCTGCTTTACCGGACAATTCACCCGATGTCTCGGTGATCAAACATCCATAAATTTTACTCCTGGAGTCCAAATATAGCAAACTCTATATTTTCTGGAATCTAAACAAATTATTCTATGCTTTCCTAGTTATGCAAATGCTCTGCTTAAGCCATCTAAATCTCCATTTTTAACTTCGGAGGTTAATCTGGAACATTACAGTATGACAGACTTCATAATTTTATATCTATTTTTTTTCTACCATATGGAAAACAACAAACCATACCACTTGGATACTAAAGAGAATTATCTAACTAAACCTAGTTATGACCATAATTTAATTCGACCATCTACTGCACATAATAAAGCAATATACACGACTATTGTTAACGACGATGGAATTCTGGACATCAACACTCCAGAAGTCATAATATTTACACCGCTTAACAAAATCTAGTGATATTATACTATATGGAAAGCTTAGACAATTTCCTACAATGTTCCTAACATGGCATAGCTATGAAACAGGACAGAGATACCCCAAACCTCCCTTACAAGGTTATGTAGTACAACTAACCAAAACAGGGCATCACCAATCTACCAAATCGCTATCAATCTACTCTAACCTTCGATTAAACATGAATCTAAGATCATGACAAGGATTTCCATATCATTACCCCTCAAGATTGAACGACGATCGAGGATGGATCAAGAAACCCTAGATTCTCCTCTTCTTTCCCTTCTTCTTCCTTCTTCCCTTGCTTCCTTCTCTTCCTGGCCTTCCCTTGGTGGTCCCTTTGCAGCAGCCCCACCACCACACAGTAGCCCACCAAGCAGCAGCACTGGCCGAAGCAAGCAGAAGAGCTGGCGCACGGCAAGGCACGATAGGGAGTAGAGGAGCAAGCTGGCTTCAACAACAGGGAGGATGACACATGGTGCTAGGGTTTGGGGGGATCCCCCGCCCCTCATTTTTATTGGTCAGCCGCCTCCCTTGTCGATCCCAACTTTGACTCAGTTGGGGGCCCAAACTGGCTCACTTCCTTCCCTCCTCATCTATTCTTTTCTCTTTATTCTCTTTCTATTTCTTTTCTGACTATTTAACCAAACGGGATATTACATGGAAACACCCCTTGTTTTGAACATTAACACGGTCAATAAGGCAACACTTTAATCGTTTCTTTCTATCATATACCCCCTCTATTCAAGAATACATGACGTTCAATACACTGACATGGTCTCCAATATGTAACTTTGACCATTATTGTTTATATGAATATGTTCATAAAAGCGTATAAAATTATTATATTATGGAAATATTTTTTGTGACTAATCTAATGGTACCATTTTCACATGACCAGTATAAATAAAATTTTTATATATTAGTGGTCAAAGTTAAGGAAGTTTGACTACATGCTTTCTAAAATATCATATATTTCTGAACGAAGGGTGTAATATATAGTTATGGATCACAAAAGTATATGCTATGAAAATATATTTCATGATTAATCTAGTAATACCAATTTCATGTGCCCAATCTAGATAATTTTCTATATGTTGATGGTTAATCCTAAAAATGTTTGACCAGTGTATGGGTTCTAGGACAACTTATATTTGCAATTGCGATTGCAATTGCATCTTTCTACTATGAAGTTTCATTTTTTTTTACAATAGGAAATTGGAATTGGTTAGTCTTCAACGCTGGGTGGGAAAGAAATCAAGGATGGGGGCCGTTTGCATGGAACGCTGGAATCTTCTCAGATTCCTGTTAGAATTTAACGGTTTCACGTGGAATTAGTACGTTTCGAATAGGCACTGAAATCTTGATAAGTCTGCATATAGCACATTCGGTATGTAGTTGGACGGCTGGGCTTAGAACAATTATCACCGTGTCTTGGTTAATTAGAGTAGCAACCGGGTTGGCTTGAAAATTGAGACAGCAAATGCTACTAAAGCGGTACCTAGTTCTAAAGGGGAAATGGTGACTATCCCTATAGGATCCCGAATCCTTGGCCTCTCTCTTTTGCTCCCAATCCGGTAAAGATCACCCCGACCATATCACGCATCTCTGGCAAAAGCAGCGGGCACTTTTGCTTGCCATCGCCCAGTCTCCAACCGTAGCTTGCTTCCCGGATTGCTGACCCAGAGCTAGCCACGGTGAAGTCTGGTCTCCCATCAATGTGCTCGTGCGACCACGTGTATATGCTGTAGTCACGATTCGTAAGGCTGACAAGCGCAGGATGACGAGGATGACTAGCAGCGCTCAAAGTCATGAGCCACAGCATAGTTCACTATGTTGGAATTAATCTGGGCTAAACCCAAATATTATATTCTAATTAATTCCTGGTAAATCTCAAAGGCTCATGTGCATGTGCTAAACTGTTTAGTCCCATATGGACAGATGAAGGGGAGTTACACCACTTTATAAGGTGGAACGTGGTAGCCCTCTTGTGGAATTGGAAAGAGCCAACACACGCGCGCGCTCGCTCGCCTCGCCGAGCCGTGTGCGTGTGCGTGTGCGCGCGTACACAGGCTTGTCAGGTGCGGGCGCGATTTCCTTTATCTATTCGAAAATCGAAATGCACTGACTTGCACTGACTCGTAATTGATGGTGACCTTTCGTGTCAGTCTCTTTATTTTTTGGCTATTAAAAGGTTTCAGTTCTGATGGCGAATCAATGGCAACCTTTGGTCTTTCGATTCAATCGTTGGCTTTTGATTCGCGAATCAATGGCAATCTGTTGGCCTTTCGATTCTGTTGAATCAATGGTAGCTGTTGGCCTTTGGACTCCTTTCTTTTGGCTATTTAAGAGAAACCGAAGTACGGTTACGGTTCCCAAGTTTTCCACTCACTGTCTGAGAATCACGTTTGTTTGTTGTCTTTGGCGATCTCCATCCCGGTGAAGCGCGTGTGCGGCCAAACGGGAGAGCGAGCCTCGGAACCCTCGTCCTTGAAGGCTTGCACGAGCGGGGCGAATAAGGTTTTTGGGGAGCGTTCGCGTGACTGCTCGCTGCTTCCTCTTCGTCCGAATCTCTGCTACATCTACATCAACTATACGACTACTACCACGACGTCTACTACGCTATGACGAACGACGATCTCGCCAAAACTCTTGATGTCGCTGCATCTTCTGCTGTTCCTTCTACTGGATCTGGGTATGACTGTCTCTCATTTGTTGTTTGCTTAGTTTTATCATCATTCTTGATCGAGCGTTGAGATAGGTATGCGAGTTATATCTATAATGTTCTTGCTTATATGCTTTGTGAAAATGGCTAGAATAATTTCCATGATTTATCTAGTGTATTTCTGGATTAAAGTAATTCAAAAAATACTTATATATTCAACAATCCAAAAACCTTATTATAGGCATTTTTCGTCAACTGGCTTTGCTGCTGCGCTCAAACCATCTCAGTTCGATGGCTCAAATTATAAGAGGTGGCGCACCAAGATGGTGCTTTGGCTAACTGCCATGAACGTTTTCCATGTGGCAAAAGGCAAGCCCGAAGGAACACTTACTCCTGATCAGGAGCAAGCGTTCGAGGCTGCTGATAACCTTTTTAAAGGTGCCGTGGTTAGCGTTCTTGGTGAGAAGTTAGTTGATGCATACATGGTAATTACAAATGGAAAAGAGATGTGGGAAGCACTCGAGGCCAAGTTTGGGGTTTCGGATGCAGGCAGTGAACTGTATCTCATGGAGCAATACCATGACTATAGAATGGTTGATGGACGTTCTGCAGTTGAGCAGGCTCATGAGATACAATCCATGGCCAAAGAACTTGAGCATTTCAAGTGTGTGTTACCGAACAAGTTTGTCGCGGGAGGCATTATTGCCAAGCTTCCTCCTTCTTGGAGGAATTTTGCTACTTCTCTGAAACACAAGAGACAAGAGTTTTCTGTTGAAAATCTCATTGGGTCTCTTGATGTTGAAGAAAAGCGAGGCAAAAGATACACACACTAGAGGAAATGAGGACATTCTAGTGCTAATGTGGTGCAGAAAAGAATGGCCAAGCTCAAAAGTTCAAAGGCAAAAACAAGACTGCACAAACAACAAGCTTTAAAAGAAGAAGAAGAACACAAAGGATGACCTTTGCTTTGTGTGTGGCGAATCGGTCATTGGGCCAAGGATTGCGTCAACGCAAGGGTGTGAAGAATCGCAAGGCGAATTTCAAGTCCGCCAATGTTGTTGTTGGTACTCTTTGAAACAGGAACTTGGGTATGGTAATTTACCTACTGTTCTTTCCGTATGTCAATCTATCGATTGGTGGATAGACACTGGTGCTAATATACATGTGTGTGCTGATATTTCATTGTTTTCTTCTTACCAGGTCACTCGGGATTCAGCCGTTCTAATGGGGAACGGGTCACATGCCACTGTTCATGGTGTTGACACGGTCAATCTGAAGTTTACTTCGGGAAAGATTGTGCAACTGAAGAACGTGCATCATGTGCCATCTATCAATAAGAATCTCGTGAGCGGATCTCTTCTGTGTAGAGATGGCTTTAGACTGGTATTTGAGTCCAATAAATTTGTAATGTCCAAATGTGGACAATTTGTTGGTAAAGACTATGTGTGCGGAGGCTTGTTCCGCCTATCTCTTTCAGATTTGTGTAATAATGTTGTGAACCATATTTTCAGTGGTAATGAGACTGCTATTTGGCATTCACGACTTTGTCACATAAATTTTGGTTGCATGACGCGGTTAGCCAGTTTAGAGTTAATCCCGAAATTCACTTTTGCCAAAGGTTCTAAATGTCAAGTTTGTGTGCAATCAAAGCAGCCTCACAAGCCTCACAAGGCCGCGGAGGTAAGAAACTTGGCACCATTAGAACTCATACATTCAGATCTGTGTGAGATGAATGGTGTGTTGACAAAAGGTGGTAAGAGATATTTCATGACTTTGATTGATGACTCCACTAGGTTCTGTTATGTGTATCTTTTGAAAACTAAAGATGAAGCTCTTCACTACTTTAAAATCTATAAGGCAGAAGCTGAGAACCAACTTGAAAAGAAAATCAAAAGGGTTAGGTCTGATCGTGGTGGCGAGTACTTTTCTAATGAGTTCAATTTATTCTGTAAGGAACATGGTATAATCCATGAGAGGACGCCTCCCTATTCACCTCAGTCAAACGGGGTTGCTGAAAGGAAAAAATCGCACTCTAACTGATTTGGTTAACGCCATGTTAGACACAGCGGGTCTTTCCAAGGCATGGTGGGGGGAGGCTATATTGACTTCATGTCATGTTCTAAATAGGGTTCCCACAAAGAATAAAGAGATAACTCCATTTGAACAATGGGAGAAGAAAAGACTATCACTTTCATATTTGCGCACTTGGGGTTGTTTGGCGAAAGTCAATGTGCCAATTTCCAAGAAGCGTAAGCTTGGACCAAAAACTGTGGATTGCGTCTTTTTAGGCTATGCTCACCATAGCGTTGGTTATAGATTTCTAGTGGTGAAATCTGGAGTACCTGACGTGCATGTCGGTACAATTATAGAGTCCAGAGATGCTACATTCTTTGAGGATATTTTTTCGATGAAAGATATGCCTAGTTCATCGAGTCAGGAGCCTGATACAACTCCTGAACCTGCCATTCCAATGGAATATTTTGAGCAAACCCCTGAACAAATTCCTGAGGAGGAAGACAATGAAACTCGAGGAAGAGTAAAAGACAAAGGACTGCAAAGTCTTTTGGTTACGATTTCATTGTGTACCTTGTGGATGATACTCAAGTACCATTTCAAGCATATGCTTCTCCGGATGCGGAATCTTTGGAAGGAAGCGATCAGGAGTGAAATGGATTCCATTATCTCTAATGGAATTTGGGAGATCACCGAGCGTCCTTATGGTTGTAAACTTGTAGGATGTAAGTGGGTGTTCAAAAGAAGTTTAGGCTTGATGGTACTATCGAGAAGTATAAGGCACGACTTGTGGCCAAGGGTTATACCAAAAGGAAGGCGAAGATTTCTTTGATACTTATTCACTGTGGCTAGATTGACCACTATTCGAGTACTACTATCTCTAGTCTGCCTCACACGGTCTTCGTTCATCGGATGGACGTTAAGGCGACTTTTCTAAATGGAGAGTTGGACGAGAAATTTACATGGAACGACCGGATGGATTTGTAGTAAATGGTCAAGAAGGAAAGGTGTGCAAGTTGTTGAAATCTTTGTATGGTCTTAAACAAGCACCTAAGCAGTGGCATGAAAAGTTCGACAGAACCTTAACATCTGCAGGCTTTATTGTGAATGAAGTCGCGGATGTGTGTATTATCGCCATGGTGGGGCGAGGAGTCATTCTATGTCCGTATGTTGATGACATATCGATCTTTGGGACCAACCTTAATGTGATTAAGGAGGTCAATGATTTCTTGTCTTAGAATTTTGAGATGAAAGATCTGGGAGTAGCTGATGTTATCTTGAACATCAAGCTGTTGAGAGGTGATGATGGTGGGATTACATTATTGCAATCTCATTATGTGGAAAAGATTCGAGTCGTTTTGGTTATAGCGATCGCAAACCTTCTCCAACACCTTATGATCCTAGCGTGTTGCTTAGGAAGAATCGGAGAATAGCCGAGACCAATTGAGATATTCTCGGATAATTGGTTCACTTATGTATTTAGCTAAGCGGTACGGGTTCGACATCTCGTTTCTTGTGAGCAAACTAAGCCGGTTTGTTTCTAATCCAGGAGATGATCATTGGCATGCTATTGAAAGGGTAATGCGCTATATAAAGGGTAATATGAGTTATGGCATTCACTATACCGGTACCTAGGGTACTAGAGGTTATAGCGATTCAAACCGGATATCGATCTTGATGAGATTAAGGCCACAAGTGGATATGTCTTCACACTTGGAGGTGGCGTTTGTTTCATGGAAGTCTTGCAAGCGGACCATCTTAACGAGGTCAACAATGGAAGCGAACTCACGGCATTAGATATCCCATCGTTGAAGCCGAATGGCCGTGAGCTCTTGATGGATTTACCCGTGGTTGAAAAACCAGTACCAGCTATTCTGATGAACTGTGACAATCAGATTGTGATCGTCAAGGTGAATAGTTCTAAGGATAATATAAAATCATCAAGACATGTGAAGAGAAGATTGAAGTCTGTCAGAAAAATGAGAAACTCCGGAGTAATAGCTTTGGATTATATCCAAACAGCTAAGAATCTGGCAGATCCCTTCACAAAGGGTTTATCACAAAATGTGATAGACAATGCATCGAGGGAGATGGGTTTGAGACCCACGTGAGTTACACCATAGTGGTAACCCATTCTATATGATCGGAGATCCCGTGAAGTAGGATTGGCGAAACAAGCTATTGGTTAACTGGGAGCAGAGTACCTTTATAGACCCACTCCATTGGAGATGCAATTCTCTCCTAAATCTGTATGACAGGTTGATTCTTATCTTAATGTGTTCTGTGGCTTGTTAAAGCAGAGATGCTGTCCTACAGAGCAGTCTTGAAAGAACACACCTATATGAGCCCGACTACTAATCACAGTCTATGAAATAGGGTAATTTCTAAGAAGCTCATGAATAGGCCAGGAGTATGACTTATATGCTCCAATCCGCGGGGATACCTGGCAGCCTAGTATCAGTTAAGGACTTAAGTGAAACTTATTCACACAAAACTGCCAATTCAAGGCTTAGTCCATTGTGCAGTTGTGGATAAGTGTAGCTTCTGTTCCAGGTGGATGTTCAACCTTAACCGGTCTCTATCATAACACTGGTATATTAAAAACAATACTGTGGATCAAGGCATCTGACATGTGCCATTGGGATCTGGTGGGGGATTGTTGGAATTAATCTGGGCTAGGCCCAAATATTATATTCTAATTAATTCATGGTAAATCTTAAAGGCCCATGTGCATGTGCTAAACTGTTTAGTCCCATATGGACAGATGAAGGGGAGTTACACCACTTTATAAGGTGGAGCGTGGTAGCCCTCTTGTGGAATTGGAAAGAGCCAACACACGCGCTGCGCCGCCGCTCGCTCGAGCCGTCGCGAGCCGAGGCGCATACAGCGTGTCAGTGCGGCGTGATTTTCTTTATCTATTCGAAAATCGAAATGCACCGACTCGTAATTGATGGTGACCTTTCGTGTCGATCTCTTTATTTTTGGCTATTAAAGGTTTGATTCGATGGCGAATCAATGGCAACCTTTGGTCTTTCGGATTCCAACTGTTGGCTTTTCGATTCTGCCGAATCAATGGCAACTGTTGGCCTTTCGATTATGTTGAATCAATGGTAACTGTTGGCCTTTGGACTCCTTTCTTTTGGCTATTTAAGAGAAACTGAGAGTACTGGTTCTGGTTCCCAAGTTTTCCACTCACTGTCTGAGAATCACAGTTTGTTTGTTATCTTTGGCGATCTCCATCCCGGTGAAAGCGCGTACGCGCCAAGCGGGAGAAGCGAGCCTCCGAACCCTCGTCCTTGAAGGCTTGCACGGCGAGGGCGAATAAGGTTTTTGGGAGCGTTCGCGTGACTGCTCGCCGCTTCCTCTTCGTCCGAATCTCTGCTACATCTACATCAACTGTACGACTACTACCACGACGTCTACTACGCTATGACGAACGACGATCTCGCCAAAACTCTTGATGTCGCTGCATCTTCTGCTGTTCCTTCTACTGGATCTGGGTATGACTGTCTCTCATTTGTTGTTTGCTTAGTTTTATCATCATTCTGATCGAGCGTTGAGATAGGTATGCGAGTTATATCTATAATGTTCTTGCTTATATGCTTTGTGAAAATGGCTAGAATAATTTCCATGATTTATCTAGTGTATTTCTGGATTAAAGTAATTCAAAAAATACTTATATATTCAACACACTTCACTATCACTCGTATCAGTACAAGCTACAGCATAAGAAAACTTGATGATCGTCGATCACTCTACTCGGTCCATGGATCCGGCCAAATTAGTCACCACAGCTTACGTGTAGCACAGAGAGCGTCTCATTCTCATGATCTCATCGTGTGCCTGCATATATGCGCGATTTTTTGGTTTGTTTAGCCGCCATGACCTTTGTTTTCGCTAGAAGAACATGCATGAGCGAAGAACCGAAATAGTCGACGAGTTGCACACATCCGGCTGATCTTATCTTACGGTAGAACATGAAGTTTAGAAAAGGGGGCGTCTACAAAACCATACATGCATGTACACAGTATATATATATGGTCGTTCTTTCTCCTTTGCTCTTCAATTTGCGTATATAACAATCAAGGCGTGTTTATAACGCCATAATTATACATAAATACTATGGAAATCACTCCGTGTTTGCTATAAATTGTCATAAATTTCTTTGAACCGGGGCTTCATAAGTTTGGAGACATTACATCGATCGGGACTGGCTGATCGTCTGGGTAGCAGGGATGCTATTTTGGCCTAGCTTGTCTATCTGAAAGAAACCTGCCAGTCGAACTTGACCGTCCAATGGCTTCATGGCTATTAGCTACCGGCGCAGTACGTACATACCGACGACCAGTCAACAGTTGCACGTAACGATCATGCGCGTTGAGAAGTTGTCATGTAGTCTCGTATACTCGCGCCCCCATCCGCTGCCTACGCGGCAAGACAGATGTGCAGCGCACACCGCGCGCGATCGCATCTGTACCGCTGCTGCGAGGCGAGCTGGTCAGTCAAGCATGGAAGAAACCACCGCTCGTCGATCGATGGATGGAGCGGGCGCGCAGGCCTGCAGGGGGAGCGAGGCGAGGCGAGGCGAGGCGAGAGACCACCAGTCCACCACGCGCGGCGCATGCACCAACGGCATTTCCTCCCTCTGTCTCGTCTGCGATCGACTGCTTCTCCATGTCAGGCCCGGCCGGCCAGGGTGTGTCACTGGCACACTGCGCGCGGACGCAGTAATCGTCATCATGGCAGGCGAAACTTCACTTTTGCCGCTTTAGTTGATGGGCGAGCTAGGCGACCCTGCCTGTCTGCCTGCCTCCGTTTGCGCGCGTGCTTGCTGAGGCTCTGAGCTAGTTGATGGGAGTGGCCAGCCTACTCCCAGGTCCCGGAGGACTCCCAGTATGGTTTGCACCACACCAGGGGCAGGCCACTTGGTGATGTAGTGTAAAACCGAGTTAAAGCTCAGCAGTTGGTGGTGCCGTCGTCTCCTACGGCAGGGGGAACTACGTCGTACGTACTAGTTACAACTTACAAACGTGTGGGGAATTTTCTCGGCATTATCCTACGTATCGAAGCTCAATTACTAAGAAATCTGTGCGTTAATCTGTTTCAGAGTTGTTCTTCTGCTGTAGCTCTTGCCCTCCTGTCGGAATCGGTGTGGTTTACGGTTAGCACGCAAGGCAGCTAGACGAGAAGTCCGTAGCCTGGCACTGAGGCCTCCGCTGCCTGTGAGGCTGCTGCATCTGCATGTGCCGTTGTGGCATACTGCATTTTCGTGCCTTCTGTTCCATGACCAGTTTGCGTTTGGTTCGAGGCTTCAGCAGAGCCTCCTGCATCCATCCACTTTGTCCCCCCTGAAAAAAGCTACCACTCTCCTTCACGGCTTTACCTTTTGTGTTCTTGGAGACACTTTACGGTTTTTGACTTGCACATATCAGGGTGTTAATATGTACTGTGCAACAAGCGCAGCTGCGCAAGGCGTGGTAACCCTGGTAAATTCTAATTCTAATAATGTGAACCGCATCGCATACAGTTCTAAACATGTCCGGTCAAAGTGCACAATTGAGGCCCGGGTTGTTAGCTTCCTCCGGGACGTTTTAGCTCCTCGTGATTGGAAGGGTGAAAAGTCCTTTTCATTCTACGGTAGTAAGATGGTTCAAATCATGAGTTTTGGCTGTGTCACTTTAGGGCTTAATTGTTTGGATGGACGCGGATTAGCTAGGTCCAATCCTTTCTGATTGGGAGAAATTTTAGTATAGTTTCCGTGCTAATCCGAAGAGATTTGGTCAATCTCGATCTTCTTATGCAGACAAGACCTTGGGGGAGTGCGGTCTCTCTCTTGATAGATTCCCTATTCTACAAAGTAAAATAGTGACATATATTGAACGTTTTCGCCGTTTATGACAATGAAGGTGCACAACTTCAAATTTATTTCAAAAGAACTAAGCATTTTTACATTTTTAGCGGATAGATATTGAAAAAAGAGAACCTTTTGAATTAGGGTAATTCACATCACTCAGCGTTGTTCTTCCATTTCCTGCTCACTCCCACTGGCACGGAAAGAAAAAGAAGAATGTGGGATTATTAGGAAAAGGTGTAATATAGGTAACGTTTATAACTTACATAAGATATGGATATTTTTAGTCCGAATCTCAAAGCACATCTAATGGTGCAGATTATGGGAGCATTTCCCTGTTCTTGCCAGCATTTGGCAAGCAGCAAAGTTGATACTCACTTAGTTTGTGACAACAAAATTTAGCCACACAATTAGGACGATGCGATGATCATACCAAACGATTAGCACGATGGTTGATGCATCATGCACGACAAACAAACCCACCCTTTGGCCTTTGTTACAAGAGAAATCCAAGGACAAACCATCAAAAATGAAGAGTGGGCCAGGCTTCTCACCCTCTGAAAAGCCCCATATCTTTTTGTGTTTGGCTCGAAATTATATGCATTCGCTCAGGTCTTGTAGCACGAGACCAATGGATCATGCAGATACTAGGTCGGAGGTGGCACAGACAGCCACGCCATGTAGGCAGGCAGCCATAGAGGTCACCGCTCACATGACTAGAGATTGGGAATAATAGTAAGGAGGAGCAGAAGAGAAGAGGTAGAGATCGAGCAGGAGAAGCCATCACTGCAAAGCAGCAGATTATTCGCTGCTGCCATGGGCAACCATGAAGCTTGCCATTGCCACCCCAGCAAGGGCTCACATGTCTCAACCCTCCTCTCACACACACACTCAGATAGAGAGAGACGAAAGCTCTAGGGAAGAGAGAGAGAGAGCTCTAATCAGTATTCACTATTCAGTAATCATCCCTGCTTGTGCCGTGTCCATCGATTTGCATATCAGCAAAAGGAGGAAATGAGTGGCGAATTAATAATGCAACTGTTGCATCCAAGTTTTATAGCTAGCCTTTCTTCTGCAAGACTGCAATGCATTTATACGGTAATGACTAGAATCACAGAGGCGCATGCCTAATCATCTCCAGATCATTCTTTCAGAAAAAGATGCTGCACCTTTAAGAGAAAGAAAAGAGAGATTGGTGAAAAAGAGGCTGCGTACGTGTAGATGGTCAACGTTACAGTGTCTTGCACAAACAGTACCCCACATGCCAGATTCCATAGCATATTGTCCACACCAAATGCAAACAAACCTTACGTCAAAAAAAAAAATGCAAACAAACCGCATCCGATATATGGTAAATTCAATGCAACTCACTGTCCCTAATTCTTAGGATAAGTTGTATTGTTTTCTGCAAAATTCCTATGGAATGTTGTACGAAATTTCTACGAAATGTCCAACCAAGTAAATAATTTGACTGGAAGAAGAGATATGCAGCTATTGGCATAGGAAATTATCCATGCTCGACTACTCCGGGTGGAGTGGCTAAGCATGCGTACAAATGAAATTTCAATGAGATGATGTCCCGCACATATCATATTCTGCTCCGTGTATATATTGGACACAGGACACATCAATCAATTAGCATATAAAGAATTGCCATCAAACACCTAGCAAGTAGCAAATGAATCCATATTTCCAGTACTAGTCAAGAGTGGAGAAAATCACAAAGAAGAGAGATTTTTGCTCCTTGCATGCAATCCTTGCATATTTTAAGTGGCTGCAATGGTAAGCTCGAGGAGATACAGTTGTTGGCCTCTATCTTGGCTCCCTCAGGTAGTCTATTCTATTCATCGTTTTCTATTATATTCTTGCCTCCATGTGAAGTAGGTAGCCGTCTAAACTTGAAAGATCTAAAGACCGAAAGAAATCTTTCTGACAAAAGCCCCACCCTTTTTGTTCTGTTCAGCTCATGTGGTCATGAACCCTACACACACACATATATATAGCAGAGATTAGCAGCTGCGTAAAGCTGTATTAATTTCCCTTTTAGATTTACCTCATGAGATCTCGCCGGTAATCGTGGTGATTCATCGAGTAATAAAATCTTAGTTCTTTTTGGAAGCTCGTCAAATTAACAATGCAATGGAAGCAGCAGCAGCAGCACGGGAGAGCAACTACTACTACGTACACACAGACGCGCTCTATCTCTCTCATGTATCTATCTATACCAACCAGCTTGCGTGTGACGAAAGCAAGTAGGACAAGAGGAACACCAGCACAAGGACAAGCACACGAGCTGAGGGAGGGAGGGAGGAGTTAAGCTGCTGCTAATACATACAGACATGTCCATTAAGAAACTGTCCCCTAATCTAGTCATGCAGTGTTCAGTAATTATGTGATTATTTAACGATCGATAAGCAAAAGAAATGATAATATGATATGATATTTCTTATTTAATCTACACAATAATTAAGCATGCAAATTGAAGAACACCAAGAAGTAGAGAGATTAACGAAGTAAAACTGGCTAATGAGCTAGCTACCCGGGAAAATCAATCTGCTCTCATGTACTTGGAAAGAAGCGAGTGAATTAACCTACTCCGATGTACAAATCCACGAGTCCACCCCTTGAGTTCTCATCGCCGCTGTTGCCGCCGCCGCGGCCGTCGTTGTCGTCGTTGCGGCGACGCCCGCCGACGTGCTCTCTACATTGCGCTCCAGTAGAGGCGTCGCACGGGCCGAGCCGGCGCCGGAGGAGTAGGTCGTCTTGCAGCCGCCGGTGCCGCCGGTCCTGGTCCCGGAAGCGGCCCCGACCAGTCCGGACAGCTCGTCGGCGCCGTGGCCGTGCCCGTGGTCACGGTTTCGTAGGTGCAAGTGCGTCCCCT